>CM053790.1:112666634-113866634 GCA_028749045.1 Cupressus sempervirens
ATCAATATATGTGGAGAAGTACAAGGCTCAATAGAAGAAAACATATCCATAGATGTCATGTGATGTGATGCACCTGAATCAAAAAAATTTACCTTGCTCAAGATGTGTAGAAACAATGAGTGCTTTTCCTTTACCTTTGGATGATGATGTAGATGTAGTAGGTGCCTGATATTGAGAAGAAGGAGAAGACATTGATAGGGGAAAATGGATATTGTTCTTTTGAAGAATGTGAGTGAGCTCATCAATCTTCTTATGGAAACATTTATGCTCATCATGTCCTAACTTCTTACAGTAAGCACATTTATCTCTCTTTCTTCTAGATGTTTCCTCTCTTGAAGAGGACTTGGATTCAATATTATGTTGTGAAGGAGAGTCATCACCTTTGTCATGTTGCTTAGGATCTTTGTGTTTTTTTTTTTCCCTTTCCTTTAGGAGCATTTGGAGAGGAGTAATTTGCAACCAACGCTTGATACTTGGAAGCCTTCAATTGACCCATGTGTGCTAACTTTCCTTGTTCTCTTATGAGCAAAGCTAAAAATTCATCAAGAGAAGGAAATTTTTATGCACTACCAAGAGTATCCATAATAGCATAGAATGTGGAAGAAAAGATTGAATATTCAGGACCTAGCTTGGAAAGAATAGATAATATCAATTGTTCATCATCTTTAGTAATGCCATAATTAGAAAGCTCAGATCTAATATAATTAAACTTAGAGAAAATTTCTTGAATATTGTCAAAATCACATGGACTTAGACCTATAAGCTCATTCTCCAATTTGAATTTTCTTATTCTATCAGGTTTTTCTAAAGATCCCTTCCAATGTTGTCTAGGCATCATGAGGATGTGTGCAGGATGCAATATGATATAGCAAATCATGAGAGATGGTAGATCTAAGAGAGCCAAGTGCTTTATCCTTCTATCAAACCATTTCCTTCTTTCTGCAACACCTATAGCTGGTTCTAGATCCTATCCAAGAATCATTCTAAGCAATCCAATACTCATCAACTAATTAGAAACTGCTTGTTTCCGTTCATGATAATTATATGGAGTGAGTAATGGAGCTTTTGAAAAATCCATAATGAAATCAAATTATGATTGAAATCAATTAATAACTCCTTCAAATTACTAATTTAATTAAGAGAATTGAAATCCAAGTATTCACCAGTGTAAATATTGCCAAAAAAGACCTATTTCTAAAAGTGATATGTAAACTCTAAATCACTAAAATACAATTACAGATATGGAAAGTAGAGGAAAATCATGCACTTTCAAAAAAAATTGCACCTAAAAATGTTACCAGATGTGACCAAATAGAGCCTTGAAAGTTGCAAAAAATGAGATTTATGATTTTCGAAAAAATTCAAAGATAGAAATCCAAAATCACCTGCAACACTATGTAGATTGTGAAATTCTACCCCAAAACAAAAAAAAAATTTACTTGGAAAAAGGAGTTCATATGAGGGAGATATCGTTGTTTCAAAATTGCCTCTGAAATTATTTTTTCTAAATCGCCTCCGCCGCACCTTCAAAAAGCAAATGACTTTAGATTTGGCCTCAGATGTCTGATTTGGATGAAACAAAATTTGATTTAGGGTTTTTTGTACCTCCTCTATATGATGCCAACCTCTGATTTGCACCAGCAAGCTCCAATTTTTGCTTGCAATAGAAGGTCACAAAATACAACTCCTTAAATCTTCTCCAAATTGTGATGTCCAAATTGCCAATGTTACACCAATAATAAGTCAAGCCAATATTGCACTTCTTGAGAAGAGGTCTTCACACCATGAGAGCTTTGATACCATATTAGAGTTTTAGGTGACTCTACAACACCCCTAGGATCAAATGAAAGATCAAGATAACTTCCACAAGAGATTGGAAAGACAATTACATGAAGATGCAAGAATACTATTATTGATAATGGACTTGATTGACATCCAATGGATTGATCTTAAATGTACATAATGGGCCTCCTTATATAGGAGAGGCAATAAGAGACAATGATAAGGAGAAGATAAGTTATCACCCACACAAGGTAGAATCACATGTCCACTAAAGGTGGATCGCCCTCCATTATGCAATGAATTATGTGTGATGATGAGGATGATAATGTGATAAGTACACTAAAGGTGGAATGAGATAACAACTATGACCACCTAGAGTGCAATTCTCCTACACCATGTGTTTAATTAAGGTGCAAATTCCTAAGTGTCTCAATCAAAAACTACTATGCAATGCATTATCCTAAGCAAGCTTAAGTAAGTGTAATTAGTGAATATTTAATTACATAAATAAACCTAATAGTTACTTTAAACACTAAATAAACTAAGGCCCCTAAGTCTATTATAAAAAAAGAACTTTAATCTAAACCAATCGATCAATCTGCACAAGACCCTTTTTCTTCCATTTCTCTCTTCAGGATGATGATTGGGGAGTTTTTGATTTCACTCTAACATTCATTATCAAATATTGTTGGTGTGATTAAATATTCACTAATTACACTTACTTAAGCTTACTTAGGATAGTAGTTTGTGATTGAGATGGGAGTTTGCACCTTGATTAAACACATGGTGTAGGAGAATTCCACTCTAGGTGATCATTTTTGTTATCTCATTCCACCTTTAGTGTACTTATCACATTATCATCCTCATCATCACACATACTTCATTGCATAATGGAGGATGATCCACCTTTGGTGGACATGTGATTCCACCTTGTGTGGGTAATAGCTTATCTTCTCCTTATCATTGTCTCTTATAGCCTCTCCTATATAAGGAGGCCTATTATGTACATTTTAAATCAATCCATTGGATGTCAGTAAAGTTTGTTATCAATAATAGCATTCTTGCATCTTCATACAATTGTCTTGACAATCTCTTGTGGAAGTTATCTTGTTCTTTCATTTGATCCTAGGGGTGTTGTAGAGTCACCTAAAACTCTAACATGGTATCAGAGATCTCATGATGTGAAGACCTCTTCTCAAGAAGTGCAATCTTGGCTTGACTCATTGTTGGTGCAACATTTGGCAATTTGGACATCACAGTTTGGAGGAGATTTCGAGAGTCATATTTGGTGACCTATTGCAGGAAAAAATTGGACCTTGCTGGTGCAAATCAGAGGTTGGCATCATATAAAGGAAGTCCAAAAAACCCTAAATAGAATTTTGTTTCATCCAAATTGGACACCTAAGGCCAAATCTACAGCGATTTGATTTTCGAAGGTGCTATGGCGGGGATTCAGAAAAAATAATTTTAGAGGTGATTTTCAAACAACGATATCTCCCTCATATGGACTCCTTTTTTCTGAGATTTTTTTTTTTTGTTTTGGGGTAGAATTGCACAATCTATATAGTGGTGCAAGTGATTTTTAGGTGCATTTTTTTTTTTAAGTGCATGATTTTTCCTCTATTTTCCATTTCTATAATTAGATTTTAATGATTTAGATTGGACATATCACTTCTAAAAATAGGTCTTTTTTGGCTATATTTACACTTGGTAAATACTTGGATTTTAATTTGCTTAATTAAATTGGTAATTTGAAGGAGTTGTTAGCTTATTTCAATCATCATTTGATTTCATTATGGATTTTCAAAAGTTTCATTACTCACTCCATATAACTATCATGAATGGAAACAAGCAATTTCTAATTGGTTGATGAGTATTGGATTGATTAGAATGATTCTTGGACAAGATCTAGAACTAGCTCCAAGTGTTGTAGAAAGAAGGAAATGATTTGATAGAAGGGATAAAGAACTTGGCTCTCTTAGATCTACCATCTCCAATGATTTTTAATATCACATTGCATCCTGCACACATCCTCATGATGCCTGGACTACATTGGAAGGAATCTTTGGTAAACTTGATAGAATAAGAAAATTCAAATTAGAGAATGAGCTTATAGGTCTAAGTCCATGTGATTTTGGCAATATTCAAGACTTTTTCTCTAAGATCAATCCGATTAGAATAGGGCTTTCTAATTGTGGTACTACTAAAGATGATGAGCAATTGATATTATCTATTCTTTCCAAGCTAGGTCCTGAATATTTAATATTTGTTTCCACACTCTATGCTACTATGGATGTTCTTGGTGATGCATACAAAATGCCTTTTCTTGATGAATTTGTAGCTCAGCTCACAAGGGAACAAGAAAATTTAGCACACATGGGTCAATTGAAGCCTTCCAAGTATCAAGCATTGGTTGCAAATGACTCCTCTCCAAAAGCTCTCAAAGGAAAGGGAAACAAACAACACAAGGATCCTAAGAAATATGATAAAGGTGATGAATCTCCTTTAGAACATAATATTGAATCCAAGTCCTCTTCAAGAGAAGAATCATCTAGAAGAAAGAGAGATAAATGTGTCTATTGCAAAAAGCTAGGACATGATGAGCATAAATGTTTCTATAAGAAGATTGATGAGCTCACTCATATTATTCAAAAGAACAATATCCAACTACCCTCATCAGTTTTTGCTCCTTCTTCTACACATCAGAAAGGTTCTGCATCTATATCTACATCATCATTCAAAGGAAAAGGACAAGCACTCATTTCTTTCATACATCCTAAGCAAGGTAAATGGCTTCTTGATTCAAGTGCATCACATCACATGGCATCTTCTATGGATATGTTTTCTTCTATTGAGCCTTGTACTTTTCTACGTATATTGATGGGTAATAATATATACATGAAGGTTTGTGGGAAAGGTTCTGTTAGTTTGTGGTGATTGATCAGGGAAGTACTGTACTTACTTCATAAATTCTTTGGGCCTTGGGGTATCACCCCAGAAAAAAAATAAAATTGGGCCCTATTTTATTGAGATTTTGGACTGACATGTAATTATTAATTATAACCCTAAAGTGGTAAAAATACTTGTATAAAAGGGCTTAGGGTTAGGGATTGTTTCATTGAAGGTGATGCAAAATTGGTTCTTGTGGCAGTATTGAGTTGTAAGGGATTACAGATTGTAATCAGGTTGTAATTACTGGATCGTTATAATATCAGACTTGCTATTTGGTGGGTGTAGCCTAGGGATTGGGTGAACCATGTTAAATCTTGGTGTCTGTGTTCTTTTCTGTGTGATCTATTATTTTTTGATGTTGGTTATATTTGCATGTAATTGTTATTTATGTCCATGGTTTAATCCTAACAGGTTCTATTCCTATGGGAGAGGGTAAATTTAATAATGCTCTTTGTGTACCATCCTTGACCACTAACCTCCTTTCTATTTACCAAATTAATCATGGGGCACAAGGTAAAATTGTTGAGTTCACTCCTGATTATGTCTATATTAGGGACATGCAAACTAGAAATGTCATAGCTATGGGAGTTGTTGATCATACATCACACTTGTATTCTTTTGCACATTTTGTTGATAATGATGACGGTATTCATGATGTACCTAACCCTTTATCAAGGGTGAATAATTCATGTGAGGAGAACATTGGACATTTGAATCATTTTGTTCTTGAGACAAGTGTTGAAATTTCTACTCCACCTCCTGCTTCTTCAGACATGAGTTCTACTATTCAGTAGGATGATCTTCATGCTTCAGATTTTGTAGTGTGGGATGAATTCCTAAATGGTCTTTTAGATGAGTCTCATAATGTAGATTTGGTTAATAAATCTGAGGGGGTTTCTCTTCAAGATACTTCTTCATCTTCTTTGGAGATTGGATTTGCCAACTCTTCATATTTTTTACATCTCATAGGTCAACTTGATGGTGTGACAGAATCTTTGAGCTTGGAGACCTTCTTCCTCCTTCCTTACTTTTTACATGGAGTGACTTCTTCGTCATTTGATGTATTTATCTCTTCCTAAGGGGATATATGTTTCTTGTAGGCATCGAACTATATTTTTCTTATAAGTACTCATCATCTACATTGGAGCTTCTTCATTATGGGGAGGATATCACATCTCCTTATTTCCTTTCTATGGGGGGATCATTGTTTGTATATACATGATGTATGAAATTTTTGGGGGGTCTTGAGTACTCCATCCATCCATGCATCTTGTTTTCATCTCTCTTTTTGGAGGATGGTTTTTCCCATGAGGTTTTCTCTCTTTCTCCACCTTATGAGAGATTACATTTCATGTATTGCATATTGTACATGGGTACCTAAAATGGCCTAGTAGCTAGGACCCATCTTGTGTTGTGAGTTTAAGTGCATCCCCCTAAGTTGCACTTAAGAAGGGGTGTTGGTGTAATTAAATATTCACTAATTACACTTAAGCTTACTTAGGATAATGCATTGCATAGTAGTTTGTGATTGAGATACTTAGGAGTTTGCACCGCAATTAAACACATGGTGTAGGATAATTTCACTCTAGGTGGTCATCGTTGTTATCTCATTCCACCTTTAGTGTACTTATCTTATTGTCATCCTCATCATCGCACATACTTCGTTACATAGTGGAAGATGATCCACCTTTAGTGGGCATGTGATTCTACCTTGTGTGGGTGATAGCTCATCTTCTCCTTATCATTGTCTCTTATAGCCTATCCTATATAAGGAGGCATATTATGTATTTTTAAATTAATCCATTGGATGTTAATCAAGTCCATTATAAATAATAGCATTATTGCATCTTCATGAAATTGTCTTGCCAATCTCTTGTGGAAGTTATCTTGGTCTTTCATTTGATCTTGGGGGTATTGTAGAGTCACCTAAAACTCTAACAAATCTAAAGTGTTGGATCTTTCATTCATGAAACCTCAAACTAAGAATAAAGATGAACATTTATCATTCACACTACTCTTTTTGGTGTTTTAAGTAGCAACTTTGTTGCTACTTCATCCATGGAAACTATAGAAATTATTAGGCCCAATCTATATTTTGGATATAGATTCTTTATATGGCCCTAGCTATCACATGCTCACAAAATTTGAATTTAATTGTAGTGGATGTCGTAAGTTTGAATAAAGGATTCAAGTTTCATTGAGAAATGACGAACGTAAACATACTTATGGATTGAACTTAATCTGTATGAGCAATCAAAACAAGATAATTTGAATTCAATCACATTTGTGTTGGATCTACACAATTTGTGACCTCTTATTTAATTGATTTCAATAAAAAATCCTCGATCAATACCTTTACTAATGATGATGGTTTTTATTATTTCTTGGGAACATGTGACGGTCTTCCCTTCTTCCATCACAATATGAAAACACCTTATTGATTGAATGTTGAAGCATATTTTGGAAATAAGGTTGATCTTGCAACTTATTCAAATTATCCTTTTCCTGTAGATCTCTCCCAAAAAGATATATTTTAATTATAGACACCATTTATGTGCAAATGGATCCTTATGACTTTGAAAATTTTATCAAGATTGGTAAATGTTTAAATGAGGAAGAAATTGTCAATTTTACTTCTCTTCTTCTATAGTTCCCTGATATATTTCTTGGATTTATTCTAATGTGTCATGTATTCATCCCAAGGTTTTCATTCATAACATCACTCTCGCTCCTAATGCTAAAGCTATCAAACAAAAGATACACAAAATCAATCTTAATATTTCTCTCTTCGTTAAGGCTAATATTGAAAATATTCTTAATGTTGGTTTCATTTGACCTATAGTTTATTCTCCTTTGATTTGAAATATCATGGTTGCATCTAATGGTGAGAACAAGATTAAGATGTGTACCAATTTTCACAATCTAAACAAAGATTCATTGAAGGATTATTTTCCTCTTTTAAACATTGACATAATATTGGATTCTACAACACATCAAAATTTATTATCGTTCATGGACTATTTTTGGATACAATCAAATTTGTATTCCCCTAATGATCAATATAAGACTGCCTTCATTACATCTTAGCGAACCTTTTTTTGGGTGGTCGTTCCTTCTAGTTTAAATAATGAGAGTGTTACATATCGATGTGTTATGGCACTAATATTTCATGATTACATTCATAAAATTCTTGAAGATTATGTTGATGATATTCTTGTTAAATCTATTGAGCATCAAGATCATGTACCCTATCCTTGGAAAAAAAATAATAGATGCATCATTATAATATGAACTTGAATCCTAGAAAATATCCTCCTAGTGTGGATTGTGGAGAACTTCTAGGATTTTTCATTTCTAATTGGGGTATTGAAGTGGACACTAAGAAAATTTATGCTATTTTTAATATTCTATCTCCTTTAAATATATTGCAACTTTAAAGTTTTAGGGCAAAATACAAGCTATTCATAGTTTTGTGTCAAATCATGTCAATTGTATTATTCACTATCTCTTAAATCTTGTAGATCATATGATTCCCTTCACTTGCTTGTTAAGAAAGGATATCACTTTCTCATGTAATGATGAATGTAAATGATCTTTCAAGTGATTCAAAGAGTACCTTTCTAATCCTCCAATCTTACAACTAGCTCAACCTAATCAACCTTTCTTTCTATGCACTTAAACTTCTCCAAATGTATTAAGTGTGATTATCTCAAAAATTATCATAATTACAAAGAGTGACTAACATATAACATCAATCATACATTGGTTGATTATGATACACACTACACAATAATTGAAAGCTAATTTCTTACTTTATGTTTTGGTTGTCATAAACTTAGACATTATCTCATTAATGCATAAGTAAGTATCACTATTAAATTTGATCCTCTTAGACATATTTTCCCTAAAATATATCTTCCAAGATGTCTCACTATATGGGTTATGCTACTAATTGAATTTGACTTAAAATTTATTTCTTAGAAGGCTATCAAAATGTAATCTTTGACATATCATTTGGTTAAAGTGTTCACCCTACTAGTCTCATTGGTATTACAAAGGGAGGTCAGTGTTGTAAATGCTTTATAGACCAAAGTATTGTTATTGATTGGAAACTGATCAAGAAGGTTATACCATCTTTTGAACTGATAGAAATCTACACTAGTGTGTATTAGAGATTAAGATGAGACAAAATTTGGTATAGTCAACATGGAGAGTCGTCACTATGACATGGAAGATGCAGACATGGAAAACATTCAAATGGAACATCATTTTGATAGAATGATGGAGAGAAAAATGGACAAAGGAGTTTAAGCCAAAGACAATGCAGACTAGAAAAGTTACTAGTCTAGACCCTGTGATGCAGGTATCACAGGTTGTTCATGAACCAATCAGTGGTATCATTCAAATTTTGAATTTACTATTTTGAGCGAGATAATTTTATAGGGTTTCAACCCTCATAAATGAAAGGACTTCACACATATGAAACAAGTTAATGTTGAGAAAGTTTAAGAATTGATGTATGCACAAGTAAGTGAAAATAATCCATAAGTGCAAGACGATGTGTTGAGACAATTGAAAGGTAGAAGAAAATGAAGAACAAGATTTGTTGAATAGAGAACTTAAATCAAGGGCTACAGTAACCCAAAAATAAGATTTGTGCACTATAAAAAGGGGCAAGTAGACAAAGAGTAGAAGAATGATACAAGGAATACCATAGAGTTTTCCCAAGTAACAAGAGAAGCTCAAGTTATCTTCTAAAGATATACACTAAGTATCTATTAGGAAAGGTGTGCTGCATATATATTATATCACATTTGATTGCTTTCTGACCATTGTAATAAATTTTTAAGCTCTTAACTAAGCATGCTCTAGTAGTGAGCATTTGATAAATCCTTTAACCAAGTGCCTCTCAGAAGGAGTGATAAAATCCTCTAATAAGGTAGTTGTAATAGGTTGATTGTAATCCTAATAGGTTGCTAACATTCTTAACTAGATGTGTTCCTAGAAGGAACAAGTTGTAGCTCTTAACCAAGTAGCCTTTTATCTATGGTGAAATGCTAGTGGGTATACTATCCCCACTGTGGTTTTCATCATCTAATCAAGGGTTTCCATGTATAAAGATGTGTTTCTATTAATAAATTCTTTCATGTATGAGTTTATATGTTTCTATCTTACTGCATTCATAGTTGTATTAGTGTTTAAGTGGTTGTTTTCCAGTGTGTCTAAAATAGTTAAGAGAATAATTGGCTTTCAAAATGTTATTGATTCACCCCCATCCCTTAGTACCAATTGGGACCAATAAGTAATATTAGAGATCATACCATAACAACTACAACCCTAAAAGCTCGAAGTAAGATCAAGAAGAAACCATGAAATACAAAAAGTAGTATGAGGAAGCTCTTATCACTATTGATGATCTAAAGGAAAATTTAAGAGAATAATTGGCTAAGAGAAAGGAAATCATGAATAAAATCAATGAAATCGATGAGATCATTGAGAAAATAGAAGAGCACAATGACATAGATAATTTAGAGGAAATAATCTCTGACCTCGTGATAGACAATGAGAGGCTAATAAAGTTTGTCATAAAGTTGTAAAAATATCTAGAAAAAGCATCAAAGAAAATAAGTAGAGCAAAGAAAATGAAAGTAGACACTGCATAGACAATAAAGAAAATTAAAATTACACTAAGGGAAGTGTTAGAAGCCAAGAGAATGACTGGAGAAAATTCCATACAGAAGGATGAGGAGATTCAAAAGCTAATCGAGGAATTTAGAAACACCAATGAAAGAAATGAGAAGTTGAAAAGGTTCAACGACAGATCTAAGGCAATAGACAAGCAACTCAAGGGTTAGAGAAAGACTAAGAGTACAACTGATATTGGCTACGAGGGTGAAAACAAGAATGAAAGAGGTGAGGCATCTGGAAGCAAGAACCAAATCCAACAAAGATAAGGGAAAATATTATCTAAAGGTGAGAAGCCTGAGAAACCAACCTGTCATTGTTGTGGTAGAGTAGGTCACACCTTAGATTTATGGTGGTATAGAAAGGTTTTACCCACATCACATAATACCTTTTATGGGTATTGCAAAACATGCCACAAGTATGGTCAGTCTTCTCAAGACTGCAAATCTCATTCGAATGAGAAAAGATTTGATGGGTATTGTTACTTATGTAATTAGTATGAACACAAGTTTGGGGTATACAGATCAAGAGAATGGGCAAACCAAAATTCTAAGAGAACCTTTAGTTCCAACTGGAAGAACAAGTTCATCATACCTATATGTTCAACATATGAGAATAGAGGACATATGACAGATTACTGCAAGATGAGAACTAGTCAAAGGAAGATAGGTAATCTTGCTAGAGACTATAGATCAAAAGGAGGAGCCCAAGTGACAAACTTGTATGATGAGGTAAAGATAAAGATGTTGGAAAAAGAAGAAGTCAAAAGAGACTTCAATAAGGTATGGGCGAAGAAGTTTGACAAGAGAAAACTGACCAAGTTTGAAGAAGTTTGAAGATCATTGATTAAGGGTGAGACATCTGAGGCAAACTAAGCTGACCCAAGCCTAGAAGGGGTTGTGTGCAAAAGAGAACATCATACACTAGTCCCCTGTTCAAATTCTACTAACAAATTCATGAACCAAGCACAAGGAATCTATATCAAGACAAGAGAATTTAAAGATTATGATTGTTGCTCCACATGTCATTGGCATTAATTGCAAAGTGATAGGTAGGTAAGCATTTTTTTTACCATTGTAATTAATGTTAACCTAATTATTGTTTGGTAAAGGGTATAAATAGGTTAACAAAGATCCATTAATCACTTTACAAACTCAAACTCTTGAGTTGAGAAAAAATGTGAAAAACCTATCTGAGCTATCGTGCACCATTTTACCTGTGGAAAAGTTCCTAATTTAGTGTAGAGGAAGAAGCAGGAAAAGAGAATTAGTTGCAAAGAATTGCAAATAACACTATGGAAAATAACATTCACATGGTTGAGTTGATTATCAATAAGGATTTTAATGAGCTAGAGCATGCGATTTTCCTTAGCAAGCAAGTAAGCAAGAGAGACCCCTACAAAACAAACAAGGGTTAGAGCATCAAAGTGATTAGTGGAAACTAAAAATAACCCTACAAAACCACTATTAGGACCTGTTAGAAAACTAGTAAATTGAAATATGAAATCTTGGAGATTTAAAATGTAATCTAAAAGTTGGATTTAGCAACTAAAATAGGTAGAATGACAATACTGAATGAACCAATATAGTACAATACTTCCTGGTATGTCTAAACAATAGTTTTGTCTAGAATGATATTCTATACCAAATAGTATGATACTATTTTAAAATAGAAGTATGACAAACTACAAAATACCCATACAATAGTTAACAAAAATTGTATCATATCCCTTCATAGAAAGTATCGTATGATCAAAGGAAAAGTATCACACAATATTTTTGTCTACAAAACTAGAATTTGTACCTACAAATGTAAAAAACAATGAAAAGGAGAAAAATGGAGTTGAAAAATGATTTTCATCCCCATAGTGGGCGCCAAAAAATGTATACCAAAAATCAATACACTTCTCTAAGACATTCTATCCAATGGATCTAATATATTAGGAACCTTGAATTATGACTTAGAGCTATCTATCTCTGACATGCAAGAGCTATGAGAGTGGCTCTCAAATGATCCTAACTATGCAACCCTTGAAAGGTGCACTATAGAATAAGAGATTCAAAGAAAAGAGTGAGTATGCTAGTATCCAAGAATCAAAGATGAGATGAAATGCAAGATGCAAACTAAATGAGAGATATAAATGCAAGGTAAACTAACAAGAATGAAAGTATTCTCAAGCCTTCCTAGTTAAACTATGTGATTTATGCTAAAGCATGAAGGAAACTAAGCTAAGAATACCATGCACATAAACCAAATGAATGCAAAGTGGGCGCAAATTGAATGTAAGATGAGTGCTCCAAAATCACCAAGAAAATCTATAGCATAACCTTAGCATAAGTGAACAAGAGATGAGAAAGTGAGGAGAGAGTCTCCTTTTAAAGAAAAATGGATAGTAGAGATTTAGAGGCATAATCAAGGGTGGAGAATGAGCCTTGAGTGATCCATGTGCACAAGAATCTCACCTAAGCAAGATAATCCATTGACTTTAAGAGGAAAAAGATGTGTGGAGGAGAATTAATGTTATTTTTTAAAATCAAGTTTCCTCTCACATAGAAAGTGTGCCCCTCGTGTGAGACAAAAAACCTTTTTCTTTTATTTTTAGAATAGGAATAATGATTTTTATGTGAACACTTAAGATAAGTAGGATTTGGGGGAGTTTATTTACTTAAAAGGGAGAAAAATATCTCAATTCAATAAAAGACTTAGGATAAGGTGTCCAAAGCATAGGTTATACTCGAATAAATAGCAAAGGGATGATTTGATCAAAGATAAGTGATAGATAAATTAAGAAAAAATGTTATAAAGGGGACTTATAGTCTAGACAACCATTTTTGGGTGATTACTTTTCCCATTTTTGACTAATGTATGATCAATTTGGGAACACATTGTTTGGTGGTAAAATGGAAGCACTTTAAATAATATGTAGGCCTCCACTTTATGAGGTCAATAAACCATTCAAATGAATGTGTGTGTGTGTGTGTGTGTGTGAAGGAAAGAGGGTAATTTCCAAATATGACTTCACTTATAATCCAAATTAGATTAGCTAGGGAATGAAGTATAAGGAAATATACTCTCTTTGACCCTTGATAGGATAATGTGAATGTGAAATTGAACTAATTGCTTGAATAATGTAAATCTAGATGCTATGTAAATACAATTAGCCCAATTAAGATCTAAATATAAGGTAAATATATGAAAGGAAATAAAATATGAAAGACTCACCTCAAAATGTGTAGAGGAAGATGTATTTTTGCTCCAAAACTCGCAGATCTAAAATATATTGGATTATTCGTCGGTGGATCTCAGAATGAAGTGATGAAAGGAATAGAACCCATAAATCTCCCTAGAATCAGAGACTAAAGGACTAGGTCAACTTGGGAAGATGTCTTGCAACTTGGTTGACGTAGTCAGATGATCTACAATTGAGAACTCTAGAAAGTTTGTGAATTGTAGGTTCCAAATCTGTAATCCTTTTCACTTCCAACCTACAAATCAACATAGAAAAGATTTTTTTTGGGGTTGTGGTTTGATGAGGGATTTCCTTGGTCAAGCCCTAGGTTAAGGAATTAATCGTAATTGAGAAATATAAATGTAAATGATTGTAAAATGAGATAAATATTAGGACTTACCTTGCTCATATGTACATAAATGTAGTGTAGATCTTGAATTAGGAATGTAGGGTGTCTCCACTCTTTGTAATAGATCTACCATAATCATATTATGATGCCATGGATATAAAAGTATATCAATGAAGAAGATGAATTCTTCAATGTAGATGTCCTCCCTTAATGGCCAACAATATGCTAGATCTTGAAGAGGAAATGCTCACAAAGGATTATACAATACTAGATAGAAATCTACTTGCTTAAATACTTTAAAAAATTGAACACTTGAACTCCTCATATGCAAAAAGAAAAAGTATTCACTTAAGAGAAAGAGTTTAAATTACTTGAGCAATTATTGAGATGAGATATGAAAATTAAGCCTCCAAGTCTCCTTATATATGAGTTTTTGGGTAGGAAAACAACACATGCCAACTGGACAACGATAAAAACTAATTAAATCCCCAAGGCCTTTTGAACCCTGAGCTTCAAAACTACTAAGGACTAGGTCAACTTGGTCTAGGACTAGGCCAACCTAGGAGGACTAGGTTGACTAGATTAAGTCAACCTAGTTTTGGAGGTCTAGTCCTAGGTGGCACATAAAGCAAGGGTAGGTGCAGAAAAGATAAGGTGGAAAGAGGAAGAAAATAGAGGGAAAAGAGATCAAGAATAGGCATATCCATGGTCCAAAGAGGGAATTATGAAGAGGGATCGAAAAGGTCCTAAGAGACAAGTGGGCCCATTTTAAGATGGTACATTTAGCCCCCACTTTAGTGGAAGTATGAGTTTCCTCTAACTCTCGGTAAAGTAGAGCAATAGCAAGAGAAAATATTTCATGATTTAGGAGGAAAATAAATTATCAAGCCCCCAAAAAATGTGAGTCTTTATCACATCTAGAATCATAATAAGAAAAATAAGCACTACAAAAGGGTGCAGTTACTCGCCTAATAAGGTTTTTAAGCTTATTGTGAACCACACAAGAAAGAATAAATGGGAAAGGTCTCTACAAAAGGGGATAGCGTTGAATGGTCTTGCAAGTGTGTGTGGCATGCTAGTCAATCCATCAAAAAGATGAACCAAATGGTCTAGCAAGTGTGAGTAGCATGCTAGTTAGTCTATCAAGGGATTCAACTTAAAGGGAACTCCATGTAAAAGAGAAAGAAAAAAGTGATCTAGGCATAAGCATGTGTGTGTCCTTAAGGGATCAGAACAAGACTAGGCTTCCCAGACTGTTAGTAGTCAAAAGAAGGGTCAAAACAAGGATTTAGCCTCCCGAACTATCAATAGTTCAGAAAGATATCCAAAAGAAAAGAGACCAAACCCCTAGGAATGTCTCTTGGAAACTAGAAGAAAAAGTGAGAGAGGGTATAAACATGAAATAATAATGCCTAGAATTGGGTATACCAAGTTATACACAAAATCTATATTTGTATTCCATGGAAAAAGGATAAGTGAAGTGTATGCCCCTATGTTAAAGTGATTGCAAGTGCCTTAACAAGAGCAACAGATTTAACGAAAGCATACATGCATCCACTAAATAACATTTCCACTATGACATGCCCCTAAGAAGAGAAACATATCAAGGGAAATGAGCACATGACAAAGAGAAAGAGCACAAAAGAGATCTACTAAATTTGGGGTCAGTAAGATCATATGATAATATGTAATATTATATAAAGCATGAAAATATCATCATCCCCCAAAGGGAGGAAAACTACAACATAATGGAGGAAAAGACATAGAAGAGCTACAAAAGGAGATATTTTGGGCCAATAACATGGAAATCAAAAAGAATTGGTGCTACCATATCATAAGTGACCAAGAAGACTACATAAGATCATTGATATGAGCAATAGCACAAGCACAACATAACACATAATGACATATAGAAGAAAAGAGATAAAAATAGAAGAATGTGAATGATAGGGTGATTTCTTTACCCTTTTGAGCTCAAAAAAGCAACAAGGATCATCTAAAGCAATCAAAATACAAGACATAAAACAACAACACAACACGGGGGAAAAGACAACATAAAAATACAAAGACTACTATGATGATTAAATTCTACATCAAGCGTTTTGCATGCACCCTCCCCCCCCCCCATCTCAATTTGAAATGCTAGGGGAAGGGCGATAACTCACAAGAGGAACAAGATGCATTGTAGTAGGAATCACAATGAGTTATAAGTAAGGACTTTGAGAATCACTATGCTCATTACTAGGAGTGATTGTAAGATATGTAGAAAGTGTGTTAGGAAAATTACTATCCATCCTAATTAAATATTCATATCTACATTAAAAAAATCTAAAATATGAATAATCATGTTTATCAAAATGCATAATATTAACTTGTTTAACTTCCTCCAAAGACTTACACAAAGTTTGATCAAAGGAAGGTAAAGGATGAGAAGAAGATGAAGGTTGAGAAGCAAGAGAGAGAGTTGTAGCCTTAGCTTTAGCTTGATGGTTATTGTAATGCTTACAAGAATTTTAATTATGAATAGTATTACAAGACAAAATAGAAGGATTAGGATCAACTACCAAAAGTTATGAAGAAGGAATATCAATGGTTGAGTAGATGTAGATGGAAGAATATGTTTAGAAGAAGGAGTAGTAGGCAAGTCAAGTGCAGGTGAAAAACCCTTATGAAGACTCAACTCCATGATATTAGATACTTTATGTTGTTGATAGTTTCTATAGAGATGATCAGGATGAGTAGGTGTTTTTTCAGAATGAGATGGAAAATCAAAATCAATCTCAACACAATCTCTTGGATGCAATGGTTTATAAAGAGAATGATCAATAGTAATAGTATTTCCATCATGAGGAAATTTAAAGCATTTATGAATAGGAGAAGCTATGACTTGCATGGAAGAAAGCCATGGAATACCAAGATTAACTTGAAATTGATCAAAAGTACAAATAACAACAAAGTTAGTGAAAATTGATTTCCCTGACAAAGTAACCTTCAAAGTAATAGAACCTTGGGGATGATAAAGGAAACCATTTAAAGTTTGAATCCATATAGGAGTAGAATCATAAATATCTCTATTCATCCCTTTGTTAAAAAAGTGTTCTTTAGTGATAAAATTCACAACAGAGAAAGGATCAACCCAAGTACCATGAGAAGGAATATAGGAAACTCCAACAGTAATGTAAAGAGGATCATTAGGTAACTTAAACATATAAGACTGACTAAAGGTAATAAGAGATGTATTTTTAGGTTCAGGTGGAGAAGAAATTGAAGATTGAGGTGCTTACTCAACATGTTAACAACATGATTTGCTTCTTGTATATTCTCATCATAATCAATATGATGATTGGAAGAAGGTTGATTAATAACATTCCCTAAGTGAGAAGCCAATGGATTAGTGTAAATCTGCAAATTATGATTAGGTGACATGATAGATTGATTAATGTTATTAACTTGAGCATAAACATGTATAGCCTTGGAATCAATAAGGTCTTGAATAGCATTCTTCAAACCATAACACTTTTGAGTATCATGACCTGGTTGATGATGATATTGACATAAAGCATTGGAATCAAAAGACTTAGGCAATGGTTTACAAGACAAATAGGAGGAAAATTAAGAAATGAGCATGGGTCAACTTAGTTATCACCTCAAACAAAGGCTCAAATAATTGAGTATACTGATGATTAGGATGAAATACAAAGGAAAAAAATAACCGTATCTCAGGATGTAGTAGCCACTTGATCATCAACTATATCTGTAGATTTGATTTTGATGAAATTTTTAGATTTATAAATATTGTTTGAATTTTCAAGAACATCACTCTTATCAATAGAAATAGGAGTCATTAGAGTAGAGCTTTCGAGTTGACTCACTTATAACTAGTAATTGTGAAGCACTACACATGGATGCGAAAAGGAGGTATACTTAGTAAGAAGAATCTTATCCCTAATGTCTTTTTGTAAATTATAAATAAAGATACGTTGAATATCATGATCAGGTGCACAATAATAAATCTTAGCATACAAATGTTTAAATCTACCAATAAATTAACTTTCTCTTTAACATTTTGCTTATAATGTATTAAATCATGAGGACCAATATTATTTTGAAATTTTTGAATGAAAGCATTAGCAAGAGTTAGAAAAGAATCAATAGAATAATTCTTAAAAGTACATGGGAACAACGTAGCCATAATCCCATAGTCATGAGAAAAATCTCTACATATAGTTTGGAAATTTTTAAGATGAATCACGAGATCTCCATTACCAGTATAAGTCTCAAGATGAGGCACCTCAACATGTTGCAAACTAAAATCATAGAGGATATCTAAAGAAAGGGGATTCGCAACATCACATGTAGGAATATTGTACTTAGATTGAGTTAATTGAGCAATTTGTTGTTGTAAAGTGGTGATAGTTTGAACCAATGAACTAATGGTATGATGAGAAGAAAAAAAACACTAGTAGGCATAGGTATGCTAGATGGATTAGGAAAGTTATAAGAAGTGGCAGGACCATGTAAAGATGTTGGCGGAGGATGAGAAGGAATGGGTAAAGGGTTCAAATAAGTAAAAGGAACCACATTATATGAAGGTAATGAAGAAGGAATGAGAGTAGGAGGAACTCTCATGGGAAGTGAAATGCTAGGAAGGCCAACACTTAAAGGAGTGGACACATGGGTAGAAAATAGTCATAAGAGGTAGAGCATATGTAGGTATGCTAGAAAGAGTGGTAGAAATTGGGATAGAAGGTTCAATGGTTGTGGAAGGAGGAAGATATCCTAACTCTTAAACACATTTAGTCAAAGACTTTGCAAGAGTATTAATCAAGTGAGAGATACCATGCAACACAGAAAGATTATTGTCATCATTGTTAACAAGCTTCTTAAGAGCTTCAAAAGCATCAACACTATCAAGCTTTTGATTTTCTTGACCAAGCCAAATTTCCAATCTATCTAGTTCACTATAAATCTTATCAACTTGTGAAGGAGGAACTTTTAAAACATCATCACCATCATCATGGGATGAGTGAGAAGAGCTATGCTCTTTTATAGGATTAATACCATAACTAAAGATGTGAGTGTCATCATGAGTCCTCTGAAGAAAAGAGGAATCATGATAAAAAGAGCCCATGAGTTTGTGGCTTCTCTTAAAGGGAATTCTATAGATTGAACTTCATGTAATTAAGCTCAAAAAATAGGATATCACAAAAGGAAACCCTAATGGAATCTAACCACAAAATAACCAAATCTAACTTTATGAAAGAGGATAAGAAGGGTGAGTTCACCAAAAGAAGATAAACACCCAAAACAAAAAATCTAACTCCAAATAGAAAGGGGCACAAGTTAGGTTCACTAAAAGGAGGTGAATTTGAGGCCAAAGGGGATCTAACTCCAAAATAAATAAATAAAAAAGGGGACTCATCGGGCTTACCAAAAAGTTTAGTGGTAAAATGGAAGCACTTTAAATAAGATGTATGCCTCCACTTTACAGGCTCACTAAGCCATTCAAATATGTGTGTGAGGGAAGGAGGGGAATTTCTAAATATGATTCCACTTATGATCCAAATTATATTAACTAGGACCTAAAGGAAGAAGGGAGCTAATGCTAAACTTGAATTACAAGGAGGAATTCAATACAAGAAAATATACCCTCTTTGACCCTTAATAGGATACTATAAATGTGAAATTGAACTAATTGCTTGAATAATATAAATCTATATGTTATGTAAACACAATTAGCCCAATTAAGATATAAATTTAGGGTAAATATATGAAAGGAAATAAAATATGAAAGACTCACCTCAAAATGTGTAGAAGAAGATGTATTTTTGCTCCAAACTCATAGATTTAAAGTGTATCAAAATATTTGTTAGTGAAATAAAATGTCAAAAGGAACAAAACCTAGAAAACTCCCTAGAATATGAGACTGAAGGATTAGGTCAACTTCTGAATATTTCCTACAACAAAGTTGAGGTAGTCTAATGATCTACAATTGAGGACTCCATAAATCTTGTAAACTATAGGTTCCAAATTTGTAATCCTTTTTGCTCCCAACTTTCAAATCAACAAAAAAAAGAAAAGTTTGGATTGGGGTTTGATGAGGGATTACCTTGGTCAAGCCCTAGGTTAACGAATTAACCATAATTGAGAAATGTAAATGTAAATGACTATAAAACAATATAAATGTTAGGATTCACCTTGCTCGTATGTATGTAAATATAGTGTAGATCTTGAATTAGGAATGTAGGGTATCTCCACTCATTGTAATAAATCTACCATAATCCCATAATGGCATCATGGATATAAAGGTGAATCAATGAAGAATATGAATGCTTCAATGTAGATCTCTTCCCTTGATGGCCAACAATATGTTAGATCTTGAAGAGGAAGTGCTCACAGAGGATTCTCCAATGTTAGATAGAAATCTCCTTGCTTTAATGCTAAAAAACTTGAATGCAAAAGACATAAGTCTTCACTTGAGATCAAGTGCTTAAATTAATTGAGCTAAGATATGAAAATGAAGCCTCCATTATTCTTGTATATGTTCAGTTTTGGTCAAGAAAATAATACAAGCAGACTGGACAATGGTGAAAAACTAATTAAACCACCAAGGCCTTTTGGGCCCGAGCTCTAGAACTCTTGGGGGCTAGGTCAACCTAAGTTGACCTAGTTGACCTAGTTTTGGTGGTCCAATCCTAGGCACCATAGAATGAAAGGGTAGGTGCTAGAAAGATAACGTGGGAAGAGGAAGAAGATAGAGGGAAAAGGAGACTAAGCATAGGCATATCCATGGTCTAAAGAGGGAATTATGAAGAGGGAGATAAAAGGTCTTAAAATGAAATTACAGTCATTTTAAGATGGTACACACATTAAGTCAAACAATGAAGATAGTAAGATAAAAATAGATAGAGCGATTTGACTCCAAAGAAAGAATCATATAGAGATAGCAGATCCTGAATGCATAATCAGTTAGTAGTAAAACCAAACACTAGGAGAGAAATAGACCTAGAGAAAATGGAAAGGTCAAGCATATGCTCTAGAAGGATAGTTCAATCAAAATAAAATGGAGAGGTCAAGCATATGCCCTAGAAGGATAGTTGAATCAAGAGAAAATGGAAAGGTCAATCATATGCTCCTAAGAGAAAAGATAGCCATAGTTGAATCAACTTGCAGCGATGAAAAGTAGTGATAGGGTATTCCTACCCCCTCGAGATCAAAATTGAAATGAGTTTGAGGAGATGTAGAAATGAACTAGATTTGATCAAATCAAGAGAAGACAAAGTCGATGATGATAGATAAGAGATCCAAAGAATGACCACCAAACAATGAAGATATGCCCTAGTTTGACTAATTTTGACCAAGACAATAAAACTTAAGAATTAGGTCAAAACAAGAAGAAAGATGAAATTAAATTAAATGGAATGAAGATAAAAGAGAGGTGAAGAGAGTAGAATTAAGAAGATCTAAGGATCAAACCTCAAAAGGTCAGCCAACTATGTAGAAGGAAGAATTTTAAAATACAATTTTGCCTAGCAAGATGAACCTAGATTTCAATTTCAATTTCAATCTCAAAAATGGATCCAACACATCAAAATTAGATAAGAGTGCAATTTTTGCACAAATCCAAGGAGTTCAAAAATTAGGTCAAAAGGGTATATAAGGGGTCCAAACGGGTAGATAGATGTGGTGATAAGATTAACCCCTTTGATGATAAGTAAAGAAAGAAGATAGTGAGAAAAAGATATGAGATATGATGAAGACATGATTGAGGAGAACCAAGAAGATGAACGCAGTTGACCAATATGTCTATGAAAGATAAAGGAGACTCTCTCAACACACAAAATGCAAAGCTAAGCTAAAATATAAACCCTAAAATACAAAATAGTATGCAAAGGTATAATTGTAAGGGTTATATAGGTAGGTTCTAGTTTTTATCATCGAGGTTTATTAGAGACGTTGAAATATCATACAATTATCACTAGATGAACAATGAGGATATGAATATGATCTATATTAGATAGGAGTGTGGGAACCCAACCTATGCATCAAAGACATAAAGGTTAAGATGATGGTGCAGTTAGATTCCCTAGGTTTAATGTAGCAAGATTATGGTCATATCAAGACACAAAAATTCAAGATGGCCATAAGCATGCACTTGAAAAAATATACAAGGACTTAACATTGAAGATCCTAAGTGTCAAGTGGGTCAAGCAAGATGCTCAAGACACCTAAAATATAACAAAGTATAACCACATATAGAAATCAAAGGAAAACATGCCCCATGTCCTCAATCCTCTAGTTCAAGACATCCTCGAGAAATAAATAGGGATGGAACACTCAGCAAAGAAATCAACATAAACAACATACAAAGAGAAATAAGGCAAAAATCCTCAACCAGTTTTAGTTTGAGTGCATGTGTGAAAGTTACATGACTATCTCCTTAGGAATTAAGTCTTCTAGTGAGAACTATTACAACATCCCAGACTGGAAAATTATCTAATAAGTGTTGAGAAACATTTGATGTAAAGGGAAGTGTTGAAAAACATCATTTGAAAACCAAAGAAACCTAATGCAACTAAGAGACCCTGATAAGATGAAACAATGATAAGAGTAAATAGTTTGTGCCCCTTAGACATAGATGTGAGTCAATTGCAAGCTAGGTAAGGAAAAGTAATATGAATTGATGTTCTAAAGCACAAATCAAATATTTGATATATATATATATATATATATATATATATGTATGTATATGTATATGTATATTTATATGTATATATGTGTGTGTGTGTATATACATATATATAGGTGCAAGAGTCTCAAGTAGTGCATGTTTTCAGGTTTTCACCACTTGGCAGGATATATATATATATATGACTTTTTATGATGTTTTTGTATTTTTTAGATATTTGATATTTTTGGTGATACATCAAAGCACCTATTGCTAGGTTTTCACTAAGATGATCATATTTTCAAGACATTTTCTGCTTTCTAAGTTTTTTTAGCATCATGTATGATTTATTTGGACTTTTTTAGATCATCAAGTATGTACAAGTGTGGGACAATGGGAGCACTAAACATACAACTTCTTTAGGTGTAATGTGTTGATGGGATCAGGGAGTTGTTCTCCATTAGGTGTAGATAGTTAATAAGCACCATAGCCAAAAGAAATAGTGACAATATAAGGATCCAACCAATTAGGTTTGAAATTTCCCTTATGTTCTCTATTTTGTTGTCTGTTTGGATTTTCTGTAAGGACAAAGTCACCAACTTGAAATTCTATAGAATAAACTTTATGATTGTAGATAGTAGACATTTATTTCTAATATGCTTGCATATGGTCAAAAGAAGCCTTGTAACATTCACCTAGG
Organism: Cupressus sempervirens; assembly: GCA_028749045.1. NCBI lineage: Eukaryota > Viridiplantae > Streptophyta > Pinopsida > Cupressales > Cupressaceae > Cupressus > Cupressus sempervirens. The sequence goes on from CM053790.1 coordinate 112,690,000, forward strand.
AGTTCAAGCTCTTGTATTTGCATAGTTGTATAATCCTCATCAATAATTAGCCCTTTCAAGGAAACTCACAAGGAAGGAATCTCAACCTCTAATGGTAGAACAACCTCAAAACCATAAACTAGAGAAAAAGATGTAGCCCCAGTATGCATGTGTATGCTAGTCCTACAAAACCCATAATGTAGAATTAACTTATATATGTCATTCTCTCCCAGACTCGTGTACAGTTCTATGCAAGATTTTGAGCAATGTTTTATTTGAAGCTTCAACTTAACCATTTCCTTAGGGATAGTAAATAGAGGACCAATGTTGTTTAATCTTGAATTTCTAACAAAGTTGCCTAAGGTCCTTATTCTTGAATTTTTCCCCATTATCAATGAATATAAAGGAGGGAATTCCATAGCAACAAATGATGTGATTTAGAATGAAAAGAGCAACATTCTTCCTTGTAGCAACAAAGAGAGGTACGAATTCAACCCATTTAGTGAAATACTCAGTAGTTGTGATGATAAACTCATGTACACTAAAAAAGCTAGAATGTATTTTGCCAACCAAGTCAAAGGCCCACTAGTGGAAAGGCCAATGTGTGATAGATGGAATCAACTTGCACCCAAGCGAATGAATCAAGCAACCATGGAGTTGGCACTTCTTACAAGACTTACATACTGTACGATATCCACTTACATAGTAGTCCAATAGGAACTAACCCTAAGATTTTTTCAAGAAAGTGCAACATCATTAGAGTGAGACCTACAAATGTCATTATGGATTTCAGCTAATGCTCTTCGAGACTCATCCTTCACCAAGAACCTAAGCAAAGTTCTATCTAGACCCTTCCTATACAAGTCACTAGAGATGTGGGTATAAGGGAGGCATTGTGAATGAGTTGGCATTTTCATTATGAGTTAGGTTATCATGAATGATTTGGTCATAGAGGTAAGAATAGATAGTGGCACAAGGAGTAGAGTCATGACCAATTATGGTGCAAATGACTCGATTATCAAGGGAATCGTAAGCAAGGTAATGTAGCTCTTCCACTAGGAATTCAAACCGAGAGTCATGTTATTGCAACTGTAAGATGGATTCCAAGGTAGCCATAGCATTAGCAACCTTATTTTGAGCCCAAGGAATTTTTTGAAAAGTAAAAAAGATGAAATAGTTCCTTAGAGCATCAACCAATTTCTTGTAGGGAACCAACTTCTCATTCTTAGTTTGATAGTCATTATTTATTTGATTTATGACAAGTTGGGAGCCTCCATAAATGTGTAGCTCATTAATTCTTTATTTAATAACATTTTTTTTACCATTTTTGAGAACCTTGTATTCTGCTATGTTATCTATACAAGGGAACAATAGGTTGAAGGACTTAGGAATAGTGTAAATATGAGGTGTAATGAACAAAATGCTAGCACCAATATCGTTTTGAGTGTGGGATCTGTCAAAGAACATTTTCCAAGTCCTTTCTATGACATACATAATAGATGAATCTAAAAAATTGATTTGCGTGGGAGCATTATCTTGAAGTGAGAAATAAACAAGTTCATCTGCAATAACTTGTCCCTTTATGGCCTTATGTTAAACATACTAAATGTCAATTTCAGAAAGAATCATCATTCATTTAAAAAGTTGACAAGTAAGTGTATCCTTACTTAGGAGATACTTAAGAGGACCAATTTTAGCAACCAAGTGTGTAGTATGAGCTATCATATAGTGTTAAAGTTTGTGGGATGCAAACACTACAAGGCAAGCTTTCTCAATTTTAATGCAATTGATCTCATAAGCAACTAGAATTCTATTGATATAATAGATGGCTCACTCTTTTCAATTTTCATTCATGTTGTGCTAGTAATTCCCCTAGATAAGTAGTTATAGCTAAGATATACAAAACTAAAGGATTTCCTAAAATAGACAACATGAGAATAGGAAGCTTGGCTAAATATTCCTTGGTTTGATTAAGGCTCTTATCACATTCTTCATTCCAAATAGATGTAGACCTCTTGTGAAAATTGTTATTCAAAGGTTGTGATCTATTAAAAAACTAAGAAATAAACCTCCTTATAGATTACAACTACCCTTGAAGACATCTTAATTGAGTTATATTGTAAGGAGGTGATATTTCCATTATTGCTTGTACTTTTTCAAGATCAGCTTTAATGCCCTTAGCAGATACAATGTAGCTTAGAAATTTACTATAAGTGACACCAAAGTCACATTTTTTAGGATTGAGCCTAAGCTAAAATTGTTCTATATGGTCCAATATCAAACTCAAGTCATCTGAGTGAGTACTTATTGTCCTAGAATTAGCCAAGGTGTCATCTACATAATCTTCCATGTTTTTATGCATCATATCGTGGAAAATGGTTTTTGTATCTCTTTGAGAGGAAGAACTATAATTTTTAAGCCCAAATGATATAGCATTCCAATAGAAGGTACCCCATGCACAAGTGAAAGTAGTATTTTCTTGATCTTCATGAGCAATTTTTATTTGGTTATATCCCGAAAACCCATCCATCAAGAAATACATTTCATAGCTTGCAATCATGTCCACTATCATGTCAATATTAGGTAGTGGAAAATCATCCTTAGGGAAAGCTTTATTTATCTTGGAAATCTATGCATACTCAAATGGAATTCTCATGCTTTGAAGAAGGTACAATATTTCAGATCCATTCTGCATAGTTTATAGCCCTTATGAATTGGGCATGTAGGAGCTTCTCTAATACATCTTTCACTAAAACAATAACATATAGATACATTTTTCTAAATTTATGCTTAGCAATATTGACACTAGGAGCTATAGAAAGATGATGCATGATACCTTCAGTGTCAAGACTAGGCATATTTTCATATGTCCAAGAAAAAATGATTTTGTGAATCATTCCTTTTCTTCAACTGGTAGAGATTGAGCTAGATGCATAATTTTTTTTAGACTCTTTTGTTGCAAGATTGATAAGCTACGTGGGCTCAATCAACACTTCTATCCTTAAAAAAACTAGGAAAACTTCCAAGTACCTCATCCTCATGTACCTTAAAGAAGTTTTCACCCTTGGACACATATTTATTTTTACTATTTTTAGGCTCTAACACTACCACAATGTGGTTTTCTCCATCATAGCACCTTTTTTTCCTTTTTCTTTTAATTTTGTGACTAAGGTAATTTATATCTATTTTATTCATGTTGATATCTAGTTTTTTGGTGGAAGAGACTATAGGCTCAATAGCATTGAGGTAGAAAGTGGTCTCATAATCATTTTGGAAGAATAATAGCTTGGGTGGTTTACTTTGTATAGACTGATCAATAAGATCAAGATGCATGGGCGATAGAAAAGTTGAGGATTCTAGGTTGTTGAAGCTAGGGGGACCATCTCCAGTGATATTAGATTTAGAATCTATAAGGAATTCTTCAAAGGTACCTAAATTGGGTTAAGACTTAGGAGAATCAATGTACTCCACAAAAGTAATTTCAGAATATAACTCATCAAACCCTACAAAAGACTCATCAACTACATTGATTTGATTAACATAGGTGTGTATAACATCTATCCTTGCCTCATAAGATGCAACTAAAAGAGAATCCCACTCATATTCATTTGAATTAGTGCTTTGACCATGTTCTATAAGGCGAGCAATATTCTCTTTGATTCGATATCTATTAGGATCCTCTATATCTGACTCATCAAACTCAAGTTGTCTAGAAGTGGGAGCCTCAACACTATGATTATTGTTTGGTTCAACATCACCCCAAATAATGAAATTAGAAGGTACAAAATCCTCATCATCAAGATTAGTTGCAGTAGGTTGAACTTTATGTTCTAAATCACTACCAATGAAAGGTTCTTCATCACAGACAGGGGGATTGTCATTAACATCATAGCCCAAACCAATAGCATCTTTGCTTTTACATCCTTAGGTATGAATCATGGATTTAGTAAGAGCATATTTACTATTAGTCAAAGGTATTATAAACAATAGTCCACCAAGATAACTGAGAGGGTGGGGGGGATCAGTTATCAAATCAGTTATCCAATAATTAAAACATATATCTTCATTAACCAAACTTAACCATTCAACTAATGTAAACAACAACCATAATAAAGTGCACATACACAATTACACTAGATATGTTGACTAGGGAAACCCTTGATTAGAGGGAAAATCTTGGTGGGAATGATGCCCATAAGATGATGTACTAATATAAATATTCCTTGTTAAAGGATGGACCCTGTTAGAAGCCTATTACAACATTTAGTACATAGAGTCCCTATTAGGAGACTTTGAATCCCTGTTAGGAGATTCCAACCCTGTTAGGAGTTGTGGTATAGTGTATGCAAGATGAGCCCACTGTCCAAACATGCAATTTCAACTACAAGAAGAGCTCATCAATCAACCAAGTAATTTATTGTTGTGTTCCTCTTTCCTTTGCTCTTTCCTCTATCTTGTCAACTAGACCAATCACTATCATACCTTGTAGATCATGAACCCTGGATCCAAATACCAAACTTTGGATCACTCAAAAAAACCTCGGTAATGAAGTTTCCTTCACTTCCACACTGCTCTACTCAACTTTGCATTCTGTACTCTCTGCTACTTATTAATCATTCACAATCCATTTTTCAATATATCATGATAAAGTAAAATGTCCTTCCTTTATAGAAAGTTCATAAAATAATTCCCTAAGTTGGATATTAGACCTTCTCAATTAATTATTATAGGACCACATTAAGAACATGTTACACTTAGCGATAACATAAATATTTCGCCTTGCAACTTGAATAACTTTTTGTACATGCAATATTATGATGAGAGAGATTATCCATGTCATCCTTAATATGTCTTGTTTATGCACTCAACCTCAATCCTCAAGATATCAACTATTCTAAGAGATATAACAAGTTTACCAGAACATGCCTTTGTAAACTCTATCTCAAAATAGTCATCACCAAAACTTACATAACTTCTTCTACACTTATCCTTTATCCCTGATGTTAACTACATATACCAGATACTCAGAAGCATCTCTCATAACCTCGAGTGGTTATAATACTCAGCTAGCCTTATGTACCAACTTAATCTTTCCACTGTTCTTCTGTCAGATACCACAGAAAATTGCTATGTTGACGTCAATGAAAAACTCACTCATGAATGTAACATATCATCATAGTAGCATATCTACAGTACTCCCCCATAGGAATATCATCATCATTCATACTTCCAACCAATCTTCTAATAATCTCCCAAATCTTCTAACAATCTCCCCCTTTGGCATTGATGGCAACATAGATGAAAAGCATCTAGTTCCAAGAATACCAACAAAAGATTGTTCATCTTCAAATCTACTTTATCAATCATTCTCCCCCATTGATATACCTCAATGTTCTCTATAACAACCACATATTGTACTTATGTTGAACATCTTTCTCAGCATAATGTTTTTCATGCCAAACTTCTCCCCCATTGACATCAATGTCAAAGGTTTCAGCAACCAACATCATTGCATCAACCTCTGTAACAACTGATACTTACTAGCTCGAGTGTCAAAAGACATTGTTCAAAATAACAACAACATCAACAAGAGTCCTAGATGACTCTGTCCATCACAGATGCTCCCCGATACAGGAAGCATCAGCATTCAGTCTAGACAAACAATGGTGCTATGTTATCCTGGACTGATGCACTCTTACATATTCTACTCTGATGTACGAAGGGGCATAACCCTAAGCATACCTTAAAAATACTCAAAAGTCTCTTTGGGAAGAGGCTTAGTGAATATATTTGCAATCTGCTCTTTAGTGCTCACACACTCCAATATGATTTCCTTTTCTATAACTTTTTCTCTCAACATATGATACTTAATAACAATGTGCTTGGTCCTTGAATGCAAGACTGGATTCTTAGACATATTTATTATGCTTGTGTTGTCACAATGTATAATGATAGGTTCACTGATTTCTATCCTTATATCCTTCAACATCTACTTCATCCAAATGACTTGATTGCAATTATTTGTTGCTATAACATACTCTACTTCCACTATGCTTTGTGATGTACAATCTTGCTTCTTGCTTAGACAAGAAAACAATCTTCCTCTGAGAAAGAAAGCTCCACCACTAGTGCTTTTCCTATTATCCATATTGTTTGCCCAATCTGCATCAATATAAGCACATAGAGTGAAATCATTACATCTTTCATACCATAATCCAAACTCAGATGTTCCCTTCAAATATCTAAATATCCTTTTTACTGCTGCATAATGTGCTTCTCTAGGATCAGCCTAGAATCTTGCAACAATTCCAACTGCATTTTCTATATTCAACCTTATGTGAGTTAGATATTGCAAACCTCTTACCATAGATCTATACTTTTTCTACTCAACAGTAGGTGTCTCATCCTTTGTAGATAACTTGTGTCCAGTTACCACAGGTGTTCCAATGGGTTTACATGTTTCCAAACCAAACCTTTTTAGTAAATCCTTCAAATACTTAGTCTAAAAAATAAAGATTCCTTCTTTATTCTATACAATTTGCAATCCTAGGAAATAGTTCATCTCTCTTATCATACTCATTTCAAATTATTTCTTCATCTCTTCTATAAACTTCTCACTTTCTTCATTATTTCCTCCAAATACGATGTCATCAACAAATATTACCAAAATCATTAAATCATCATTAGTTTCTTTCCAATACAAATTACTATCTGCCATACCTTTTCTATATCCAAGTTTTGTCAAATGTTTTTCCAACCTTACATACCAAGTTCTAGGTGCTTGCTTCAATCCATACAATGCTTTCCTTAGTTTGCATACTATGTCCTTGTCATTTGTCAAAGGACATCCTTCAGGCTGCTCAATGTACACTTCTTCTTCAAGTTCTCCATTTAGAAATGTTAACTTGGCATCCATCTAATATAGTTTGAATTTCTTCTATGTTGTGCAGGCTAAGAATAATCTTACTACTTCTATTCTAGCTACTGGAGCATAAGTTTCGTCATAATCTATTCCTTCTTGCTATGAGTAGCCTTTACATACCAATCTTGTGTTTTTTCTTACAACTTCACCTTGTTCATTTGTCTTGTTCCTGAATACCCATTTAGTTCCTATCACATTCTTGTCTACTAGTCTAGGGACCAATTCCCATGTCTCAATATTTACTATCTAATCCAATTCCTCTTTCATAGCTTGATTCTAATAGTCATCTTTACATGCTCCATCTGTATTCTTAGGCTCAACTTGAGATATCAAGCATAGTTTTTCATTTACTTTGCTTCTTGTCATCACACCTTTATCTTTGCTTTTGATGATCTACTTAGATGGGTGATTCTTTATCGTATTCTTTCCTGAAGTAGGAGTTGTTATCTCAACTCTTGGCTCTACTAAAAGTTTTGAGCTTTTTTCCTACCTTGGCTCTCCTTCATTCTACAAATCATTGTTAGTCTCAAGAAATACCTCATCATTCCTTGGTTTAGTAACAACATCATCATCTAAACTGTAATCAACTATTCTCTCTTATATCCTAAATTTCTCATCAATTCTCACATTTGCACTTTCCATAATAGTCTTAGTTCCCTGATTATAATATCTATAAGCTTTACTTTTCAATGAATAACCAAGAAACATACCTTCATCACTTCTAGCATCAAACTTACTAATATCATCATCTCTTTTGATATAACACTTACTCCCAAAAAAATTTGAAATACTTAAATGTAGGTGAGTGACCAAACCACAATTCATAAGGTGTCTTGTTTGTGTCTTTTTTGACTTGCACTCTATTCATAGTGTAAACTTTTATATTCATAACTTCTCTCCAAAATGTCTTGGATACATCATTCTCTGGTAACATAGCTCTGGCTGCTTCTGTAACTGACTTATTACTTTTCTCTGCAACACCATTATGTTGAGGGGTTCTTGGAGTTGATAGTTGTCTTTTAATTATATTTTCTTCACAAAACATGTTAAACTCATTCAAAATAAATTATCCTCCTCTATCTGATCTTAAACATTTAATCTTCATACCAGATTCATTCTCAACTCTATTCTTGAATATCTTAAATTTGTCAGATGCCTCAAATTTCTCTTTAAGAAATGTAACCCACATAATTCTAGAGAAATCATCACCTACAATAATAAAATACCTCTCACCATAGAATCCTTTAGTCTTTGTAATATCATTGAGATTTGAGTGTATGATCTCCAACTTCACTGTAGTGGTGAACTTCTTGTTGGGAAAAGAAGTTATGTTATGCTTAGCCAAAACACACTCCTTGCAAACTGTGTTAGTAAGCTTTACAATCTTTGGAAAATCTCTAAACGCAAATACTCTGCTAGTCCTCACAATACTATTAAAGTTTATATGACAAAATCTCTTATTCCATAACTAATTTTCATCTACTTTTGCAACCAAACATGTCATTTCAGTAGGATTTGACTGAAATACATTACCTTTGGATATGGTTCCTATTCCAATTACCTTTCCATCTTTATCTTTGATCATGCATGTCTTTTTTGTGAACTGCAATTGATAACCTTTGTCTACTAGTTGTCCAACACTCAAAATATTGTGCTTTAAACCATCGACAAAGTATACATCATCATTTTTAGTTTTACTATCAAGAGTTATAGATGCAATACCTTTAACTTGGCATGCTGCATTGTTTCCAACTCTAATAATTCCTCTGTCCTGACTTTTGAAGTCAACAAACTTGTTCATGTCACCAGTCATATGATGTGAAAAACCATTATCAATTATCCAATTAGATTTCTTCTCAACCTATGATACCAAAACTACCTTCTCTAAAATTTCTTCTTTAATTACCACGAATCCAATTCCATCATCATTGGCACTTAATGCTTGTTCATCAGAATCATTATCTTCATTTACATATAAACATTCTCTATCTTTTCTAGGTTTTTTATTTCCTTTATACTTTTTCTCTCTTTTAGGACACTTAGATTCATAATGACCATATTCATCACAAGTCCAAAATTTAAAAAAATTCTTACCTCATTTTTCTCTTCTTACCAGAAGGGCTACTCCTTCAATCTTTCTATCTTCCTCTAATCTGTTGTTGCTAGCAAAATCTCCTCTAACACTTGTGCTCCTTGATACATTAGGTTGAATATTCAAGGCACTGAAAGTTGTCGTTATTCTAGTAAGTTCTTCAAACTATCTAAGTTCATTCTCAACTACTTCAAGTCTTCCAAACAATGTTTCCTTTTTGAAGTCTTTGGTACAAGATATTAACTATTGTATCATCTAAACTACTGACTTAAATGGTGGTGTTAGAGTCTTTAATATCTTCCATATAACCTCATCATTTTTTTGGTTCCTCCTTGAGCTTTGATACCTATAGTAATTTATGATATCCTACCTATATATGTTCTTATAAATTCATCTTCCATCATTTTAGCATCTTGAAATGCACAAATCCAACTTTGTAGCCTCAATTTCTTAGAATGTGCATCACCTTCAAAACTTTAAAAAGCTTTCCAAATCAAATGTGAAGTAGCAAGTGATTTTACCTAATTGTACTCAATTTTAGGAAGTGCAGTCAATAATGTTTTTCTAGCTCTCATGTCACACATGAAAAGATCTCTTTGTGCCTCAGTACAAGTTTCCAAACCTTCTTCAATAATGATTGTCTTCTCTAATTTTGTCAAGATCCAATTTCCCAAACCCATACACAATAGATGTGTCTTCATCTTTTCCTTCCAGCTGTCATAATGAACATATTCTCCATGGATCTCCCAAAGTTAAACTTTTTCTTCAAGGACCTGATGCTCATATATGAATTGCTACAAACAATAGTCCACCAAGATAACTTGGGGGGGGGAATCAATTATCCAATAATTAAAATATATATCTTCATTAGCCAAACTTAACCATTCAACTAAAGTAAATAGCAACCATAATAAAGTGCACATAGACAATTACACCATATATTTTGACTACGGAAACCCTTGATCAGAGGCAAAACCCTAATGGGAAATATGCCCACAAGATGATGTACTAATATAAATATTCCTTGTTAGAGGATGGACCCTTTTAGGAGTCTATTACAATATTTAGTACACAGAGTCCCTATTAGGAGACTTTGAATCCCTATTAGGACATTCCAACCCTATTAGGAGTTATGGTATAGTGTATGCAAGATGAGCCCACTACCCAAACATGCAATTCCAACTACAAGAAGAGCTCACTGTTCAACCAAGTAATCTATTGTTATGTTCCTCTTTCCTCTATCCTGTCAACTAGACCAATCACTGTCAGACCTTGTAGACTATGTCACAAACCTCATATCCAAATACCAAACTTTAGATCACTCAGCAAAACCTTGTTAATGAAGTTTCCTTCACTTCCGCACTGCTCTGCTCAACTTTGTATTTTGTACTCTTTGCTGCTTATCGATCATTCACAATCCATTTTCCACATGTATCATGATAAATGAAAATGTCCTTTCTTTATACCAAGTCCATAAAACAATTCCCTGAGTCGGCTATTAGACCTTCTTAATTAATTATTATAGGACCACATTAAGAACATGTTACACTTAGCAATAACATAAATCCTCTGCATTGCAACTTGAATAACTTTTTGTACATGCAATATTATGCTGAGAAAGTGTAGCCACATCATCCTCAACATGTCTTTTTATGTCCTCAACCTCAATCCTCAAGATATCAATTATGCTAAGAGATATAACAAGTTTACTAAAACATGTCTCTGTAACTCTATCTTAGAATAGTCATCACCAAAACTTACATAACTTCTTCTAGACTTATCCTTTCTCCTTCTGACATTAACTGCATATACTAGATACTTAAAAGTATCTCCCATAACCTCAGGTGGTTATAATACTCAACTTTTCATCCATACCAACTTGATCTTTTCATTGTTCTTTTGTTAGATACCACAAAAAATTGCTATGTTGACATCAATGACAAACTCAGTCATGAATGTAACATATTAGCATAGTAGCATATCTACAATACTCGCCCATAGGAATAGCATCATCATTCATACTTCCAACCAATCTTCTAACAATCTCTTGAATCTTCCAACAAAAGGTCCATAACCTAAATATCCCATGTTCCTAAGGAACTCATAACCTTTTCCATATCGCTCAAGGGAAATTGAAGTTGTGAGTGTGACCTCCTCAAATGTCTCCTCTTCCTTATAAATCTAGTATCTATTAGCTTGATATTCCTTTTCATCTTCGAAGGTAACCGAGGATTGAATAAAAGTGCCATAGACAGTCATAGTTGAAGATGAAGGCTTCATATTGTCAAATGGTTTCCCATAAGAACAGGGGGAAACTGAAAGCGCAATAATCTAGTCAAGCATATATTCCCCCATACCAATGTCCATCATTTTGAGCCTCTTTATCATAATTAGCAAGTGTACTTTTATCTTCATTAGCAACTATGATATTTAGAACTAAAGACTCAATAGTAGTAAGTGTGTTTATTTGCATAACGTTATCTACAGAAATAGAGATTTTAGTACCATTGAAGGGAAACTTGATACATTGATGATAGGTAGATGGGATAACTTGTGTGTCATGTATCCAAGGTCTTCCTAACAAGATGTTATATGCAATCGGGATGTCAAGAACTTGGAAGACCACATTGTTCTCTATAGGACACACTTGAATAGGTAGCACATTTAGACCTTTAGAAGAGCACTCAACTTGATCATAAGCTTTGATTGTGATCTTTCTTCTAGGGTTAATAAAAAACTCAGAGAGACCCAATTCTTGTATAACATTGAAGGAGATGATATTTTAACCTGCATCATTGTCTATCAACACACACTTGACTTAGGTATGATAGATTTGAACTTCAATATGGTGCACAAGGTTGTGTGAATGGCTAAGTGCTTTTTCATCTTCTTCAAAAAATGTTATGTAATGTGGAGTGGAGATGTGGTTGAATGTAGCTTGGAACTTATCTGCATCAATGCCAGTAGGAACACTAGTCACTCATAAAATTGTTTCTATGATCTCCTTGTGCAAAGCAGATAATTATAGCAACTCTAAGATATAAATTTGTGCGAGGGTGCATTTCATTTGGTTCGCAAGGTCATAAGTGGAATTAGTAGTGGTAGTTGTTTTTGTATAAGAGGAAGACCCCACTTACTTAGCATGAGTTTGTTTGGAAGTGTCTAAAACCTTAAGGACAACCTTGGGTTGACTCCTAGTAATGACATTTAGTCTTTCACCATAAGAAGAAGAGGTGGGACCAATTAATCTTAAGATAACTTTAGGCCTTTAATCATCTATTTCATAGTTAGGATCCTCATCATACTTAGGCCCCATCATGTAAATGTTGTCATCAACAGGTTCAAGCATGTGTATAACATTGCCAACATTGGTGTATGTGTAATTAATCTTAGCGTCATGATTTTTCTTGTTTATGTTTGACATCTCTCCTTGTTCATACTTAGGGAGGGGTTCCTTGAAAGCCTTATTATCGAATTTTTTAACTAGAACATCAATAGCAACCTTTCTGTCATAAATGAGATCTTGTATAACATCCTTGAGCTCAAGACAATGATCAGTGTCATGATCTTTGTTCCCATGATAGTTGAAAAAGTGATCTTCTCTCCACCGAGGTGTCTTAATAGAAGGATCACAAGGTCTCAAGTTGTTTGATAGCGTAATGATCTTATTAGCAAGCAATGTCTCTGGGATCACATATTAGGAATCAACCAAAGGAGTAATAGTATGCTTAGGCTTAGGTAGTTGTGTAAAATTAGGCTTGTTGGAAACATTTTGTAGCCTCTTGTTGTTTGGTAGATAGGATAGCACTAGCTAATTTGTAAATGAGCTCTTTGGTTTTAGGAACATCAACTACACTATTATTAACAACATACTTGTTTTTTTTCCAAGGTTTTCCTTTATCCTTACCATTTCTATTAGCATTGGTTTGATCCTTGTTTAAGACTATTTCCCCTTTCTTAATGACAACATCCTCTATGCAATAAGCACTCTCAATCATATCATTAAAAGTGAGGAAGGCTTGTTTTCTAAGATCATAATGTAGCTTTGCACAAGAGTGCTAAAAAAAGATGTCAATTTTCTCATTTTCAAGGATTTGACGAGGATATATAGATGTTGTTTTCTCCATATTTGAAAATACTTGACAAAAGGTTCCCTTTATTTTTGTTTTATGTTGCATTTATCTAGCATAGTAACGAGTTATTGTATGTTGTAAGAGTGATGTTGAATGAAACTTTGCACAAGCTCATCAAAAGACACAAGTGGAGGAATTTTTTTTAATCACTCCATGGCTTGTGCATTTAAATTTATTGGAAAGAGTCTCATGAGGGATGTTTCTTCATGCATAAGTTCCATACTAAGTGCATATAATTTTCTAACATGATCATGTGGATCCCAACTATCATCATAATTTTCACAGACCTTGGAAAAGGCATCATGTAAATATTTTTGTAAAAAGGGAGCACATATATAGCTTCAATGAAGGAAGATTTAGGATCTTCCTTTTCCTTTCCATGTGTGCACACTTGTTTTTTAAGTCTTGGAATCCTTTCTTTAAGATCTCATTTTTGGTGGACTCTCTCTTTTGAATGATCCTTTGGACATCAAAGTCATGAGGTAACTTCCATTTTCAAGAAGTCAAGTATGCAAATTATTGGTCATCATTTTGCTTTAGAGCCTTAAGTACAAAAGTTTTAAGGTAGACATCTGGTTGGAACTTTATGACTTCATCACTAGAAACTTCATTTTCTATCTCACTCTTATGTTGTGAAGGTTGTTAATGGGGAGCCTAGATAGCTAGCAAAATCCTATGTGCAAGATAGGGGTACAAACTAATTATTTAATTAGTTTCTCAATAGAGTAATCCACACTACTCTAATAGGTTTTCTCAATCCCTCATACTATCCCCTTAAGAACTCCAAGAACTCCCCACCAATCTAATGCTCTATAATGTCTTACACCTAGAAAAGTCTCCACATCCTCCTAGGGTAAAGTCACAACTTGACTGCCTAACACCTCCAAGAGTGGATTGAATCCCTATTACTTCTCAAATGATCAATTTAACTCACTTGGATCCTACAAGGATCTTCCATTGATACCTTGAAAAATTGGACTATTAGGTCCAAGCAATTAGCTCTAATTCTAGTAGGTCTTCCTTAGCAATTTTTAGGGCATAAGATCAAAATTCCCCCAATGAACCCCACAAATAACCATAGGTTTGAGTACCCTTTTGGACACTTAGTCAAAACCCAAAGCTCCAAATTCTGAACTGCCAAACTCCCATAATCTTGTGAGGGCTAATAGGCCTAATTTGTCCCACTTTCCAAAGGAACTACAAGAATAAGGATTCTAAAAGCTTTACCATAAATTTTAACACATTACCAATACCTTCTCACCACAAAATCCACCCTTGGATTTGACTCGTCCACTCACATTCCCTCACTCCAATCAAATATACAGTGTGTCTTTGCTTGTGCACATGGAGAAGTAGGGCTAAGGCATCAATTCAATTGAAACTCCTTTAGGATATCCATATGAAACCTTTTTAATCTTAAACAACATCCTTTGTGCTTGAGATCCCCAATTGGCCATGGATTTCCAACTGTGGATCAACAAGCTAGAGGAATTTTTAGATAAAACCCTAGTTATAAACACTTTACCATACTAGTGAGCAAGAAAAAACTATATCTTTCAAAATTATAAACTTCAAAATCTCAAAATATATGCATTATAACAAAGAAACATAACTCTAACTATTCATGCCACCATTTCACTCCTACCAATGTAGAGAATTTGTACAAAATCTGTATACAATTAGATTTTATGGAAAATCTATCACAGTTTATTGCTTACTTTGTCTTCACAGAACAACCAACCCCAAATCCTCATTCCAGAGACATTTTATGATGTTCCAGATGTTCCAAAACTTCCCTAGCTAATCAAACTAGTTAGATAATCATATGGTTGTTATATGCAAGAATTTGAAAATTTGCAACATTTTGCAACAAATGTTGCAAAAGTTGTCTGACAACTTTTTGTCAACATTTTGACAACTTGAAAACACTTTTCTAAATGAATTTATTTGAAGTTATAACATTCATAACTCTTAACTAGAAGTATCCTAAATGCCTTTAACACCTCATGGCACCCCTAGTACCTTTTACATCCAATTGTAACTCATAAGGCAACTTTTATGCATTTGTTGAGTGTGGACTTCAAAAGCCTTAAAGGTCATTTCAAGGTAAACAATCCTACTCAATATACAAAAATAAAAATCCTAAATACCCACGTGGTCTTACCACACACAAAAGTATCAAACTAGAGTGATCACTTGATAGGGCCACGAGTCAAGTTAGATAATTGATTAGGTGCTCCTACAACATACTCCCCCTGACAGGAAAAGTCTCAAGTCCTCTTAGAGACAAGGAAATCAATGTCTCATCCTTTCTTCTCGATGAGTTCCTCTTTCATCTAGGTAGCCTTTGACTGTGTTTTTTCCTTCCATTTAACTAGATACTCCCTATACTCTATTTGTTTGGTTTTCTTAGCAAACCTGCTATCTAGAATACACTCCATCTCAGGTCCAATGGCTAAGGTTAGATTAGATAGCCACTCCTCCTTATTAGGTTGAATCACTACATCACTTGCTGCTACAGGGTCTAGATGCATATAAGGTGTCAAATTTGACACATTGTTGATAGGGATGGAAAAAAATCATTAGGAAGATCCACATTATAGGCATTGGTCCCATACTTAGAGAGGATCATTCAAGGGTCAATCCTCCTCATTTACAACTCAGTGTAGCTTCCTTTTGGTAATCTTTCCTTATTGAGGTAGACCATTACTAGGTCCCCCTCTTTTCATTGAACATCTCTCCTTGTCTTGTCCACTCTATTCTTAACCTTGAGGTTATTTTATTTCAAAATATCTCTCACCTGTGCATGGACTTCTTCCATAGCCTCTGTAAATGTCTTTGCATGTCCAATCCTATTATATGTACCCTTTAGGTCTCTAAGCTCCAAAACTCCTACTGGATGAGTCTCATACACAATTTCAAATGGACTCTTGCATTTTGTTCTATTGGTAGAGTCATTATAGGAAAATTCTACCTAAGGTAGTATCACATCCCAAGTATGGTGATGCTCCTTGGTCAAACATATGAGAAGGTTCCCTGATGATCTATTAACAAGTTTAGTCTGCCCATCAGTTTGAAGATGATAGGTAAAACTAAAAGACAATATTGTATGTAGTTTATTCTATAGGGTCCTCCAAAAATGGCCCACAAATTTGGAATCTCTATCAGTGATAGTGGATAAAGGTAGTCCATGGATTCTCACAATCTCCTTAAAAATCAATTGGGCAATATAGCTTGGATCATTGGTCTTCTTACATGGGATGAAGTGGGACATCTTGCTAAACTTGTCCACCATAGCATACATACTATCATTGCCTAATTTTGTCCTTATCAAATCCAAGGTCCATACCCAAGTGTTCCCAATGTCTATGAGGAATAGGCAAAGGCTAATATGAGCCTGTATTGGTGGCCACACCTTTAGCTCTCTGACAAATAGTACACCTCTTCACCACCTTACTGAAATCCTTCTGCAAATTAGGCTAGACGTAAGGCCTCCTCACTAGGTCTAATGTTTTTTTAGACCAAAATGACCTGAAAGTACTCCATAATGCTTTTCTTTGACAATTTTCTCCCTCATGGAGCATTTAAGGACACACAACTAGTTTCCTTTGAATAGTAAGCCCTCTTGGAGAATGAAATCAAAATAATCAACATGAAAATTATTCCCAAACTTAACACAAACCTCATAGACCTCCTTGAACTCTTCATCCTCTGCATACATATATTTCAATGTATCCATACCTACACTTTGAAGCTAAACCTCTTAGACTATGAGTGCCCTCCCCTGTAAGGCATCTACCACTTTGTTGGTTTGTCACTTCTTATGTATGGTGATGAAATTGAAATCTTGAATGCTCTCCACCTATTTCATGTGCATATGGTTGAGATTGTCCTATCCATTAAAAAAACTCAAGGCATGGTTATAAGTGAAAACAATAAACTGTTTAGGTAATAGGTAATGCCTCCATTTCTTAAGGGCTTGCACCATGGCATAGAGTTCCAAGTCATATGTTGAATACTTCTTCTTGTGGTCATTTAGATTGTCACCAAAGAATGTCATTGTTCTTCTTTCTTGACTCAACACTGCACCTATAACCACTCCACTTTCATCACATTCAATGGTGAATACTTCATTGAAAGTGGGCATCACTAAAATAGGGTACTTTTCCACCTTCTCCTGGAAGTATTGAAAACTCCTCTCTATTTATGAATTTCTTAATTAACTTTCTATTAAATGTGGCTAAGCAATGAAAACTTCTCCCCTCTCCTTCATTCTGAGGTGATTTCCAATTCAAGATAACTTCTACTTTGGATGGATCCATCTTCAAGTCCCCTTTTGATACTACGAAACCTAAGTAGACCAATTCCTTCTTCAAGAACTCACACTTTTCTAAGTTTATCAATAAAATTTTCTCTTCCAACCTCTTCATGGCTCTCTCAAGATGCACAAGGTGTTATTCTCTTGTTTTGTTGAAGACTAGGATGACATCCAAATAGACCACCACAAACTTGTGTATGAACTCCTAAAAAACCTCATTCATTAGTCTCATAAATGTGTTAGGGGCATTAAATAGGACAAAAGGCATCACTAACCACTCATAAATACCCTCATTTATTTTGAATGTTGTCTTCCATTCATCCCATTCACTCATTCTTATCTAGTGGTATCCACTCTTAAAATTAATTTTGGAGAAATATAATGCATCCACTAAATAATCCATTAGGCATTCAATTATAGGGACAAAAAACCTATATCTAATGGTTATCCCATTGATGGCCCTAGAGTCAGTGCACAATCTCCATGTTCCATGTTTCTTATGAGCTAGGAGAGTGGATGCTATAGAAGGGCTCAAGCTCTTCCTAATCAACCCTTTACCAAGCAAGTCTTGTACTTATCTAGCCACTTCTTGATTTTGTTGTAGGGGTAGTTTGTATGTAGCCTTGTTGGGCAGTACTACACTAGGAATGAGGTTTGTTTGGTGGCTTATATCCCTTATAGGTGGTAAGGAATCTTGTATGTCTTTAGCAACAATATCTTTGTATTTCTGTAACAAAACCCTAACTTCTTATGGACCTACATCTAGGTGAACCTTTCCCTTCTCCTCCTTAGGCTTCAATACCAAAGCATACCCTATCCCTTCCTTTCTAAGAGTCTCCAAGAACCCTTTTACACTGACCAACATTACACCCTTTCTCACATGTTTATTACTCTCTTCCTCTATAAAATATTATATCTTATAAGTGAGCCCATCCTTTTGAAAACTATAAGAGTTATTCTTTCCGTTTAGATGAGCCTTCCTATCATATTTCCAAGGCCTTCCTAGCAATAGATGACATGCATCAATAGGAAGAATATCATACTTGATCTTATCCTTACAACCCCCAATACTAAACTCAACCTATCCCTGCTCATTAACAAACACATGTTGCCCCTTGTTCAATAGGACATCCTATATGGATTCTCATATGGCGTTATTTCCAATTTTCACTTACTCACATCCTCTAAAGAGATTATATTATCACTGGAACCATAATCTACAATCAATTTTCATATCTTATTTTGTATTTTACAATTGATCCTAAATAAACCCTTTATTTGAGTTGACTCGTCCTTGATTGGATCCTTAAGAAAAGTTATCCTTAACATCAAGCTTTCACCTACTATTGAGTATAAATCAACCTTGGGAAAGTTCACACTCTTGGAATCATCTTGCACCAAAGTAGTTCTTTTGTGTTGAGAAGTTGAAGCCTTTTGTGGAAACCTATATGTAGGATGCCCAATCTTCCCACAATTACAATTCTTCATGTTAGAGAACTTGGATCTTCTGTCTAATTTATTGCACCTTCCTCTACTAGGTCCCCTTCATCTATATCCTCCTCTTCTACTTGAGTCCCCTCCTTTCTCTTTAGGGCTTGAATCAACTTAAGACCCCTGGTTTAGTCATCTACCTCTAAAGTTACCTCTACCTCTATTGTTTTTTCCTCCTCTACCTATGTTATTCTGATATCCTTTCCACCAAAACTTCTCTTTTGCCCTCATTTCCATATGAAAACATGTATGTAATGTGTCTAGTGCTAAGAAGAAAATATCCTCTTGAATATTTCTCCTCAACACATTAAACTATCTTGCAAATTTCTCTATCTCAAATTCTTATTTTTTTTACCTCAGGGTCAAATGACGAAACTCCTCTACATAGGAGCTTACATCCATATCCCTTTGCCTCAAATTTTGTAACTTTCGATACAACTTTAGCTCATAATTAGAGATAATAAATTTTTCTTTCACCTTGGCTTTCATCAATTCCTAATATATCATCATCTCCTTGTTCTCCTGAACTCTCTCTCCTTAAATATAGTCCACCATGACAAAGTAGAACCCTTCAATCTTTCTTTGGCAAGTCTCACCATGTCTTTTCTAGGTGTTTGGTTCACCTCAAAGTGGATAGATAAGGATTCTATCCATTTAATAACATATTTTGGTTTCAAAGTACTCTCATAGGCAAATAACTTATCAATACCATCCCCTTTCATGGTTTTGATGGTATCCATAAAAATCCTTTGCTCTACTTTAGCAGGGGTGACCCCTTCCTCATTAGGATAAAGTGGTCCTTCCTTTGCAAAAGTTTTGGCTTGATTCACATTCTTCACATGGTTCCTAAGTTTAAGAAACTCCTCTCTCAACCACTTATTGTCACCCTCCTATTCTTGCACTTTCTTGACAAGTTCCACATTGGTCACCATATAATTCTCACCTTTTGATTCCTCTTCTGACATAAACCTCAAAATAAATATGGCTTTGATACCATTATGATGGGGATACTTGATGGATAATACAACCCTCTATGCAATAAAGGGGTACAACCTAATTATTGACTTGGTTTCTCAATAGAGTACTCCACGCTACTCTAATAGGTTTTGTAAATCCGTCATACTATCTCATTGAGCACTCCAAGAACTCCCCATCATTCTAATGCTCCATAATGTCTTATGCCTAGTTAAGGCTCCATGTCCTCCGTTCGTTTTTTAAAACTACTAAGTGACAAAATGCTTAATACCAAGATGACAATACTCACACAATCTAAAGACTAGCCAATTCTTATTAGCAATTGTATGTGCAAAACCATTTGGGCCCAACTTCAACAAAACCATGGGTGGTTTTCTACTCTTCAGGCTTTGCAAAACTAGGGGGGGTATACCCAGGGATGATTCAAGATTGGGAAACACTGTATGAGGATTATTTTAGTTTCATTTTGATTCTCATCTCATATCCTCAAATACATGTACAATTCTTGATAATTTGATAAACACATCCCATATAACAGATATGGCCAAAATTCTTCTATAGATCTGCAGGTGTTCTCAGCAATAGTGGCTAACTGAAGCTAAAACATTCCATGCAAACAAGTACTGGCCAACTTTGAAGATCTATAGGAAATAAAAGTAAAATTGATTTAATTCTACATTTTTGACAACCATTTGTGACACATTTCTCTTTTAGCTGGATCAAATATGATCAGTGCCTAATCCATTGGGGTTCAGAGTCTACAGCAAATTCTTAGATCTAATTTGTTGCCTTACAACAAATTTTATCAACAATTCTTATCAGAATTCATCATTCAAAATCCTTTCCACTACTATAGCAACCTTATCATATTTATCAAAGCTTTTACTTAATCCATTGAATTAACAGCAGTGATAAACAGATATACAACCTAACTAGATTGCATTCAATTGCACAAGCCTTTACTTATACAACATCAAGATAACTAAGTAATCAAAAGGAGACAAAGTTCAAAAAGAACTGATATGGGGACAATTCATAAATTATATTCATTTTTCTTTGAAAATTGTATACAATTTACAATAGACTCGGAATGACCTTCAGAAGACACACAGATCACTCTATATTCATGTATTCTCAAGATGTGACAAAGAAAATACATCACAAACTTGCTTAAAATGATGGACCAAAAACAGACTAAGTATATCACTTAGAAAAATAGAATTTGGTCCATGATATTGCCTTGAAAACTCACTTATATAGGCGTGAGTTGCAACAAGCAAAGGGCAAATGTGACTGACAGGTGTCCTTACAAGAAGAAGATGCATACATCTGCCAGAAAAGAAAAATGATTAACAGGAAGTTATGCAAATCATATATTCTCTTGCGGGCTTCCATCTATCACCTCCTTTTGTTGATTTAGCTCCAACTATGATTCTGTCGTATATGTAACTGCTAAGCTGTCCCTGAAAAAATCTATTCTGATGATTGCAAACTGACTTGAACCCATGGGTTTTACCATTATTACAATACTGGGAGAAACACCCTTACTTCCCACTCTTCGTTGATTAACACAAATCCTTAAGATAATGGGAATAACCCTTAAGAAACAACACTCGAGCATGGAAACAATGTGGCTATCAAATATAACAAAATGAGCAATTTCTGCTTAGCCAACCACGTCTGCATCCAAAACCAGCTTTCAACCAAAATTTGTCACCTACTGACACAAAAAGATGTGCACTAACAAAAAGGCAGAGGGACTATTCACATGCAGCCCATGGGTATAAAATCTTCTTCACCTTCTCTAAAAACTCTGCACAAGGTTCTACATGCTTCTGTTGCCATGGCATTGAAGTGTGCCATCTCGAAAATTTCCTTAGACAAAGGTGTTACTACTGACAAGATTTTTATTTTATCAAGTCTACTCTTTGCTCCTCTCATTACCTTAGTAGCTTGATCACAACCCATAAAAACACCTGGGATTACTAGTCTTCCTCGATCAAAATTCCACATATTGACATACGAGACAAACAACTTCCTCTCTGCAAACCAACTTTCAAACAAACTTGAACTAATTCGAGAGGAAGAAACACTATGGATCCAATTACTCTTGTCAAGTAATCCCTCTGCTATCCATATTCTAAGAGTTAGTGAATTCTTTGGAGCCATTTATGCTATACCATGCAAGAATGCAACACTTCAGAGACTACAGTAAAATATGCACTTGAAAATATCTATTTTGTAGTTCTTTTATGTTGTTTGGCACTCATGCCAAAATCTACACAATCCTCTTAGTAAATGATCCTATTCAGAAAAGACTTCAAATCTTTATTCGCATAAGGTGCAACTAAGAAAATCTTTATTTACACTCTATTTTTTCTCTTCACATGCGAAACTTTTCATATCTCATTAATATGCAAAGTGCCACTACCTTTAGTATTTAAACCTGCGCCATCAATCTTTGAAATCATACGATTAAGGAATGAAAACTAGGCTTACTCAATGTTCCTTTTAGCATGCTAGCAGTCAAACCAATAAATTGCCTCCATCTGTATCTTTCCTTCAAAGCTAGCATTTCAAATTGGGCCCACGGATGACCAAGGAAACGTGTCATCGACTCGCTAACTCGCTATACTTATATTTTGAGCACCTTTCCATAGCAAGCTAGCGATAACCACTGATCTTGTTTTGATCATATGGCAGATATTTGAAACAACTTTTAAGAAAAGAATGGTGGGTCCCTCGCTCGTTAACTCGCTATACTTATTCATCACACATCTCTTCATAGCAAGTTAATGAGCACTATCGATCAATACTTGATCTTGTAGACAACAATTTACTACACAGTGGTGGGCCATCACTCGCTAACTCGCTATGCCTAACTTTCAAGCATTTCTCCATAGCAAATTAACAATGGCCTTTGATCCTGGTTTGATCTAACAATCAGAATTCTTTGTGTGCTTTATACATGGGGAGTGGATCCATATACTGTTCTCACTGAGATGGTTGCACACGCTGGCACACACATGTACTCCTTTTTTATCTGTTAATGACATCACATGTTGTTGGCCTTGCCACATTTGTGTCTTCTAGGCGGGTCACTACATCACTATTGGCAAAACATTAAATATCCATCAAACGATACAGCAACCTCCTAGTAAATAGACGTCGAGAAATAAAGCTCCACTTGCACAGAAGTAAAAGCAAAGTGTGCACAAGATTTTCTTCGGGATCCTCAAAATCATTTCTAGTTATAAAAAAATAGCGTGTTTTGCAATGATCAGGCCCTCGCTATGTCACTACTGAAAAAGTGGTGTTATTTCGTCTAGCGATATAATGACCTTTGACAGATTCTCAGTTCTGGTGACAGAAAACAAAACACACATTGATTGAAAACCCTACCAATTAATGCTGGTGTCAGAAAAGGTGGTTGTGCACATTTATAATGTTGCGTGGGAACTTTTGCGGTCATATTAACCTTTTAAAAGAACACTGCCTTTTTCCAAATTTTGGGCATTCGTTATGTTGCCACCGACAAGTCGCATGGATTTTTCTGATAGCAATTTAGCGAATTGTCGAAAAAACTTGGATGTTGGTGACACCATTCACAATTTTCTTCATGTGCGTTTATTCTTAAAACTGACAAGCTTGGGGCACAGTACGTGCCAAAATTTACCTCATGTTAACATAATTCTTGGTGCTAGATTTCACTTTTCAGTATCACAGACACGTGTCATCAATCTCGCTAACTCGCTATACGTAACAATCAAGCATTTTTCCATAGCGAGTTAACAATGACTGTAGATTCAAAAGGATCCGACAGTGGGGTAAAACTTCTTTCACAAGGATTGAACAATGAACTCAACATGAGCGAAAAAAGAATATTCGCTTATCCTCCTATTTTAAAAAAAAATTGCGCTAGGGAAAAATTTAAATGGAATGGGACACAGGGTTTTAACAAAAAATTTAGATGCTAACAAAAATATGACTTATCTAGAAACCCTACTCACCATTAATGGAGACAATCTAAATTTTCTATTCCTTGACAGAGGAATTTTATCATATGAAAATTCAGACCAATAGTGTCTCTATCTGGCGATGCATGCCCCTTGTGGGCATGCCAAGGATTCAAATCTCTAGGGAAAGCAGACCACACACCTGACAACAAAATTTTTCACTCTAACAACTTTACCAAAAGCAAGAAACTACCACTAAGATTATGTATAAACGATGGCCCCGGGCCAGCGCAATTCAACAAAAACTTTTACATCTATCATAAATCTAATTCTCATCTGAACATGCATGAGGCAAACTGAAAATATTTCTTCTATCAATTTCACCAATCAACTTGGCATCATGAATCAACTCTTTGGTAAAATTGAAACTACAACTTCACCTTCATAATGCATATAAAAACTAAATTCACTTGCAACCACTTGCTCATTATAAAGGTTCTAATCAGCATTCTCAAACATACTAAATTGGAAATCCTCTTCATTTAATGACTTATGCATGCTATCAATCTCAAATATGAAAGTTTCATATTCAACTTGAGGAAGAGGATCACTCATACCTTCAAATTGTGTATCCTTGTGCATATCCAGATGGTGCTCGGTAGAACAATCTGACTGGTACTCATACATGTCATCAATGTCAGAAATTGAAACTAATCCGAGATCTTCAAATGATTCTTTGAGATCAGCAAGTGGGTTAGTCATCTCATTAGAAAAAATTTCATAAAATTCATTACAAGGTGCATGTTGATTTTCAAAAACACCTTCATCAAACACCTTGTTACCAATTTCATAAGATGCCATCTCATCAATACTTTCACTATCATATCCAGAAGTTGAACAATCTGATCTCTCACAACAGTAAGACAATGTATCATCATTAAACTCATCCTCAACTAAATCTGAACTTTCCATTTCTTCTCCAAACAATGGGTTAATGACTCCATGCATTGATCCTTTTTGAACATCAGGACAAAACATGAGTTGCTCATCCTTACAAGCATCATCATATAAAGCATTATCATATACTTTAAATTCGCTACCCATTTTATTCTCATGGAAATTTTTAGCGTATGAAGAAAAGTCAGAACTATATGAAGACTCCCTTTCTATTTCTTCTACCAAACATATAGTGTCCATAATTATATCCTCTTCATCAGCTTGTTTAGGATAATTATTACAGACAAGCCTCGATTCATTCCTAAACATCTCACTATATGCTGAATCTTTATTGTCTAAAATAAAAACACCTGACAACTCTTCCCTAAAATCTTCATATTCAAACTCATTAACATCAACTGACTTCACCATCTCTTTATCTTCATACGTTGCGGATAAATCACTTTCATATTTTTCATTGACTAACTAATTTGTATAACAAAAAAACTAGGATGCACTTTCTTTTTAAGATTCAAAAGAAGAATTCATACCTTTACTGACAAAAGAGTACTCACTTCTGTCATTGCTCTCTTCCTCCCAATTTGCATCTGATTCACATGAAGACAAAAATAGACTAGTACTTTCCTCTTCTTGACTTGAGTAACCTCTCTCGTCATTGTCTTCACATGATGCCTCTTCACAATACACATCTATTGCTGAAACAATAGAAGCATGTGAATTATGTTCTTCTCATTGTGACTGAGATAAGTGTGATTCATATTCTTCATTTTGTATCACCTTTCCATGGTATGTTGGATCAGCAATATCAAACTCAACTTCCTCACTTGCACAAAATTGAGATCTAGGTGCAGGAATTTTATTAGCAACAGAATCATGTACACAATCACCATTACAAGAACTTGCTAATGTAACTAATTCTTGTTCTCCAATATCAACACATTGCTGAACCCTATCAAAGTCTGAGATACATCCTACTGCTGTAGCATCATGAACATGTGTGTTGTCATTTGTAACCCGGCTAACCTTACCTATATACATATTCTGATCTAAATTATCCATTTGATTAAAACCTACAGCAGGGGTATTGATATGCTTATTTGAAACTGAAGCAACAACACCACATTCATCCTTTCTTTCAAATACGTTATATCAACAACCATACATAGAAAAATGACCTTTAGTCAATCCGTACCTCAAATTATTTTCAATATCCCTAGCGGTCATAAAAGCCTGATATAATGTCTGTGGTTCTTTATCCCTTAGTAGATAATTCATTTTCTTGTCAAATGCATCAAAATACACTGCTAAACACATTTGATCATCAGGTCTATAATTCTTTGGAATTTCATTCAAAACTCTTGCAAATCTGATGTTAAATTGAGAGACAAGTTCATCACTCTGAACATTAATCTTCAAGAAATTGTCATATGAATCAAATATGCTTACCCTTTTCCAAATTGCTCCATGAAGGTAGAATGCAATTCAACCCAAGATGAAATAGAACACATTGGTAGAAAAGAAAACCAATCTCTAGCATCACCTTCTAAGGTTTGAACAAATAACTTCATGTGCACGTCCTCATGAGCAATCTCATAGTCACCCATCAAATCAACAAACAACTCAATATGATGACTGGCTGGAACAAGATGGTTCCCTTTAAACTTAAACAAACTCTTTCTAACATCACTAGGAATGACATTCGAGAAACCATGAATACCATTAAAACACAATGGCATATATCGCTTGGTAGGGATGGATCTAGGAATTTCATTAACTGGCTGCATCTTAGGTGAAATGAATCTTGACATTCTTGAAATATACAAAACTCATTCACTAATAAGTCTAATTTACAACTTGCAGGAGATCTACACAACCCTCTACCAAACGAACACTTTAAATACACTTCACAACTTTAAAACAACAAGCTGAAACTTAATCAATGAAGTGTATGAAACTTTGCAAACTATTCTCCTCTTCTTAGTGTTGAAACTCACTTGACAGAGAACACGTATGTAAAGCTTACTTTCATGGAAACAAAATCACATGAAATTGTAAAATACCTCAAGTGTTGCTGCTGAAAACATTGATCTGTTGGTTGGCATAGGTGCAAGACTGAAATTCCTTTACACCACTGATCAAACTTTGTAGAGTCGCCATCTCCTTGAGGAGAACTAAATGAAATCACAGATGTGATTCATTTTTATCATTCCAAAATCTTATGACAATAGATCAAACAACACTTCAAAACCTATTGGTCAGAAACTTATAAAGATCTCTCTTCTTGCTTGAAAATTCGTACAACTTTCAGATCTGCCTATTTCGATTGAAAACTCTTGAAAACATTTATAGGTAACCGATCTATACTAGTTCAAAGATCTTTTTAGAGAGAGTTACTGCTCACTATCATGAGAAAGATTTTAAAACATAAATCATACATGACAGATCTGAACTAGAATTTCACTTTGTAGAATTTTGCAAAACTTTTAAACACTTACAAGAGAGAAACCATTGTTAAACAATTCTAACTCTGAAATTACAATAGTACTTGGGAAATAACGACTGGCTGAATCGACTAAAGATGAACACCTTTTAGCCATACAATTTACATGCAACCTCAAAGTTACTGCTGCAAATGGATAAAACTTAACTGGGGAACATGAAACCTTTCATACAAAACTTGAATGTGCACAATATACACCAAAAATTTCCAGATCCTTATCATTGAGTTCCTTCATTGACTCCCCAATAGAGTCACCATTTTGTTGGTGTTTTAAAACTACTAAGCAACAAAATGCTTAATACCAAGATGACATTACTCACACAATCTAAAGACTAGCCAATTCTTATTAGCAATTGTATGTGCAAAACCATTTGGGCCCAACTTCAACAAAACCAGGCTCTGCAAAACCAGGGTGGGTATACCTAGTGATGATTCAAGACTGGGAAACATTGTATGAGGATTCTTTTAGTTTCATTCTGATTCTCATCTAATATCCTCAAATACATGTACAATTCTTGATAATTTGATAAACACATCCCATATAACAGATATGGCCAAAATTCTTCTATAGATCTGCAGGTGTTCTCAGCAATAGCGGCTAACTAAAGCTAAAACATTCCATGCAAACAAGTACTGGCTAACTTTGAAGATCTACAGGAAATAAAAGTAAAATTGATTTAATTCTGCATTTTTGACAACCATTTGTGACACATTTCTCTTTCAGCTAGATCAAATCTGATCAGTGCCTAATCCATTGGGATTCATATTCTATAGAAAATTCTTAGATCTAATTTGTTGCCTTACAACAAATTTTATCAGCAATTCTTATCAGAATTCATCATTCAAAATCCTTTCCACTACTATAGCAACCTTATCACATTTATCAAAGCTTTTACTTAATCCATTGAATTAATAGCAGTGATAAATAGATATACAACCTAACTGGATTGCATTCAATTGCACAAGCCTTTACTTATACAACATCAAGATAACCAAGTAATCAAAAGGAGACAAAGTTCAGAAAGAACTGATATGGGGATAGTTCATAATTTGTATTCATTTTTCTTTGAAAATTGTATACAATTTACAATAGACTCAGAATGACCTTCAGAAGACACATAGATCACTCTATATTCATGTATTCTCAAGATCTGATAGAGAAAATACATCACAAACTTGCTTAAAATGACGGACCAAAAATAGACTAAGCATATCACTTAGAAAAATAGAATTCAAACCATCACATTGCCTTGAAAAATCAATTATATAGGCGTGAGTTGCAACAAGAAAAGGGCAAATGTGACTGATAGGTGTCCCTTACAAGAAGAAGATGCATACATCTTTTAGAAAAGAAAAATGATTAACAAGAAGTTATGCAAATTATATATTCTCTTGCGGGCTTCCGTCTATCACCTCCTTTTGTTGATTTAGTTCCAACTGTGATTTTGTCATATATGTAACTACTAAGCTTGTCCCTGAAAAAATCTATTCTAATGATTGCAAACTGACTTGAACCCATGGCTTTTACCATTATTATGGTACTAGGAGAAACACCCTTACTTCCCACTCTTCGCTGATTAACACAACTCCTTAAGATAATGAGATTAACCCTTAAGAAACAACACTCAAGCATGGAAACAATGTGGCTGTCAAATATAACGAAATGAGCAATTTCTACTTAGCAAACCACATCTGCATCCAAAACCAGCTTTCAACCAAAATTTGTCACCTACTGACACAAAAAGATGTGCACTAACAAAAAGTTAGAGGGACTATTCACATGCAGCCCATGGGTATAAAATCTTCTTCACCTTCTCTAAAAACTCTGCACAGGGTCCTACATACTTCTACTGCCATGGCATTGAAGTGTGCCATCTCGAAAATTTCCTTAGAGAAAGGTGTTACTGCTAATAGGATTTTTATTTTATCAAGTCTACTCTTTGCTCCTGTCATTAACTTAGTAGCTTGATCACAACTCATAAAAACACCTGGGATTACTAGTCTTCCTCGATCAAAATTCCACATACTGACATATGAGACAAACAACTTCCTATCTGCAAACCAACTTTCAAACAAACTTGAACTAATTCGAGAGGAAGAAACACTAGGGATCCAATTACTCTTGTCAAGTAATCCCTCTGCTATCCATAGTCTAAGAGTTAGTGAATTCTTTGGAGCCATTTCTGCTATACCATGCAAGACTACAACACTTTAGAGACTACAGTAAAATACACACTTGGAAATCTTTATTCTGTAGTTCTTTTATGCTGTTTGGCACTCATGCCAAAATCTACACAATCCTCTTAGTAAATGATCCTATTCAAAAAAGACTTCAAATCTTTATTCGCATAAGGTGCAACTTAGAAAATCTTATAAGTTACACTATGTTTTTTCTCTTCACACGCGAAACTTTTCATATCTCATTAATATACACAGTGCCACTGCCTTTAGTATTTAAACCTGTGTCGTCGATCTTTGAAATCATACGATTAAGGAATGAAAACTAGGCTGACTCAATTTTCCTTTTAGCATGTTGGCAGTCAAACCAATAAACTGCCTCCATCTGTATCTTTCCTTCAAAGCTGGTGTTTCAAATTGGGCCCACGGATGACTAAGGAAATGTGTCATCGACTCGCTAACTCATTATACTTATATTTCGAGCACCTTTCCATACCGAGCTAGCGATAACCACTGATCTTGTTTTGATCATATGGCAGATATTTGAAACAACTTTTAAGAAAAGAATGGTGGGTCCCTCACTCGTTAACTCGCTATACTTATTCATCGCACATCTCTTCATAGCGAGTTAATGAGCATCATTGATCAATACTTGATCTTGTGGACAACAATTTACTGCACAGTGGTGGACCATCGCTCGCTAACTCGCTATGCCTAACTTTCAAGCATTTTTCCATAGTGAATCAACAATAGCCTTTGATCCTGGTTTGATCTAATGATCAAAATTCTTTGTGTGCTTTATACATGGGGAGTGGGTCCATATACTACTGTCGCTGAGATGGCTGAACACGCTGGCACACATGTACTCCTTTTTTATCTGTTAATGACATCACATGTTGTTGGCCTTGCCACATTTGTGTCTTCTAGGCGGGTCACTACATCGCTACTGGCAAAACATTAAATATCCATCAAATGATATAGCAACCTCCTAGTAAATAGACACCGAGAAATAAAGCTCCACTTGCACAGAAGTAAAAGCAAAGTCTGCACAAGATTTTCTTCAAGATCCTCAAAATCATTTCTAGTTATAAAAGAATGTCGTGTTTTGCAATGATCAGGCACTCGCTATGTCACTACTAGAAAAGTGGTGTGATTTCGTCTAGCGATATAATGACCTTTGACAGATTCTCAGTTCTAGTGACAGAAAACAAAACACACATTGATTGAAAACCCTACCAATTAATGCTAGTGTCAGAAAAGGTGGTCGTGCACATTTATAATGTTGCATGGGAACTTCTGCGGTCATATCAACCTTTTAAAAGAACATTGCCTTTTTGCAAAATCCAAGCATTCGCTATGTCACCACCGACAAGTCGCATGGATTTTTCTGATAGCGACTTAGCGAATTGTTGGAAAAACTTCGATGTCGGTGACACCATTCATAGTTTTCTTCACATGCATTTATTCTTAAAACTAACAAGCCTAGGACACAGTACGTGCCAAAATTTACCTCATGTTAACATAATTCTTGGTGCCAGATTTCACTTTTCAGTATCACAAACACGTGTGATCAATCTCGCTGACTCGCTATACGTAACAATCGAGCATTTTTGCATAGTGAGTTAACAATGATCATAGATTCAAAAGGATCCAATGGTGGGGTAAAATTTCTTTCACAAGGATTGAATAACGAACTCAACACGGGCAGGAAAAGAATATTTGCTTAACCTCCTATTTTTTAAAAATTTTGCGCTAGGGAAAAATTTTAATGGAATGGGACACAAGGTTTTAACAAAAATTTCAGATGCTAACAAAAATATGACTTATCTAGAAACCCTACTCACCATTAATGGAGACAATCTGAATTTTCTATTCCTTGATAGAGGAATTTTATCATATGAAAATTCAGACCAATATCCTCTTAGGTTAAAGTCACCAGCTTGGTTTTTTAACACCTTTGGGAGTGGACTAGGTCACTATTACTTCCCAAATGATCAAACAAACAATTAGGCCTAATTCTAGTAGGTCTTCCTTAGCATTTTTTTAAGGCTTAAGATTAAAAAATTCCCTAAATGACCCCCAAAATTAATAATAGGTTCAAGTACCCTTTTGGACACTTAGTGAAACCCCAAATTTACAATTTCTAGATCCACTTCTGAATTGTCGAACTCCCATAAGGTGATTAGGGCTAATAGGCCTAAATTGTCCCACTTTCAAAAGGAACTACAAGAAAAATTATTTAGGAACTTTACCACCAAATTGGAACACCTTTATAGTACCTCCTTACCACCAAATCCACCCTTTGATTCAACCCATCCACTCGCATTCCCTCACTGCAATCAAATTAGCAATGTGTCTCTACCCGTGCACATGAAGATGCAGGGCTAGGGCATCAACTTTCTTGCAACTCCTTCGAGATATACAAATGAAACCTTTTGAATCATAAATTAAATCCTCTACGCTTGATATCCCCAATTGGTCATGTATTTCTAGCTGTGGATCAACAAGCAAGAGGAATTTTTAGATAAAACCCTAGTTATCAGCACTTTACCATATCAGCGACAAGGAAAAAACTATAACTTTCAAAATACTAAACTTAAAAATACAAAACCAAATAAATTAGAACAAGGAAAAATATATATAAATGTTCATGCCACCATTTAAATACTACCAATGTAGAGAATTCATACAAAAGCGATACACAGTCATATTTTGTGGAGAATCTATCATAGTTTATTGCTTACTTTATCTCTATACAACAACTAACCCTAAATCCTTATTCAAGAGGAATTTTATGATATTTCCATGACTTACCCAATTGATCCAACCATGTGGATAAGCATATGGTTGTTATATGCAAGAATTAAAAAATTTGCAACATTTTGCAACAAAAGTTGCTTGACAACTTTTTGTCAACATTTTGACAACTTAACAACACTTTTCCAAATAAAATTCCATGAATGTGTAACCTTTATTGTTAGTGTAGTTTTTTATTTTTTCTATTTTGCTAGGTTTTTCCTACACTTTTAATAATCTCGCTTAGGTTAATAAAGCATGTCTTATTAGGTGAATGGTTGTGAGGTGTCACCTTCCTACATGTGAGCATCCATTAGCTATCTTAGGAAGATACTTTTCTATCTTTAGTCCAATAGATGGTTGCTCCTCATTGGTTGGTGTTGCCACCTTCTCCCTCTTCCTAGCCTATATAAGCATGCTACCTGGCTTGTATTTGCATCTCTTATTTTTGCATCCTCTTAATGCTATTTTGCTTCCAGCATTTGCATTACTCTCTTGGAGACTAACTCTATGATGCTATTTTGATTTTGTATCATTTGCATTCATAGTTTAGATATTTACTCTTTGCACTAGTTTTTTGGGTTATTAATCTTTTCAGATTCTAACATGGTATCAGAGCATTTCTATGTGCAAGAGTAGATTTTAGTTTCCTTATTTGAGTATGCTCTTCTCTTGCATCTTTGGATGATCCTGAGAATCAGAAAAGTTTTGACAAAAACAATTTTTCTCTAGGTTTCAATCTCAAATCTGACAACCAACTTGCATATTTGGAGTTTTCAATCAGTTTTGCAGGTTTCAACATGCCATTGATGGACTTGAGAAGTTGATCTAGCATTTGCATGTCATATTTTGGTTGTTGGGGTCAGTTTTTGATTTTTGGAGCCATTTTTTACTATTAAAGGCATCTGATTTACACTACAACAAATTTTTGGAGCATTTTCAACCCAAACGGACATCACCATTAGATCCGAAAGGCCGTTTGCAGTTAGAATTCATATAAAGCTTGTCGTTTTTGGACACAGGGCAATTTTGGGGATTTTTTGAAGCCTCCAGGTCTACCGTACAGATTGTATGGACGCAGGGTCGGAGAAAAATTTTAAAAAAATAAATTTCGAGCGCGCCACCGTGGGGCCACCTGTGTGCAGCTTGCAGCGGCTGCAGCCGGCAGCGCCACCCCTGGGCTGCCGCGGCCCGGCCGCCTCCCGTCCTTCGCCCGCGGGCCACTCCGGTGCCGCCCCTACAGCCACCTCCGTCGGCGCTACTTTAGTTTTCGCCACCTCCGCCCGTCTTCAGCATCGCTCCGCCAGCTCTGCGGATCCGTCAGCGTTTGCATCCACTGCAAGGGTGACACGTGGCTTGGGCGCCACGTGGGACCTTGCCACATGGACCCGCCACGTCACCTTACCACGTGGCATC
The DNA here is from genome assembly GCA_028749045.1 of Cupressus sempervirens. NCBI lineage: Eukaryota > Viridiplantae > Streptophyta > Pinopsida > Cupressales > Cupressaceae > Cupressus > Cupressus sempervirens. Next base: position 112,723,713 of record CM053790.1, read on the forward strand.
CATTTTTGCTGCGACGGGCCAGGGGCCGTCAATTTTAATGCCATGTTCTGCTGACATCAGCATGATGTCATCCTGCATCAGCACCTTCTTGCACCTCTCCTAGGGTCATTTTGGACCTACCTTCGATTTTTTGGCCATAACTTTTGCATACGGAAGTATTTTTCTGATTCGAAAGAAGCGTTGGAAAGCTGGTTCTGAGACGGAGATGTTGATATAGGTGTTTTTGAGATTTGATGTAGTTTGGTTGCCTGTTATGGTAGTCAAAGCTGAATGTTTTATTTTGCACTCCGGGAGGCGTATCTGGAGCTTTCGATCTCTGATTTTGGACTTCTTTATATCGTTGGAAAGATCTTTCTGTGCTCTTTCTATTGATGTTGGTTGTTGTTCTAGATTCTATTCCAGACACATCCTATTCATTCTTTTGCATTTTAGCATTCTGGTGGATATTCTGTTTGTTTCAGGTCCGGAGATCGATTTTGTTGCTTCAGTTGCTTCGTTTTAGGCTTTACCTTCTGTTGTTTCAGCCTTAAGTTTTTTCTGATCATTGTTGATATTCATTGTAAGCATCTTTATGCAACGCACTGAGATAAAGTGCCACTCTTGCGTTTTGGGATCCTTTTCATCATTGTGATTCGTTGTACTCGCACTATTATATAAAGTGCCATGGGGGGGATAGTTGTTTGTTGCTTATAGGCCCTCTTTCTCTAATTCCTCATGCAGTGTCGATGACACATGCCTTTATTTGTGTTTGTACCTCACTCTCGATGTGTTTGGCTCCTGTGTTGTAGGAGATTTTTGGCCCATCTTTTCAGCTGCCTGTCACCTCACCTACCTTAAGGGGAGCTTATATTGTTGTTCTATGCTTCTTTGGTTGATGGTTCATGCCTTCTATTTCCATGGAGGTTCCTTTGGTTGATGGTTCATGCCTTATTTCCATGGAGGTTCTACAGATCAGCATTTTGACAGAGTTTTGCATGCTTCAGTGATGCTGCTTCTTCATGATCACTCCTTGTTCCTATTTTAGGGGACAATTTCCCTAGCGGGAGACTTCTTCAGTTCTTCACTAGGTTCTTACCTCTTTTTGGGGGAGGGTTTTTCCCATGTGGTTTTCTCTCTTTCCCCGCTTTCAGAGGTTGCATCTTCTTGCATTGTACTTGGGTACCTAACATGGCCTCGTTGCCGGGACCCATTTCTACATCCACCTAAGCTTCGCTTATGGGAGGTGTTAGTGTAGTTTTTTATTTTTTCTATTTTGCTAGGTTTTTCCTACACTTTTAATAATCTCGCTTAGGTTAATAAAGCATGTCTTATTAGGTGAATGGTTGTGAGGTGTCACCTTCCTACATGTGAGCATCCATTAGCTATCTTAGGAAGATACTTTTGTATCTTTAGTCCAATAGATGGTTGCTCCTCATTGGTTGGTGTAGCCACCTTCTCCCTCTTCCTAGCCTATATAAGCATGCTACCTGGCTTGTATTTGCATCTCTTATTTTTGCATCCTCTTACTGCTATTTTGCTTCCAGCATTTGCATTACTCTCTTGGAGACTAACTCTATGATGCTATTTTGATTTTGTATCATTTGCATTCATAGTTTAGATATTTACTCTTTGCACTAGTTTTCTGGGTTATTAATCTTTTCAGATTCTAACATTTATAACTCTTAAATAGAAGCATACTAAATTCCTTTCATACACCATAGGACCCCTAGGACCTTTTACATTCAATTGTGACTCTGAAGGCAACTTTTATTGCATTTTTTCAATATGGACCTCAAAATCCCTAAAGGTCATTTCAAGGTAAACTCCCACATGACTCCTACTCAACATACCAAAATCAAAATCCTAAATACCCACATGGTCTTAGCACATACTAAAATGTGAAACTAGAGTGACCCTTGGATAGGGACATGAGTCAATTTATATCATTTATTAGGTGTTCTTGCACCAATTGTCCATGTTGGGAACATCTAGATGGAGATACATAACCCTCAACATGAAACTTGGAGTCCTTGGAGTAGTGTTATTGTCATTGTTTCCAAAAATTTCATAGCTTTCAAAGGGGTTTCTATAGGTACCATTATAATTTTTATTCTCAGAAGTATTTTTTTGATGATTCCCAAGCCATGAGCAATGTTGTTGTAAGCATTACTTTCCTTGTATGTACGAGCATTCACCCTAGAAGCGGCTTGTCTTGCTTATTCAAGTTTATCTTGTTCTAATATGGATTGTTCATCTTGGTAGGACTTATTATCTCTTTCTATTTTTTCTCTCCTAATTGTAAAAATTTCATCCAAGCGTTGTGTTCTCTCTTCTTGATTTATGATGAAAGACACACCATTTTCAGCCCTAGGGGTATCAAGCAGAGTACCAAAGGAGCTACCAAAATGACTAAGAGGATGATACAAAGTGGTAGATTTTTCTTCCTCAACCTTGTTAAAGATAGGTTCACCCTCAAAATTTTGCTTACATGGACATCTAGTAGAAGAAGGTAATTGTTCAAAGCTAAATGAAGGATGACTTCCTTAACCAAATTGGAGCTTAGTTGTAACCGACGTGTAATAGCTTAGCTTCTAGCTTAGTAAGATGACACAAAGAACTTAGAGTCCAAAATTTGAGAATCAAGATGCTCACTTATCAAAAAAAAAGAGGGTAGCAATGAGAATTACTTGTCAAAAGTGTCCAAGAAGCTTACGACACTAGTGACTTGAGCCAGGAGCTAGGCAAGAAGCCAAATAGAAACATAGGTAAAATGAGTAGAAATGACAAGTGAATAATCCCTCAAGTTAAGTATGTATTCAAGGAGAAAGTGTTAAAAAAATACAATTGGAATAATTGTTGTGTTGTCTTTGATGTCAAACCTTATTGGTAAGACATTTTCTAATAGTGTAGAGTGATTAGTTGATTGATGAAGATGATTTTAAAAGAGAGATAACTAGATGACTAGTGAAGTTGTTGAGTAAAGAGGACTAAGTATGATATAATTACAATGGGCACTTGATAGTTAGTCTTTAACAAGGTAATGTGTTTTTTTATCATCATACAAAGTGAAGAAGATAATTGAGTTGAATTATAGAAGGGTTGTTGAGTAAAACACTAAGCTTGAGTAAGTACCAATTTCACCAAGTCAATGAAGAAGTTGAAGCAGAAGATTAAGGAACTTAAGAGATAGTCAAGAAAATAGTATTAAGTGAGTGATGGTTAGGGTTGATCAAGATGAATAAAAATGTAGTGATCAAGTGTAGTGAACACTGAGCAAGCCAGCATAAGCTAAGCGAGACAGAATAGTAGAGATTGAGCTACCTAGTGTTGACCAAGCAGAAGAACACTATGATGACCAAGTATCAACAAAAAAATATTTTGTGAAAGAATCAAGTTTTGAGACTGATATAATTGAATTTTTGGATTGGTCAAAATACATGAACGATAAAGATATATGAGCTAGCATATTTAATGCACAGATTGAGTTTGTTATGCAATCTAAGGCAAGGATTTAAGGAGAAGTTTCTAGAAGTTCCAAAAAAGAAGTAGAAGGAAAAAATGATGGATGGATTCAATGAATCTGATCAAACCCTAAGATTTATCCACAGAGCAAGGAGAGTCATCAAACCATGGAGGAAAAATTAATGCAAAACTAAAGAATAAGAATCCTACATGTTATCACTATGGAAAACTAGGACATGTAACAAATATTTGCAGGAGAAAAACTAATAAGTTAAATCCTAAGCCTAAATTCAACAGTAATTGTTTCAATTGCAATAAACATGGACATCAAGCACATGAATTTAGATCTAAGACCAATAAGAAACTAGCTACATCTCAATTTGAAGGTTCTTGCTATACATGTCAAAATTATGGTCATGAGGCACAAGGTTGTAGATCTGATGCAAAACATAGTTGGACACCTAAAAGTCAAGGCAAAGCAACTAAGCAAGCCAATACTATAAACTGGGACTACAATACTTGGGTTAATTGTCACTTATGTGGAAAGTATGGACATATTATAGAAAGTTTTTGAAGGACACATCTCAAAGGAAGATAAGGAAATTGGAGAAACTTTGGTCTAGTATGCTTTAATTGTCAGAGGTTTTTTCACTTAAGTAGAGACTGTATGAACCGAGCACTAGCATCCAATAATGAAGAAAATAATGAAAAGGAAAAGTTAAGTGTTGAAGAAGTGAGAACCTAGATGAGTCAAACTTGGAAAAAAAAAATTAAAGGAGAAAGTAGTTGAAATGTTGAAGTTGTGATGATTAGATGTATTAGGATAAATTTGAAGTATGAATTGGGTAATGTGTATGGATTCTGAGTTGCTAAGTTAGAGATGGCTGAGTGTCAACATCGAAGGATGAAAGAGTTAAGTGGCCTAGTAATATTGCTAGTTGGTATATTAGCCGAGCTAAATATTGAAGGAAGTATGACTACCAAGTTTTGTAGAGAGATTTGAGACAATTTTTACTCACCCACTATGTGTACAAAACATCTATGAGGCCCTAAAATTGAATTTATTTACCCTTATAATGAATTTTTTTAGTCATTTTGAGCACCTTGCATTCAATATTTCAAGAGCTAGTAGAGTTAGAGTATTTTTAGAGTAAAGTTGAGTGATTTGTGTGAAGATCATATAGCATGTGATCAACAATTAAGAGTGATGTGAAGGTTGTGTTAAGACTGAGCAAAGTAGAGTTTAATTTTTGTACCCTAGTATGTGAATATAGCATCAATTTTGATTGTCAAGAAGGGCAAAGCATCAAAGATTAGTGATGTGTAATTGATTCATAGTGAAGTTGTTAAACCCCCAAAGTTTAAGGCATATCTAGAGATTGTTGTAAAAGGAGATGCATTTGGCACCCTATAATCAATCTCACCTAGGGTTATCATGATTCATAACATTAGGTCATGTTATATGTGCAAGATCAGCGAAGTAAGTGATTTTGAACTGAGAAGTGCATATGAGAGGTTGTGCATTGATGGAAAACTAAAAGAGGAGCACAAGCACATTGACGAGGCCAGACTCACACGTGTCCTAGATTTTCCCAAGGTTTTCAAAGTAGAATGGATTAAGATTATTTTGATCTAAGTACATGAGATGAAGTTTTGGCTAGAGGGTGGACCAATGGAGATCACAAAACAAATTATTCATCGAGTGACTAGTTACCCTATGACAAATAAAGTAAAGAATATTTGTTATCAAAGCAAGGATGTAATCAAAGCAAGTATGTAATAGAAGCAAACACTATGGCAGTGTGGAATGAATATTTCCACCATCAAGGAAATCGACACATGTTATGATTAAACATGGACATAAATAACAATTACTTGCAAATATAACCAATATCAGAAAATAACAAATTGCATTGGAGAGAACATAAGACACAAATATTTAACATGGTTCACCCAATCCCTGGGTTACATCCACCAAACAATAGGTTCAATATTATTATTATCTAGTGATTACAACTTGATTACAATTTGTAATCTCTTATAGCTCAATATCATTGTGAGAAGCAATTATTGTATCACACATTACGAAATCCCTAAACCTTAGCCATCTTATACAAGTATTTGACTCTTTAGAGTTAAAATTAGTTACAACATGTCAGTCCAAAAATGATGATAAAATAGCCCCCAAAAAAAATATTGAATGATATATGTGTGAGTTGGGGGTTGCTGCCCCCAAACTCCCTCTCAAGGCTTGACCCAACTTTGAACCCTGCCAAGGAATTATGGAGCATGTATAGTACTTCCCTGATTAGTCACCACAAACTAACAACAAAAATACTACAGTGAGGGTTATTGCACAAAAAATCTATAAATTAAGTAGACCAAATAGTGTTCCCTGTGTTGCAGTTGATGTCACTTGGAAGATTGTAAATAAATTTCATACCTATGACCTCGTCATCCTGCAATTGCAATAGTTGGATGAGAATTTGAGGAGCATCAGAGAGGAAAAGAATACAATGTGCAAGTTTGGTTCATTGTTAGTTTGTATATTATTTTATGTGTAAATTATTTTCCTTTAATTGACAATATCACTTGGACTAAGAAGAAGTCAATTACCCAACAAATTAATGAGTTTATTGGCCAGTTGGGAGATAACTTTGAGTTAGTTTTGGATGGTTATTTTGAAGAATTCAAACAAAAAATGAAGAATAGGTCAAGAATACCTAAGTCATTGGTTGATAAGTACTCTAAGAATATTTTTTTTCTAGTAGATATAGACATAACATATATTTGAGTTGTCATATCTTGAACTTCATGGCTAAAGCCACTAGGTTATGAAATCAATATTGATGAAGCAGTTACTACAATCGTAAAATTGTTGGATAAACTCATAGACAAGGATGTCAAGCCATTAAATGCATATGAAACTACCAAATTAAAAATAATGATGGAGACAAAGGTCCCTAAGATGCAAAGGAAAGAAAAAGGGATGGAAAATAATTTGGAGAGAGTTTTGGATGAATGTGTAGAGAAAGAGGCACCCCTACAAATTAATGAAGGCAAAGATGAAGATTGATCCAATGATGATGATGAATACGAAGACATCAAAGAAGAGGAAGTTGAAGGCAAAGGAAAAGAGTTAGTTGCAGTTGAGAAAGAAACTAGAAAAGGTAAAAGGAAAGATTCAAATCCTACCCCTATTACATAAAGAATAACCAAATAGAGAATAGGGACAAGTACTACTACAATTTTTGAGCCACTAAAGAAGGGAGTGGTAAAAGTGATGAAACCAGCTCAAAGCAAGAGTTCAACAAAGAGGAAAGGTACCACAATAAGGTCGAGCTAAGAAAACATGTGAAGAAGTTGAGGAGAAGGCTTGTAGTTGTAAAGGAAGATGAAGATGACGAAGAAAGAACAAAATTAGAAGACACAAGTCAATTCAAGGTGGTTGTGCACAAGAAACCCCATACAATAGATGAGGTATGTGAAAACATTAGGGGGAGACACATGATTATCTAGATTTCATTTTATAAATTTTGACAAATTGAGTAAAGAGGATAAGAATAAAGTAGATGAAGCAATGATAGACACACTGACAAACTTTAAATACACTCCACTAGAGCTAGGAAATATGATACCGAATGAGCTCTGTGGTAGAATAGATGAGAAATAGAATTTTGCATTGATGGAAAAAGGAAAATGAGGGAAGACACATTTTTCCAAGTGATGTTTGAATTGAATAAGAAGCAAATCTCCAAAGCCATGAAAGACAATAATGCTAGATTTGTTTCTAAGATGAGAGCTTTCCCTGATTTTGAAGATTAAAGTAGAAAATGTTGTTGAGGAAAGCAAAGTGATAGGGAAGAAGATATATAGACTAATTCCTAATTATGAACACAAAGATGAGGAAGAAAAAGATGAGCAGGAACAAGTTGAATTGGACAACAAAGAAGATATTTATGATGATATGGAAAATCTTGTTGGTACAATTCATAATATGGTACAATAGCGTGAAGGGCAAGCTAAAACAATGGTAATAGATGACGAATCAGACAAGAGCCCATACAAGAATATGTTGAGTGAGGAGAATGTCACAACTAAGCTAGAGTAGCAAAGTGAAGGTCATATATAGACTAAGTTAGTATTGATACTAACTCATGAGAAATTAATGGACCCCAATCCTATGATCATGCAAGTCAAAGACTATCCAAAGATTGGTGCACAAGAGTCCACACAACATGTAGAATCTACGTATATTACCTCTACTATCCCTATTGTTACAATTAGTCAAGATTAAGCACAAGTTGGAGGAAATGATCGTTAGGTTGAGCAATAGAATGTGTTGGCAAATGAAGGAGAAAATGCACAAGTACCAAAACAATAGAATGATTCCAATGAGGATAGTATCAATGAGAATATTGAAGAAGAAAATAATGAAAAGAATCAAAATGATCAAGTGGATCAGTCCACTGCATGTGAGAGACCAAGTACCTCAGGACCTCATATTGAGGGAACAAAGGAGGTTGTGCAACCAAGTTCCACTAATGAACTCACTACTGATGCTAAAAAGGAAAAGGAAAAGGATAATGCATTTGAACAACATGTGACTATTAATGAGGACAAACCAATAAATGTGGAGCATACTTAGATCAAGAAAACACAAATACAAAGTGTATATGTACAAAATGAAGGTCTACAATAGGTATTATTGAGCTCCAACACCCCTGACTCCAAAGGAAGGAGTATCAAGAAGAGAAATATGAAGTCTCCACAAGGTATAAAAGGAAAACTTGCTACATTGGATGAAGATATTGTGATTCCAGTTGTGGATCTTGTTCGATCATAGAATGGAAGCACTTTAATAGGATGTAAACCACCATTTTACAAGGCACTAAGCCATTCAAAATATGTGTGTGAGGGAAAGATTTCCAAGTGTGATTCAACTTATGATCCAAATTAGATTAGCTAGGACCCAAAAGGAGAATGACTCTAATACTAGATATGGGCTATAAAGAGGAATGCAAGACAAAGAAATACACTCTCGTAGGCCCTTGCTAGGATAATGTGAATACAAAATTGAAGTAATTTCTTAAATAATGTAAATCTAGATGCTATGTAATAATCAACCCAATTAAGATGAAAATCTAGGGTGAAGATATGGAAGGAAATAAAAATATGAAAGACTCACCTTGAAATGCATAGAGGAAGATGTATTTAAGCTTAAGAACCTTCAAATATGAATATTTTATGAAATTTTGATCACATATCTCATAATGAAATGACAAAATGAATAAAACCCAAAAATCTCCTGAAAATCTGAGATTGAAGGACTAGGATGACTTGGAAGGACGTTGTACAACCAAGTTGACATAGTTCGCAACTCTAAAACTAATGACTTTAGAAAGATTGCTAATTGTAGGTTCCATAACTATAATCCTTTTTACTCCCAGCCTACAAATCACCATAGAAAATAAAGGTTTAGAGGTTGGGGTTTGATGAGGGTTTAATGAACTTTCGATCACATATCTCATAATGAAATGACAAAATGAATAAAACACAAGAATCTCCCAAAAATTTGAGATTGAACGATTAGGTTGACTTGGAAGGACGTTGTACAACCAAGTTGACATAGTTCGCAACTCTGAAACTAACGACTCTAGAAAGATTGCTAATTGTAGGTTCCATAACTATAATCCTTTTCACTCCCAACCTAAAATCACCATAGAAAATAAAGGTTTAGAGGTTGGGGTTTGATGAGGGCTTGCCTTTGTCAAGCCCTATGTTAAGGAATTAACCATAGTTAAGAAATGTAAATGTAAATGACTGTAAAACAAGATAAATGTTAAGATTGACCTTGCTCAAATGTGTGTAAATTTGTTGTATTGTAGATCTTGAGTTTGATATGAAGGATGCAAGATACCTCCATAATTTCAACGGATCTACCATAACCACATCATAGAGCCATGGATGTAAATGTGAATGAATAAAGAAGATAATGGATGTTTCAATGTAGATCTCCTTCCTTGATGGCCAACAATAAGGTAGATCTTAAAGAGGAAATGCTCACAAAGAATCCTTGAATGTGTGAAGAAAACTCGCTTGCTTGCTTGAGTGCTTGAACTCGTTGTCTTGAATGTTTTGAGGATGAGATGTCATGAATGGGATGAGATATGAAAATGAAGCCCCCAAGCCTCCTTATATACTCATTTTCGAGCAAGAAAATAACTAAACTCAACCGAGTAGTATAATTAACTAATTGGAAAATTTGAGGACTTTTGAGCCCTGAATCCCACAACCACTAGGGATTAGGTTGACCTAGATAGGTCAAATAGGTCACAAAAAGTGTCAGGAGAGTGTAGAAAGATGACAGACTGAAATAGTCAAAAGGGTAGTGAGATAATACCTAAAAGACCATGTCAGAAAGAGAGAGATGACAAACAAGAGTGAAATGGAAGAGGGGAAAAGAAAAAGAGATATTGAGCATAGGTCCATCCATAGTCCAAGAGAGGAATAATGGAAAACGGTGCTAAAAGGTCTTAAAATGCAAGTGCATCCATTTTAAAATGGTATATTTAGCCACTACTTTAGCAGGAGTATGAGTTACCTCAAACTTATAGTAAAGTAGATCAAAAGAAAAAGATGGTCTTATCATAACTTAGGAGACAAAAAAATCATCAAGCTAGGAACAATGCATATATTTTAAGATAACCCATAAATTATACCAAGCCAAAAAGGATAAAGTAATCTAAGCAATAGTCATAATTTGTATTTGCCCTTAAGAAATTTGAATATTTGTCAAATCCCAAAGTGACAATAAGAGAGATGTTGCTAAAATAAAAGAAAGAGAGAGAATGGGGGATCAACTTTCCCAATAAGATTTGTGTTCCTTGTTGTGAATCACACCAAAGGGGATAGGATTGAATAGTCTAGCTGGTTTTTGTTCTCGATAGTCAATCCCACAAAGAAAAGAAAGAGGGGGCGGGGGGGCGGGGGTGGGGGGGTGTCGAATGGTCTAGCAGATTTGTGTTTTCGATAGGCAGTCCCACAAATTTTATTTACACCCTCATGATATAGTACTCCTATATTATGAGAATGGGTATTGTATGCACTTGGATAAGTCAAATGGTCTAGCAAGTGTGTGTGGCATGCTAGTCAACCAATCTAAGTTATGTATAAAGAGAAAGTAGTTGGCCCTAGCAAGTTGTGTTATGATAGTGTAACCTATATGTTGTTATTGGAAAATAAAACCTATAAAAAGGATAACGGGATCATGTATTCACCCCACCCCCCTTTGAAATGGAAAAAATAATTGCTTATTTTGGCATCTTAAGGAAGTGATGAAGAAGGATAAATCAATTTCAACATCATGATAGTAGCCACAAGCAACACCCATTCCAAATCAAAGAGGTTGTAGTTCCTATGAGGCCATGGAAGGATAGAATATTGAGACACAATGCAAGAAGTGAAAAAGCAAATCCTTGACAAAGAGGATACACTATTATGAGTCTCTAAGGTAAGTGATCAATCTAAGATGAAAACCCACTTGCTAATAATATAAGATTGGATGTGACATAATAAATAAAATAACACTTGACCAAAATAAACAGTGGACCCACAAGAGAGTGAAAAGAAGGAAATAATTCCTTTGGCCCTCCAAAGTATAGGAACAAGAGAAGATAAAACAAACCTATTATGCTACTTGGAAAGAAAACCATGTATGATAATGAGCCCTAAGAAAGAAGTTTAACAATGCTACATCGAGTGGAGAAACATAATAGGGACTTACATGCTATTTAAAGAAATTAGAATAAAAAGGAAGCTCATTATAAGGAGATGTGTGGATATCCCCATTGTGAATGAGTTTTTGAATCTTGAAATGTAAAGCTTGACAATTATTAGTAGGGTGATCATGATAACAGTGATACATGCAAAATGAAAGATTCATGAGCTTTTCTTCTTTTTTTCTTTTCTTTTTTTTCAAATGTTTCTTTCTACATTTAAGCCTAGTAATCACCTTAGCATGAAGAATTTTAGGTAAGATAAGTTCTTCATTAGTAAGACAAGATATATGAGAGGATATGGACAAAGAACGAGAATTAATATTTTGTTGTACACATCTTAAATTGTGATCGTCAATGGTGTTAAAAGAGTTCCTATTTACCCCTATTACCTAAGGGTATATCATTTTTATCACTAGATTCAATAGATTCATCATGAGTAGAAGTAGAAACAAATTTGGTGAAGAAAGGAGTTGCACAATATCTCATAAATGGAAAGTCCTTTACTCTATATTCTCCAATAGAGGTTGGTTCGAAATCTAAGGATCCCCAATCATCACCTAGAAGGGTACTTGTAGAAGAAGGATCATCATTAGATTCTTGGTTTTCTTGTTCCTCAATATTTAGACAACTATTTGGCTCAGTGTTTGAATGAAGGGTGTACATCATATTATTATAGAGAAACTTGACTTTTTTATGAAGAGTTGAAGGAAGAACATGCATAGCATGTGACCAAGGTCTACCCAAAGGAAGATTGTAATTGAGAAGTCCACGCATAACATGAATATAAGTATTCTAAACAACTGGACCTACTTTGATAGGTAAAGTGATGGTGCCTAAAGTTTTCTTGGAAATATTATCAAAGCCATGTATAGAGGTACTATTGGGTTTGATATTTGACAAATCGACGTTAATTTCTTTGAGCATATCCATGCTACAAACATTAATCTTGAATCCATTATCAACTAACGTTCAATGAATAAGGTTACCAAGGACTAAAACAACTACCATGAGAGAATCATAGTGATCTTGAATCTCTTTAGGAGATAAGTCATCATGAGTAAAAATTCATTAATGTTACCTTGATTTGGAGGTGGAATTGGACCAGTGGATAAAGCATTTTTAAAAGCTTCATGATATTAGGAGATGTTTGAAGAAGTTCCCAAAGAGAAATCTTGGCGGTCTTGTCATGTATCTACGATACCAAATCATAATCTAGCCCAAGGTTTTGAGAAAGACAAGGTGAAGGGGGAAGAATAAGTTGAGAAGGTAGAAGAGAAGTGGTAGATTGAGAATTATTCGCTATATGATAGGTGTGAGAAACCATATGATAATTCAAAGAATCGCTAGATTCACCTTTAAGAGTTATTTGAGGACAACCCTTAAGGGTAAGGAGAGGTTCATTTGATGAAGGATAACCATTGAGAGTGATCATAGGCTTATGAAGCATGTTAAATTGGTAAAGTTCTCACCTTTTCATAAAGTCATGACTAGAAGGAAGATATTAAAAGAGATTATCATTGTCCACTTTTTCTAAGGAATACTTAGAATAGGGATTTTGAATGTCCATTAATGTTTCATCTCTACTAGTAACATCAAATGAAGGTAAGGTTGCATTGATGAAAGTATTTATAATGTTATCTTGCTCACTAAGAGGAAGATTAGGAGAAGAAGAGACATAAGGCTCATTATGTTGAAAATAAAACATATCAATCATCACGTCAACTTTTTCATAGTCAAAATTATGATTAAGTGGTTTATCCCAAATAAAACATATCTAGGAAAGATAATGAACCCATCAAAGGGAAATGCAAAAGGTGATCTAAATACCGCAAAAAACAAAGTAGATCTATATACGCTAAAATATAACATACAAAGAGAGATAATGAAATATAACTCTAAAAAAGAAAAGACGGTTCGTGTCAGGTTCACCAAAATGTTTGGTGGTAAAATGGATGCACTTTAATAGGATGTAGACCACCATTTTATGGGGCACTGAGTCATTCAAAATATATGTGTGTGAGGGAAAGAGGGAGATTTCTAAGTATGATTACACATATGATCCAAAATAGATTAGCTAGGATCTAAAGGGAGGAGGGTGCTAATACTAAATTCGGGTTGTAAAGAGGAAAGCAATACAAAGAAATACACCCTCTTAGGTCGTTAATAGGATAATGTGAATATGACATTGAACAAATTTTTTAAAGAATGTAAATCTAGATGCTATGTAAAGACAATCAACCCAATAAAGATGCAAATCTAGGGTAAAGATATGAAAGACACACCTTGAAATGCATAAAGGAAGATGTATTTAATCTTAAGAACCTTCGAATCTGAATATTTTCTAAACTTCTGATTACAAATCCCAAAATGAAATGGAAAAAGGAACAAAACTCAAAAATCTCCTTGAAATCTGAGACTAAAGGACTAGGTCAACTTGGAAGGATGTCCTACAACCAGGTTGGTATAGTCTATGACTCTGAAATTGACAACTCCAAGAAAGATTGTGAACTATAGGTTCCAAATCTGTAATCCTTTTCACTCCCAACCTACAAATCGTTAGATAAAAGAAAGGTTTGGGGTTTGATGAGGGCTTGCCTTGGTCAAGCCCTAGGTTAAGGAATTAATCATTATCGAGAAATGTAAATGTAAATGACTATAAAATAAGATCAATGTTAAGATTCACCTTGCCTAAATGTATGTAAATGTATTGTATTATAGATCTCAATTTCGGTATGAAGGATGTAGGATATCTCCTCAATTGCAATGGATCTACCATAACCACAACATGGAGCCATGTATGTAAATGTGCATGAATGAAGAATATAGTTAATTCTTTAATGTATATCTTCTCCCTTGATCACCAACAATAAGCTAGATCTTGGAGAGGAAATGCTCACAAAGAATCCTTAAATGCATGAAAAAAACTCGCTTATTTGCGTGAATGCTTGAACTCCTTGTCTTTAATGCTTGAATTCCTTGAGGGTGACATGTAATGAATGAGATGAGATATGAAAATGAAGCCCCCAAGCCTCCTTATATACTATTTTTTGGGCAAGAAAACAACTAGGGCCGACTGTTGAGTATAATTAAGTAATTGGAAAACTTGAGGAATTTTAGGCCCCAAACCCCACAACCACTAGGGATTAGGTTGACTTGGGAGGACTAGGTTGACCTGGGTCAACCTACTCTAGACTAGGTCAACTTGGATCAACCTGGTCCTGGAGGACAGGTTAGGCGGGCCACATAAAGTGTTAAGAGAGGGTAGAAAGATGATGGACTGATATGGTCAAAAGGGTAGCGAGATAATACCTAGAAGACCATGCTAGAAAGAGAGGCAGGAAAAATAAGAGTGAAATTGAAGAAGATAAGAGAAAAAGAATCATTGATAACAAGTCCATCCATGGTCCAAGAGAGGAAATATGAAAAAAGGTGCTAAAAGGTCTTAAAATGCAAGTGTGTCCATTTTAAGACAATACATATCTAACTAATTTGAGCATTGAGAAAATGAGGGAATTAAGTAACTCTATTCATAAAAAGGCTAAGAAAGTAGAGATGAGAAAAGCTCATCAACATAGGCAAGTATGGCATGACACCTGCTAGTGAACAAATTTTCCCTTCGGTAATATAAGTTAACAAACAAGGAAAAATCCCACACAATTGAGTCCTTTCAATTGAACTCTCTCTATTTTGAGGCACAACTCCCCCCTTGAATGATAAACATTAATTTCCTTTATTTCAAAAGAATTTATCAAGCATTGTGACATCTTTTAACCAGAATGAACTAAGGCTTTTATAAATACTTTTCCATCGCTCATGCAAAAGCATTGCAAGGATAATATTGACTCAAAAACAAGCCAAAAGAATTATTTAAATGTGTATAGGAAAATGATTGATTCCTGAACAATATAATCAAAACCATTCACTAAACAAAGCATATCATTATCGACCATAACCACGAAAACATCCCATATGAAATGAATTCAGATGATCAATATGTATAACCATGAATGACCAATAATGCATTACCAATATGAAAAGATGACTGCATATATTCCTTGTTCGTGTAAATAGCATAAAAAAATTGGTTCAGTCCGAACCTACTTTAACAACTTAAGTTACTATTGCAGAAATACCATAGTATCAATACCAAAAACATTTAAAGTTTCACAATATATAGCCTTGCAGGGCCCATAAAATAGTTATAAAACTAACTCCTAAGCAAAGTTGCATATACTAAACTTAAAACCATAAAATAACTACCCTAGTAACTTAAAAGATTGAATGACCGAAGCTTTGGTTTTAAGCTAAGTAACTAAAATATTAGCTACATTTATTAGTTGTCCTTTCTCCATGATTGCATTGCCACCTATAGTTTTCCAGTCCTTGTAAGCAACTTCAAAATTCACAATCTCATTTTGTTATAGGACTCCCAGTTGTTCTATCCTCAACTACTAAATGGTAATGACTTGGCGAGCATGTTCCATCTTCTTGATTTGCATCATCAAATGATCATCGTTGATAATAATCATTGAATTTGTTCGAGTGACAACTACTAGGATGGTAGTCAATACCTCTTTGGCCTCTTTGAGAGCTTGCAGCTTGTCCTAGGACTCAGCTTCTATCTTCTTCAAGTCTTTGCTAGACTGATCCTTGTTGCCTAGGATTTCAAAATTGATGCATTTAACATCATTTTGCATGACTTCTTTTAGGTAATTGAGCTCTTTGACCAGTTTTGAACATTCATCCAAGTATTGTTTGATGACCATATTCCTCCATTCTAGGTTAGTCTAAGAGACATACAAGAAGTCTGCATCCACTCCAGAATTCTATTTCTTGGCTAAGAATTTATTTGCACCATATTCCTGAACTTTTGTGATGTGTGCCACAACATCTTCCCACTTTTCCTTCTCCTTTGCCCATGCATTTAACTTTACTTCTAGGTCATCCATCATTTTGTTAGCTTTCACCTTTGTCTACGCTAGGCGAGCAATGTAGTTAGCTTCACGAGAAACTACTGATTCAAGCCACTCATCAAAATCTTTAGAAACTGACTTGTCCCTTTTCACCTGGTCAATGAATTGTTGATTTGTAGGGAAGGTCACGTCAATCATGGAAATGGACTGAGGTTGTCCTATTTTTTCATTTTGTAAATTAATAATATATTCTACAAGCATGCGAATGGACTATTTTAGTTATTTCTTTTCTTTCTAGTCTTTCCATATGTGACTACTGACTCTTGCATGTCTTGCATCGACGATTTTCATGTCTGTGGCTATGGAGGTTGGTCCAAGAACTCTTTTCTCCATCGTGTAGTCTTGAGGAGTGATGTTCTCAAGAGTTTTTCATTCAGATGGCTTTAATACATCAGCTACCCAATCTCATGTTTGTTCATCAACATCGAGCATAGCCTCAATTTTTGGCTTTTTGATTTTAGTCAATTTTCCCAAACATTTCCCAACCATATCTTCGATTGAAACACTTATAGATACCAAGATCCTTTTATTTCTTATTGACATATCAAACCAATTTTGCACTAAAGAGGTACTTTTGGATGGGGATGTTTGCAAAGTAGAGGAAACATAATTTGCCATTATTGATCCAGAAGCATTGGCATCACCTTCTGTTGGTTGAGAATTTTGATCCATGATTTCCTGTGTTCTTTCTTTAGGAGGCTCAATGTCAGCTTCTATCTCGATTGGACCTATACTAGTTCCCTTTTTTATAGCTTTCTAAGTTCTCTCCTTCTTGGTACGGGAATAGGTTCGTCTCGTTGGCTTGGCTTGTTGAACTAAACTCTTAACCTTGGATAGGACTTCAACTTCAAGGTTCAAAATACTTGTAGAGGAAAAGGTGACATCTTTATTAATAGGTTGCTTTGTGTTTTTCAATTTGTATTACCTTCTCTCCTTTAACCAATTTTTAGTCCTCACTATGACTAGATCAATCTAGGACTATAGATCATCTTCTTTAGGCAAATCCCAATCTAGTTGTGGGAGAGGAAAGGCTTCAACCTGTATTATAATAAAAGGGATCAATGACTTCTTTGCCTCAATTTTCCCATACACCTTTCACATTCATTTGAAATTTGAATTCTTTGATTTGCTTCAGGGTCAACCTAGACCACCATCTCTTCCTCACTTCATAATCATTATCATAGTTAGCCTAGAAGTCTTCTAACTAAGGGATATGTGAGAACTCTAGTCGTAACTCAAATAGGGGATATTAAATGTCCTTATCATAAAAATCAAGGCAAAGAGTGTAAGCCTCTAAGTTCATCAAACTTAGTTCATGTTTGAGAGCTAAGGCATCTTGTATAGTTTTGCATATGTAGTGACCAAGTTCTATAGGGAATGTAGAACTATAACCTTTCCTAGCTTTGTAATTCCCATTGACTTTGGCTAAACCTCCATCAAAACATATTTATCTAGGCAATGCCTCGATAGTTTTAATGGTCTTCCTTCGTACCTGTTGACTTAGATATAGGTGAACTTAGTGAATTGGATGAAGAAACTATCGTAGATTGACACAAATTGTGTTGCCACCTTAGTTAATCTCCTCTACTCTTTCCCTTGTAATTCAAAGACCAGCTTAGCAAGAAATGTATCTTGCACTATTTTGAATTCTTATCCTTTTTTTCCTTTTGAAAACAAGTAAAAAAATCATATATATGCATATTGTTTACCTTGTTAGTGTGTGAAAGCCTGATCCATTCTTTATAGCACGCTAGGACATTAAAAAAATATGAACACATATAAAACTAGACACTCCAGAGGCTTGAGAAAGTTCTTCATGCAATCTGTCAGCTATGATTTATGTCCAATCAATGTGCTTGTTCTTATCACTCATAATGGTTTGAATGAAGAAATACATCCAGTTTTCCTAGTTGAAGGCATGTTGATTTTCTTTAATCTTATTCAGGAGAGTAATCACATCTTTGATCTCGGGGATCATGTGATCTCTCGTCAGTGGGTGAGGAGGGCAAGAGCCCCCTTTCTTTGGCTTGAGTAACCAATTCTTGGCAATGGCATTAATGAATGTGTTTGGGTCGACTGAAATTTTGATATTTGAGAGGCCAATCGTCCAAGCTTCATATACCTCATTTGGCAGAATCCTCAAAACATTCATGATAGTAACCCTATTTATATAGACTAGAAGTTCTCCTAGATATGTTCTTATGAATCTCTAGGTGACATCATACCTATTCCTACATTCTAAAACTAGTTCTGGGCAAAGAACTAAGTCCAAGAAAGTATCAGCTTGTAGCAATCCGCTATTGACTATTTTTCTCAATGATAGAACCAAGATTGAAGGATTTGAGAAATATGTAATACAAATCCACAAAGCCCTCACATACCTGCATGTAAAAACCTATCATGGAGAAGAAAAAGAGAAGAGGAGGCGGGGGTTTGCTCTTAAAATATGCAAATTGTATTCTCATAAATGAAAAAGATAATGATAATTACAAATGATCTATCTTTATAGAAGGAGATCGAAACCCGAAAAGGGTAGCCTAAAAGGTAAATGCTATTTAATAATTACTAATTAATTATTAAATAAGAATGCAAAAGGTGCAAGTGAAATCTTAAGAAGCGAGTAAAGTGAATTTAATAAATGAAATTAAATTAACACTTTACTCTGACACCCGCTCAAGATGAGAAACAATACATCTACAAACAATGCAGAAAGAGCAAGGAAACTATAATGCAATGCTAAAAGTAAACTCAGGTCCCAAAAACAAGGCCTGATGAGGTATCCAATCATAATCACATCTTTATGAAACAGAGAAAACCCAATGGGAAAAACTCTACTCCAAAAAGAGATTTTAAAAAAAATGCATGAATGAAACATCTCAAGAGAATCTCTCAAGACCATAAGTACAATGAACGCCTCCAAGATAGAAGCTTGAGACTCCATAGGCCCCTCAGAAATGCATAAGTCCTATCTTGATGAACATACCAATGTGGCTCCAATCTGAAGGAAACAAAGACAGTGGACAAGGATGATAAAATCCATGTATGTAAGCGGCAATTAGAAGTTATAGCTAATGCTCAAAGGAGAAAGCATGAGAATCCTAAAATAGAATCTCCAATGGAGGTGAAATAACAAGTATGTCAAATCTGTCTTCTAAGAGGAGACGTGTGTCCTTTGATATATCCTCAACAAGTGTAGTAGGTGGCTCGATGACTAGAGCTGCAATAGTAGGCAATGTTGAAGAGTAATCATGTGCAAGAGATGGAATCTTAATAGGAGGTGGAGGTGTAGAAGTAACTACACTGGTCTTAGGAACAACACATAAGTTCAAGTGACTTGACTTCACCTCAGTAAACTCTCATGAAAAAAGAGAGCGAGTCTTCAATAATGGAGATGGTGGACCAAAATGTGAGGAGTATAGGTGGGAAGCATGATCAATAGTCCTTGTAGCAATAATATTTCTTGTCTCGCTATCTCTGATGTGTATTAAATCTTGTGCAAACTCAATTGTCTTCCCTATCCCACCGTGTGTAATCTAATAAATAGAGAGAAGGTTAGAGGACAAAGATGGGACATAAAGTACATCATGAAATGTACCATCATCAATGTCAATAGAACCTTTCCCAAATACAATCATAACAATGTTCTTCCCCATAAAAATGTGTGGAGTAGGAGAAGCCTCAAAAGAAGAGAACAAATCCTAAGAAGATGTCATATAGTGTGAAGCACCTGAATCTAGTAACCATCTAGAAGAATGAGGAATAGTACTCGCACATAGTGCATGACCCATATCTTTACCATCTAACTGAAATGATGATGACAAAGAAGGTCTAAGAGAAGTAGAAGGAATATAAATGTTGCTCTTCTGAAGGAGAGTTGTCAAATCTAAAACCTATTTGGCATAGCCATCTAACTTCTTCTCATAGCAATGTGACTCATCATGAGTAGGCTTATTACAATAAGCACATTTCGGTCTTTTTGGCTTTGATTTACCCCCTTTAGGAGGAGGTGGCCCTGATGAATTGTGAGTGTTAGAATCAATTCAAGACTCTATAGAATGAGATTTATGAGTCTTCTCCTTCATCCTTGAAGATGTCTAAGCTACCAATGCATGAGTCTATGAGCCTATGAGAGAATCCAACTTAGAGAGCTTAGCTTGCTCTCGAGTCAAACAATCACAAAAAACCTCAAAGGATGGCATAGTAAATCTATTACCCAAAGCATATTTGGTGGAATAGAAGGTAGAGGCAAAAATCTAAAGGTTCCACAAAGCTTAGAAAGAATCAGGTAGATACACTTAGCATCAATCTTTTTCATTCTACAACCCTACAACAAGGATCTCTATTGATTGAAATTCATCAAGAAGTCCTCAATGGAAGGAAAGGAATCTAGTACAAGAGAGGTAAGCTTTGCCTCTATCTAAAGTGCCCTGAACTCATTCACAGTACCAAACGAGCCACGAAGCTTGGTCCATATTGCTAAAGAAGTATTGCATCTGTCTAGATGAAACTATAGACTATCTAATATATGCTTGCCTTGTCCATTTTGTTTCGATGTTGCATGATCTCATAAGGCCTCTGAAAAATAGGTTTCACAACATCTAAACATGATGACAAACCTTTTGACCAGAGAAGCCAAGTCATTGAGATCTTCCAAGTGTGGTAATTGTGAGGGGTTAGAAGTTCTAGACAAGAAGAGGTCTCGACCATTGTTTTAGAAGGGATTTTTGATGTTTTCTGATATGTTGATACAATAACAAAAAGTAATATAAAAGCACCCCCCACAATGTAAATAATTGAACCCCAGCTTACAAAAAGAATGCGTAAATTAGAGAAGAGCAACAAAGCTTAAGATATGAATCACAAATACCTGGTACAAAATACTAGTGAAGTGACAAAGATTTGGAAAGTTCTCAAGAAGAGCTTTCCAATGCTTTTTTTGGAATGGAAAATAGAGCTACAATGAAGAATTTATTCCCTCTAGAAGATAAAAGTCATCAATAGACTTCAAGTGCCAGAACAGGTACCAAACTACAAAAAAATCCCAAAAATACCTGAACCATCATCTCCATCTTGGAACTAGCTCTTCGATGCTTCTATCAAATCAAAAAAAGACCCCCGTGTGCTCAAGACATTGCAAGAAAATTGACAAGACCCTCATAAATGCAAAAATATAATTTAAAAAAAAAACTAAATAAATAAATAAATCCACCAAAGTCACGATGGAGCGGAGGTGGTGGGCTGAAGCGACACTTTGCTCAGTTGTGGGTGGCAGTGGTAGAAAGAGGTAGCACAGTGGTTGCACTAAGCAGCGCAAAAGTGAAGTAGGATGGTGTCTCCACTAGCAGAGGAGGCCAACTAACAGTTGGTAGTTGTCGGAGCTGCAGTAGTTTGCGGGACCGCTAATAGTTTCAGTGATCGGTAGTCAAATTTTTAAATCATAGTAGCCCAAAAATTGAATTTTTGCATTTTTAATTTTTTTTGCCTCCAAAATCAATGTTGTTCAAAATTGACAAACTTTTTATGAAAATGGGGGTTTTGACGCTTCTAATCCAACAGTGAGGTCTGTTTGGCCTCAAAGTGCTCTGAATTTCAGAGACTCCCTTATTTTCACAAGAAATACCTAAAAAACTCTTGGTCTATTCTGTCAAACCCTCGTTCTCCTTTTTCTCCAAATACCAAACAAGCTACAATAGATCTGGCTCTAATACCATGAAGGATTTGAGTAATACGTAATACAAATTCACAAAGCTCTCGAATACTTGCATGTAAAAACCTATCACAGAGAAGAAAAGGACAAGAAGAGGCAAGGGTTTTCTCTAATAAATATGCAAATTGTAATTTAAAAAATGAAAAAGATAATGATAATTACAAACAATCTATCCTTATAGAAGGAGATTGAAACCCAAAAAGGGTAACCTAAAAGGTAAATGCCATTTAATAATTACTAATTAATTATTAAATAAGAATGTAAAAGGCGCATAGAGTGAAATCTTAAGAAGGGAGTAAAGTTAATTTAATATATGAAATTAAATTAATGCTTTAGTCTAACAAGGATTGGGTTTGGAGAACCTAACCAACAATTTATTCACATCTTCATCGACAAGGAAGGTATCTTTTAGTGTGGGCAAGAAATAGGCACGGGAAGAGACAAACTTTTTCTTTGGTAGCTTTGGGCGAGAGCTAGCCATGAAAACAAAACTCAAAAATCCTTTTCAAAAATAGTTAAGAACAACTCGAAATGGAGGTGGTTAATAGAGTTACTCACTTAAGTGAAACAAATAGTGGTAACCATTGAGAAGGATAAAATAAACTCACCATGTAGGAGAAACAACAATGTACTTCCATGATCAATCCAGTTGCAAACTGCCTATGACTCCATACAAGGGTGAGTTTTTACCTAATTGCTAATTTCATAATGAAAAGGAAAACAACTTGGAAAAGCCTTTAAACAGATACTCACATCATAACTTAACAAGGAAAGTATCGATTTGACAAGAATACTAAATTCATTGATTAGAGTATTTGCCTTTTCACGTAACAAATCTTTCTACCATACTTTCACACCAATCAAAAATTGCAAGGTGTCACTTCAACCTTTTTAGAAGGATCCCGACGCACTTTCGTACTGCCACTTGCTAGTCCTCTTGAATGCTTTGGGCTTGTGAATCGAACCTTGAACTACTTAGAAGTTTAGGTTCAAGTTTAAAGCCACGAATATATAGAAATTTAGGCGTATGAAACCATCATAAACTTCATCAAAAGGGGAAAAGAGTGATAAAAAATGAAGTTTGAAAAGAATGGCAATTCGAAGTTAGGTTTCAAAACGCACCTAAAATTCAATGAACTTTATGTTAACACTGAGTTTGACTACCGCTTAGACAAGTTGGTTGAACTTTGAACTTTGAACTTAATTAGTTCAAGGTTCAAGTTCAAGGTTATGAAAAAGGTTTACATTGTAGGCCCGATGAACAAGAACTAGTGAATTTGAACATTGAACTCGAATGAGTTCAAGATTCAAAGTCCAAAGCCTAGACCGAGTAGGAAGTCATTGAAAAATAATATATGGGGCTTTTACATTGGTAACAACACCAAAGAGATATTTCTTGATTCTTTTGTTGTTGATAACCTAGATGAAAAAGGCCCCTGTTATTGATCAATTGGTAAAGATTGTTGAGAAGGTTATTGGTCCTAACATTGATACTTAAGAAAAACTGATGCAATGGTCAGAGAGGAAATTTGAGAATAAGGTAATGGAGAAAGTTTCAACATACATTGCATTAAAATAAGTTGAACTATCTAATCTTGTAAATAATTTTGAAAAGATAGTTTAAAATGTAAATACATTGTTTATGAAGCTATGTCATGTCACATCATTTACAAATGAAATAAGAGATCAAATGGACAAGATTGATGCTTATTTGTAGCTGAATGGGAACACACTGATCTTGGATGCAAGTTCAAGTTTAGTAATATTTTACGTTTAAGATTTTTGCAAGGTAAACAATCTGAGTCAATTGAGAGTGTAAAATAAGGGCAGAGATTACAACAATTGAAGCTTTGTTGACACCTCATTTGGAGGTAATACAAAGACATTTGCAAACTTCCATGGATCTAATTTAGAGTAATTTGAGTTTATCTATTGCAGATAATATGGTGGACTTAGCTGCCAGATTAGAGATTTAATGCCAAGTTCTTGAAACAGTCAAGACAATCAGGATACTACATTGTATATTGTAATGAAATGACATCACTTGTTTTTGGCTAATTTTGGTATAGTTCCCAATCCCCATCTTAATGTTACTATGAAGCAACTGTGATAAAAACAATGGGGAATATTGTACAGCGATCACAAGGGAAAAAAATTGTATACAAAGGAACATAGCAATATATATAGTTACTAAGCAAAGGTATGAAGTGCACCCACAAGGGGATTTACAGTTTTGAAGTTTTGTTACATATGCATTGTTGATAATGATAAGTGTTTTTGCCACTAATGCCAAAGGGGGAGATTGTTAACCCTGAAGATAAATTTTCTATTAGTGCAAAATACTTAGTCATTTACGAGGAAATTTTAGTTGATCTTATTGCGACCAAGCCACCATACAGGTTGAGCTATTAAGTAAAGAAGTAAATAAGTTCAATATGTGTTGAGGCAATTATAGTTATCGACTGCACATAAGCATTGCCAAACATTTTAGTGGTTGTCAAGTGATTTAGGAGGCAATATGTGTTGAGCAATTCAAAGGGTAAAGTGTTGGCGAGTCAAGTTTGTGCCAAGGTACAACATGAAAGAAGAAGCATTGTCGAGTGCCATAAGCTATATGTGTTGAGTAACACAATTTTTGTTTTTGAGTTTGGAATGACACAAAGTCATATGTAAACCATTTTTATGAGCTACAAACATGTTTCTAAGTTTGAGATGTAAATCAAGGATGCAATTATGCCTATAATTATGGATCATTAATCCCTATGTTATGTGATCAACCAATCAGAAAATGAAATGTCTAAGCAACCAAAAGGATGAATCTGGATCATTTCTTGAGATATAGAAGCTTCATTAGATGACTATAAAAGATGGATTTAAGACCTAATTTGAAGTTTTCAAAGTTGTTAGCCAAAGGATTGCAAAGTTGAAGGTGAATCAAAGGTCAAAGG
Organism: Cupressus sempervirens; assembly: GCA_028749045.1. Classification (NCBI taxonomy): domain Eukaryota; kingdom Viridiplantae; phylum Streptophyta; class Pinopsida; order Cupressales; family Cupressaceae; genus Cupressus; species Cupressus sempervirens. The sequence goes on from CM053790.1 coordinate 112,748,563, forward strand.
CCCAAAGCATTTGAGTAGTGCAGAGATAAGATATAGCATATTTGTCATAGTGAGGTGATTACATATTGAAAATAAAATATTTATCATCAAGAACCAAGTGCAAACTGAAGGATCATGATACTGATTATATTCTAACCAGTGTATCAAGTTAATCTCTTAATAGAATGGTCCTAATAGGCATATTCTAAATCTCCTAACAGAGTGCTCACTTTATTGTGATGTAAAAATTATATAGTCAAGGTAGACTTAATAGTCTTGTAAGCTCTTAACATGACAAACCCCTCATAGGGTAAATCATCACAAGTGATCAAATTTTTAGCCCTAACATTAACACTTTATTGCTACAGTAGTGAAGATTTTATGGGTGTCATCCCCACTGCAATTTTACCTTCACCTTGGAGGGTTTTTCTGTTACCAAATATTGTGTCATGTGTTGATCAGTTTCTTAAATGTGTTATTGATGTTATTAGATGTTAGATCTGGCACTACATATTGTTACATGATGATGAATGATTAAGGTTAAGGTTGAGATGTGTGGTTCTTGATCTCTAAGCCTATGTTGTTGATTAGTGTCCAAACACTTAGTCATTTGCAAGTTATTTACTAGGCAAAGATTACAAGGTCATTACCACGATCCTCTAGTAAAGGTTGAGCACACAACTCTTATACCAAGCAAGATAGTGATTGTCGAGCATTCAGTAAAGACCAAGCAGATATGCAAGCTGAGCAAAATTATGAGCCAAGAAATATAGTGAAGGTTGCACATATTGAAATGTTATCAAGAGTTGAGCAAACAATTATATAGAAACTAAGTAACAACATGAAGGTTTATGCATGACCAAGCATTAGAGCATCCAAGTGCCCAGTAATTTAGTTTTGATATACGAGTTTTTAGTGACACAAACTCGTGTGCAAACTATTTTGGCCAATATTTTTATGACATTTAATATCTATAGAGGCAACGAAGATGTCAAATTCGTGTCATTACATAGGATAATGATTCCTAGGCATGCAATTAAACCAATCAGAAAAAGGGATGTAAATGGAAAAATATGATGGAGTTTAAGCCATTGATCAAGATCTAGAAACTTCACATGACGTCTATTTAAGGAGGATTCTAACCCTAGAATCGGTGTTAAGGATTGTAAGCATGTTGAAATGCATAAGAATGTATGTGCATGAATAGAACTAAAGGTGAAGTTCAAGAGTAGATCAAGTAAAGAGAAATCAGAGCAGTGAAGGACTGAACATAGATATTAGACTAGGAGAACTAGATTAGAGATAAAGGAAAGAGGAGACCCAAGATCAACTTGTAGAGCATACTGAGGTTCAAGTACTAAATCAATTATTTTGTAATTGAGACAAGGTAAATTTCTTAACATAGTGGTCCTAACATGCCTATTTAAATCTCCTAACAGAGTCCTTACTTTATTGTGAGTGTAAAATCTATTAACAAGGTGAGACGTAATAGTCTCTTAAGCTTTTAATAGGGTGGACCCCACGTAGGTTAGATCGTATATTATGAGCAAACATTGTAACCTTAACTTATTAACTGTATTGTTACAACAATGACAATTTATGGGTTTCATGCCCACCCTAGTTTTACCTTCATCTTGGAGTGTTTCTAGGTAACCAAATCATTGTGTTATGTGTTGAACTTTTATAGATGTGATGTATGTCATTTATGTTTTAGCATTACAATTTTATTGGTAAATTTGTGAGATGAATTAGGTATGAATTAATGGATTTGATATTGATGTCAAAAACTTAAGATCCTTATTCACCCCACCTCTCATTATCTTGTTTCTCATATACTTATTCCAACAAAAGCAAGTTTGAATGTTAAAGTGGTAAAAAAAATTAGAGATCATGATTCACTCCCCCCCCCCCCCCCCTTCCCACTGTCAGCATCTTACTTTCCCCATTCAAATTCCAATAAGAAAATCCCAATGGAGAAATGTATGAAAGTGGAACAAACATTATTTCACATATTAGAAAGAATGGTTCATGGATTGTAGACAGTGGATGCTCACATCATATGACTAGTGACCTAAGTAAGTTTTATAAATTTGAAGAAATTGATGATGGTAAAACTGTTAAGTTAGGTAATGGCATTCCATTTCCAATGAAAGGTGAATGATGACTAATGTTAAATGATAAGATCATATGTGATGATGCATACTAGGTACAAGGACTAAAGTATAATCTTTTGAGTGTTGCTCAGTTGAATAATTTAGGTCACAAGCTGGAATTTCATAACAAAAAAGTGAAGATCTATGATGATGAAGGAAATCTAATTGGAACTAGGATACAAACAAGAGGTAAATTATTCTATCTTGACCCTATTGTTAAGACATGTTTATTTGCAAAATTTGATAATGTGGCATAAAAGGTTGTGTCATGCAAACTTTGAGAACATGGTGAAGGTTAGTATGAAGAAAAGAGTTAAAGGCTTACCGAATTTGCAAAAACCTCAGAATGCTATGTGTAAACAATGTCAGCTTGGTAAGATGACAAAATCTAGTTTTTCAAGCAAAGTAAACACTTCAAATGATATCCTAGAACTAGTGCGTACTGATATATCTGAACTAATAGGTGTGGATAGTTATTATGGTGAAAAATACTTCATATTGTTTGTTGATGACTATTCTAGAACGATGATTTTTATGTTCATGAAGGTGAAATCACATGATTTTGATATGTTCAAATGGTATAAAGGTAGACTTGATAAAGAAATTAGCAAATCTTTGAAATATTTAAGATCTAATAAAGGTGGTGAGTTTATGTCTATTGAATTCACTAACTTTTGTGTCGCAAATGGTATTAAGAGACAATTATCTACATCGAGGACATCACAACAGAATGGAATTGTTGAGAGAAGAAATAGATATTTTGTGGATTGTGCAAGAATGTTGATGATTGAAAAAGAGGTTTCTCATATATTCTAGAGAGAAGCAATTATGATTTTTGTTTATACTCTCAACCAAGTTCAATTGAAGAGAGGAATAAAAAAGACACCCTATGAACTCTAGTATGGTTGTACATCGAATGTAAGCTATTTCAAAATCTTTGGACGTAGGTGTTATATTCAAAAGGATGCAAGGAATGGTAAATTTCATTTTAAAGGAGATGAAGGTATATTCCTCAGTTATTTACCAAAAGTAAAATCTTATAAATACTTGAACAAAGTTGCTAACAAGATGATTGAAAGTGCAAATATAAGGACTAATGAGTTTGCAAATAAGAACAATGTGGATGACAATAAGAAACTTGAAGATTACAACAAGTTTGTGTATGTGTATGAAGAGGTAGTAGACACACTACCCAAGTTACAACAAAGATCCATCAAGTACCATATAGTATCACCCAAGTTATAGAATGCTTTGCCCGTACACCAGACTGTACAACCTGAGCATGAAGTTGAACCTCTACAACGTAGAGAAATTATTGAAAATCAAAGAACTAAACCCTGTATTGGCCAGATATGTGAGAAAGAATCATTCCCTCAAACAAATTATTGGTGAAAAAATTGTCAAAGTACAAACAAGAAGTAAGTTAAGAGACAATGCTTATTTGATTGTTGATTTTGAACCAAACAATAGAGGTTGCATTGGAAAACAATGAATGGATAAATGCTATGAATGAAGAGATTGATCAGATAAAGAAGGAAAATACACAGACATTAGTACTGAAACCTACAAAAAAAAAGTGATTGGAACCAAATGGATTTTCAGGAACAAGTTGAATGTAAATGGAGAAGTGGTAAGAAACAAGGCAAGATTAGTTGTAAATGTTACACACAAGAAGAAGTAATAGATTTTAGGGAGACTTTTGTGTCTATGGCTAGATTGGAAGGTGTAAGAACATTGATAGCCTATGCTACCTACAAGAAGTTCAAATTTTATCAGTTGGATATCAAATATGCATTTATGAATGAAATACTTGAAGAGGAAATCTATATTGAACAAGTTAAAGGAATCATTGAACTTGATCAGAGGAGCATGCTTTGTAAGTTGAATGAGGCATTGTATGCACTAAAACAAGCATCAAGAGCATGATATGAAAGGTTACATTCTTATTTAATTAAGATTGGATTTTTTAGAATGAGTGATAATAGAAATCTATGTTTGAAATGTGAATCTAATGATATGGAGTTGATTGCTAAAATATTTGTTGATGATATTATATTTGGAGGAAATGACATGCTATGTAAGACATTTGTTGATCAAATGAGTACAAAATCTGAGATGTCAATGTTTGGTGGGATCAATTTTTTCATTGGATTACAAGTTCATTAAATAAGGAAAGTTATATATGTCAATCTAAATATGTGAAAGAAATCTTGAAGACTTTTGGGATGGATGAGTCTAAGCTAATCGGTGCACTTGTGGTGACTGGAGCGAAACTAGCAAAGGAAGAAACTAATGGAGAGGTAAATAAAACACAAAACATATACATTATTGGAAAATGATAGTATGTTGTCCATTGTCCATAGTAGATCAAATATTGCACATGTTGTTGGTATAGTTGCATGGTTTTCCTCCAATCCAAAGGAAAAACACAACTATTGTGAAAAGGATATTAAGATATCTAAAAGGAACTAAAGATTATGACCTATGGTACAAACAAGATGATGAATTTTATCTTAAATTCTATACAGATGTTGATTGGGCTAGTAATGTTCATGATAGAAAAAATACAAGTAGTGAAACTTTCTTTCTAGGAGAAAGGTCGATGACATGGGTAAGCAAGAAGCAGAGTTGTATTTCCCAATCTATGGCTAAAGCTAAGTATATTGTTGTTGTAATCAATTATTCAAATATTTTATGGATTAAGAAACAATTGGAAGGTATGCAAGAAGAGATAACCAAGCATGTTACTATTTATTGTGATAACACTAGTGCAATAAATATTTCAAAGAATTTGGTGATGCATGCAAAAAACAAAACACATATCAATAAAGTATCATTACTCGAGGGAGAAAGTACCAGAGAAACAAGTGAGACTTGAATATGCGAAGTCAAAAGAGAATTTATAGACATATTTACTAAGTCATTTCCTAATGATTCTTTTGAGTATCTAGGAGGTAAACTAGGGGGTCCTGCCCCTATCCAAAATTCATTAGGTGAAGATACATGCTGAATCAATTCATGGATGAACAAAATTATCTTTATCAATTTGATGCAAGAATTTACACTTTGGCAACATTTATGAAGTTGTGAAGAATACTACGATGAAACTGATGTATACTATACATGCAAGATATGCGAGTAACTACAAGGTTTTGTAAGTTTTTGATGCAGGAGCATCTTGGGTTGCAATGCTATCCTACATGTTTTCTTGTTCCTATTGGCACTAAGCTCTTAGTTATTGTTGGGTTCGTGGTCGATGCCGAGTTTGTGGTTGATGTCAAGTTTGTGTATGTGTCAAGCATTATTGAGTGCCAACTTTGCCTTGGTCCTTCTTTAATCAAGTTGTTTGTGTCTAGTACTAGTTTAAGCTGACTTTGCACATTTATATTTAATATTTGTTGTGAGCTGACTTGTGGCTTGGTTATGTATTTAATGTAAGGGTTTATTTAGTTGGTAATTTGTAACAGGTTGACTTGTGGCTGTATAAGTATTTAAAGGGGTCTTGGGTAGAGTCTTAGGATTATTCGACCAGGAATAGTAAGAAGCAGGTTAGAATATGAGCATCAACATTAAAGAGCAAAGATTGAATTGTATTGTTGGTTGTAATTCGAAGGGCCTCACATCCGAGACGTATGTTGACAATCCAATGATTGAATACAATGTTTTGCTCTTTTATCTCCTTTGGCTATTGTTCTTTGTGTTGTGTTTTTGTTGTGTTTACTCTTGTAGGTGGGTTTGGTAGCTGGGTGTGCCTTTGGCCCTAGTATCTATCAACCTCCCTACATCAGTTTCATATTGGAGCTTATAATGACCTTTGGAATTTCTGTCAAGGGGAAGAGAATTAGGATAATATAAGTAGTACACTACAAGAGAAGTATATCATGGGAGAAGTGAACTAAAGAAAAAGAAGTATACCTAAAGGAGGAGAGAATCAATAAAGGAAAAGTGAACAAAATGAGATATCCTAAGGGGGAGAAATATTGATGATGATTATTTTTGTTGAAGATACATACTGAGTTACAAAGAACCTGATGAAGTCAGAGAGATGCAAAGTTGTATTATTGTCAATGCATACATTTGATTATCTTATGTAATGTTTTGTGATGTAAAATCATATGTTACGTGTTGCCATTAATGCTAAAGGGGGAGATTATTAGCCCCAACTGATAATGTAATTGATGATGTTATAAATGTATATAATAGAGTCATGTCAGTTATTATGTTAGAATTGATGTTAAAGTTTTAGTTGGCCAGACATTATGCTAACTCAATAGAGTGTTATATCAAGTTGATCGATGAAGAGGATTTGAAGAAAGTATGTTATCCATTGGGCACTTGAATGAGTTGGACAGTGATAATGTAATGTTGGTTTGATTGTTTTACAATCATCAAATATTGTAATGTATTGAGCTACACAAGCTAAACTAAATGTCAAGGTTAAAGAAAGAAGTATTTGTTGAGTGACTACAATGTTCACTGAACAATTGACAAAGTAAAGCGAATGTTCAATATCGACTAAGTAAATTCAGTACCAACTAAATGTTATATTACTCAAGTGAAATGTTATGTTCACTGAGTAATAGTAAGAAGAACAAATTTGAAAATAAATAATTTGATGCTGACGTTTGATGAAATTCAAGAATGTTCGAGATGTTCAAAGGCATAAGTCAAAGTTTGTTACAATATCAACAACTAGGAAAATGCAAGGAGTATATGATGATGGAGATTATTGAATGATAAGGATGGACACAATGTTTTGTGAAAGTTCTATTTTCTAAGTGGTTACATTCAATGAATCTAAGATCGATGATTATCATTGAGTGACAATAATTGGAAGAATCTGGAGGTACATAGATGACTATTTCAGGAGTAGCTAGACAATTTTTTTGGTTGTTGATATCATTGATGTTGCTAATTGTGTTGTTGGTGAGGTTTTTGATTGAATGCTAAGGACAGAGATAAAAGTGTGAAGTTGTTGAAGTTGAAAGTAGAGCCATGTGAACCAAGTAGAGTTGATGGAAAGAGGAAGAGAGGAGTGAACCAACCAAGTAAAGAGATCAGAGGATAGGGATTAGAAAGAGACTGAGCATAAAGGAGATTTAGACAAGCAAGGTAGTGCTATACCTAACATATCATTTATACTATTACTCTATAATCATTGTAGAAGAAAAATATATTAACTGAGTGGACTTAAGAAGTCTATGAGTTCCCATATGGTAACATCGATTATTAGTGTTTATAAGTCCTTTAGAGCAAGCCACTATTTAGATAGGATCAAGGAGTGATAAAGTCTAGATGATATTTTGGTGTAAATCATTTAAAAATGTCACATTAACAAGCTTTATGTAAACCTTTAACAAGGTTGGCTCCTAATAGAGCTCACTTCAAAAGAGTGAAAATTTTGGGTTGCCGATCCCAGGGGGTTGTTCCCTTTATTGGGTTTCCATGTTTAAAATCTTGGTGTCAAATGTGTGAATGTCATTATGTCACAAGTTGATATACTTGTTATTTTTATTTTATTGTAACTTTGTAACAACTAAGTTAATGTTTAGTAATAACTAAGTTTTATTACTGTCAGTCAATTATAAATGAACAATGAATGAACAATTTGGAGTAAAGTGATCGAGTGTATTAATTGAGAAGTTGAATGAGTACATTGAGTGGATGCTTACGATGCTTATAAGTTTGTGTGGTATTGAAATTCTTTGAAGGAGCTGTAGGATAAGTAGACATAACTGATTCACACCTCTCTTATAATCTAACAAAGTCAACAAAAAATGAATCATCAAAATCTAACGTATGGTTAGGATATAGGGGTGCATAAATTTAGCTATATCAAAATTCAACCATGGAATACAAAATAAACATACCTCTTACCATTTCTTTCTAGTTATTGGAGTTAAAAACTACATGTTTCTCTTGCCTTAATTTTTAATTTATGATGATGATTTTTATTTATTTTAAATTTAGGATAGTTGAAATAACATTTTAAATGTTTAAGATTAATGTTCACTATATTTAAAAATATCTTAATCTTCCTTCACATGCAATAGTGATGTAGAGGAGTAATAGTCATATAGTTAGTCAAATTTGTTTGTGTGGCCAATTATTTCATTGTGTTTTTTCCTTGGTAACCAAATTATTCTATTCTTTAGTCATTTATAGATGTGTTGCAAAAAATGACTATAATCAGGCATTTGTTACTTGTCATGATTGAAAGTTTTATCACCTCATGGTTTATTTGGCAAATTTCTTCTAGTGTCAACAATGCGACAAAAAATACATTCCTAGCTTAATGTACTACTCATATGGTCACTTCTCTATAGAAAAGTGGTCATATTTGTTGTCCTACATTTTGTCACCATAAAATGTTGGTAACAGCACAAAACTTTTCCAAGCTAGTTTCGTGTTTTTGTAAGCTTGAATTTGATATGCAATTGCTTAATGTTGATTGATTGATCCATTTCAATTCGAATATCAAGTTGTTTTACTAAAGGCCTTCGTCAAGTCATTTTCGTTTTGCTTTCTGTCGAGCCTTTGCTTGATTTTTGAAGCCTTCACAGTCCATTCTTTGCTTTTGAGTTTGTGTTTGCTTGTTTTTTGTCCTTTGAATTTGCTCATGTTATGCCTTTCGATTTTCCCTTCGATTCGGTCTAACCTAGAGGTCAATTGAAGTTGTCAATCAAGAGATATGGTCATTTTAGTGCCTCAAAAGTGGACATTTTAGGTGCAATAGCACGAATTAAAAAAATGATGTTATATTTTCATTTTGACATTCACTTTTTGAAAAAATAACATTTTATTCACTTTTTGTTATATTTTGAAGTTACTTTTCATTTAAATTTATAATTTTAAAGTGATTATAGTGCACTTTGTGTTATAATTTTAAGTTGAGTTACTTTTTAATTTTTCACTTAAAGTGACTATAGAACTATATAGTTATTTTTTTAATTTTTGATTTTTAAATCAAATACTTATATAAATGTCACTTTAACTTAATGTTTATGACTTATATTGATTAATATAATGCATAAATGTTATTTTTGACCCATGTTGTTGACATTTTTATAAAAATAAGTGAAATGTATAACTTAAAAGTCTAAAAGTGGACATTTTATGTGCATATGCATGTAAAAAACCATAAAAAGTGGAAACTTTTCATGCTAATGCATATGAAAACTCATTTTGAGGACCTTTTTCAAGTCATTACATCAAAAGCTTGTAAAAGTGGACATTTTTGATGCAATGACATGAAAAGTTGAGTTTTCATGCTTGTGCATGAAAAATGTGAGATATGATTATAAAATATGTAAGTGACTCCAAAAAATGAGATTTTGGAGACTTGCACATTTTAAAATATGTAATGGGCTTCAAAAAGTGAGATTATATCTCAAGACATGTTTTAAAATATGCATTGGACTCAAAAAGGTCCTCTTTTGCCTTCCAACATGTTTTAAAATATGTAATGAACATAAAAATGTCCTATTATGTGAAGAAAACGTATTCTTGCTCCAAAAACTTCCTATTTTGATCATAAATTTTGATTTTCTCTATGGATTTGAATGAAATCAGTTGCATTCATCATGTTTTGAAGAGGTGATCATTTTGCCCTCATCAAAAATCAAGTTATTGCACCCAAAAACGTGTTTGAAACTCCCAAGCTAGGGCACGTTTTTTGCATAAAACTCCATAAATTTGCCAAGTTTGATCACGTTTTTGCATGAGATCAAGTCGTTTTTACCTCATTAGGTGATTACATTGGTTGAGGATCATTATTTTGGTGTCAAATCATCAAAACGTTTTACTTTGAAGATCACATTTTTTGCTTGTTTTGGCAAAAATGGCTCAAGAACATGCAATCTTTAAAATGTTGCAAGGAGGAGCTAATCTAGGGCACATTTTGGCATTTTGCTAAATAATCTACTTGTTTGCTACCCTTCATCATTCAGATTTTGGAGATTTGAAAAGTTCTCATCATTTTTTGAAGAAAAATTCAAACAAAGAGCATCTTTTCCTTCATTTTTTGCACATATTCATCATGTAAGTGGACCTCTTCTTTCTTACATTTTAATTCATGCTTATCCTTGCTAATTTTATGCATGAAATCGTTGAATGGATGCCATTTGTGAAAATCTTTTCCTTAGAATATGCATTTTTCCTTTAAATATGAATTTCTTTTTCATTTTGATGTCTTTGGTTCTTCCCCAAGTTCCAAATTCGAATTTCATCTTTGGAGTGCGTTACATCTTGGCATGTTTTGAGTTGTTTTCAAAGGTATGTTTTTCTTTTGTTTTGGTTTTGTGTGCTTGTTGCCAGTTTTTCTCCATTTTGGAGAAGTTGTAAGTTTTTTCCCAAAAACTTTTTTTTTCCTTCATTACATGCAATTTTTCCTTCATTACATGCAAAAGCGTCATCATTTTTCACATTCCATTTCCATGTCATTACACCTCACATCTCATTCGACAAATGTGATTACATGTTTTTCACCATCATTCGCCATTCACACATGCATGTAGTCCCATTTTCCACTTCCATTTTCATCCATTTCATTTTTCACTTTCATTCACGCAACATGATTACACGAAATGTCTTATGTGTAATTGCATGTAAAAGGTCCAATTTTGACTAAAAGTCACTTTTTGTAAAGTCAAAAAGATGTCATTTTCTCCTCTCCATATGCATTCACACCTCCATGAGCAAATACATGTTTTCATATCTTTCTATGCTTTCCATCTTAGCCTTCATCCGCATATGCATTTAAAGTGTATCTTTCACTCACACTTGCATCTCATTTCACTCTCCACCTTCTGTTACATGTTGCATTTACATGTAATCCATTTTTCGCATAGTGACATCTTGAAAGCCCAAGTCACTTTTTGAAAATCATCAATTTTCATTTACACGCATTCCCATGCGCCAAACACTTTACTTCAAAAAATGAAAAAGAAAAAAAAAAGGGAGTTAAAGGTGTTGATGGAAAGTTGTTTCGAGTGTACATCCGAACATTGTGAAAAAAGTTTTCAAAGTGTCAAAGGCTCCAGTTTGTGCTGATCTACAAAGGAGAATTCACAACAACTTGAGCGAGAAAAGATGGATCACATCAAGTTTTCACATGATAATGGACAATTCATCAAAGAGAGCTAGAGGTTATGAAAAGACACAACACTATGGTTATCAATGTGAATGCAACAGTACAAGGTACAGGAACTCCCAATCCTGTTATCATCTAGGATTGCATCGTCAAGTACAAGGCCTTTCAAAATTGTTCTTTTCTCTTCTGTTTTCTTTCTTCTTCTTTCATGTTTGTAGTTGGAGAAGATGCATTACATGAAAAAGTGTAATTACATGTAATGCGAGTTACATGTATGTAAAAGATGTAATGCGAGTTGCATGTGTAGTTGCATGTAACCCTTTATTTTCTGTAGTTAGATTAGGTCAAAGTTGGTTGAGTTGCTCCCACTTTTTCCTCCCCCTTTTTCTCAACTTCTTTGCCTATATAAAGGAGTGTCCCCTCATTGTAAAAATCATCTTTTGTTGTATGCAAGAAAGCTCTGCCACATTTGTGCAAGCATAACTTTGATTGTGTAGTATGAATTTGGGAGAAAAGTGAATAAAAGAAGCAATTGGATTCAAAGCTTTGACTAGAAGCAATTGTGATAGAACAAATTACAAGCTTTGAGTATAATTTGTACCTATTGTCTTGATTCATGTTATTATTGTGTGTTCAATAAAAGAGCATAGAGAGTTAAGAAACAATTGAAGCCCGAGCTTTGACTAGGAACAATTGTGAAAATCCATAGCTAGAAGCTTTGTCTGTGGCTTGTATTTTCATCTTAATTCGCAAAATAGTTAGATTGTTCTTACTTTTAGGAGTCTTTGTGCCTTAATTGTAAAACTTTTACCATATGGAAGTACAACACAACTTAGAGCCAAACTGGTACATTTTGGCTAGCCTTTGAGTTAGTTAAAATTTATCGGTATCACTGTTTCCAGCTCGTGATAGAAGTGTAATTAGAGATTCACCTTGCCCATTATTCACCTTATGAATAAGTGGATCCTTTTTTGAAAGTTAAAAAGAAAGGATAATAGTAACACCCTCTTTATAAATCTCTCAATTTCTTGCTTATCTTGAGTTGATCCAAGGAACAATAAGAAGGGGGAGCCTTCCCTTTAAGGTAGGAGAGACTCTGTCTCACATGCTGTGGCTGGTCATCCTATTTTGTGACTGAATTTTTACCCAAAACTGTCAGTTGCAAAATATCCACCCAACAATATCAATAACCCTTCCATTTTTAGTGTTGTTACAATTAATCCTCTTCTCGGTGAACTCTTTGGGAGCATGGTTGAACACATAATCAATAACCAGGCAGAAATATAAAGGTAAAAGGATAAAAAGGCAAAAGGGAAAACTGGTTCCAAACCAAAACATTTTGCCATTGATCATTTTATCACTCTTAGATACCTTATTGAAAAGATATAAGACTCCTAAGGGAAGAAGTCGTTTATTAATTTGTATACTACAAAAAAGCTTTTGACACTGTTTGTAGGCAAAAACTATGGAATATAATGAAAGATCTTACGATTCCAAATGAATATAGAGTGTTTGTCCATAAGCTTTATGAACATATTATAGGTAAAATTAAAAAAATAAAAGACGTTATATTTGAGTGCTTTTGCAGTGACATTGGTGTCACACAAGGATATCTTTTGTCTCTCACCTCATTTGGTTTGTATATTGATAAATTAGAAGAATAATTAAACAATAATAAGAGAGAGGGTATTCAATTAGTGAAATATGTAGTGAGGTTGTCTCTATATGAAAATGATCTTATTATAATTATAAATTTTATCCTAAGTTTGCAAGAACATTTGAAGGCTTTGGAGCTCTTTTTCCAAAAGGCTTGGAAGTAAGTGAACATTGCGAAAACCAAGGTCGTGATCTCATGCCTGAATAAGTAAAATAAACAAAGTAGATTTGTCTTCAAGGGACGTTCTTTGGAGATGGTGGATGAATACAAGTATCCTAGAGTTGATTTTCACATTAGGCTCAACTAGGAGACATGTAGGACAAAAAGGAATCAAAGGAAAGACAACCTTATTAACTTCTTTATAATAGGTGTATGAACATGGAGTTTTGGGATTGGAAAACCAAGCAGTCTCTATTTCGTTTGTTGGTTGTGCTAGTTGTCCTTTGTGGATGTAAAGTTTGGCGGAGTAACATATCAAACCACAAGAGGAAAAAATTAGAAGGAATTCAACAACACTTAATCTCTAGCAATCTCAAAGTCAAGTCAAGGACACCATATCAAATCCTTTTAGATGAGGTTGGTATGTTCCCCATGGAAACATCAGTAATAATTTGTGTGCTAAGTAACTTAAAAAAAGTTGAAAGTATGGATAAACATCAATGGCCTAAAATTGTTGTCGAAGAGGAAATAAATTATAAGAAGAAGACTTGGAGGAAACAAAAACAAAAGTGGATAGACAAGTGAGGAATTAAGTGACACAAATGTCCCAATAGGAAGATTGAAATAAAATAGATAGTGCTAGAAAAAGTTTAGACCTATAATACAGACAAAACTAAATGGTACGAAACAAAACACATTTTGTCAAAGAATTTACCCCAGATAGAAGTACAATAAAAAATTTATTTTAAGGTTGCAATAAAGGGAAAAGCTAAAATTTCAACAGTGCAACCAAAGAGCGAAGCATATTACCTTAGATGTGAAACAACTTGATAAACTTACTCGAAAGAAAAATAAGGGGCATAACTTGAATCTTTTGTAGAAATGACATGTTGGATTTGCGTGACACATCATCATAAGGTCTACAACATAAGAGGCCATCCATAAGTATTTTGAAGACACTTTGAAGATGGACAATATAAACAAACTCTTTCAACGTATGAAGCTTCACAAAATTGTAAATTTCTTAATCAAGATTTATAATAGAAGCAAATTGTACTTTCTTAGACCATTTGATCTTATGAATATCAATAAAACTCCTTTATTCATCCTTGAAGCCCACACATATAATATAAGTATTCAAATTTTACAAATTTTATCCTCAAGTCTTAGTAATTTAGATAATGAATAATTTTAATATTTTGAATTTGTTAGGTTTCAAAATTTTAATCGGCTTTTAACATGAAATGGTGGGAAAATGGAGGCAAAAGCACATCACAGTGCAAAAGTTTATTGCCGAAAGAAAACAAAGGGAGCCCAACTGAGCTGTTTTACAGAAGAATACACTTCTGCAGATTCATCAATGAAGAAAAAGAAGAGAGGCCCGTCTTCTTTTTCTTCTTCCTCATCAGAGGATTCCGATTATGATTTCAATGAGGAAGACTTTAACTGTACGCCTTCGCCTCCAATAAAAAAATCTCAGCCCAAGAGAGGAAATCCTGCACAAAACAGGAAAAAACTTGCGCTTCCCAAGGTATGCATATTCTTGTCACTACAACATCGCTGCGTAGCTCTTTAATCCGTACAGAGAGGAAATCAAATTTCTATTATCTCATTAGATGGCCATAGAGAGTATAAGTGGTGGGTTAAATGTTTCTATTTTAGGTCTTGTGCCACGAATTTTTACTCATTCGTTATACTGTCTAACCGAAATGTCAATGGACAGGCCGGGATTTTTGTCGTCTTAGCTACCCCATTATCCGTATAGCAAGTACCCTCAATTTTGTCCGAGCTAAACACTATTTGTACTGGCACCCAGTTATGGGTTTTACATTTAGCCCCTTCTTTTAACCCTTTTTGCCCTTTTACTGTTCAAAACAAATGTTTGCAACCACCCGATCACGTATGCAGAAGTTATCTCTCAATGTAAGCACATCTTTCACATCGTTGGATTTAAGATCTTTTACAGACATATTAAACATTCATTACACTGTGAAATGGTATCTTTACAAATCATATTATGTGTACCCGTGAAATCCTAAATCGTTAAATACTAACATTTATTTGCATTGGCATCTCATTATGTAAATAGCCATTAGCTTCACTTCTCGCCATTTTTTCGCCATTGCTGGAGTGAAAATCATGTATCGAC
This sequence comes from Cupressus sempervirens, assembly GCA_028749045.1. Classification (NCBI taxonomy): domain Eukaryota; kingdom Viridiplantae; phylum Streptophyta; class Pinopsida; order Cupressales; family Cupressaceae; genus Cupressus; species Cupressus sempervirens. The sequence continues at coordinate 112,763,751 of CM053790.1, forward strand.
ATACTTAGAAAATTATCTGCACCCGACCATACATTCGGTAACCATCCTCAGTGTTTATATGTTTAATGATTGAGAAGAATGATCGGACATATACAAATTATCTCCAAATTAACCACTGTTTTGGGATTGTCTGATCAATTTATTTCTAGACATACTAATTATTTATCTCTACATGGACCCAATTACGTTCTCTGCCATTAGCTTCAATTTTGTTTTAATAAATCTTCTCATTGCGAGAGTTGAAAATTCTCTCTCTGATCACACTAGAAACTTATCTGTACATGCACCTAATATGTACTTGCACAACCTTAGTTTTTACCCCTAAAATAGATGCACGACCAAATAGAAATTGTCCCCAAAGTTAACCCCCCTTATTTTAGTTTGTTTGACCTAAACATTTGTTTAGACATACTAAATGTTTATGCGCAAACATCAAATTATATAAATCGTCGATAGTGTCAATTTTGTTTCCCCTGTTTTTTCTTCCCAACGTCTAAGCTTAGAATTTATAGTGCCATACTCAAAATTTGTGTGCATATAAACCCAATTATGTATTTAACAAGCACCTCCAAAATATTACCCTTTTTAATTGTCCGAACCAAAAAATTATCAACTAATTATCTTTATAACATTTGGTGCAGGAGCACAAAGTCTATGAAATAAGTCATTTGAATCATATGTAAGGCTATGTGAAGCCATTTGCACAACATTTTCAATGTTGTCTAATTAAACTCCTACTTTGTCAATAGGGTCAAATTATGAATGAATGCCTAATAAAGGCTAAAAGTGATGTAAAATGTCTATTAAAGTCCATTTAAGGGTGATTCAAGTATCCATGCAAAGATTTATTAAGTTTGGAGTTAAAATTGCAAAGTTGTGACATTGACATAAAAATGTTGTAATGCAAAAAGGTATAAAATGCATAAAATATTGTAAAAGATGCAAGTTTGTTGTAAAGGGGAGGATTATTGGTCTAAAAGGTGATTGGGAAGTTACAAACCACCACAAACACTATAAAATCATTGTATTGGTCGTTCCAAACATGAATGGAAATAGGAAGACCATTATGAATCAATTGGTGTCTTCAAAACATGCTGTTTTTGATTGGTGTTGACTATTTTAATGTTGTTTCCAGGTCTTATATGGACCTGTACGGCCTGAAAATATTGTAAAAAGTGTATTTTGTTTTAAGTAGGATGAATAAGCTTCCTTTTGGTTTTGGTTTGGAGTGATTATGTGGAGAAGTGAATAAGTTATGGAGGTTTTGGCACAAGTTGTTGTTTGCGGATCTGAGATTCCATGACTACAATTGGATTGAAGCATCTGGTACAGATACATTTGGAAGAATCAAGACCTCTAATTATGTTCATTGGAAAGATATGTGAATTAATGTTCATGTACTTTTGGTTTGAGTCACTTTCATTCAGTTTTGTGAAAGTTATGGATAGTTTAGTGAAAAGTGGTTTGTGAATACTTCCAATGGAATTGCAGAAAAGATTTATGCTTGCATAATGATTTATGCATTGGAAGAATTAATGACTTACAAATTATAAAACTAGACTCACAAATGGTTTATTTAAAATTGGTTTGGGGTCATTTGGACTTATCTTGAGAAAGATATTAGATGCCCTAGGCAGGGTTACAGGTTTTGTTTCTAGTTTATGACAGTGAAAATGGGTTTGGTGCAGAGACCATAACTTGTAAATGATTAATTGGATTTGGCTCAGCTTTGGATATGGTTTTAATATGCCTAGTTTGGAACAATTCCTCCAAAGGTTTGTGGCAAGAAAATCTCAAGAACAAAAGTTATGAATGATATAATCAGGAATAGAAGTCAGACTATGTGAATGATGAAGTATTGATAAACATGTTTTGTTTTACCTCATAAGATGCCTCTAATTAATGAATTTTTTTAATGGATGTTGAAGGGATCAGCATGGATCTTATTTATTGATTGGTTTGTATGATGCCCTGAATCAACATTACCCTCAATTTTGTCACTTTATTTCAGCTAAAATTTGTCTAAACATAGTAGATATTTTTCTGCACATGCACCCAATTATGTATTTAGCAACTATCTCAAACTTCACCCAGTTCTTATATTATCCAGATTCCAAATTGAGAATTTATCTGCACAGGCGCTGAATGATGCAAATAGCAATTTCCTCCAAATTAAAAGAATTTCAAATTTTTTTCGGTTCAAGTTATATCTACATATGTCAAATATATGTCATCATAGCCACCCCTCAAATTTGCTCCTTTTTTGTATTGTCTAAACTTAGAATTTATCTGCAGAGGCACACAGTCATGTATACAAAGATCATTCCCAAACCTTACCTCTTTTTAGATTGTCTGATGATCTGATCTAAATACTGTCTAGATATTCCAAATCCTTATCAACAGATACCCGAGCATTAAAAAATTTGGCATCCATTTATGTAAAGAGAGATTATTCAGAAATTTTACTCAATATTTTCTGTACACACTGTATTTATCTGCAGAACAACTAGATTAATGATAAAAGTTCATCTCCAGTTTCATTTTTTCTCTCTCATTGCTTAGGTCAAATCTTATTTGTATGTGCTACACTACTTCTGGACAGGTAAGCAGGCTTGTAAATAGAAAACACTTCCAAATTTTACACCTTTTTGAATTATATGAGATTAACTTTGCCTACACGTACTCGTGGATATGACAATTATTTTCAAGTTTAACCACTTTCTTTTCATTGTTTGGGTTGAGTACTTTTCACGCATGCTAGAACTCTAACTGCAGAAACAACCCTTTGTATACATATAAATCATATCCAGCCTTTATCTTTCTTTAAATTTCTATATTGTTTGAGTTAAAATATTATGTAGAGATAATAAATATTATTTGCATATGTATACAAGAATTATCCACAAATTCTTTTCAATTTCAATTTTTTTTTTTGGCTTGAAAAACTTACCTTGTGGAGTGTCTGGATTATTCCTTTGAACAAAGTCATCTAGAACTTGCATGGAGCTTCATCTGTTGGGATATGCTCAAATCAGTGTTTTGGCTTTCATATCTTATATAAATTTCAACACATTATGTAATATCATCTCCCTGAAGATTTAAACCTCGTACTCCATTATGCAAGTCTCAGCACTTTACCATTTAAGATCATCTATTTCATATCAGTTACCTATTATCTCATATTCCATAATCTAATAAAGTAGTTAGACTTTCTAAAGTTGTATCTGCAAAGGCACCCATTGTGCGTATAACAATTATCCCCCACGGTTTTATCCATTTTTCCATACTGTATAAGCTGAAGTTTTATCTATAAATACAAAAGTTAATATACACAGGCACACATGTATATATGTAGCAATCAGCTCATAGTTTTATCCATGCTATGCGGTGGACTAAAATTTATTTAAATTTATCCGTACAGGCACCTAGATCAGCTCGTAAGAGTAAAACTTCAGATACAGAGAAAATTGCTGTAAACAGATGTGAGATTGATGTCTTTGATTCAGAGGAAGACGCTTCTCCCCGCAATAGTAAAAATGGCAAAAATGACCAAGGCTTTGAAATGCTGGTTGAAGCAGCTGCATTACACAAAGATGGAGGGTATGCAAATGCATTACCCAGTTCAAAATCAGATAGAAATGTTTGCAGTGGTGCAAATAAGGTGAGCTTGTTAGTTGTTAGGATTGCATCGAAGGAATAATGATGTAAATTTAAGCTGGGAAAGTTTGTCAGAATGAGCTGTTTGATAGTTGATCTCATGCATGCAATATTGTTTTATAGCATCTATATATAGTGAGATTCCACAAACAAATTTTAAAATCCCTTCTTAATTTTATGCCGGTGAGTTTGATTGGTGAAATCTAATTCATTCCCAAGTTTGAGGTCAGATTTGAGAAGTTATCCAACAATAGATATACATGGGTCCTGATGAGCTGCAGATTACACCTAATCCAAAGAGGAGTCACCCCCATCACAATGTGCTTACTAGGCAGGTAGGTTTGAGTTGATCAGTTAGCTGTTGCTTTAAATAACTTGTTATTAGGTTATGATCCTGCAGATAGTTTTAAATGTTGAGACTCAGTAAAACTCAACAAAACCAGGCAACAAATGCTAAGAACTCTGCAAAATTCAGTGTTGGGCGGGTTTCCAGCATGAATTCTCACTTAGTATTGCTACAAGTTCCTGCCTAGAACTAATCAAAACTCATTTGAATGTAAATGAATGAGTTGCTGCCCACTCCATCACATGAGAGCTTGCAATTTCTGTGAATTTTCAGCGAGTTTTGAAACACTGGTCCTACATCCCCATCAGGATTTTTTGTCCTATCCAATCAGGCATTGGCTCAAAAAGAGACATTAATTATTATTAGGAGATGATGTTCACTTGAACTCTCGAGTCATGAATATTTTTTTAGCATCTCGTGTAAAAAATTATGGGTTCTTAAGATGGAGGAAAATATTCGATGAATATAAATTTCTCTTAAAACTTGAGCTTTCAATGTTTTAAGGCATTGAAACATAAGAACACTAAAATGTGATTAGTTGTGTAATTAGCACCCAATGCTTGGGCTGTGCCAGATCAAACTGGCATGTTTTTGACCCAGTCCAGCTTGGTGACACCCAGGTTTTTTGAAAAGAAAAATGCAAGATATTGAATTCAACAGCCCACATTTTTTTGATGTTAAAAAATGTCATATTTTATGATTAAGTATTTAGGGTTTGAGGGGTGACCCCACGTTGCAGTGGTAAGTTGCGAGCCTCTCTTTTGGGAGGTCTTAGGTTCAAATCTGCATCAAAACAATTATAATTTTTTTAAATTAGGGTTTGACTTTCTTTTTGCCATGTGAATGTTGTGTTAATGTAACTACTAACTACTAAGAATTGAACTCATTGTGTTATCGGTAGTGATTTCCCATTTCAACCCTAGAAGGAGCACGTTTAGCTCTTAGACATGTACCTATATTGCCTTGATCATGGAAGCTTATTAATTTTCCTTAATGTTTTCTATAGTTTACTTTTCAATTTGTGAAAAAACATCGAGTAAATATAAGTTTTGCTTATAAACTGATCTTTCATCATGGGGACAACATATTTTATTCACATATTGAATTCATTTCATTGAAATTTGAGACCCATGAAGGATTACTATTTTTCAGTAAAATGACCAGGTTTCTATTATGGGGTTCTCAGCCTTAAAGCTATAACAGAAGCATGCAATTTAAACATAAGCAAAATCTTGCAGAAACTGCCCTCAAAAGGGAGTTGCAGGCTTCACCAGAAAATCAAAGAGTACAAACAGAATACAAAACCAACAAAACTAAGCATAAAAACACATATTTAAGGGAGTTGAGGAATTCCCCAACCAGCAATTCTTGAACTGCTCTGATTGTAAGCATGAATGAGTACTCCATTGCCTGGTGAAAGCCTGAGCAATTACTCCATCACAAGCGACTGCCACTTTTTTTTATCATTGCCCCTATCTTTTTTGCAGATTTACGAGTCTTTCAAATTGGATTTCTTTCCTATCTGTAATCACCTATATGAGCATTCCAGATTTGCACCTTCCAGCTTCAATAGGGTGGCACTACTCATCACCTTAAGCAAACCCATATGTTGTGATGGAACAAAATGTTTAATGAGCATTTTCAAATCTTGACAGAAATCAGAAAAGTTGCCAACCTCCATAACCAAATCTTGATGCCTCATATGCCTCAGTAAGACCCCTTGGCCAGCAGGAATATCCGGAAATGACCAAACACATGCTCCACTGGTGGTACTTTCTCGTCCATGACTGCTGCTGTGCAAACTAGTAGAGCCTCTAGACTGATGCTCTATCCACCAATTGCATTGCTGTTACCAACTTAGCTTCAAACATTGCTACTATTGTTGCATGAGAATATAGGGTAGCATCATCCTTAATCCCTCCACTTCCTAAAATGCATTTGACAGCCTTCAGCGATCCTATATTCTACCTTGCCATGACAAATATATCCAGCACAAGCAAAACATCCCTCCTTCAAAACTTTCATAACAATTACCAAAGACTCACACCAAAGACGTCAAAATACTAAATAAAGAAAGACCATTCACATTGACAGATAGAATCAGAAATGGCTAGTAGTATACAAATGAAGGTTGTTAAATTTAGAACCAATATAGCAGAGCAATAAAAATCTGAAACACAAAAACATACAAGGACAGATGATACAAAAAATATCCTGGGAAAACCCTCACTCAAGGGCGAAAAAACCAGCCACCAAATATTCAATGCTTAGTTGAAAGCTGAAAAACTCTATCTCAAGCTTAATCAGAGATAATCTAATCAACAATCGTTAACACTTAACAACCAAGGAGTATCCCTTTAACATACCAAGCAACTCATGCTTTTCATTTTTTAATTGTGATACATATAATACTTTATATATATCTTGGATACTAAAGACAGAAGAAAATGATTCACCCACTGTAATGATCATGCACGGATCATATGCAAAATAGAACTGTGACAGCTGCAGAGCTTACTATATTAGATATATAATACTCTCAACTGCCACAGAAAAATGCTATATTTCCCTTTTCCAAAGTCACCCCCAATTCCACTAAAGAAGCCCACCACACTGCATTGTCCAGCATACTAAACACGGTACCAAAAATAGCAAATTTGTCAAAAGCTGAAGGGATATCACCATTACACTTGATGAGTCGATGGCAGTTACAATAAGAAGACAATTGGAATCCTCAAGCAACACCACATCCACGTGGACATGTGAAGGATGCCTATAACATTATGAATGGCATTTCCACCTGAGCCTAATGCTCGATGAAACTTGTTCATAATTTTCATTAATATAAGGCGGTAACAGTTTCAAAAGGAATATGATACATATTCAGAACATATAAAGAGACTGCCAAAAAGAAAACCAATACGGTGAAGAGCTATCATTACAATAACAGCCATCTCCAATGACATGTGCATGAAGGCAACTGTAGATTTCTGAGAATGAATACGGCAGAGAAAGAATGAATTCATCAGCACCAACAGGATAACAAAGTCGCTTCAGCATAGTAATAGGAAATACTCAGTGTCACCAAACTGAGAAAGCTTGAGAGCAAGGAATCATCAAAGATGTTTGCACAACCATTGCAGGTAAATGATTTCTCTTGATGCTACCTAAAACATTAACACTCCCTGTTAGCGAAAGGAGATATCATTTGCAAATTTCATGTCATGGAGTCTCTCAACATGACAAACACAATGGCTACACCCATATTTGTTAACAATAAAACTTTGTCACAGATTCTCTCAATGTGATAGTATAATGCATTCACTCAACATGATGTTCAAAATGGCTACCCCCATGTGTGAAATAAACACAAACTCTCATCATGAAATCGCTCAATGCGATGTTTTCGTGGAACCTCTCAACATGACATCCACCATGGCTACCCCCAGAGGGTAGAACAAGGGCTTTCACTTCAAACTTCTCTCCCACAAAGAAGAATGCATTAACAAGAGCTTGCATCTCAAACTTTAATCTCACAAAGAAGAATGCATTAACAAGGTTTGCGCCTCAAACTTCTTTTTGACATAGAAGAATGCATCAACAAGGCTTGCACCTCAAACTTCTCTCACAGAGAAGAATGCATTAATTGACATAAAATAAGAATCACTAAAGCTGAGACTATCTCTCAACAAGAGCATCATTCTCCACAACATGGTTGGACTAATCACCTCAAACTTCTCTCACAGAGAAGAATGCATTAATCAACATAAAATAAGAATCACTTGAAGTTGAGACTCTCTCTCAACAAGAGCATCATTATCCACAACATGGTTGGACTAATCATTGATTAATCGATGAGTCTCGAGTTTTTGCCAAGTAAATTGATTGGGAGTGTTTTTTTGAAAAAATTTGTCGGTGTCTTTCCTCCTATGTTTAAACACCTAAAAAACATTTTTGATGACAATTTTTTATTTGCAAAGTTTTGAAGCTGTATTTAAGTGGATTTAAGGCTAATCTCAACTACACCAAGTTGCCCTCTAAACTTGACAAACTGTTCTAGACTAAGAGACTTGGTGAGGATATCTGCAGTTTAGTCCTCTATTGGGACATACTACAACATCACTGATCCATCTTTGATAGTCTTGCTTATGAAATAACATTGGAGATCAACATACTTGGTCAGTTCATGGAAAATTGAATTTTTGACAAGTTTTAGGATCCCCTGATTATCACAAAATGAGGGAGTAGGATCTTCTTGTCGATAAGAAAAAAATAGTGAGAGGGGGATGGGGTGAACTGGTATTTTAAAATTTACTAACAGATAGAACAGATTCACACGAAATGATTTGAGACAATGACGCACATAATTTATCACATGGAAACCTTTTTGGGTAAAAACCACGGCTCACTTATCAGTCAATAATGGGCCGCAACACGGTACAATAAAGGCTTCAACCCTCAGAAATCAACATACCTAGAAGTAGACTTTTTGTCATCATCATATCATGCCTAATCTCAGTCTGTAAAATTAATGAGCCTAGGATCTGTGCTTTTGCTACAAAATGCCAAAATTAGGATTGCCCTTCATGTAGTTCAGCACATGCTTCATTGCAACTTAGTGTTTAGCTTTTGGACTGTCTTGAAGCAAGAGATCTAGTTCACAACATGGCTGATGCCAGGTCTAATGACTTTGAGATAGATGACGTTGCCTACTAGATGCCTGAATACTGATTCATACACCATCGATTATTCCCTAAGTTACCGATTTGGATGCGGATTCTGGAAGCGGATAAGGGATGCGGGGATTTTTTTTTTGGATGTGGATGTGGGAGGAAACATATATATATTATATAATATATGCAAAGAAATGCAAGAATATCAAATATACTAATATATGCAAAGAAATGCAAGAAATATACAAAAACAAATCATTTGATAGTATGACTATGAATCTATGATACTTAACCCTTTATCAAAATTCAAGATATTTCAAAATTCATATGATATATCAATATCAATATGTGCTTGTCCAACATTAGCATTTAGTCTTAGACAATAAGTTCAAATAGGTCATGTTCAAGATTTCAACAAAATAAAAACATAGTTAATGGTTGAAGATTCAATCAATCAGAGTCTGACTCTGAATCATAAGGATTCGCAAGAAAATCCACATTCTCATCATCATCTCCAACTGCTGAAAGATCATTTGAACCAAACATGGTTCCACTTATGCTAGATGCACCACGTGCCGCACTATCATCATTACCGTCTCCAACTATAATAAGATCATGAAGTGTTGCATCCAAATCTGCACACTCAGGGGCTACATCCCAAAGCTTTGTTGCCCCTTCCTTGTAATGATCATTCTTATCTGACAAATGACGCAAGTTGGTGTGGACAAAGACCAAGTCCTTAGCTTTCTTGGAGCCCAATTGGTTGCGCTTCATTGAATGGATAAAGGAGTATATACTCCAATTCCTTTCAGCAGTAGAAGAACTACCAACCTAGATAGTTGTCACAAAACATACAAATGAAAAGAAAATTAATTTTAAAGAATGTGTGAAACACTAAATTCTAGAATGCAAGTGTAAACATAAAAGTTTAAAACAAATTTACAAAACAAAATAAAAAACTTACTTGTGATAGGACCTTGATTGCAAGAGGTTGAAGATGCTTGAAAGGTTGACTATACATGTACCACCATGTGATAGCTCCCATTCTATTTTGGTCCTTTAGTGCAAATGGAGAATGCCTTAACCTCGAAGCAAACAACCCAAATTCTTCCCTCACTTTTTCATGCATTTCTTCTAATTGGAACAGTCTTGTAAGAGCTTTGTGGCACCCCTCAGCAACTCTACCCTGCATACCAACTACCTCCTCACTATAGTACCTAGGAGATAAGGCATAGGCAAGGAGGTGCAATGGTGTGTCATCTTATTCCAGCGACGGTGGATAATTGCTTGCACGTGTTTGCATAAGGCTTCGCATTGTGTGGGGTCACTCTCATGTGCTTGTATAGAATGTTTTACCTTCTCAACCATGGTGTCCATGCCATCATACACATCCCCCAAGCAAGGTGTATCTGTATCAGCAAAACAGAGCATAGTCATGATGGGCTTGGTCAAATCCAATACATATGCCACACGAGCTAACCAACTCTCATTCAAGATCAAATCCCTGATCCTTTGTGCTCTTTTTGTATTTGAGATCTTCCATACGCCCCATTGATTATCGATGATCATTTGGCTTAATGCAGCTTTTACCTTGAGGAGTCGTCTCATAACAATTATATGAGATGCAAAACGGGTCTCAGCAACCTAAGCTAGTTAACAATATGTCATTTGACAATATAATTATAAATTTTAATTTTTAACTAAATTACAAAACCATGAAACTTAGTAATTTAAAAAAATTAATTTACCTTCAGCAACTCCAATTTGGAGTATGTTTAAAAAATGGATTGTGACATGTGGTGGTTGGTCACAAACATCTATATGCCCTCCCCCTCTTTGTATATTTTCTTCACCCACTCTGCTTCAGTGCCAATCCTCTTCATGATCAAGTTAAGGGAGTGAACAATTTATGGGGTCCAAAAAATATGCTCATACCGACTCTCCACTAAAGCACCCGCACCCCTGCAATTTTTGGCATTGTCTGTGACCACCTATACCACATTCTTACTACTCACCATCTCGATGGCCTCGATGAGAATTCTATGAAATGAATTCGGAATCCTTCACTTGCCCCTCACAATCAATAGCCTTCAAAAACACTACCCCTTTGGGGGAAACTGCAATCACATTAATCAATGGCCGATTTCTTGTGTCCTTCCAACCATCTGACACAATAGTTAGACCCGAAGTTTTCCAAGATTTTTTGATTGGTTGAAGGTCTTTCTCTATATGTGTCTTCTCTTGTTGCAATAGAGTTGTACGCACCTTTTCATACCCCAGGCTTGCGTAGTCAGCTGGTGATTCTTTGATTGTTGTCACCATTTCCTTCCAATAGGGCGATCTCACCAAGTTGAAAGGAAGCCCATTCGCATGGAGGCAACGTGCAATAGCTTCATCAACGTAGTCTCTTGCCTCCAATTTAAATGCGGTGTGCAATGGGCCTCTTTTGCGGGTTGAAATTCCCATTTCTTCCTTATCTGCTCCTGGCACAGGTACTTCCAAGAATGGGTGTTGGGAGGATGTAATTGGTTCAGTGGGTGCATGCAGCTTGCTCTTTGAGGAAGGAGCTTGATAGTAGCTTTTTTTTGATCTATTGATCAATGCATCACCAACTTCTTGTTCTCTCACAAAATGAAAGTATTTTTGCACTAGTCATCCCAGTACCATTTTTGCCTTTGCACATTCCAAATCCTTTGCCAACAGGGCCCATAAAATGAAGCTTCACTCGAGAATATGAGCTATTGAAAGGTTTTCCTTTGTTACTTTGACAATAATTGCACTTCCAATAGTATGAGCCACTTCCTGAAACATGTGATATTTGTGTTGTATGTCTCCACAAAGAAGAACCTATATCAATTTTGAAATTATAAGTCCCTTCCCCTCCTTGGGCCCCCACTGAACTTTGACTAGCACTACCACCGGTATCCATTGTTGCCTAGTTTTTTGCAACCTATTCTATAAGAAAATGAATAAATTTTAATTAGGTCTTAACAACTATGAACATCATGCATACAAGTGGAAAGAAGTGAGAAAAAACTACTAAAATAGATACCCAAAGTTGCTTCTACATATCTTTCAAAAAAAAAAATTGAAAAAAAACTTTAAAAAAATCTTCAAGAACTTGAAAAAAATCATCAAAAACTCTAAAAAATCCATCAAAATACTTAAGAATGGGATTGATCACTTACCTTGGATGATTTAAACTCCTTTGGGAATGCTATCTCTCCCTCTTTGATCGATCCTCTTCGAAAATGCTGAACTTGGCTTCACAATGACAATGAAAACTAGAGACCAAATGAGAAGTGCCTATAGGTGCAAACAAAGTTCCAAAATGAGTTGTGAATGCTTCAATATTCACCTTTAGGGTCATTTTAGAGTTTCATAGCAAAAAGCAACCTAAAAAAGCAATTACAACACATGTTTAATTGTTCACTTAAGTCTTATAAAATGTTTTTAATGGTTTTTTTTAAAACTTTGCTGGCTGTTGGGCCCGCGGATGCTCTCGGATGTGTCTGGAAGCCCTGCAGATGCTGGCCGAAGCCAGCCGCAGGGCTTCCAGACATCCTTCTGCATTCAATGCAAAAGCCTTTGCTTTCTGAGATGAATTGGTATCCTAGGTTATTCCTATTTGGCTGTAAACTTCAACCCTTTCTCCATAGGTGTAGATGCAAGTTTGCAATCATGCATCTAAAACTTATCCAACAAACTTCTTGCATACTTCGACTGAGAAATAAATATGTTGCAATCTGTCTGCCAATTCTTAACACCATGACAAATAATGGATAAGTCCCAAATCTGTCCTATCAAAAGTTCTATTTGACCTTCTTCACCAAATGTGCTGCACTACCAAATTTGATCAAATCATCAACATAGATGACAAAATAAGAATCTCATCTCTAGCATGCTTGGCATATAGATTAGGATCAGGGATCCCCTAAAACTCATGATCATTTAAATACTTATGAATTTTGATGTACTATGCACACAGAGCTTGTTTGAGTCCATAGAGTGCTTTGAACGATTTGCAAACCCTGTGTTCTTTTCCAACAACTGTGAAACTTGGATCTTGTGGACTTCTTCCTACAAATCACCATTGAGAAAGGCACTATTGACATCCATTTGACAAACTTTCCATCTAATCTGAGTTGATAGAGCAAGGATAAGCCCAATGGTACTTATTTTGGTGGTGGGAGCAAATTTCTCCTCATTGTTGATGCCCTCTTTATATGAAAACCCTTTAGCTACTAACCAAGCCTTGTACTTACCAAAATTTCCATCAAACTTATACTTGGTTTTATACATCCATTTGCAGCCAATTGGCTTCTTCCCTAGTGGAAGCTCTGACAACACCCAAGTGCTATTTTTTTAAGAGACTTAGATGTTCAAATGCCATAGCTTGTGCCCACCTTGTATACCTTTTGGCTTTGGATATGTCCAAGGCTCATAAATACTGTGAATGCTTGCCACAAGAGAAAAGTTTAGTTGTACGCTGCTTGTTCTTATTCCTAGTTGATCTATCCTCAATATGCATATCATCATGAAGATCACTAATGCTCTTGGCCCACTACTAGAAGAATCAACATCTGCTATAGGAGGAACAACATCACTTGAGACCTCTAGATGTGGATCTTGAATGTCTCAAGGAGATGCGAGTGGTACAATGTCATTTAAACACCCCCACCCAAGTGAATTGAATGGAAGTCTAAGATCCAAATCTATAGCCTTTGGAGCCTGATCCCTAGGGCTCAAAAAAAGAGAAGACTAAAACAATCCTTAGTCTTTATCAAACACCACATGTTTACTAAAGTTGAAATGACCAGTTGCAACATCAACCAGCCGAGAAGCCTTATGATTATTGCTATAGTTTGTGAAAGTATTTCTATGTCTTGAAATCTTAATTGGTGCATTTGGCATTTAGAATCCAAGCATAAGCTGTAGAGCCAAAAACCTTTAGATGGCTCATTTTGAGTGTTCGTCTAGACCAAGCTTCCTCTCAGGTCACCTTCTTAACAACCTTTGTGGGAGACTGATTTAGAAGACAAATTGTAGTATAGACTGCTTCTACCCAAAACTTCTTTGGAACATCTCTTTGCTCCAACATGGATCAAGGTTGTTTGTATAGTTCCTACACTCAACATTGTTTTGTTGAGGGGTGTAAGGTGTGGTAAGTTGATTGTGATGCAAAAAAGTTGGATAAATCAGATGAACAAAATTTGCCACCATTGAGTGCCTATTTGAAAACTCAACTCTTTTTCCACTAAGGCCTTACACTTTTGAAACATGTTGAACATCTCTGATTTATGTTGATGAGAATATACCCACATTTTTCTGTTGAAATCATTAAAAAAAATGGAAAATACCTATGTCTAGTAACTGATGGAATGTTCACAATTCCATAGATATTTGCATGAACCAACCGTAAGACCTTGGATGTCCCCCTATTATCACCATCTGAAACGAAGTCGGATGTTGCTTTCCAGCTTGACAAGTTTCACAAACTCCATGATTCTATGTATGAAACTTAAGTAATCCAACAAGCAAACTTTTTCAAGCCAACTAAGAGATAGTGAATATTCAGTTACCAATGTCATTGATGCTTGTGAACTAAAGAGGACATCTAGTTGTAGAGAACGAAAAACAATTTGACTAATTGACAATAGATTAAGCTTCGTACCTAGGACAAAATATACATTGAGAAAGATCAAATCTTTTCCACCATGTGAGATTTGAATGTTGCCCTTTCCAATAACTAGTATGCTCCTCACCTCCAAAGATCACTGAATTTGTGGAAGGCGTGAATTTTGTGGACTAATCTTGATGATGTGTGAAATGCTAGGAGGCATTAGAGTCAATGTACTAGGCAAATGATTTATCATGTTCAAATGTGCATGTGACCATGAATGCATAGGAGGTAGACTCCTGATTAGAATGCGTAGCAGCTTGGGCCTTCTAATGAGACCTTTCCTATGTAGATTGTACAAATGCCAACCGTTTCTTGTAATCTATCTTCATGTGATCGAACTTATTATAATTATTGTACTGAACTCTCTTCTTCTTTGAATATGCCAGAGGTTTACTTGGTGCTTTTTGTTGGGAGGACTGAGGTTAAGCTTTCTTCTTGTTTGAGGCTTTCGCTGTGTAGGGTACTTGTTTTGTGGAGGATGAACTAGCACTACTTCCAAGATGTTGCTTCCATCTATCCCGCTGCAAAAGCTTGTTGCAAAGGTCAGGAAACTTCAGATCAGCACTAGTAGAAGTGATATTGAGTGTCTCAACTAAATGCTCATAGGATAGGGTCATGCTCTTCAGTGTGATCACTACCATATCTTCTTCCTACATCTTGCTGCAAATAGCCTCCAACTAGTCACAAATGTCCGTGATCTTTGTAAGATATGCTTGGAGAGACATCTTCTCATGCATCATGATAGAAAGCAACATATTATTCGAAAAGAAAGCTCATCTCTTGTCAGATGTCTCGTAAAGATCCTTCAAGAGTTCCTAGATCTCTTTAGTTGTTTTGCTAAAAGGCATATGAGGGAGCTGATCATTTGTGATTGAAAGTTTGATCAACATGACAACTTCTTGGTTATAGTCATCAAATTTGTCTTGTTCCACTCCAACTTGTGTAGGACATGTTTTTGTACCCTAAATAATCTTGTCAAGACATTGATACTGAAAGATTGTTATCATGCACTGTTTCCATTGTGGTTGTTGAATTTTTGATTACCCTCCAACATAATGTTGGTCAAAGACGCCATCAGGAACATTGACTTCAAACTAGTCAATCGTGTGAAGGCAAAACATAAGGCAAAAGCTGTTGTTTAGCTGACATAGATCCCCAAAAAGATGAGATTCAAAAGTAACTATATGAATTGCATGAAATGAAACCTTAGAAAGCTGATTTTAAAAAAAAAGGTCAAACCATAGATAATATTCCGAATTGTTCCAAAATCCCAAGAAATTTCCAAAGTAGTTGCAAAAATTGAAAACCCTAGTTGGGTTTAAAAACAAAAATTCTTAGTGGGTTCAGGGACAGGTGTAGTACGCAAACCCATCACATGGGTATGTGAATACTTTTTCAAGGGTTTTGGTACGTATGGGTACGTGTGTATATACTATATACACACACAAAAGAAAAGAGAAATATATAGAATTGTAAAACTAAATAATTTCATTTAATGATACTTGATCATTGATCAATGCCAAATGCCAAAGATAAATATTAAATGGCAATTCATAGTTGAAAATTACTTGAATAAGCCATATCAAGTACACGAAGTACCCAAGACGTTCCCACATATGCACTTGTATTTGATGCATAATCGAACCCAGTTTGGGGTCTGTGGGTAGGAACTTGATAACTTAGCAAACACTTGGTCAAACCCTAGCATTTTTTTGGCAAAACCATTGTAGGTCGTAGAAAATAATGTCCAAAGATGGGCATCGGATTTGCATGGTGCAAATGCGTTGTCAATAACATGGGTGACAAACAATACATAGACAGAAATACATACTTGAGAAAATGACTCCCAATGCTTCTAATCTATGTCACTTGTGGCTAGAAATAATTGAGAAAAAATGCTGTTGGTCATCAACTAATGTTTGGATGCAGCTTTGTGAGGGCCAAAGATATTAGAAATGAGCTGCCAAACCCTACTCACAACTCTTAGGTAAACCGATACTTGGGCAGATAGGGGTTGGACACGGGTTTGAAAAACGTGCGATTTGCGGAGGCACGAACAAGTGTGGTGCTGAGACGCAAATGATGGCAAAACAAGGTTGTAGGCATAGACTGGCAATGCCATAGAAAAAAACACAAGGTCACAAAAAGCCTTGGGAACAAAAATTTCTAATTACTGTTTAGAAAAAAACCCACACTTAAAAAAAATAAAATCAAAGCTTGCTTTGATACCATGAAACTCCAAAGTGCGGCTTGAATTAATGAAACCAATGGGTGCGTATAGCAATTTGTAAGAGCTTCAAACTAATGAGAAAGTCTTCTACAAATAGAAGACCAAAATAAAATAATAAATAAAATACTGAAATGACCATGGACAGAAGATTCTACAAAGCTAGCTAAAAATAGCAAAAGATACTAAAATATTCCAATAAAATTCCTGGAGTACGGTTAGATATTGATGGACTGTAATTTTTTCTCCCTCCATGAGTTTTTGAATGTATTCAAGATTGGAAATGCTTTTTGGGACAGAGGTCTGGAAATTAGGACAGGTGGGTAGAGAAATTTGTTGCTCAGTTTGGGCAAACCTGCATCTCTAGACTCTAACTGATGTGAGGGCCAATTGAAGTCCTGTTGGTACAAAGACACCTGCAGTGGTACATGTTACCCAATTTGAGAGTGATTATCAATTGGCCCATTTCCTTACTGTTTTTTGAGTTTGCCCATGTCTCCTACATTCTGTTGGAGGGTTATAATTTTCTTATGTGGAAATCTCTAATGAGTCTCCTCTCTTCCTCAAGGAGTCACAAGGAGGATTTTTTTAAAGGAGAAGGGATGAATTCTCTGGCCACCAGTATATTGCTTTACCTTTTATTAGATAAGGAAGGCTTGAGTTATATAGATAAAAAACAATAATTGCGTGTAATTGTGACACATCCCAGCCCACGTTTTTTGTCAAACACAAAATTGCTGTACAAACCAAAAATTCACTCTTGAAAAGTTCTTGAGTGAAATTTTGTGATTTCAATTGATTTAATTGCATTTTAATTATCAAAACTTGCTGCAAACCACAAAATCGTGATTTTGACCTTTCACTTTCATTTAAATTGTTTTTGGGAACCCTAACCATAGCTTTTTTGCAAATTTATCCAGCTGCACAGCTTTCTTCTTTTTGAAAACTCCCAGCATTTATATGTAGATAACTGAATCCCTCTCACATGATATTAACTGCTTTTAACATTTAACAAAAAATAACTGTAATCATATTCAATTGAAATAACTAGATCAATGATTAACTATTCATAACTGTAATTCATGATCAGCTGAAATAAATAGAATAACGACTAACTATCATAATTGTATTCATGATCAACTGATTAATAATTAACAGAAAATAACTGTAATCATATTCAATTGAAATAACTAGAGCAATGATCATGTTCAGCGGAAATAACTAGATTAACGACTAACTATCATAACTGTATTTATGATCAACTGATTAACAAGTAAAGTAAATGCTTAACAAGAAAAGAAATGAACATGCACGCATTATCGGAGGATCTTTAGTTGGTTGTGCAAGCCTCGACTTTGGTGAGAGGAGAAGCATTGACATAGGCTTAACCTCCCAACCTTGGACCATACTTATTTTCACACATTCTATTAAATTAGAATGGTCCTCCCTACTTCGGGATCAGGCTTGGGATGTTCTTTAGTCTAGCCACCTAAGCATCTTGGTGTTTTGAATGTCTGTTCAGTTATGAAACGGACATGCTTACATAACTGGCGCTACTGACATCAAGTGATCATTAGATGGCAAACATGCCTATAAATTACCTTGGCCAAGGATTTTTGATGGGTTCAACAACCCGATCACCACCGCTCGACTTGACAACATGTTACATTATAGGGATAAGCATGAGCTATTGAGCATATTTCTTTTAAGTTATTCATGTCTGCTTTTTTCTTTGTTTTCTTGCAGATTTATTCCACCTCTTCACCATTTCATGGCTACCAGCCGGTGAGTCCTAGGTGCATTAAAAATTTATGAGCAGTCTACCCTTTTTCACCTCTTCACTATTTTGTGGCTTCATTGCCAGTGATTCCCAGGTGCATTGGATGAGCATTCTGCTCTTAATATCTTTATCATAGCTTGAGACAGCATAAATCTTGCTATTGATATTAGTACTATTCATGAAGGACATTATGAGACTCCTTTTTCAAAGTTACCACTCAACTTCTTTAATGATGGTTCAGGATACAATGAAAATAAAATGGGAAACTCAATATTATTAGCAGGAAATAGTCAGCAAGTTACATATTATGATCTCAGTCATAAAGGAAAGACTCCTAAGCCTAGCCGACTGCAGTAGATCTTGCATTCAAACAAAGGAATAACATAGGAAGGTATTTCATGACCTGATTTGTATGGTTTGAAGAACTTGAATTTTGATCTGCACCCTCTCATCTCTTAAGATGTCACCTTCAGCACCTAACCTCAGTATCCTAGCCGGAATACTTGCTCGGCTCAGTTATATTCGCACAATCTGATCAAGGTTTTGAATCGGTATTTGCAGGGTGCTGGTGGATGTAGAAAATATTGGTGATGAAGTAGATCTCGGGGCTATCGAGGCAAAGAGTTTGGAAATGGTGGCAGAAAAAGAAAAGTGAGAATGTGGACAGTAGTGTTCGACTCCCTTCACGGCTTCTATTTAAAAGTCTAGCCGTGGCTTCTCGGCTTCCATCGGTTTAAAGACTTTAAACCATTCAAATTCCAAGTATTAAATCGATTATGGAAAAAGAGGGAAAGGAAAAAAATGAAATAAAATAAGAAATTGGAAAGAAGAGTTAGAAAGATTATAATTTTCAATTGTTATTATAATATATAGTTATATACGCTCATGTAAGTATATCAATGGGGTGACATCATTAAATTATGATATTATAATTTATTGGTCCCATTTCATTTTTATATTTATATGTACGTATGTAAATATTTATTATAATGATATGATGAAGATCAATTAAAAATCCCTTGAGGTATGTTTTATATTTTTAAATTAGATTATTTTATGTTTTCTTAGATTATTTTATTAATAGCTCATGCGGGTCCCAAAAATGTATCTTGTGATCAAGTCGTTGCGTCCTTTCCAAAGAAGTTTAAGGCCATACTTGCCGATCTGGATGACTGAACTAAGCGAACATCCCATTCTAATGATCCCATTTAGCAATGCTTCCCCCCTTCATCTTCTCCTGCAATCACCCATGAAAAACACCTTTGCCATAATAATAGCTCTATAATAATTTCGTTAAAACATAATAGTTGTTATTTGAATCAAGCAACTGCTAATCGTCTAATAACAGTTAAAGGTTAACGACCATCTTCATTAAGAGTTAATACAACATATATAAATAACTACTATTTCACATGATCATGAAAGAATAATTCGTTAAATCCAACGGTTATGAACAAGTTTAAAATTTAGGTCAAAATTTTGGGATGTAACACCACTTTATGTGGGGACGAGGTATATTGTTCCTCTTGAAAGTCACAGATTTTAGGATTAAATCCTTAATGCTTTATCACTTGAAAAATTGCAGAAAATTTGAACCTATTAGATTTTCAGCCCATGTGTCACAAATCAAGCTCCCCCAATTTAAGGGTTCCGGTTTCACAATCATAAGGCTTACCATTCTGGCTTGGAGATCATTGTCCGACCTTGGAGCTTGTGTGCAAGTGAGACAGCAATCATGAAGATACCTGTGATGCTTCTCTGATTGCAGGACAGCATTTATTTTTAGTTGCAGGGTAGCTGCTATCATGCGTATAATTTCCACACCTTGTGTTTCTGGTTTTGGCTATTTTGAAAAAGAATATTGACCCGAAATTGTCATGGCTTTTGGATACCTGAAATATGCCATATGTTTGAATTTTCTGAAGGCTGGCTTCATGAAGCAATTTTAAATTTTTTTTGATGACATTTTGCCTTATTTGATGCTATATCAGATGGAATGACCTTTAACCTATTTAAATTTTGTGCTGAACCAGAAGCATCATTGCAAAGTCTTTAGTGCTCTCTGCTGTTCAAATGGATTTATTTCAACCTATTCAATGTTGTTACATGTTCTGTTTGTATTTTAAGAAGCTCCATCTGTTTGTTGTATGGGGGAATGGATATCATGTTTTCAGGCTTTGAAGCTAGAAACTTATCTATATTTGTAATAATCTTATACTTGTCCAGATGGAAACAAAAATTGGAGAACATAGTGGTGAAAAAGAAACAAATGATTATTCAACCTCTGAAGATGATGAAGGTAACACAAAAGATGAAAACTACTGTGCTGAGGATTCTGAAAGCTTGGAAAAAACTAAAATTGAACAGAACGAAACAGATAAAACAAATGTGCTCACATCTCATCCTATGGTATATCTTTCAATCTTTTTCTTGTCAGCCTATTTCTCTTTGCCATATGGATTTTGTGTTCTTTATCCAATCATTTTTTTCATTTTTAATCTTGTACATAAAGGCAACACGCTTTAACACAGTGAAATCATTAGATCTATTTAATTCACAGATGGTACGGAGTGAACTTGCCACTCAACAGACAAGTTCTGTCTTTGAGACTGTAGATTCGGCGAAGTTAAGTATTAAAATTAATGAAGAGAACAATTCTACAGAACTATCTGAAACCAGACAAGCTGCTGGGGTCGGAGAACCTGAGCATGTATGCCTTCCTTTGCCTATATATGTATTCTGCAACATATAAAGAATGTTGATATATTTTAGCTTCATTATTCCTTCTTTCGTACATTAGATTTGTCAATCCTGAAACTAGTAATCATCTAACTTGTTCAACTCATAAGCATTTGGTTTTCTTTATTGTTTTTGATAGGGTAAAAATGTTGTAACCATGAGAAAAACTTGTGGCAAACTAGTAAGTGGTGAGGATTTTTATATTTTGAAATTCAACGTGTACTTTTCAACACAATGTGATACATATGCCCGTTTTGGGCAATGTTATGTGTTTGATTCCTGCTTAGTATCTTTACTTTACATGATAACATGTTTTTTCACATAAGGTACAACTTTTTTGTGTTTGTGAAGCTTCACTTTCATCAAAAATCCCCGGAAAATCAGGGACAGAAGGAGCTAGAGTAAGGATTGCGCCTCTTGGATTGACAGGTAAAGTGATGATTTATGCTTCTTTATGCTAAGTCTGAATATGTTACTTCACAATTGCAGAAACTCTGGGATTGCAAAGTAAAGTTGATCATTTATACTTTAATCTGTGTGTTTGTTTGTGAAAATGTTACTTTTCACATTTTCATTCCTCTGATTAGCAGGAATAATTGATTGTATTATTCTAATTTCTACATGTGCTAGTTTGAATGCCACTTGTGATATTCCATTAACTTTTGGATTGCGTGCTAAAATTTATTATTCATGTTTCCATTTGTTTTGTTGAAGTGTTAATGTGTTACTTTCACATTTTCATAAAGTTTAAGAGACTGCCAGGTAAAATATACTGTCCTCAGTGTATTCTTTTCTTTTGAATTTAATTTATTTTGCATATTTGTTCTGTAGGCTGTTAAGGGACTCCAATTGAAATAATCAGCGCAGGTTTACTTCTGATAATAGCTGGAAATGAAATTAATAACAGCGCTGCTGGCAATATCTTAGAATCAAATGGGAGTTTGTGTAGCTCACATGAATGACATTATATATCAGTTGAACCCTTAAACAGCAAGTCACATATCCTTATCGTGGCTTGCAATTGGATAGTATATTAAAATGTGATTTATTGGACTAACAAGAGATCCTTAAGGTGTAGAAAGGAGTTTATCGATTAACATGAACTTGTTTGCCGTCTTGTGATCAGATCTGGGCTATGCTGACCAGATTTAGGTGATTGTGATCGAAGGTTGATTGTAATGGCAATGTACAGGAGTGACTGAAAATTCTGAATCTGTTACAGGCCCATGACAAACAGCAACCTCCCTAGATGGTAAAAGTGGTTTGCAGAAGTAAGTGTTGTACAATGACTGATGTGGCAGTAAGATCCAGGTGTCCTTGTAGTTGCATTGAATGATTCCTAAAATCTTGCAACAAATGATGCTGATCAGCCTCCAGATCTCGGTGTAATCCTTGGGAATCTGCTTGATGTTGATTGACAATGACCTTCCAATAATGTTTAATTAGCTTTGAACCTTAGAAATGTCTAATTAATATCTTTGATCAGTGTAATGCAACAACTACTGGAATGGCTGAGTATGAGGATAAGGTTTCCATCTTAAGTTTTAACCTTTGAATGGCCTTGAAGGGGTTTTCTCCCAACCTTTGAA
Organism: Cupressus sempervirens; assembly: GCA_028749045.1. Lineage (NCBI taxonomy): Eukaryota > Viridiplantae > Streptophyta > Pinopsida > Cupressales > Cupressaceae > Cupressus > Cupressus sempervirens. The sequence goes on from CM053790.1 coordinate 112,786,445, forward strand.
TGGCTTTCAAGGGTTTCCACCCTTTCTGGCCTGTGATACTATTATACTTCAGCTCAAAATTGCAAAGTGGAAAGTATGAAATCAGATGGCCAATGAGAGTAGCAATAATTTGTAACCATGCATTTCCTTTTAGGGCCCATGGGCTCCAAATTTGGTCCCACAATTTGAATTATAATATATTGTTATTATTTTTTTCTTTTTCATTTTTATATATTATTCAATATTTACTGGTTATTATATCAAGGTTGTGTTTAAAAATGCTTTTATTCTATTTTAATAAATGCATGGGAAAGGAGGGGACACGATAATCCTTCCTTCCCGAACATGTTTGCCCTGAATCAATTTCATATTTGGTATAAAAGATCACTTGTGTGGCATATTTGAGTAGAAGAATGTTCTATTATACTAACTACTCCATAATGACCTTGTTTCTTAGCCTTCTCCCTCTCAAGTAAAAAAATAGTAGTGTAACACTTGCTGTTGGGTATGTGGGGACGTCAAGGCGAGTTTCCAAGATAGGGGGACAAATGGCCTCAATTTTGAGATGGTGGGGGGACAATGATGGAGGGGCAAGGGGGGTGATGTATAATATACATATAGAATGTGAAATTGTAGTAACCCCAATAGGTTATAACTTCTTCCAACACTAAAAATCTTTATACTTCAGTTGTTTGACATTTCGTCAAACACTTTGCAAGCAAGGGTCCTCTGACTGATATAACTTTTCAGATTGCTGCAGTGATTCTTGTTTGGATTTGCCTCAAAGAGAATGCTTACAAAAGACTCCAAATTGTCTAAACAATGACCTAACATAAATATGCAACTAATTTTGGCAATAGTGAATGCATATATGAGTTCTAATCATGAAAATGATCACCTACAGCCAACTGGTATTTTAACAAACAGTTGGTATGCAAGCTAACTGGCTGATTAAAAAATGATATATTAACGCTCAAGGACAACTATTAATGACCAGCAATTGTATCTCCTTGATTGATAATGAGTATCCAATACAATATTCATACTAAGTTAGCCAAGACTCTTGGCATTTACAAAGATATCAAAATATGATGATTGCTGGTAAAGTAATATGCACCTACAGCTGCCAATGAAAACTAATGCAACACTAAATATCTAACTTCAAAATTCCCCTGCAACAGTATGCTAATTACATGCATGATTAAATACAACTAAAGCCATGGATTGCTGATACCATTGTAAAGAATGTAAAAATGAATGATGTATCTATTAATGAATGATAGGTCTGATACGAAATGACAATTACAACAGCACTCTATAGTGAAAGGCAACTATGAAAATACACATCAGACCTGGCATATGAAGTTGCCTTAGAGAATAGATGTATTGCAATACCACTGAACAGAAAATAACCTCCTCAAATGCCCAAGTCGTGCCTCTCTAGCTGCTGCTCCTGATTGTAGATGGCTGTAATAATTTTCTTTGCTTTTTTTTTGGATTGCTTTTCCGGACCTGCTTTTTCGGTTCTGTTTTTTCAGCCTGCTTTTTTCAGCCGGCTTTTTTGGCCTGCTTTTTTCAGACTGCTTTTTCGGCCTGCTTTTTCGAACTGCTTTTTCGGCTTGCTTTTTCGAATTGTTTTTTCGGCCTGCTTTTTCAAACTGCTTTTTCAGCCTGCTTTTTCAGCCTGCTTTTTGTACTCAAATATTTTTCCTCAATGTAGCACAAATAGAAGACTGAAGTATCTTCCTCCCAGCTGCAATAATTCAAGTGATATTTCACACTCTCAAAATTGCGTACCAATTGAGAGTTTTCGTTCTCAATGGCCAGTTGTGACTATTGCAAAAATCCTAGGCTCCACAATGCACATCAACAAACATCAACATCAGCAACAACAAATCTGGATGATTAAAATGAAGCCCGGGGTGCCTATTTATTCTTTATCCTCCACTTTCTCCAGAAGCTTCTAGAACATTATTTTATTTTATCTATTAAGTGACTTTATAAAATATTTTATAATTCAAGTCACTTTATTAAATTAATTAAATATAAAGTTACCTTTTAATATTTATTTATTTGATAACTTTATAAATAATTAATTTAATACCATTTATTTATTTAATTAAAATAATTAATTAGTCATCCTCATAAAATATTTATTATTTTGGACAACCTAATTAATTAAATTAATTAAATCAAATTGCCTCCAAAATGGGTACATGACAGAAATGATAGTTATGAATGATGTTTCAGTATAACATACCAAATTGAAATACTTGAACATAGCAAAATTGCAACACGAACCAAAACCATTGAATATTTAACATAGTCGCATAGTACATAGCCAATAGTAACAATCAAAAATCAAAAATCAAATAGAAATTCAAGTACCTGTCCTGGCAGTGGCATGATTGTGGAATGGCGGAGGTGGGGGTACTCAGGTACTCCAAGTACTTGGTGTGGGGACATCCTATGGATGGGTACTTCAAGTTTTTGGGCAGGGTGCATGCCCCCAGCTTTCACTGAAAAGTAGCCTTCAGCTCCAAGATCAATTCCCTTTTATCTTCAAGTGTTGGTAGCTCTAAAGGTGTTGGTAGCTCTAAAGGTGGTCTAGTTTTCTGTCAAAGTGCTCTTAAGATGCAACATAGGAAAGCATTGCGAATTCTGTTGTTTTCTAGTAGTTTTAACTCTTATACAATTTCACTTATCTTCTTTATGATCTTATAAGGTCCATAAAATCATGTCTTAAGATTTTCTGCTGTACTCATAGGGAAGATTGCCTATAGGACTGTAACCTAAAAAATATCATATCTCCTACCTCAAAGGTTCTCTACAAATAGTGGCAATAACATACATCTTTTGCTGATTTAGGCCTGCTATCTTTAGATTTTTTTGTACCAAATCTCTAGCTCAAGGCACTCTACTATTCGAAAGAATCAAATCCACGAATGGTATTGCACCCATAGTTTAAAAACTCGGTATCGGCATCTCGATCGACCCAAAATTTTGAAAAACTTGGAATCAGCAAAAACTCGGCTAAAAATTCGGCAATAAATCGGCACTTTTATCGAACATTTGAAAATATAAAATTTCTTAAAATATGCTTTAAAACGCATACATACACGAAATTTGTAGAATATATAATAATTTGAAAATTGAGATACCCACCATATATCATTCAAAGTTAGTTAAACAGTAATTTATACTTATAGCAAGAGGAACTTAGTAGATTAATCATTAACAATTTAACATACTACTAGAATCGTATACCAAAAAACAAGTAGAACATCTGAATATAAATAAGTTCGATACATCAAGTCAAAACTCTACGAAACTACTACTTCTAAATACATATTAAGTTCAAGTCTCGGTATCAATGAAAACTGAAAGTAGCAATCACAAATTGCGTCTACGAGTAAAACTCAAAAGAGATCCTTGCTGTTGGGTGGGTGGTGTTGAAGTAGTTGCTGTGGCAACATCCTCAACAGGTGCCCTAATTTGTCCCTCACGTTGGATAGAAGCCTCTGATGGATGACCAAGCTCATGTTCCTCCTCACGTGCTGCCACATCTGCATCCCACTCATTTGCTTCTCTCTCAAACTCAGCTAGTTGCTCATTTGTCAATAAAGGTTCATCAACATCCACACCCTCACCATCAGGAGGAGCAATCCAATCGGCTGAGTATGGATCAATGTCATCCAAGTCTAGTGCTTCATATGAAGCTTGCCCTTTCACTTTCTTCTCATGCAAGAGAAGGTTGTACTTCACATAAACCAAATCATTCAGGCGCTTTTGAGTCAACCTATTACGTTTCTTTGTGTGAATGTTTTGAAAAGTACTCCAATTTCTCTCGCAGCCAGAAGCACTACAAGGCTGCAATAAAATTCGGATGGCAAGCTTTTGAAGATTAGGCGTTGTGGCACCATAATCTTCCCACCATAGATCTGCAAGGATTAAAAAATTTAAAAACCATTTATGATGTAAAACTTCCAATAAACTTCACGAGAGAAATGAACTTTATGATAAAACTAAACACATTCTTTTTTACCTCGCTGCAAGGTGTATCTCCTACGTTTGCAATCAGGAGAAGAAAACAATGGCCCCTCTTCCCTCTTGTAGCTCTGCAACTCATCAAGTATGAAGTCTCAGAGGCCTATATTAGCAACCAATCTTTGAATACACGTGTCCAAGCCAATTTGAACCTCTGCATCTGCTTTAAAAGTGTTGGAAAAATAGTACTTGGGGTCTAAGAAGTAGGCAGCTGCATGAATGTGTTGGTGGAGTTGTCAATTCCACCTACGATCAATGATGTTCCATATGGGTCTATATTTGGTCTCATTTGACCTATAAAAGTGTTGAATGGCCTCTTTTGCACTATCCATGGCTTCATATAGAAACCCCATGGGTTTTTTTATCCCCATCCACAATTCGTAGAACCTTCAGCAACGGTTCTGATACCTAGACATAATAAAACATACAAAAATTAGCCAAGGACAATATTTCAAAATTGAATATTAAATCATCAATGAATAGTTGAAAATTTACTTTGAGGATCTCTTCCATCAGCTTTTGAAAGTTACTATCAAACACAATCCTCGCAATCTTCTTTGGTTCAGGCTTCCTGGCATAAGGACTCTCTAACCATTTCTTATCAAGAAACATACTCCTCAGGTCTAGCAATGTCTTAGATATGCTTTGCAAGTTTAGAAAATTAGTAAGCAAAGCATGTGACCCCTGCCTGTACAAGATCCTTACCACCAGTGTGCTCTCCCATAAGGCTCAAGACCCATGTATGATTGTAGATGTACTTAGCAATATTCCTTTCATCTTCAACCACCTTCTCCACCCAGCTTAATTTCCCTAGATCCTCAAGAAGTAAGTCAAGACAATGGGCAGCACAAGGGCTCCAAAATAATGTGGGATGTCTCTCCATGAGAAGTCTATCGGTAGCCACATATGTAGCTACATTATCAGTCACAATCTGGATGACATTAGCAACTCTCACATCTATTACCACCTCATCCAACATGTTACACAAATTTTTTGCATTTTTTACTTGATCAGAGGCATCAACTGATTTTAGAAATACTAGCTGCCCCCCTGAAGCAACTAGAAAGTTGATGAGTGTCCTATTCCTACCATCTGTTCATCCATCAGATATAATAGTGCAACCTTTCTGTTCCCAAACTGTTCTTTGCTTTCTACAAGCTGATGAATATTTCTTACCTCGTCCTGTAACAATGGCCCACTCACCTCATAGGGAGTTGGGGACTTGAACCCCTTACTAGACAAAGAAATGGAAGTTACCACTTGATCCCAATATGGACTGGATAAAGAATTGAAGGGAATATCATTGCTGACCGAAAATCTTGTAATTGCCACCTTTGTCTTCTCATGCATCTCTTTGTTCCACGCAGTGCCTAGCAAGCTAGGTTGAGCACCAAGAGTGTTACGTGGAATCCAAAATTCTACTAGAGACCCACTTGTACTTCTCGATCCTCGTATCCGAGGCCCAATAGAAGAATCCTCTCCACCTGTTTTTGATCTTGTAGAACTAAAAGTCCCCATTGGGGCTGCCATAGCCTCAAATGTCCTCTTTTTTTCTGCCTTACTTTGTGCATATTTTTGTAGGCTTGTCAAAGCCTCTCTTGTAGCCTCTTCCGGACATTCATCACACGGTATAATATCATTGCATGGAATCTTCGCAAGATGGTATTTCAATCGGCTTATCCCCGAAGTCATTTTCTTATGGCAATGGATACATTTGACATGTCCACTGATTACCCCCGGGATCCCATGTTTCCATAAAGGATCCTTAGCTCTGCCACCACCAGTTATCTTGTAAACTTAGAGAACCTAATAAAAAATAGACGATGTATAGTTAGAAACTTAGAAAGCATACATTATAAATTTTAATAAAACAGTAAATTTAATAACAATAATTCTATTTTATTTAACAGTTAACTATATCCCTGGAAACGGGTAAAGTTAAACCTTCAAAAATCAAAATAGATTAACACAAAAAAGCAGCAACACACTGTTTTTTTTAACAAAACCTACAGACTGTGACTCTGTATTAATTAAAATCCTAAATTTAGATTTTCTATAACTAATAATAACAACGTTAGCTGTTATAAATTAAAATCATTCCCCACTAAGAAATCCATCATTTTCGTGTCTAAAGATCTCTGTTTGAAATCTCCTTCACTTGCCAATGTCTGAAGTTCTGAACACAGCCTAAAATGACAAGGTCAAGTTCTGTACAATAACATTTCTTTAAAGGCATCTGTTTGTCTACAAAAATTGCAATGTGTGAAGACATCAAGATCTACATTGCAGATTGCCTTTAAGATTTGTATGTAATCACAACATGATTTAGAATCTGCAAACATCCACTTGCCTTAACAATTTCATAAAAAGATTTGATGGTCATTGACTCATTATCTTCTATACATGTTGGCTGGTGAAAATGGATCAACATTATGACTTTTCAATGGATGGGAATAATGTTGCATCAGATCAGAATTTGGGGCATCAAGATTTAGTAGTTGGGGATAGTGTTGTGCCAGATCAGATTTCTGAGTATCAAGATTCCGTAGTAGGTAACACTGCTGCACTAGATCAGAATATTGAGGTTCAAGATTGAAGTGACAAGAACACTGTTGCATTGGGTGAGAATGCTGAGTGCCAACATTCAATGGGCGTGGACACTGTTGCACTGCGTCAAAATGCTCAGCATCAAGATTTAATGGATGGAAACTCTGTTCCATTGGGTCAAAATACTGGTGTAATTCAAGTTAGAGATTCATCTAATATAAATAGAAAGAAATGGAAAGTGAAGTTAAAGGGATGAACAAAGTGACATTTAAACTATGGAGTTATGTTAAGAATAAGCAGATTTGTACATGTCAGTTCTGTTGCTTCCATCTCTTGAAATTTTATTCAGTCACATTTGTGAATTTCTATCTAAAAAAGAAATGTTTATGGATTAAGTAAATCCATAAGATAGCCATCTACAGATTTTGATTGCTTCTTTTGAACTGAATATATTTTCTATCCATTCGTATGTTTGGAGCAAATTGGTTTCTTATTTCTCACACCAAAGTTCCAAACATCGTTGATATCATATGCTACAACTCTTACTTCTGAATGCTACTCTCTGTAACACTTGAGACATTATATCCCTTCCCTTCCCTACAATTTGGGGGTAAACCCCATCTCTTTCAACAATTATATCAATATTTTTGTATAGTCCATTAAATTTATGAGTATTATTTAGTGAGAAAAGCCATCCATCCACTATAAAGACACATCTATAAACTCCAAAAGTGAAGAATATCAGTTCCTAGATGAATGACAAAACCAGTTATTACAAATTTACAAGTTACAACGGATTACCTTGGATACAGTAATCTCTGCTAGTGGAGTTTCGTGTTCTGGACAGAAAATAATATGATAAAAGAATATGCTTGAACAAGACAAGATTCTGCTTGACCGCTATATGGCAAGACTCATACAAACACCATTGTTCGATCTGAGAGGAAAGCCATTAAAAACTTTAAAACTTCGAAGTTCAAACACTCAGAAATCTGCAGCAACAAATGAAATCGCGAATGACAGACGATCCGCAGCCCTATCCGCGGCAAGATGATCCGCAGCAACAAATGAAATCGCGAATGACCTAAGACGCGAAAATACCCGACTTTATAACCCGCAAAAACCTAAATTTGTTTGACGTTTTGCATTGACTGCAGCAGACGATTTTAACTCACGATTTATTCGGTTTATCGCGATTTTAACATGGATAAAACACCGTGATTTTCCACTAATATTGGTGCCGGTTTTTTGAGCGTTTTTTTCATTTTGCTGGGCATGTCATGATATATCGCGATTTTTATGATAAATCGCAGGTATTTTGAACTATGATTGCACCATAACAATATGGTGCTGTGAAACAAGTAATACCTACAGACATGATGAGTGGAGTTGTATCATTGCTTTCCAAGGTGGAAATCCATGTTGTTTGCTCCCCTGAAACATATTCCTTAAATACCTTTTGATCCATTTGTTCACAACTTAAGTTTGTCTATCTATTTGAGGGCGATAACTAGTGTTTGCAGTCAACTTTGTACATCTCAATTGAAAAAATTCTTGCCAAAACAAACTAACGAACTTGACGTATTTGTCATTAACAATACTTCTTGACAGTCCATGTAGTCTACTGACTCCAAACATGTCTTGAAAAACCAAATCAGCTACTTGTGGAGTCTTAAATTCTAAAATATAGCATAACGATAGACATACTTAATGAGTCTATCCACAACCACAAAAATACAATCCTTACCCTCTACACATGGATGACCTATGATAAAATCCATAAAGACACTCTTCCATTTCTGATGTCGAATGGGTAAAAGGTTGCATGAATCCAATTGGAAATATGTGTTCTGCTTGTTCTGTTTACAATCCAAACACTGCCCAACATGCTTCAAAGCATTGGCCAAAATGCTTTTGCTTGTATGTATTTTAACACTTAGGTGATACAACCTTACAATTTTCTTCTTTATCTTTGATTTTGGAATAAGGTACATTTGGTCGTTACAAAGGTTGAGCTTATCAATCACCTTGTACTAGTCATTTTGTAACTTTCCTTCTAAAATATCAATAACAAATGTGTTCTTAGCATATTCAACTAAGAAAGAAACTCTCGAATTAGTAGATATATCAGTCATGGAGCACAACTAGGGTTTCTTAGGTAATGCATCGGCGGCAACATTATTCTTCTAAACATAATATCAAAACCATAGGCCTGAAGATTTCCTACTTTTGCATCGGCAACAACATTATTCTTCTAAACATACTCAATATCAAAACCATAGGCTTGAAGATTTCGCACTTTTGCTTTCTATTATTCAAATCCTTTCTTAAGGAAGATTTTCAAGTTATTATAATATTCTGTTTTTACAACAAATCTTCCACAATCTAAACATTGTCTAAACTTGGCTAGTGCACACACATTGTCTCACATCTCCTTGGGGTAGATAGGAAAGCTCCTGTATGACTCTTTGAGCTTTTTGCTCTCAAATGCTGTAGGGTATTTTTTTTGCATAAAAATTGCTCCAATCGCATCTCTTGAAGCATTACACTCTTAAACAAAAAGTTAGTGAAAAATATGGAATAGCCAGAGTGGTACACGAACTCATTACCTCTTGAGCTTATCAGTAGTTCTCTATGCTGAATCATTCCAAGGGAAAGTTTTATTTATTGTCAATTCTTTGAATTAGGGGGGCTAGTTACAAAAATCTCTTGACAGTTTTTTTTGTAATAGGTGAAAAGATCAAAAAACCCTCTTAAGTTGATTATATTCTTATGTGGAGGCCAATTCATGACTGTTCTAATATTCTCATCATCTATGCTAACCCTTTGAGCACTAATTTCATGCCCTATACATATATCTTTAACCCAAATTTACATTTTTGATGCCTTGGCAAAATAGACTGTTTCTCAAGGATCAAAGCACACCATCTATGTGTCTCAAATGATCCTCCCATTTCCTACTATGAAGCAATATATCATCAAAGAGAATTAATATTAATACCCAATTCATGCAAGATTCAAATGTGGCTAATGCATTAGTCAACCCAAATGACATGACCACAAACTTGTGATGCCTATAATGACCCTTGAAAGTTGTCTTGTGCACATTCTCATCGATTGTATATTGATCTTAGATCAATCTTATAGAAGTGTAGTGCACTATAGCTCATCTATCAACTTATCAATCTTGGGAATGCAACAACGGTTCTTGATTGTCTTAATGTTTAAGAATCCATAATCAATAACCAGTACCATGGAGGGAGCAAGTGGACTAGAGATTCGATCATGTGTCTCATGTCCAACAACTCTTTTATCGTCTTCTTAATCTATCATGTCTCCTAAGGTGATGACAAGGTGTAGTGATGAACGATATTTATCCTTCAATCCAAGAACATGCTCAAAACCTCCATGTAGTGGGCAACCTTGAAGGAACATTGTTGAATACCTTGCTATGCTTACATAAGATGGATTGGATATTAACATGGTAAGACCTTTTGTCCTTGGATGAACTTGTGTCTATGACAAAAAATTGACTGCCCAAACCACTTGATCTTTGTGAAAAATCCTCTCCCTCCTTTAAGCCAAACCAATCCTAGGAGTTCCATTGGATAAGTCTCAAAGAACCACCTTTTTTCTGTCAAATTTGAACTTCAACACCATAATATGATAGTTTGGATAAACTTAGCAAGTGAACACAACCATTCAACACTTAAAAGCACATTTAGCTCAGCATGTAACTACATAAAATCATCTTACACTATGTCTCCTTAAGGTCATATAAAGATATCTTCATTTCAAATGGTATAGTAAACTTATTAACTATTGTAATATTGGGTCTGATGAAATCATGTTCAATAATATCCTAGTTAACATTCCTCATCAATGATGTTGTAACTAATTTGGCTATCAATCAACATTATCAATTTGTGATATTTTTAAATCTTTTCCAACTCGAAAATGATGATGCATGGGTGCTTTTAAAAGTGTGGCAAGTATGCCTTTTGGAGACCCTTCTCCTTCCTTGCCTCATGTCTAGCCTTGTCAACGACAACCTTGGGATTGAGTTCTTCTACCTTGAATCCCCATTAGAATTCATCTCTATGTAATGCATTGTCCCTTTCTCTGGCACTTGAGTCTCAACTCCCATGGCTCTCTACATGAAAAGCATATTTTTTCCTTGAGTTGTTTTTGGACTCTTCCATCTTGCTTGGACTAGGACTTAATATCTTAGGTTGAGGGAAAACCTTATGAAAATATCTATCATGTTGGGCTGATGTTGCAAACTTGGAGTAGAAATTGTTCCTAGTCATTGAATCCTTCAAATCTAATGCCCTTTTTGATGGCCTTTTCTAGATATTTTGAATTAAATTCACCAAACCCCTTAGTGGTCTTGCTAGTCCACAAATATGAGAATGAGTCAACTCTCAGTCATGTCTATAAACACAGTTTTACAAAAAATCACCATGTACCATGGTATCTTGGTTGGGCCAACGCCTTGAAATATATCTTGAGATCTTTCTTATCAAATGTATCCATTAGACTATGTAAATCAACATAGGTGACAATGTGATTGTGTAATATCCCCAACCCATTTGTATGCCAACAAACTATTGGCATCACATACTGAATGATAATCTTTGTGAGTGATCACCACCATATGGTCCGCTTGGTAAGATCATGCGACTTTGAGGATGCGATGTTGTGGAATAGCCTATCTTGCCCATATGGTCATAATTAGCTTGCCCTTCATACAATAGTTGGTCTATCAACCACCCTCCCTTACACACAACTTCCTATCATTGCCATCTGACGACGACGACTTCTATTCATCATACACACTGTACAATCATTATTCTGAATTCATTGTATTCACCATATGATAGAAATGATTCACCATACATTGTACACCAATGACATAATGGGTTCCACAGTACCCACAAACTGTTCGTATAGTTTGGTATCAGTACAATAATTATGATCTCTATATGATTTAGACTTGGCATAATTTTGGAAGTGATGTCTGCATTGGTATGATTGCCAGAAAATAATAAATGCGACAGTCGAAGGTTCGCACAAGCAAGAGATAATTAGTATTCAATAATTATTCAACTTTGGATTACAACAATCTCGAATTCAGAGCAAGCAAAATAGGGTGAGAAAGTTAGATGCCAAGTAGGGAAGATCTTTCACCTCAAAAATGGAGGAAGTTTTAACATACAAAGAAAATATCAATTTGCATACCTACAACAACTATCTTGACCTTATATATGGCTTTGAGGAAACTTCCTGAACGATTAAAAAAAGTGCCAATACGACCAACATGCTACGAATAAGAAAATAAAAATGGACCTGAGAGATCACAATATTAATTTTGGGGACATACTAACAAAATTATTAAATTAATTTGTTTAATCAAGTTGGGCATCATAGTCCTTGCCTGAGAATTGCTTGCCCTCAAGCAATTGCAGGGTTGCATGCTCTAGAATTTGCTTGCCTTCCCGGGTGGCATAATCATTGGTAGATCCTTCGACCACACAAGGAATTTCTTAACTGTGCACAATCGAAGCCTCTACTCTCTAACATTGATGTTCTTAGCTGGCTCCAAAATTATTTTTCCCTCTTCATCAATGCCGAGAAGTTCCTTTGATTCTGTGACGCATTGCACAATGACCTTGAGGCATGATACATGAAAAATGTGAATCTGACTCCCCTCAAGTAGTTCCAACTTGTAGGCAACTTTGCACACCCTTCAAACCACTCTGTAGGATCCATAGAAATGTGGCTACAACTTCTCCTTACCACATGCCTTTAGGGAAGATTATTTGTATGGTTGAAGTCGAAGGTACACTAGATCACCCACCTCAAAACTTTACTTGACTCGATGTCGGTTGACATACATCTTTTTCTGATTTGGAGCCCTCCGTAGGTTATCCTTGAGAGATCTCAAGATGTCCACATTGTCTTGTAGCCAATCTTTGGCCTATGGTGCGCTACTATCACCCAAAACACCAAATCAATGAACGGTGAAGGCTTATAACTTGAGTTATTGGGTTTGGACCTTGGACCTTCGAACTAGGTTCGGGTGCAAATTGGGTTTGGGTTCGTCGAATGGTTTGTGCTAGGTTTGAGCAGGGTCCATGCCAAACCCTGTGGGTCCTCACGGGTTTGTAAGCCCACAAATCCATGAGGACCCATCAGGCTAGGCTTGGACCCTGCCCAAACCTAACACGAACTCGGATGAACCTAGCTATGAGGACCTTGGGTGCCCAACTCAAAAAAGTTGGTCCAAAATCCTTAAAAAATCATTTGTTTATTTATTTTTTGTTGTAATCCTAAAATGACCCATTATGAAGCCTCCAAAACCACTTTTTTTAGACATTTGCTCTCTCCATCTTGCTAGTTTGAAGTGAGGCGATTGTATTCGATTGCTAAATACCTTCTACAATGGATATTTGACATTTCAAGTTAATAATATTTAATGTTTATCATTGACATTTGGCATCAATCAATGATCAAGCATCATAGACTTATACCATGAAATGATTTAGTTTTAAAATGAGGTATATTTCTCTTATTTTTCTCGTATATATAATGCATATAAATATACACACACACACACATGAACCCATACAAACCATAAATGAAAAAAACTCACAAACCCATGTATTGAGTTCTTGTATCCTAATCCATCCTCGAACTTGAACCGGTAACTTAGTTCATAACCATACAACGCTTTGAAGGTTGTCATACCTATCGACATGTGGTATGTGGTGTTGTAACAATGTTCTCCCAAATGCAACCAACAACCCCATGCCTTTTCCTGTGCTACAACATAGTTTTTGAGGTAAGCCTCCAACCATTTGTTTACAATCTCTATGTATCCATCCATTTGCAAATGGTAGCTCGTGCTTGGCGACAATTTTGTCCTGGCTAGCTGAAATAACTCCATTCAAAAGTTGTTGAGAAAATGACTATCCCTATCACTCACTATGTTCCGTGGAAGACCATGTAAGCAAAATACCTGATGGAAGAACAACTCGGCCACTTGAATTGTCTAGCATCCAGTGGAGATGACAATAAAATTAGCATTCTTGGTCAAATGGTCTACCACAACAAAGATGAAATCCTTTTTTTGTACATTGGGAAGTCCAGTAATGAAATCCATCAAGATGGCATCCTCTTCTAGTTTGGGATTGGCAATGGCTAAAGTAGTCCCGCAGGTATAGTGTATTTGGATTTGTTTTGCTAGCAAGTAGAGCATTTGTGCATGTATTGCAAAACTTTATTCTTAAGGCCCTTCCAAGAAAACACGGATTGCAAAACCTCATTCTTAAGGCCCTTTCAAGAAAACCTTTCTGGAATTGTTTGTAGATTTTTAGGCTTCCCAGGTGTTTGACCATGGGCGAGTCATGCATCATCTTAAGAATTATTTCCTTCATCTTGGATTTGGGTACCAAATATATTTTGCCCTTGTAGTAAATGACATTGTCAACCACTTTGTCTCTGTTATCTTGCACTTAACAATGCATCAATTGACACACGAATGTGTTCTTGGAGTATTCAACTAACATATGTGCCTTCCAATATGTCAAAATCTGGGATAAAAAATGTATGGCAGGCCTTATTCGTAGGGCATGAATCACCATATTGTTTTTACCCTTCACATGCTCAATATCAAAATCAAATGCTTGGATTTTGCTCACCCACTTCTGTGCAGTTTGTTCAAATCGCTTTGCTCCATGAAGTATCTCAGACTATTGTGGTCTATCAACATGAAAAACTTTGCTTCGACGAGGTGCTGCTGAAACTTCATCAATGCATGCATGATGGCGAGCATCTCCTTGTCATAGATCGAGTACAATTGTTTTGGTCCATAGAGCTTCCAACTCTGAAATGCAATGGGGTAATGGTCTTGCATTAACATCATCGTGTGCCTTCTCTCGATGCGTCACACTCCAAGATGAAGGGTCGAGTGAAGTCTAGTAGTGCCAGAATTAGACAAGAATGCATGAATTCCTTCAACTTGTCAAAGGTATGCTGCACTTGTTCATCCCAATAGAAAGACCCTTTCTTTGTCAGATCTGTCAATGGGGGCATTGAGCTATGAAAATTCCTTCACAAACCTTTTGCAATAACTGTACAATCCGAAAAATATGCACAACTCCAAGAAAGTCATAGGAGGTGGCTGATTTAGAATGGCTTGAATTTTCTCCTGGTTTACTTGAACCCCTCAGATAGTGATGATGTTCCCCAAATAAAATATCTCTATCATTCGAAAGCCGCATTTGGACCTCTTGGCAAACAATGATTGTGACTACGTGATACCCAAAATTTTGTCCAAATGCCTCAGATGTTCCTCTGGCATCTTGCTGTAGATGAGTTTTTCTTCAAAGAACACCAACATGAACTCATGTAGTTGTTTGTTGAAAATTTGATTCATGGAGGACTAGAAGGTGGTCGGAGCGTTAGTCTAACCGAATAACATTGACAAAGAACTCGTAGTGTCCATAATGGCAACGAAAAAATGTCTTTTACATGTCTTGCTCCCTCATGCGGATTTGATGGTAGCTAGAGTGAAGATCTATTTTAGAAAATTAGTTTGTGTCACATAATTTGTCCAATAATTCATCAATCCCATAGTAACACGTTACATGTCCCCCCCCTTTTGCCCTAAGTTTCAGAGACGGGGGTGCACTAGGGACTCCATTCCCCTGTCCCTAGTGGCACAATCAGATTTCACTACCTCCATTGAGGATGGGGGGATGTCCTGATGTTTACTATTTGCTGATTCAACTATTTATGTTCGATGTTTGATGTTCTTATTTAGTGCAATGTTCAAGTATCTACTCTTTTGCATTTTTGTATCTTATATTGCAATACATCTTTTCATAACTAGCATTTTAAATACCATATGTATAGTATATACAATCTCTCTCGTACCCCACCACTGTCCCCCCACCTTCCCCCTATCTTGAGGATGGGGTACCTATTTTTGATAGTTTTTTTTTTCAATGCATGGTAGTCCATGCACACCCAAAGGGATCCATATTTCTTCTTTACTAGCACTATCGATGACACAAAGGAACTCGAGTTAGGCCTGATCCATCCTTTGTTGAGGAGTTCTTGGATCATCTTCTCTATCTTATTCTTAAACATCTAAGGATGACGATAGGATGTGGTGATGGCGGGCTTGGCTCCTTCCTCCAATTCTATGGTGTGCTCAAAGCCATGATGTGGAGGTATGCCATGTGGGATGTCAATGAAGACCATGCTATGCTTATCCAACACTGCCCAAAGCTCCTAATTTTGGTAGCAACTCTGTTACCTCTGTACAGGTTTCGTTAATGTGCTGCCCATAAAACATATCATGTCTAAAGATTGCCTTCATTTGTCGTTTTGAGATTTCCTTTGGGTCGTCATTCAACATTCCCCTTAGCACTACCTTCTTGCCATCTACTTTGTAAACTCCATTCTCTTGAAGCTCTGTGTGTAGTCATCAAGAGTCTTCATCATTGGATGCCCAATATGACTTCCATTTCATCTATATCTCCAACAAAGAAGTCATTTTCCATCATGTGGCTCCCTATTGTGATGCTTAGTTGTGGAACCAAATGGGCACATGACGAGATTTCTTCCCGCCACTTTATCTTAGAACCCTTCCTATATTGCTGTACGCAAACCCCTTTGCTTTACGAGTGATGATTTGATGAAGTTGAGTATGGCCCCATTATTGAGCATGACCATGACTTGCTGACCCTTGGAGTGTACCTTGTACTTAGAACAAAGTATGCTATAGAGTACTGATAAGTGTTGCGACAACGCCTCCTCGCCGTACCAGCGTGGCAATCCTTGTGTGTAGTTTATGTTAACCCTCGAGAGACTTGTTGGTCATTTCCTCCAGTTTCAAGTTCCTCACACTCCTCCCTATTAGACATCACTTCAATGTAATGGGTTTTTTCTTTGCCTAAGCATTGGCACCCTCATTTCCATGCAGCCTTACAGTTAAAACAAAGTTTCCACCTCTTGAGCTCATGTTTGGTGGCCTCATCCAATGACTACTTCTGTAGATGGGGTTTGTTGTCTTTTTCCTTCAAAGCGAGGGGTGGCTTGAAGGTAAATAATTTTTGGAGGAAGAAGAAGAGGACGCTACCATGTCACGTACCTTCTTAGTTGCTTCGGTGAGTATGGAAGGTTTGAATCTCTTCACCTAACCTTTTCAAGGTTCCATTAGCTTGTCCTTGAACAACATAAATATTTGTCTCTTCGAGATATTTGTTACTAGTGTAGGCAGTCTCTGGAACTCGGTGATATAATTGTCGATTGATTTGGGTTGTTTTAGCTGCACCAACTCCTAAAAATTAAGTTCTAATTTTTTTTTGTCAAAGCGGTCTATCAACCTCTCTATGAATTTGGCATAGGATGTTATTTGATCGTGGCCAAGGGTGATCATTCCATGATGCCACCATTTATGAGAAATCCCTTCCAAGTGAAGCGTCTCAAATTTGATTTCCTCATCCTCCAACATTAGGTTAATCTAGAAATATGAGTTCGCCTTCTATACCCATGCCAATGTTGAGATTGATCCAAATCCAATAGAGGGTGACATATTTACCTTACCTATCTTCCGTTTGAGGTTATCATTATAGTTACCACAAGTGTTTTCACCTAAATATCTTATTTGCAAATCAACATAATGCTTAAAGGATATGTCTCCCTTGAAGTCCTCGTTCCTCCAGTGTTATCTTAGCCGCTCTTGCATTTCCTCGAATGTGAGCTCTCGCTCTCTACGAGGTGCTTAAATTCTGGATGGAAATTTGGTCATCGATGTTCGAGACCGTGAATGTTGACGGTTTGCTCTCCCTATGATAAAATAATTGTTGTGCCCATTTTGTTCTCTGTTAATTTTCCTATCCGCCAATCTCTGCAACATTTCTTCCATGAGCATTTGTCCTTCTACTCTAACCATGGTGTCGTTGAGATGCACTTGGCTCCTAGTTAGTACTCTTAGTAGTGCCATGACTTTAGTGGTAGGGTCCTAGGGTTCACCAATGCTATCGATGAAACAATATCTCCTTCTAGTGTATAATTTGAGTGCCTTATGCATCCACGACTTGATAGGTTGGTGGATTCACTAGTTTTGATACCATTGTAATGTCCCTAATCCCATGTATGACAATGAACTACTAATGTCACTTGTCGAATGATAATCTTTGTGGGCAATCAACTTCGTATGGTCCACTTGGTAAGATCACAGGACTTTGAGGATGTGATGTTGTATGACAAACTATCTTATTCGTATAGTTAGAATTGGCTTGCCCATCGTATGGTAGTTGGTTCGTTAGTGTTACATCCCAATTTTTGACCTAATTTAAAATATAGCCGTTGAAGTCACATGAAATCAGTTGACAGTGAAATTGGTTATAATCCTGTGAAATGATAAGATGGTTAGTTGTTATAATTACTTATCACGAATTCATGAAATTGAATAGGCAGTTAGCCGTTATGATTATTTATGATTAAATAACTTGTTATGGTAATATGATTTAACTGTGGAGAATTTCCTTGTAGGAAGCATGTCGAAGGGGTGGAAGCATTGCCAGAAAAGAATTAGGTAAGAGCATCACCAGCACTGGGCAGATGGATTGAGGACCTAGCGACTTGAAACAGGATACATCTGTGGGACCTGCATGAGCTATTAAATAAATAATTTAAAATATAAAATAATTAAATTGAATTATAAAACGTATCTCAAAGGATTTAACATGATCTTTCACCTTATTATTATAATACATACATACATACATACATACATACATACATACATACATACATACATATATACGTACACATAAAAATAAAAATGAAATGGCACCAATAAATTAAAGTATCATAATCTAATAATGTCACGTCATCGATATACTTATGTGAACGTATATAAGAATGTATTATAATAATAAAATGAAATTATAATCTCTTCAACTCCTCTTTTTCTTTATTTTCTTTCTCTCTTCATTTTTCTTCTTTTTCAAATTGAATCAATGTTTGGGAATTCGAATGGACTTCTTGGAATTGATAGAAGTCAAGGAGCCACAACTAGCCTTTAAGAGAAGCCAAGATGACATCTCCTTTCCATTGTCTGCTACGTTCCCATTTCAAGCCGAGCATAATCATTCTCAGCCAAAACCTTCTTTCCAGCTACTCAACCAAAATTACCTTGTTCTCCTTTACTCTGCCGGCGTTTGAAATCTGCAATCAAGTCTCAACTAGCGGGTGAACAAATAGCCAAACAGGAGTTCCGGCCAAGGATAGGAGGAGCCATGTCTAGACAAAACTTCAAGCCCAATCTTAGGTCACGAATATATACAATCATATTTCATAAATTCCTTCTTTTTCTAAGTATATGTCCAACTGCAGTCGACTACACATTGCTAGGGCTGAAATAAATACAATATAAGCATTCGTAATTCATAGTTTCTTCCTTCACTGAGTAGAATGTCCGATTGTAGTCGGCTACATATTGCTAGGACTGCAATATATGTTTTCATATTCATAACTTCTTTCTTATTTGATTAGAATATCTGATTGTAGCTGGCTATGCATTTATAGATTGAGATTAATTTACAATACCTTGTTGCTGGTCTTTGTATTACATAGAGTTTCATGGAAGAACTTCATAGTAATATCTTTGTGATTGAACATCATTTATGAAATCGAATGGTAGCTGTAGAAACTTAAATGATTATATGAACCAACAACAATAACCGTGCTATCATAATTTCCAAAACAAATACTCATAGATTCTCTAACGCCTAGGATTCATCGACAATGATGCCATGAAATGGTGAAGAGGTGTAATTAAAACAGAATGATCATAATTTTTCAGGCACCTAGGATTCATCGGCAAAGAAGCCATGAAATGGTGAAGAGGCGGAGTGAATCTGCAAGAATGCAGAAGAGAAATCAGATATGATTAAATTAATTTTGCAATGTTTAAAATACCCTTTCCAAATCACAAATCGTGATAAGCTAGAACATATATGTTGTTCATGAATTTGTTGGGAATCAACATAAAGCACTAGTTGTTTTGAGAATTTCGAACACCTGAGACTCACCTGGTTGTGTAGCCAAGGAAATGGGTGATGAGGTGAGAGAAAGGAGTCTGAAATAACATGAAATAGTATCAATTATGACATAACAATGTTTATCATTAAAAAAAAAAAATCATTTAAAAGCTCATGCATAAACATGTTTACCCTCTTGTTGTCAAGTCGAATGGTGTGTTTAGATACCAGGATGCTCAGTGGATGACAAGATGATCCCTGTCTATTTCGGTTAGGGAGGGCTTTTCTCGTTGGAGATTGTGTGGCGAATAATTTAAGGTCCGAGGTTGGGTGGTTAAGCCCCTGACAATGTTTCACCTCTTCCCAAGTTGTCAGACGTACAATAGACAAAGATAAGTTATACATTCAATTGGTTACCGAAAAAAATTATTTTACTTTTATGATGTATATGCAAGACTAAGGTAAGATTAATTGAGTTTTATCATTATTATAGTTACTTTACACTTGGTTGAGAGAGATAGATTTATCAGATGGATTGTTATCTCAGTCTTTTATTTATATGGATATTGAATATGAGCAAATCTTTTAATCTTAATTTATTGACACAGTTAATAAATTGGAAGGAAAGGAATGATACAGTGGTATCTAAAGCCCTAATTGAATCAGTGGTAACTAAAGCCCTAAATGATACAGTGGTATTTGAAACTTTAATTGAATTCCGTGGTATCCGAAGCCCTAATTGATACCGTGGTATCTGATGCCCTAAATGATCCAGTGGTAATTGAAGCCTTAAGTGATACAATGGTATGTGATGCCCTAATTTTATATAGTGGTATTTAATGGTAATCTTCATTTGATTTTGATATAGTGGAATTGGATGGTAGTTGATATTTGATATTGTTATAGTGGTATTTGTGGACTAACCTGGGTGGTTGCAGAAGTATCCTTACAATGATTTCTTTGGTTCAAATTCCATGGTATGTGGATTTTAATTTCCATAGTAAATTCATTGATGGTGATTTAAACTCTTAGTTAATAAATTTTGTTTAACTGATTTTAACCGTCAATCTCTTTCATATGAATGAAACTGATTTAACTGTCTTTCTATGACATTGAAGTAATAACTGTATTCCTTTAAGTATGTTAGTTGTTAATTTAAGACTCGGAAAAAGTGGATGTTATAGTTAGTCTCCCTCCCTCACACATGATAGCTTCCTTTTATTGTCCTCTGACAATCATTTATACTCACCATACACACGGTACAACCACTACTACCGAATTCATCGTACTCACTTTATGACAAATGATTATGCGCTCACCGTACCATTGTGGATTCTATTGTATGATCGATTGTTTGTACAATTTGTTATTGATACAATAATAATGAACTATTTATGATTCAAATTTGGCATAATTTTGGAAGTGATGTCTGCATTGGTGTAATTGCCAGAAAATGATACATACAGGAGTCAAAGATTTGCACAAGCAAGACATAAATATTATTCAATAATAATGGCATTTTGGAATACAACAATATTAAACTAAGAGCAAGCAAAATAGGGTGAGGAGTTACTCCCACTGAAGTTGCAGATGCCAAGTAGGGAGGATCTTTTACCTCTGAAATGGCAGAACACTGAACTCCGACTGGAAGTTTGCACATACAAATAAAATATCAAATTGGCATACCTACAACAACTGTCGCAGCCTTATACTATGGCTTTAGGGAATCTTCTTGAAGGATTACAAAAAGTGCCAATACAACCAATGTTTACTGTATTGGGTAAAGTAATCAACACACAAACAATAGATATGAATAGCAGAACTTCTTATTATTATTCGAATATGCCAAACAGTACATTGTGCTCGCTGATCTCTTCTGATTACAATGCTTCTTGAAGGGTGTATAAATACTTTCCGAAGAACCTTCCTGAAGGGGTCCGTTGGCTACATAACAAGAACCTTCCCGAAGGGACCTGTCCGCTACATACAAGAACCTTCCTGAAGGGGTCCGTCGGCTACATAACAAGAACTTTCCCGACGAGACCCGTCGGCTACACAATATTTACCTACGACATCATCCCCACGAAAAGAAAAAGTCGTCTCTAGACGACAATTACAAAACAAAATACATTAACTGACTAACTACAAGAAGATAAATCTGCTTCTGTCACATCACTTTCACATTCGTTTTGTGCTTGCAGCAAACTGGTCTCCAACCCATATGCATCTATAGCCTCTGCTAACACAAGACTGTCCCGTAATCAAGCTGACCTTGATAGCCACCTGTGTTGCTTTCTCTGCTTCCAACTCCTGGGTACCCTGAGTCAAGTGTCGCTGTACTGCCTTCAACTGGATGATCAACTCTTCCCGAGCTCTCCCTACATCCACTAAGGCAGCTTCACGACCAACACCTACTCCAAGTGTAACACCCCTCTCGAAATGCTTGTTTCGTAGATCTTTTCACCTTTGGCACACTATGCTTGCAACAGCTCCAGGTCTCATCAATTGGTCACACTTTCCACGATTGATATCCGCAACGACTGGGGGTCTAGGGGGCAACGCCCTCGGCCGGATCGAGGGGCAGCGCAGTGCCGCCAAGATCAAATTAGCACTTCGAAACCCACACAAAACTACATGGAACACACTATTTCTGCAATTTCTCCTAATCCCACACTCTTTCTGGCAACCGCTGGTGCTTCCCCTTCCCTATGGCATCATCTGATACTCATTCTGAGCATTCTTGATTTGTTGACGGTTTTTTTTTTTTTTTTTTTTTTTGCAAACCCATTCGTTCCATACAGCTACCAGGCTACAGGAGAGGCTGGACATATCAAGTATTTCCTGTTCTTACTTATCCTTCGAATCCGTACTAAGACTACTTATTCTTCAGCTTAATCGCTAAATCCGCACTGTGATAGCAACAATAACTTTCAAAGTCTCTACGCAATATCCTCTAACTTCAAAATCTGAATGCAATGTCATGTAGAAGCCGTACGCTAAATCCGTATGCCAAGTTTTGCCTGAGAAATCTGTATAGAAATTGCAAGTTACAGGCCTTCCCAAATTTGTATGCCGGTGTTAAAGTCTATATGCCAAGATATGCAAAAAAACCGTACGCCAAGAGATATTGTGAATCTTGTATGGTAAGAATGGCTTTCAAAATCCGTACCCCTATTGGATTCTTGAATCCCACACACCAAAGTTACTTAGAGTCCGTACGCTAGCAATCTTTAAATCCATATGGCCATGTGCCAAGTTGGTATTAGACTTTATAATATCCGCAAAATTAAAGCCTCCAAACATCGTACGGTGAGCAGGTTATAAATTCGTACGGTGACCAAGCTTGGAAAATCCGTACGGTGCCCTCTACCATACATCAACTTTGAAAATCCATTCGCCAATCTCTAGCATCCAAAAATCTGTATGGTACAAATTGCCAAAAATAATGTCTTTAAAAAATCCGTACGTTTGCCTAGCTTATTAGAATCCGTACGCTATATGATATGAAGCCATACGGTGCATAACCTTTCCTTTCCCAAGCCGTATGGTTAGGCTTTCAGAATCCGTACACTAGTTGCCTTTAAAAACCCGCACAACTGTGCTTTAAAAATCCGTACGGTGGCTTTTCCCTAAAAACCGTACAGTGGCATTCTCACATTTTTTTTCTTTTTTTATTTTTTATTTTTAATTTTTTTTAATTTTTCACTTTTTGAACAACTATGTACAATATTTACATATATACAGCACTTACAACCTCCTCTTAGTTATTTGTCCACGGAGGTGCGTTATTTCTTTCATGACAGACATTCAACTTTGACCTATTCACTACATCGAACACTTCCTTTTCGTCTAGCATCCATTGTTTTATTGCTCCGTTATCACCCACTTCCCGAATTTGATATGGTCCGACCCACTTAACTTTGAACTTGCTTGGCTTGATCTCATTCTGGCCATCATACTTTAACACCCATTTCCTCGTCTGAAACCTGTTCCGTTTCAAGTGCTTATCGTGCCATGCTCTACACCTGTTCTGTCACCTCCGTAGCCCACTCCTGCAACTGTTGCTCATCAAGTTTAGTTAAGGTACACGATCTCTCCATCCGGTTTTCCATATCGTCCGGTTTGTTTCCGAAGCTCAGTACCATGGACTCCGTCAGCTGCCTCTTCTAGCTGTCAATAACACGTCCACTCCGTATTGCTGCAACTTCTATTAAACCCTTCCGCTTTGTTCCCTGTGCGGATTGTATGATGTGTCTTCCTTGCTGCTGGCACCTTTCTGCTATATTTGTGGTTTGACGTAATACTTTCTTCTTGCGCGGTCGTACAGTGGAATCTTTCCTCCTTTTGAGTTCATACTATATGTTCTTTTCTTTAGCTTCAGTCATACCTGCGTTTCCTTCTTCGACTTCTCTGTGTTGCTTCGAACATTCATTTCCTCCTTCGGCTTCTCCAAGTTCCTTTGGACACTCATTTCCTTCTTTGGCTTCTCTGTGTTCCTTCGGACATTCATTTTCTTCTTTCTTACCTTCGTCGACTGAACATATTACAGCTCGGAAAGAGTTCGTAGTCCTCTATCTGCCAGTGGTAAAGACTGTTCACTGAATCTAGATTGTCGTCTATCAATCCTCCTTCCAACCGCAGGACTCCCTCCTGATTTGGTTCCATATTCTGCCTCCTTTCATCCTCTTCTTCGAAATCTGACGATAGAGCTTCTTTCCCGACCATTTGAGTGTGTAGATCGATGACGTACTTCCGCCCTTTGCTTTCAAGTGATAAAGTATTTTTCTTCCAATCGTGCTTCGCCTTGGCTTGTATAAGCCACCCCTGGCCCAGAATGGCATCATATCCTCTCCGCTTCAGTGGGATCATGACGAAATCCAACAAGAATGATTGTGTTCCAATTGTCACTGGTTTTGCTGTCAGGACTCCCAATGGCTTGATTCCATGTTGATCGGCCGTTAGCAGCTGGAATGTAGGTGGCCATAATGTCGGCTGTCCCAACCTTTTCCAGGTGTCTTCAGGCAACACATTGACACCGGACCCTCCGTCCACAATCGTTTCCGTCAATACAGTGTCGAGAATTCCCATTTTGACGATTGTCGGATGGCGTCCGGATGAGAGGGCTAACAACATCGGATCTTCTGCACTTGCGCCACTTTCCTTCCCCTTTTTGTCTGCTGTACTTGCTCCACTTTCTTGCTCCCTTCCATGTTCTCTTGGTAGTTTAGCAGCGGGAACGATGTTTGTGAGTGCCGATCGGAGCTGAGGCATAGTGAGCAACAGATCATTTATCCTGATGAGTATCTCAGCTTGCAATATTTGTCATACAATGTTTTGTTTTGCATAGTTCCGTACAGAAGTACTAGGCGTGTCCTTTCTACCTGCGTTGCTCTCTGGATCTCTGCTCGTGCTTCCTCCAGTTTCTTCTTTTCCTCTGTCGGATCGGGGTATAGCTTCGCTTGCTTCTGAGTGATTGCCAGAACTTCTTCCTCGTCCATCCCGATAGTAATCAAGTTTACTCCGGACTTCAGGCACTTAGCATTGTCATGATCACCAGGTCCACACCATCGGCATAGCAACTTCGGTGTGTTTGCTGTTGTGAACTCTCGGGCGAAGTGACTTCACAGATTGGATGCGCGACATTGAACTATTGGCCGACCATTCGCATCATACTGAATTCGACTCCTTCCGTCATTATTGTTGTTGCCGCTATTATTGTTGTTTTGCCCTCTGCTATTATTCCTGTACCCACCCGAAGTGGCACCATCAATGTTTGCATTTCCGTTCGTGGAAGCTGCTTGTGTAAGAAGCACTTGCGGAGATCCTCTGGTTTTCATGTTAAAGGGGATTCCTTTGTCGAATGGCCCATGATTTGACAAATGTCGCAGAATTGGTTCTTTGGACAGGATCCTTTAGTATGACTGTCGGTTTTACACTCTGTGCACCACAACTCACTGCTCTTAGTCTCCTTGTTCATGTTCTTGAACTCCATCATCCGAATCATGTCCTTCTGGAGGGTACAGACCTTCTTGTTGCTGCCCTCATCATCGCTGCTATCTTCTCTTGAAGATGCGTCATCATCTGAATCAGACGAATTGTTCTTCTTCTTCTTCTTTGTCTTCTGGTCACTCTCGAGGTTCATTGCCCGATTGTATGCTTCAGTATATGTCGATGGTGATACGATCTTCATCTTTTTCTGCAGCTTTGGGTGAAGGCCTTCAATGAACCATCTTTTCTGGAGCCCATTTGCCGGCTTATTTTCCATTTTACTGATCAAGTTCTTCAACCTCCTAGCGAAGACCCATACTGTTTCATTCTTCTTTTTCTTAGTATTGAATATCTCCGCGACAATCTCATTATTGTCGCGCAATATTTGAAATTCGATGGTAAACTCCTTAATGTTATCCCAAGTGTTTAGCTTCTGCGGATCTGTATCAGTAAACCAATCAATCGCAACACCTCGTAGGGTGGTTGGAAATTGTCGAACCCATTCGTTCGTATCTGTTATGCCATTCACCCTCTAGATCGTTTCACATGTTTTGTAATGTCGAATCGGATCGGCGGCTTCTTCACCATCAAATTTAGGCAACTTTTCTTTTGGACCTGCCATTATCACTGTATGTTGTGGGTTTTGTTGTGTACCTGCGCTGTTTTGCACTCACTCACGTTCTGAGCACTCACGTTGTTTTGAATACTCGCGCTGTTCTGCATACTCATGCTGTTTTCGACTTCCGCGCTGTTTTCAACACTCGAGCTGTTTGCAACACCTGCGTTGTTTTCGACTTCCACGTTGTTTGGTGAAGAAGAGGTTTCGTCCACCGAAGCTGTCCGTTCCGGAAGTATATCTCGGACGAAGAGGTCACTCCATGTTCGTGCTCCCTCGACACTTCGAGCCATGCGAGTCGATCTCCTTCCGTCAGGATTCTTTTCCCGTGGCATATCCAAGTTCAGAAACTCCTCCCTCTCTTCTTTCACCAAATCAAGCCGTTGTCGAGTCTCCTTCAACAATCCTTCCGCGCTCCTGTTTCCGTCGGCAATCTTCCAGAATCTCCTGTGACGCTCTATCTGTTGAGCCAGAATTAAATTTTCCTGCGCAATGCGTATGTCATCCTTTTCCTTTAGCTTATTCTTATCTTTGTTCAACTGATTCGACATTTAATTCATATTCGCTTGCCTACATACCGGGTCCATTGGGCAACGACGCCAAATGTTTACTGTACTGGGTAAAGTAATCAACACACAGACAATAGATATGAATAGCAGAACTTCTTATTATTATTCGCATATGCCAAACAGTACATTATGCTCGCTGATCTCTTCTGATTACAATGCTTCCCGAAGGGTGTATAAATACTTTCCGAAGAACCTTCCCGAAGGGGTCCGTCGGCTATATAACAAGAACCATCTCGAAGGGACCCGTCGGCTACATACAAGAACCTTCCCGAAGGGGTCCGTCGGCTACATAACAAGAACCTTCCCGATGAGACCCGTCGGCTACACAATATTTACCTATGACAACCAACATGCTACGGACAATAAAACAAAAATGGGCCTGAGATAATAACAACTTTAAGTTCTGGGCCATACATATAAAAATGATAAAATTGTTTTATTTAATAACATGTTGGACATCACAGACAATGCCCTTGTTTAATCAACATGTGGTGTTACCATTCATGAGCTATACCCTCCAAATGAAAAGTTGCAAATTTGATGACTTCCTCTTCCAATAGAGGACTAACTAAAAGATACGTGTTAAACTTTTGGACCCAAGCACATGCAATACTTTTTTCTTGATCCTTCAAAAAGAGGAAATTTTAACTTGTTTAATTTCTGCTGCAAATCTTTGTGGGCTGTTCTGAAAGTCTTATATCCACTCTTGGTCAACTCAACCTGAATTTGTAATAGTATCTCAAATTTAGTTTGAGTTCTAATCTTCGGATCACAACCCCTATCCATGCAAAAATTGATGCCATATGTTGCTGGGTTTTCCTCTTTTGCTTCAAGTGGCACCTCTTCTTGAGGTAAAGAACGTGGGTTAAAAGTTCTATCAACTGATCCAATTGAAGCTTTCTTTTTATTTGTGTGATTGGCTTACCCATCCTGATTTGAGTTACTTCCTGCACCTTTGAAATCCTGTGTGTTGGGTGGAATTTAAAATATTGTTCCGCGGAGACGTGCCCTCCCCCCTAAAAATCATGAGCTTTCCGAGACAGGGATGTTTCGGGAGCGCCTCAAAAACGTCTCTCCACTGCACGCCCACCTCTGCCATCTTTCTTCACTGACTCGGGAACGTTTCCCTCAATTTCAAGCCAATAAGAGATGTTTCTTTTGGAGGGGATGCCGGGAAGTGTCTGAGACACCCAGAAGTCCCCTCAACATCAAAGAAACTTCCAGTCATTTCCTTCTGAAAATGTCAACGAAAAGAAAAATGTAACTTAAATAAACTATAGCAATATAACCCGAAGTTGTTTTTGAAGATAATAAAATATTAAAAGAGACTTAAGAAGTTCAAAGAATTGGAGGTAATCTTACTGTATAATATTTTTTTCAGGTTTTCATTGTTCAAGTTTCAAGTTTCAACTTTTCACTGCAATGAGTCTCACTCTTACCAAATGTAGATAATGTTCTGAAAACACACTCCTTTATAAATTATTATCTCATGGTTGTTTGTCACTAGATAATGTCTCTAGAGTGATTTCTCTAGGTCTATCTTCACTGCAAAACATTCATGGTTCAGTGCACCCAAATGAACTAAAAACATTATATAGTAAAAGAAAATAACATTGCATATGCAACCTAAGTCACAAGGTTCGAATTCGAATTCGAGTTCGGCAACTATAAAATTCGAATGAAGTTCGGGAAGAGTAAAAATTCGGGAAAAAATTCGAAATAAATTCGCCTTATACAATTTTAATTATTTTCTAGATGTATTTAATATATATTATCAATTATCAAAATAGTCAAAATTGCTAAATAGATCCCACAACTCCATAAGCTTGATGAGATATTTATTAAGTACAAAACATAAGAAACATGTCAAATCACAATAACAAAGATATTATTTTGTTGCGAAGGTACAATCAAAAGTCAAGACTTCATAGCTTCAAGAAAGCTTGAAGTCATCAAGAGCACTTGGCTTAGATGGTGTACCATCATCATCAGTATATCACTGTTTTAAAACAATTTAAAAAAAAAATCAAATACTAAATTAATTATTACAAAATAGATTACAAAGAAGTTAAAAACTATAAAAAAATTTAAATTGATTACAAGTGTCAAAAAACTATATAAATTGAAATAAAAAATTTATACAAATTATATTATGTAAAAAATTTATATACAAATTATATGTAAAAATTATATAAAAAAACAAAACAAAATATAAAATTAATAACCATATGAAAAGTTAAAACTCTATTAGAAAATACAAACTATTAAAAAATAAATCAAATTGAATAACCTATTACAATTACAAACTATAACCTATTGAATAAACTATTACAAAATACAAACTATAACCTTGTAATATGTAATACAAAGTTCAAACCAGGAATAGAGATAGCATCAATGTCTTCTCCAAGAGGTTCAAAAACGATGAATAGAGATAGCATCAATGTCTTCTCCAATGGAAAAAAAAGTCGCACAAAATCAACAACAGAACAAAGTCGCACAAATGGAAAAAAAGTTGCAGGCATTGCCGCTTCAGCTTCACGCAAGCGTCACAGGGTGAGGGCAGCACGAGCCGAGAGGGAAAATGGCGCGGAAGAGAGACGAACGTTGCAGAACCTGCTGCAACAAACTTTGCTCAAAGCTATGAACGTCTCAGGAAAACTTTGAGTCACGAACGTCTCAGGAAAACTTTGCTCATTCGCAGGGTGGATTCTTTCAGCATTCGAGCAGCATTTTATAGATTTTTCTGCTCAATAAAACCCTCTAAACTCTGCAAACGGAAATTTTTAAACTTATTCGACTCTTAATAGGAAGTCCTCTTTAGCAGCCGAATCATTAGCGGATTTTAACGAATTTTTGTGGCAAGTTTTACATTCGGCAATATCCGAATATCAAGCTTGATATTCGCCGAATCTTGTGACTTAGTATGCAACTCATTTCATACTATTGTTACATTCTGTAACTATCATTAATGGAGTTATAAATCTTCAACATCTTAAATCTGGAGATCTACACTTGCAAAGCTAGCCTAGAAACTGCTGTTTCATGTCTATATTTGATATTCATATTTTCAACATGCAACTCATTTGATACTATTATTATATTCTGTAACTTATATTAATGCAGTGTTGAATCTTCAACATCTTAAATCTGGAGATCTACACTTGGAAAGCAAGCCTAGAAACTGTAGTTTCTTGTCTGTATTTGCTATTCATATTTTCAGTATGCAACTCATTTGATACTATTAAAAATTCTACAGCTTATATTTAATGCAGTTTCGAATCTTCCAAATAACTTCTAATTATACTTTTCCTTTTGTGGGTCCCAAATTTTTTGTCACAATTTGAATCATCATTTATTATTTTTGTATATTATTTAATATTTATTATTTGTTATATCAAGCTAGTGTTTAGAAACAGTTATTTTATTTTAATTAAATGTTAATAAACTAGACTGTTCATGCTTTCATATCCGATTATGTTAACTTCCATCGGACCATTTTTATATTAACTTGACCATACTAGTTATAGCATTATATAAAGAGCCATAAAACAAATTACTTTTTACTAGCACGGAGCATAAGGCATTCAATATAACCAGTATATAAAGTTTTTGCCTTAGTGAATTGCATTTATTGGACATACCCAACTTAGACACACGTGTAGTTGGCCTTGAAAGTGATTGAGCCTGCATTGCATTTTGATGCTTCAATGTTGTCTAATAAAATTTGTTCTACTGAGATTGTTCAATGTCTCAACACATTAGCTGCAGTGCTGGAGTTTCTTTGGTAGACGTTAGCATTCCACATGTTCTAAAAATTGATTTTGATATTTCTTAGGTTTTGGGTGTTGCAGCATTTCTGTACTTGATTTCTAGATTCATCTAAATGTGAGAATATGCACTGTAATATATGGAGCTTACAATCCTTATAATGAAAAATTCAAAATCTTTTTTTGCTTTTGGCACAAATGTTATATTTTTATTGTATTCTTGCGTTATTGTTATCATAAACTATACTTCACTTTTCTTTAAATTGAATTCCTATATAGTAGATGCTAGCTGAATCTCTTAGTAGCAAATTTCTTAGTCCTAGTTTTCTACTGCTTTCAACTAAGTATTCGAAGAAGTCAAATCTCAGATTATAATTGGGTTTAGGATCCTAGTATAACTGCTTAGAGGCATAGAAATAGGAGTCCAGCTCTGTATTTCAGTACACTACTTTCATTATATTTAATGAAGTTGTTTTTTGTTTCACCTCTAAAAGAACTGGACATTATTACAGGAACCCAAGTTACGGCAAATTCAAATTTAGAGTTTTCTGCTGAGAACAACTCATCCCCCAATTGGTGTAAGTGTAACCTGTTATTGTTGGAAACAAAGGCCTGCAACTAGACAACTTCATATTCTTGCTTGTCTCAGTAGTTTTATCTTTTCTCCTAACTTGTTGGTGTTCATTGTGGCTCAGGCTTGAAAATCCCACGATTCCAGGTCTCATCAGCCCCACATCAGCGTGTTATAGGTTTATCAAGGCGTGTTCGCCCCCCTCCTCTGCATCCATATCTGTCAAAAACTGACAAATAACTGTACACCTTTATATGATAAGTCAAGGACTGCTTGTGAGGTTGCAATCTTTCAATATTGTATGAGAAACAGGTCTGCTCAGAGTTGTACATCACATATGCAGTGCAATTTCAGGTATGACATCATACATTTTGAAGCATGTGTGGGATGAAGCCTTGGTAATAACTGTAAAACTTTTATACCTCAATCACATCATATCATCATCTGGTGTTGGGTAACTCTTTTATGTCCAGCAATAATTTGATCGGAAACTTCCAGTTTGGGCTTGTTAATGTAATATGGAAGCTTCCACTTTGGGTTTGTCCAGACATCTTAAAGCATTTCTTTCTGGCATTTTGGATGTTTTGATGTAAGTTGTGCCACCGGCTATCAAAGCTTGAACCACATAGTGGTAATTCATAAGTCTATCTGGAGATCGGTCATGTAATGTGAGAAAATATGATACAGCTCTGATAACCAAATTATCTATTAGTTTGTACAATTTGCTTAAGCATGGAGGATGCTATAAAACTCAACTGAATTAATTATTTAGTCAGTTAAGATGGTGAAAATCCCCTTGCTCTAAATGAGCAAATATAAGCATTTATATTTCTTTGCTGTTCAAACAAGCAAATGTAAGCTTTACATGTCTTGTTTGTTAATGGACAAGGCGCACCCCTGGTCCCCTAAGAGGCTGAGGGTGATCTATACTTTTATGAATGGAATATCCAGCATTTTCTTGAAGAAATACAAGTACATATATTATATAGTGGAAAAAGAAAATTTGATTGATGGGATAAGGGCAGAGTGGACTGAACCATAGGACATGAAAAAGCTGACACATGAAATTAATATGGTTGTAGTAAGTTGAATTATTGTCTATATAAAAACAAATAAATTTTAATCTGAAATTTCACTTGTTTTTCATAAATATTGAATGCTATTTTTCTATTTTAATAAAAAATATTACTACAAATTAAGATTATATTGTAATTCATCTTTGTTTTTATGAAGCTTAATTTTTTTTTTTGATCGGTAAGATGCCGAAGTCCTATAGATTATATTATTAAATAAATTTTACAAAGTTTCGTTCACGCAAACGCTAGTAGGAAAGAACAGAGAAGAAAACCTCCCTCTCGGGACATGAGTTCTATACCTAAATGCAAAATTAGAAGGGGCATACCCCAATTTTCAAAACTTAATGAAGGGTGTACCCTTCTTTACATCTTTTCATCATCTATTCCATTTGGTTATGCTGAGTTTTTGTGCAAGTGTCCTTGTTTCAATTGGTCTATTAGAGTGGCATTCCTTCCTTTATTGCTTTGGTTGTATAATTACAAGATCCCTTATTTTGGTTTTGCCAAAGGATCATATTTGATATGTAATCACAATTTATTAGAATCTCTCTCCAAAGGCATTCCTTAGGAAGGCTTGCTTTCCTTCATCTCCATTTTGTACATATACACATGTTCATCAATTTATAATAATTTCCTTCCCGTTTTGTCTTTAGATAGACATGAAACATTGTGTTACTCTTTTTAAAATTCCTTTATGTATACCTGCAACTTCATAATCACTTCAAGCTTATAGGTTGTGGTTAATTTGCAAAATTTAATTGAAACTTCCAATATTTGGATCTTGGGAGGGCTACCAAGAGTTCTATTTTGATCAATTTTTCTTTGGTAACTTTATGTTTTAGCACAATTTCTTTATTATTTATATGCCATTTCTATTGATGCTTTGTTGTTTATATCTCATTTTCCTTAATCTTCTTTGAATGTATCTTACTATTGATTTGTTTCTATCTAAAGTCCCAATTTACCTTTTTTCTAGTTTATCTATGATTTCTTTATTTGTATTTGGGTATGCTTTTAATTTCTCTAGATATGCTCAATTTATAATAGCTGAACTTCTCTTTGGTTTGAAGCCTCTTTTCAATTCGAATGACAATCTGTGAGTATCTTTGCTTGTTACTTTTGTAAGTATTTCATGAGTTTCTACATTCTACTTCGACCTTCAATCTCATTGTAATTGTTAGTCTTAAAATCAATAAGCAATCAATAAGATATTGAGTCTATAATCAAGGTAATTTACCTTTTTTAACCCCTTATTCTTAAGGGGTAGTTTGATTCTTTTCGTTAGTGCTTTTGATGTTAAGGTTTTTAGTTTTAATGTAGGAATATGCACTTTTTAAGTTTAATGCTTAAAAATTGTTATAATGCTTTGTGTTTGAATTTAAAAGGATTGGAAATAGGGGAGTTTTGCTTGAAATGCAGCTAAAAGCATTCTATTAAGAGGTGAAAAATGGACTCTAGGCTACATATTCATTCTTAGTATTATACTTTGTCTAGAGGTAGTTGTTGCTGATTAGATTTCAATATTGGATTGTAAAAGAGACCAATAAAAGTATCAATTGATTTAGATTTAAAATGCGAAGTTTTGAATATTTGTATCTTCCCATCTACCAAGATTTATTTGTAAATTTTATTTAGTCTTTGTTCTTTTTAGACATGTTTGGATTTGGATATTTATTGATAATTAGAGTAAACGTGTTTTTTTATATTAATCTTAAGAGAGGAAGTGTTATCAATCTCTTGAAATAGGTGTAAGGTCATGAATGTCAGATTGTGATATAGGTTCCAAAATTTGATTTTATCAGTCTATGATTGTAGATTTAAATAGCATTATTATTTAAGTGATTGAATGCTATTATTATCCATTTCCTTATTAATAAGTTTGTGTAAATACGTTTGTGGTGTTTTAAGGATTGGAAATTGTCTTGCTCTAATAGAGATCGTTCTAATGAGTAGTGTCTGGTTAATGAAAGTTGGATCGAGTGTAATGGTCACTTCTTTAATGTCAATTATTATCCTCATTATAGGCTATACATTTCCTTCTTAGTATCGATTTGTAATTAAACCATCTATGATGGTATTTTATCCTGTATTGCCTAGAATATTCTTTTTGATTAACATTTATATATGATATTTATTAATATATGGTTGATTATGAGACTCCTTTTTAATTGCTGTTGGATTACTTCCAATCATTGACCCTTACTACTCATCACTTGCTGTGAAAAACAAAACATGACATAAATAATACAAACCAGGTTTGATTTTAAAATCCTTTTTATTTATATCTATAAAGTGGAACTTTACATTGATCCTTTGAATAAGTTTCTATAGACTAGAGTTGTTATTTCTACAGAAGCCAAAATAAAGTGTATCCTTGATTATGTATTCAAAATCTTTGGAGAAGAGTATTAACCAAAATAACACTTACCTAGATCTTGATGAAGGGAGAGCCATGAAACAAAGAAATAAACAACTGATGGGATTCACTATACAAGAGCCAAATGTGCCTACTATATAGAACATATACATGCTACATAGACCATTTGCATACTACATCGGCCATTTACTTGAGAGAAATACTTATCAAAGGAAAAAATTATAGTGTTAGAGCCAAAGATAACAACAAACTTGTTGACAAATAGGCAAAAAGAAACTATAAACAATGTCTTGATCAAAATGCTCATGGATTTCAGCCTTTGAGAACACCATGATGTACTCTTTAGCCTCCTATTCGTTGATGTCAATTTGACCCTACATATGCACTAGTATGTTCTTCTTGCAACATTTTGAAGTTAGGGAGGACAAAGTCCAGGTTGTCCAGATTGTTGAAATTGATTGAAGGCGTTGGTCGATAGCCAAAAGCAGTGAGATAATAATTGATCCAGTCATTATTAGCATCTTGGATAATGCTTCTCCACCTTGGCTTGGTTTCAACGACATAAAATAGGAAGATTCCTAGGAGGGTGGACCATGTATTCCTCAAGATAGGGAATTTCCAAGTTGGCAGTGGAACTAAGGACAACTTGTTCAAGACCCTCAAGGCAAGTGTCTTCAAATAGGTTGTTGGAGATGCAAATGATGTTCGTTGGGAGGACTTGGGCATTAGCCACACACACTATGAAGGAGCCAATGACTTCACTATTGGTTCTGCATGTAAAGTCATATATGAAAAACTTATCACCTATTGCCCTAATAACAACTAGCCTAGTCATATTGTCCACTTCCCCAAGCACTTTGGTCTACCTTTCCAGTTTCACTGATCTAGTAAAGGCCATAGTTTGGTCTTTGTAAGCATGGAACAAAACAAAGGCAGTTTCCATACCAATAGAGGCTAAAAACTAAAACCAAACTAACCAGGCAAGGGTGATAGAAGCAAACAAAGACAAGACATAGGCGAGATGAAAGAAAAGTAAAGGTGCCTTTTAAAGGCATAGGAGAACACTCAGGATAGAACATCAACCTGCTCAAAAGCACTAGAAGAATCTTGAAACTGCTGGGAGGTTCACCCAGAACAATACATTTTAATAATGAAAAAAACTACAAGGTTGTCCAAAACAAAAGCTAACATAAGCACGTATAAGGCTGGTCTTGGGCTAATGTAATAAGGTATCATATTTTAAAGCCAAGACTAGGACAAACTGTAATAAGGAAGACATGAAAAGCCGAACAAGTAAGTTTAAGCCCCGATTGGTGACTACAGGGATGAGATACAAGGAGCAAAAATATAATGTAATGAGGGTCAAATACAAATCCTTAGTGTTTAGGTTTTAATGCTTATATAGATATATTGTTTTTAGAGAGAGGAGGCAATGATTGAATAGTTGAACCTAAGAGTGGAAGATAGGGGAAATGAACACCATACTAAAACATGAGACGTATGTTCTAAAGGAGAGAGCAATTACCCTTGAGATCATCCTTAGATCTAAACTTAACCTCTAAGATTTAGTGCCACCTAAGAGCTAAAATGCTACAAACTAGACTTCTAAAAGGCTATCTAAAAGAGGTTAAACCATCCTATTTACATTGGTAAATTGGCCGAAAGAAGACTTTAAGTATAAGGACCCATAAGAATTCCTATATAGAATATGTACTAAGGGTGTATTGAACTATAAGCTAATTGCTAGTAGCTCGATGTACGCAATCAATGTTATAAGGGATAAAGTATCTTTTATTTGTTAGACTATTGGATAGATATGTTAGCCGACTGGATTGTCGTCGGTGTTTCTGTAGCCGACAGATTGATTTTCGTCGGTGTTTCTGTATTATGTAGCCGACGGGTAAATAGTTTGTAGCGGACATAATGGTTGTGGCCGACGGACTCCTTCAGGAAGGTTCGGCAGATAGTATTTATATTCCGTTTGGGATCATTGTAATTCATCATGAATCTGATCTTATGAAGCATAATGTAATGTTTTGGCATATGCGAATATAATAAAAGGAGTTTGCTGTTCGTGTTCTATGGTCTGTATGCGTTCATTTATTTTACCTGTATGGTAAACATTTGGCACCGTTGCCTTATGAATATGGAAGGTGGGAGGATTGAAGATTAATGCCAAATCAGCTTAACAAGGATCGAAATAAGGCGAAGGGAAAAAATGGAATCCGTATTGCGCAAGAAAATTTAATTCTGGCACAATAGGCTGACTGCCAAAGGAGATTTCAGAAGATTGCTGACGAAAACAGGAGTGCGGAGGCATTGTTGGAGGAGACTCGACAGTGGGTGGAATTGGTGGAAGAAGCACGGGAGGAGTTTTTGAATTTGTGTTCACCGAGGGAAGAGAATCTAGACAGAAGAGCATTGACTCGCACGGCTCAAAGTGCCGATGGAGCAAGAGCGTGGAGTGAACTCTTCGTTCGGGGTACACTTCCGTGGGAGACAATTTTAGAAGATCCTTTTTCTTCACCAAGGTTCGCAGTGGTTGAGTCTGACGGTGTGGGAAAACAGTCCGCCGGTGCGAGAGTGCAGTTTGTCGGTGTGGGAGACCAGTCCGCTGGTGTGGGAGTGCAGTCCGTTGGTGTAGGAGACCAGTCCATCGGTGTGGGAGTGCAGTCCGTCGGTGTGGGAGACCAATTTTTTGGTGTGGGAGTACAGACTGCCGGTGTGGGAGTGCAGACCGCCGGTGTGGGAGTGAAGAGTGTCAGTGTTGTAGGACTGAGCAACGCCTATTTATAGAAACCAATCATGATGGCGGGACCAAAAGAGAAACTGCCGAAGTTCAATGGCTATGGTACGGCCGATCCCATTCGACATTGCAAAACATGTGAAACGATTTGGAAAGAAAATGGGATAAATGATGAAGACGACTAAATGAGGCAATTTTCGGCCACCCTACAAGGCGTAGCAATTGATTGGTTCACTGATATAGATCCACAAAAGCTAAATAGTTGGGATAACATTAAAAAGGAGTTTCTGGCAAAATTTAAACTGTTGCGAGATGATAATGAAATTGTAGAAGAAATCTTCAATATTAAGCAGGGGAAGAACGAAACCATCTGCGTTTACGCTAGGAAATTAAAAGACTTGATAAACAAAATGGAAAGTAAGTTGACGGACGAACTTCAGAAAAGATGGTTCGTGGAAGGCCTATGCTCGAAGTTGAGGAGGAAAATAAAAATTGTCGCCACTGTTGTCATACACGGAAGCTTATAACAAAGCATTGGACCTCGAAAGTGAGCAGAAAATAAAGAAGAAGAAGAACACTAGCTCCTTTGATTCGAATGACGACGAGCCTGCTAGAGGTGATAGCAGTGACGAGGAAGGCAACAGTAAGAAGGTTCGTGCCCTCCAGAAGGACACGATCTGCATGATGGAGTTTAAAAACATGCAGACAGAGCCAAAAGGCAGTGAACTGTGGTGCATAGAGTGTAAGACTGACGGTCATACTAAAGGATCATCTCCAAAGAACCAATTCTATGACATTTGTCAGATCATGGGCCATTCGACAAAAGAGTGCCCCTTTAACATGAAGACAAGAGGATCTCCGTAGGTGCTTCTTACACAGGAGGCTTCCCCATCGGGTAGTAGCGAAAATACAAATAGCACAGGTGCCACATCCGAAGGGTACAAGAATAATAACCAAGGGCAAAATAACAACAAAAATGCGAACAATAACAATAATAATGGGAGCCGAAGTCGAACCCAGTATGATGTAAACGGATGGCCGATTGTTCAATGCTGAGCATGTCATTTGTGGGGTCATTTTGCGCGGGATTGTACAGTGGCAAACACACCGAAATTATTATGCAGATGGTGCGGACCTGGCGACCATGAAGATGCCAAGTGTCCAAAGTTTGGAGTAAACTTGATCACTATTGGCACAGATGTAGAGGAGGTTTTGGCAATTACACGGAGGCAAGCAGAGGAAAAAAGAAAATTGGAGAAAATGTAGGCGAAAATTGCAAAGGCATCATCAGCGGGGACATCTTAGTTGAAGGACACCACCGACACCTTGGCAAGGAACTTTGTAGAACAAAACATTGTATGACAGATCTTACAAACGGAGATACCAGTCAAGATAAGTGACCTCCTCACAATGCCCCAGTTACAGACGACCATTCTAAATCATACACCGTTTTCGAAAGAAACAGAGGACACATGAAGGGACAGTAGGGAAGTGATGACAACAGACCTAATGCTACTGGCACTCACATCCGGACGACATCTGGCGGTTGTCAAGATGGGGATTTTGGAAAATGTTTTGATAGACACAATTGTTGACAGAGGGCCTGGCGTGAATGTGTTGCCGAAGGATACTTGGAAGAAGTTGGGAAAGCCGATGCTGTGACCACCTACATTTCAGTTGCTCACGGCAGACCAGCACAGGATCAAACCGCTAGGAACCTTCAGGGCGCAACCGGTAACCATTGGTACGCAACCATTTTTATTGGATTTCATAGTCATTCCATTGAAAAGAAAAGGATATGATGCTATTCTGGGATGGAATTGGTTGGTGCAAGCAACAGTAAAACATGATTGGAAATGAAATACCCTATCAATGGAGTGCGGAAGCAAAAGATTCATAATTGACCTGCACACACAAATGGTAGGTGAGGAGGCAACATCGTCAGACTCAGAAGGTGAAGGTGATAGTGACGACGAAAGAAATGACAATGAAGGAAAAAGGAGAATGGAACCGAATGACGAAGGAGTATTGACACTAGAAGGAGGATCAAATGATGACGACCTAGACTTGGTGAATGGCCTTTACCACTGGCAGATAGAAGACTACAAATTGTTTTCGAGTTGTAATATGCTAAGGGTCGACGAAGGTGAGAAAAGAAGAAGAAAATGAGTGTCCAAAAGAATACAGAGAAGTAGATGACGCAAAGGAGGTTACGACTGAAGAAGGGAAGGACATGCAATACAAACCCAGAAAAAAAGAAAAATTCCACCGTCCAGTACACGGTGAACGGACCGCACAAGAAGAAAAGAACGCATCGCATCATAAAATTACTTGAAGGGTACCGACAGCAAGGAAATAATCTAGATGCACGACGATCACAGGCATAGTGGGTGACGGAGGTGACACAAAACAGACGTAAGGTGTGGCATGACAAACCTCTCAGACTCAATAGGTTTCTGCTGGGGCAGTTGGTACTCAAGTACGACGGAAAGAATGAAGTCAAATCGCAAAGGTTTAAGGCCAGATGGGTTGGACTATATCAGATCCGAGAGGTTGGCGATAATGGAGTGATCAAATTGTCAACCTCGCATGACAAAGAGATACCTCACGCAGTCAACAGATCATACCGTGTTAGGAAGATGCCGTCACCGTCACCGTCATAGAATGATCAGATGATTCCCTTGTCGTCGTCGTTGCAAAATGGCGACGCCTGGAGGCAAAACTGAGGTGCTATTATTTATTTATTTTATTTTTGTCAAAAAAAAAAAAAAATCGAAAAAGAAAAGTAGTAAAAGTCCCATGGGGGGATGCAGCTATTTGCGGACTGTCCTGCGACAGATGTCCGCGGACTATCCCGCAGGTGGCTCCTACGGACTGTCCCGTGACAGATGTTCGCGGACTGTCCTGCGAGTGGCTCTCGCGGACATGTCCCGCGAGTAGCTGTCTGTGGATTGTCCCGCGGTAGATGTCTGCGGACTGTCTCGTGGGTAGCTCCCGTGGACTGTTCTGCGGGAGGTCTTCTGCAGTGTGATCTGTCTGTTATCTTCCCGCAGAGTTCTTCATCGGACGTCGGCAGAGTTGTCCGCATCTCTCAGCGGAGTCTTTTCACATTTTCCCACAGACTGCCCCGCGGCTTTGCATTTTTTCCCAGGTGCATTAGCTCTGCAGTTTCTGGAGAAGCCCAAATTTAATGCAATTTGCAACAAGAAATTTCAAAGGAATAGATTGTTTGATTGTTTTCATTGTCGGAAGAATTGTTGAGCTTCTCATTGCTGGAGGAGTTGTTTCAGCAAAAGATTGTTGGAGTTTTGTTTCTCATTTGTGGAGGAGAGATTGTTGAGTTTGTGTAGAAGATGGGTGTGCAGGGTTTTCTTAAAAAAAATTAAAAAAATGACAACAGATTCAAGTTGTTCGGAATGAGTAGCAGATGATGCCACAGGGAAGGAGAAGCATTAGTGGTTTCCAGAAAGAGTGTAGAATCGACAGAAAATGACAGAAATGGTGTGTTCTGTGTAGTTTTGTGTGGGCTTCGGAGTGCTAATTTGGTCTTGGTGGTGACCTCGACCCCGCCAGGGGCGTTGCCCCTTGGACCCCCAGTCGTTGCGGATATCAGTTGTGGGAGTCTGA
This sequence comes from Cupressus sempervirens, assembly GCA_028749045.1. NCBI lineage: Eukaryota > Viridiplantae > Streptophyta > Pinopsida > Cupressales > Cupressaceae > Cupressus > Cupressus sempervirens. The sequence continues at coordinate 112,827,419 of CM053790.1, forward strand.
CTAGTTGAGAAGAGTTGAAGTTGCTGCAGGCATGGGCTTTTTGTGTACCGGAGGCACTAGGAGTAGGTGTTGGCTGAGAGGCTGTCTTGGAGGATGCATGGAGAGCTCAGGAGGAGTGGGTCATCCAAAAGGCAGTATAGCGACACTTAGCTCAGTGGACCCAGTGTTGGAAGCAGAGAAAGTAGCACAGGTGGCTATCAAGGTCAACTTCATTAAGGAGGTAGTGTTGTGTTAGCAGAGGCTACAGGCACGGGACGAAGGTGACAGTGATGTGTCAGAAGCAGATTTATCTTGTTGTAATTAGTCCGTTAATGTCTTTTTTTTGTTAATTTGTCTCAGATATTTTGGTAGTCGTTAGGAGATGACTTCTCTTTTTGGGAGGGATGGTGTCAGCCAACTGGATTGTCGTCGGTATTTCTGTAGCCGACAGAGTGATTGTCATCAATGTTTTTGTAGCCGACGGGATGATTGTCGTCGGTGTTTCTGTATTTTGTAGCCGACGGGTAAATAGTTTGTAGCGGACATAATGGTTGTGGCCGACAGACTCCTTCGGGAAGGTTCGGCGGATAGTATTTATATCCTGTCTGGGATCATTGTAATTCATCATGAATCTAATCTTATGAAGCATAATGTAATGTTCTAGCATATGCGAATATAATAAAAGGAGTTTGCTGTTCGTGTTCTATGGTCTGTATGCGTTCATTTATTTTACCTGTACGGTAAACAAGATACTCTTTTCTGAATATAGTTTGGAGAATGTATAAAAAGGGGTTGTGAAGAAGTTCTAATGCTGTTTTCTACAACCTATACCGAGGGACATTGTAAAGATTGCATTGTTCTTAAACAAATTTGGTTTAAATGTGAGGGGTCTATTTAGGGGTATAGGATTTATTCATTTTTGAGGTTTTTTGTCAGTCCTTTTTCTTATTCGATTAATTTATTGTTAATCTATCCTCCCCGTTTACTCCTAGATTGGCCAATTTATCAACTTCTTTGTTACCTTCCCCAAAAATGTGTTTTTATAGTAATTTCTTCAAATGACTTAAGTATTGTTATTGTGTATTCTAATTTGGACTGTATTTACCAATTAGGTGTGCTTTCCTTTCTAATAGCATTCAAGATAATTTGCGAGTCTCCTTCTATAATTAAATTAGTTATTCTTAATTCCTTGCAAATACTGAGTCCTTTGATTTGGGCTTCCATTTCTGCTAGGTTGTTTGATATTTCCCTTAACGATTTTTCTTGTGTTGCAATACATATGCCTTTATCCGAGTATAGGGTGCATCCTAAGCCATCTATGCCCAGGTTTCCTCTAGAGGCTCCATCAAAATTCAGTTTCATCCATCCCAGAGGTAGCGGGTCCCATTTGCATCCTACTCTTGCCAATTTATTTGTTTTTGAGTGTAATAATGGTGGATTAATCAGGTTAGTCCTATTATGATGCATCTCTGCATCCCATTCTGAATATGTTCCTTCTTCTCTGTAAGAATTCCTTAAATTAGAGTTTGCAACTTCTATAATGCCTGCTTCCACTTTATTGAGGAGGGAAGGAAACTCTAGGGATTTATTGCAGAATATTCATCTGTTCCTTTCTTTCCAAATTTCCAAAAGTAAAATTGATGGGGATATGAGCCAAAGGTTATTATAAACTATGTTTTCCATTTTAGGCTAACTTTTGAGGTGCTCCATTAATCTATTTGGAAGTGCTGATTACCAATTTAATTTTTTGCATAGCTAAGACTTAACATTCTTTTGTAAAGGGGCAATTGTGTAATAATTGTTCTTCCGATTCTGAAGCGTGTTCGCATAAGGAGCACCTGGATGGACCTTCAAAGACCATCTTTGTAAAACGGTCCGCAGTTAGTATTCTATTCTAAAGGTTTACCCATAAAAAGATACCTACTTTAGGAAGGCATGCTTTATCCCATCATAAATTAGTGGTATATTGATTTTGCTGGGCCATTGTTGGGAGTTAATAATCCTTTAATATCCTCTTTTCACATTGTATTTGCCATCTTTTGATGCCCCCCATATTAATCTATCTTTCCTTTCTTTGTGATTAGTCTGTCTATGTTTTATTATATCTCCAAAGATATATTTTTCTTGCTGAGTTAATTGAGTTTCCTTAAGAGATCTCCATTGCCAGCCCTTGTATACATTATCGTTTACTTTGATTTTATAATCACTGACTTTTGTTCTCCACTGGTTTACTAGTGTTGTTTTGATGTTATTGGGGAGATTTAGAGAATACAGGGGAGGGAGTCCATCCCACAAGTCTTCCCAAAATAAAGCATCCTCTCTTGATCCTATATCCTAGATTAGATTGTTTGTAATTAATGGTCAGGATTTTATCATGAAGTTCCAAACTTTTGATCCTCTAGGCAGATTTATAGTCCTAAAGATAGATAAAGGATCAATGAAGACTAAATATTTTGAGTATAGAATTTTTGCCCATTTGCTTTCTTGTTCTTGGTCTATTCTCCATACCAATTTAGCTCCTAGTGCTTCATTTTACCAATCTAGGTTTTTGATTGTGAGGTCTCCATATTCTTTCAGTTTACAAATATTTTCTCATTTTATAAGTGCTTGTTTCTTTTTCTCTTCTATCCCTTTCCAAAAAAAGTCTTTTAGTTTTTGTTTAGTGCTTTTCTGGTTCTAGTTGGAAGGGGAAGACATGACACTTGGTACGTAGGTATTGCTGAGAGTACAAATTCAATCATTGTAGTTCTTCTCGCCTTATTAAGCCACTTGCTTTTCCAACTTTCTATTTCAGTTATTGGTTTCAATGACTTGCCTTCCCTACTTCCTTTTTCTAATAATATACCTAGGTACTTACAAGGGAAGGAACCTTTCTTATAGCCCATTAGGTTACATATGTTATTTTCTAAATTCGGTCTTGTGATTAGGAAGAATATTTTTGATTTGTTTGTTAAATTTTTGTCCTGATGCTTCTATGTAGGTTCTTATAATTTGTTTAAATTGTTGTGCTTCCTCTATTGTACTTTCTCCAGGAAGCATTGTATCATCCGCAAATTGTTGATGGGTTGTTTTGGGAACATCTTCAGTTGTTTGTATCCCTTTGATTCCGCCATCCCTTTGTGCTTCTTCAATTTCTCTTCCAAAGGCTTCAACTATTATAATAAAAAGAAATGGCGAAACAAGCCCCCCTTGCTTTATTCCTCTTGATATACCAAATAAATCTTCTAGTATATCATTAACCAATAAAGTATTAGGAATGGAGACACAATTGAATATTGGGTTTATCTGTTGATGGGAGAAGCCAAATGCTTTAAGAGTTATACATAAAAATCGCCAATCGACTTTGTGGTATGTCTTTTGGATGTCTAACTTCATCATCATACATGGTTCTTTATTGGTCTGTATTGAATGAATAACTTCATGAATTATGATGATGCCATCTAAAATTGATTTGTTTGTAACAAAACCTATTTTCTCTTTTGAAATAAGTTTGGGAAGTAGTTTCTCGAGTCTATTGGCTAAGGCTTTTGATAAGATTTTATATATAGTATTACAGAGCGCTATAAAGTCTCCTAGCTCCTCATGGTTGGTTTTCTTTGGGATGAGAGCTAGGAAAGTATTATTGATTTTAGCTAATAGTGATCCAGAATTTCTAGTGGCCTCAATTGCTTCCCATAGTTCTTGACCCAATATATCCCAACATTTTTAGAAAGAGTGCATCTTTAATCTCTTCTTTAGAAATTTTTTAATTTAGATTTTTATTGTCTTCATTTGTTATAATTTTTGGAATATTACTTAACATCCTATTTTGAGCTATTAATTTTGAAGATGCGTAATTATTGGAAATTTCAATATAGTAGATAACCATCTCCTTCACTATTGTGTTAGGTTCTTCTACTAAATCCCCATTGATTTTCTTGATTTTTGCTATTCTATTGATGACTCTATTGTTTAGGGTGTTGTTATGAAAGTATTTTGTGTTTCTATCTCCTTCAGCTAGCCAAATTTCCCAAGATTTTTGCCTCCAAAATGCTTCTTTATTTAGTATATCTTCTTGAATTACCAACAATTCTTTTTCTTTTTGGTATTTGGCGTTGTCCATACCTTCTTGGATCACTTCGGCACCAAGAGTGTTTAATTCTTGTTCATTTTCTATCTTAGCTTTAAATAATTATTAAAGTGTTCTTTGTTCCATTTCAAAATCTTATCTTTAAGTGCCTTAAGTTTTGACTTAAATGGTATGATCCTAAACGAGGTAAAATAGATGAGTTAAAGGAAAAGTTAAAAGTAGTAAGATCTCATTTGAATATGAATCTATCCAACCTTTCAGCTATGTTACTAAAACCTTTTCTCCTATTGTTCCATGTGAATATCCCATTGTTGGTAGGAATATCAATTAAGTTATTCTCTCCAAACCAGTTATTGAAGTCTATCATTGCTTGAGGAATGATTGTTACCTTGCTTTTTCCTGCAGATTTAATAACACGTTAAAATATGCTCCAAAAAAATTTCTAGTTCTCATTAGTTTCCAAATAAGTGTTGATATCCAACCATAGTATTTTTTAATCTGAATTTGGTATTGGTCCATAAACATTGATAACACTAAAAGTTTGATTACTTTTGAAATTGCTTACTCTGCCTACCATCTAGTTGTTATGAGATTCTTGTAGTTCAAAGCTATTTTTTCTGGGATCCTATAGAATTCCTAAGCCTCTCAAGGCTCCATGTGATTCGTGCATTGCCAATTTCCACAATCCTATTGTTCTTTTGAATTTCTCTCCTTTATTTAATTTCATATTTTGTATTAAAATCTTAGTTATTGGGTATTGTTGTTTAGGCTTGGGTCTTGGTGCTGGTACAATTTTGGTATTGGTTGTTCCGGGGTTCTTCATGGGTTCTCTGTGGGTCCTTCGTAGAATGACACACAACAAACGTGGGTGCCAAGGAAGTAACCTAGTTTATGTATGTATTTCTGATTTGTTCATCAGCATGTTCTTTGCATTAGCTTTAGATAGGTCTTGCAACAACTTGCTAATATTATTCAAGTTAAAATTGGTGTATGTAATGCCCTTAGTTTATGACAATAGTGAACGGCAACCTACTTCGATTCATTTGATGGTCAGGGATTGATTTTTTTTTTGAAGATCTGAGTATATTACTGTTGATAGATTGTATAACCTAGCCAATAGTTAGGTTTGTTGATCATGTTCGGATTGATGTCAATTTGTAATGCATGCAATTTGAAACTATATTAGTAATATAATTATTTATTTATAATTTTATTGGCCAATATGGATTTATGAGCATCACTCTTCTTTTTGTATTTGTAACTTTGATGTTTGAAAATAAATACATACATATATGGACAAACCCAAATCCGCAAGGGGGGAAAAAATTGTCCTACCCACGTACCCAAACCCCGTATTCGTACCTGAACCAGAACCCAAATCGGTAACTTAGATTAAAATAATTATTGATTCAAAAACTTTAAGGTTATGCTTTAGAAAGTGTCTCTTGTTAGGGGCATTTACTCCCCTAACATTCCATGTAGTTAGCTTCATGGTTCCGTGGGAAGGAACTTCCCCTTCCTTACATTCAGTAAATCATTGATCTTTTTTTGATTTTATGCCTCACTTGTTTTGGTTCTAATTTCAGCCAATGATTTCCTTACACTTTTCTTATTTCATTTACCACATTTGGGGTGCTTAATGCTTTCTATATTTGCTGTGATGCCTAGATTTCCTATGTTGATGTTTGCATTCTGAGTGCTTTATGAGATTGTTTCATGAGCCCTCTCAACCTCTTATGTTAGTTTTTGCATTATTCTGTCACTGAGATCATCATCTATATTTTCAGTTTCCTCCTCCAAACCAGGATGTTTGATATATTCATTCTTTGTGTCTTCTTGCAATCCAAATTCCACCCAAAACTGCTGAATGACAACTTCATTTCCTTTTATTTTTCCTAGCTCTGAATGCATAGTTGAAGTGTCCTTACCATTTATACTTTATGACTTTGTAAGTCTTTCTATTTCTAGAGGTATTTGGTTACAGATTGGGCTTCCCTTTTTGCCTGTTGCCTATTCTATGATGGCTTCCTCAAGAGGAACTTTCCCACCAATTGGTGTCTACCAGAATTTAGTAAGTTTTTTCCTTTTATGTCTTGATTGATTTTCTCTTTCCTCTGATCTTTCTGCTAGCTATTCCTCTGTATCTTTTATGGGAGTTACATCTTGCTGGTTTAGAACTGTTTTGCATTCTATGAATTTGAAACTGATACTATTTGAAAGAGGCAGTGTCTGTACTTCCTTGATGTTCCCTTTTGGATCATTATCCTCTCCTATTGATTGAGTCGCCTTGCTTTTTTGTCTATATGATCTTTGTTGTTCCTTTAAGGTGTCATCTTATCTTTATCTAAAGCAATAACATGTTCTTGTAATGGGCAAAAATATTCTTCATTGTCTAAATCCATATTACTATTCTTAACTCGTTCTTCTGTGGTCTCTGAGCTTTTGTCTCCTCTACATCCTCTTTGGTTTCTTCTAGCACTTTTCCAAACTTGTGTTTATTTTCTTGTTCCAAGTTTAAAAACTTCTCATATCCATTCATGTTTTCCATTACTATTTGTTTTCTTAGGGTAATATCAAGTGTTCTTTATGGGTTTCCTCCCACAGAATAATCTGATCCCCTAAGTCGTTATGTATCAATAGAAATTCATTAATGGGCTGATAATATTTCTTCAAATTTCGTTTTATATCATCTATAAAAATATTTTTTTTTATACATTTCTCACATTGCTGCAAATTCCTGATATCTTCCTCATATTTGTGTATGCTTTCCATTATACCTTCTTCCACGTTTTGTGCCATAGTTCTTATTTGTAATTGCTCCTTACTGTTTTCTTTTTCTCCAGTTTTGATTGTTTGCTCTTCATTGTTTTTGTTACTTTTTGTCTGAAAGCTTTCTTTCTCCTCAATTATCTCTCATTCCTCTCTATTACTCCTTTGCTAATTATATTGTGCTAAATGTGTATTTGATACTCTATTAAGGCTGAATTGTCTTGTTCTTCCTTTTAATACTTATCTATATCTCTTAATTTCATGCTCGGGAGCATTTTGTTTAGGTTTGAATATCTGTGAACTGATTTGTATCTAGAATAGTTAAACCCTTTACTACTTTCCTTATCTTAAATGGAAATATTCTAAAGATAACCTTCAAATTTTGAATATTGTAATTCATAAAGTGACCTATTAGTTATAATTTTGATCTTATTTCCAGACATGATTCTAGTATTCAAATTGATTAATAGTTTGATTGATTTTTTAAATCTTTTTGTTATATATCCATTCCTAATAATTCACCTAGTGATGATCCAATCCTTTGAAAAAAATGAGAGTGAAGTATTTCTACAGGAATCAATTTTATAGCTATCGAAGTTGGGAATCTTAAATGACTAGCTATTTGCTCATTAATGTTTAGACCACATTGGAAAAAGTTTACAATATAGCCTTTATAAAAGAACAATGGAATTGATAAATTTTCATTTCAAATTGTTTTATTTTTGAAATGTAAAAGACTAAACATCTAGAAAGGGAGAGAATACTTACATGTTCCAAATTAAATGATTCCAACCATTCCCCTAATTTGAGATTTCTAGTCTTGGCATGGGCCCATTCCAGAAAGAATAGATGCCATCTTCTTGACATTCATGCTATCTTTCTTCATTGATTTTGTTGCTTATGATAATGACATTCTTGTGATCAATTTGCTTATGATCTTGAAACTTGGAGGATTTGTTTCTCCTCTATTTCAGAATAAGGTGTTCCCTTATCATTGGAATTAGATTTTTCCCTGTCTTCTCTTTTCAACAATATAAACTTATCTCCTCTTTGTTGTTTTCACTCTATTGTGTTACCTTCTTGATGTCCTCCTATTCTATTTCCTCCATTGCTTGCATTTTGGATTTTTGGATCCATTTTCCAATACAAATATTTGGATATGAATGCTTGTATTGGGGTGAAGGTTTTGTTCTTCATTAATCCAGAGGTTCCACTTATAGATTTGTGAGGCATAATATAGAGAAAACTATGAAAATTTTGGGAGGGTAAGGATCTGTTGATTTCTACATTTGAATGCGGTTGAGGATTATCCTTCATAGAAGAAAGGATATTATTAGGGTTCGGGCCAAGAGGGATCCTCTTAGTTTTCAAAATTTTCTTGGGCTTAATAGAAGGTATGCTTTGAGTGCTAGGGTTTATGCTGGGATTGTTGATTCAACATTTTTTTGTTGGTAACCATGATCCACTCCTCTTTTCCATACTCTTCTATAGATTGAACAGGCTTAGGGTTAAGAGTTTGCAAAGTTTCCTTCTTTCTACGATAAGAGATTTCAAGTTTACCTCTTTTATTTCTCTAGTTTGAATGTAATGGTTGCTTTGATTTGTCTAGTGCTGCCTGCGCTTGTAAGTGGTTCTTAGTTTTTGCAAAGAATTGATGTTGTTTTTCAATGATATCGTTCTAGAGAGGTTTATGTCTATTCTCTTTACTACTTCTGGGTTTTGTGATATCTCCTTCCCTACAGTAGAGCTTAGATGCCGGGGATTGCCGAATAACATTGAATCTATTTACAGTTGGAATGAATGTATTGACTACATATTTAGTTTTTGCAAAGTGATCGTTGTTGAGATTCACATGTGTCTTCACTGATTGGAGCAGAGCCATTTTAAAATTTAAATAGAGAATAAATTTTTTAATATTTATTACTTAGTAATAATCTCCTTTAAAATTTAAACGATTTGATACATATATTTTTTATTTATACTATTAAGATGGTTACTAATAATTTTTTTATATAAATTTTATATTATATTAGAATATAATTATATATTAATATGAAAAATTGTCTTGTTGTAAATTAAAATTTTAAGATGTCCAATTAATAAATTTTATAAATATACTGTTATATTAGAATATAATTATATATTAGTTTGAAACATTATCTTTTTGTAAATTAAAATTTTACATTATTGTTTCTATGGTCAAAGTAAGATATGGAAGTGTTAAAAATTCAGCTAAAAGAATATTAATAGTAGACCACCAAATAAACTTTGCCAACGTTATTACCAAAACTAGGAAAAAAATTCTAACTCATCCCTCTATTATCTTCCTTCTCTATTGCTTTCTTTTGATTTGTCTTATTTGCACAACAAAACTAAGACCCTTGATTCTATTTTATCAATGTTCATGACACTACATGTGTTGGAATACAAACACCACTGAGAGGCGGGGTGGGGGGAGGGGGGATGAATCAGTGGTTTAAAATACTTTGAAAAACTTGAAACAATTGCAAGTTATAAAAATTTAACTCATGAGCAAGATAGTTAATGAATAACAAAGTGACACAATATTTTAATGTGGAAAACCCTTAGGGTAAAAAAAACCACTTTGAATCTGAAACTTTATTGGCCTCTTGGACAAATCTTTTAGAGCTACAACTCTGGGAAGCACCAACATCCTGTTTTAGAAACACCAAATTCAAGGAGCACCAATCCCTTACACCTGAAGCACCAACTTCATGAATACAAAAAGCACCAACTTCCAAAATTAACAAATGAGATATAAAATCAGAGGATCATCTCTGTTAGAACACAAATCATAAATCACTAGTTTCAACTTCTTGTTGAAAACACAATGCAGGATATACTTGTATTCTCCTCAAAACATCTAATATCCAAATATATTTTATTTTTCTATTAAAAGATCTGATCAAATACTGATATGAATGAGTGAAGCAGCAATATATAACCCTTCTTCTACCTCTGAAATTTTTTCAATAAAAATCAAATCACAAATATGAGAATAGAAACATAAAGCATTACCCTCTTCTTTGCTGTTAAAAATCTGCCTGCAAACTGTTCTGTCTACACGGAATTCCACACCAATTCTGCAACTTCTATCAAAACCACCTATTGGATTTTTTAGAGGAATGTATCCTCTACTTATAAACCAATAAATTCAAAATTTTGGAGATAGTTACATACCCCAAACTTCCATTAGACCAAAACCGCTCAAAACTGTCATAAAAAATTGGTACCCATTTTTGATAAACAAACCTTTTCTCCTTCCATACATGTGTTATGCAAAAACTAATGAAGACCCATTTTAGCTATCTCCAAGATCTTTCCAAAAAGGTATGATAGTTGGGGTCTATCTGATAGAAAAAACTTGTCAACTTTCTAATAGACCAAAACTATTTTTTAATATCTATTTTCAAAAACAATGTGAACATTAAGTGTTAATTGTAGAACACTTAAGTATTTGTCTTGAATATGTTTTGAACAATATTGAAGGACATCAAATAAGATAATTACATGATGTTAGCCATACCATATGCTCATTATTGACATCAATGACAATAATCAAAGACCAAATACCAAGGGTTCAAGATACTCCCCAAGGGTTCAACATACTCCCCTTTTGGCATTGATCTCAATGCCAACTTCTACCTGTATATCCATGTGTACCTATATATCCTGTATATGTACCTGTATACCTGTATATCCAACATGTAGACATCTTCTTCATTTTTCTCCCCCTTTGACATCAATGACAATGGAGATATACCAAGGTTTCAGTGTAACAAAAAGATAAGAAAAATATGCTCCCCCTAAAACCTATCACTCATTTATAAACTTATGCAAGAGAAGAGAGGGTTAAAACCCCCAATCTTGTTCTTAACCCTTCAAATGTGGCTCTTGAGAGAGGTTTTGTAAATATGTCAGCAAGCTGATATGAAAAAGGAACAAATTCTAATTCAACGTTACCATTCAAGACATGTTCCCTTATGAAATGATAACGAACATCAATGTGCTTGGTGCATGAATGCATAACTAGATTCTTAGAAATGTTGATTGCACTCTGATTATCACAATAGATAGGAACTGGTTTAGACATTGTTACTTTCATATATGATAAATTTCGAACCATCCAAAGAACTTGTTGACAACAAGAACATGCGGCTATATATTCAGCCTTTGCAGTAGAAAGTGTAGTAGATTCTTGCTTTTTACTATGCCAAAACACTAGCTTGTTACCCAAGAAAAATGCCGCTCCTGAAGTACTTTTTCTTTCATCTAGACAACCTGCCCAATCTGAGTCAGTATAAGCAACAAATCTGAAATCATCATGTTTAGGATACCAAATCTCATAATCCAAAGTACCCTGAATATATTTGAAAATTCTTTTAACTGCCATAACATGAGATTCTTTAGGTGAAGATTGAAATCTTGCAACCAAACATACTGCATGCATGATATCAGGCCTTGAAGCTGTGAGATATAATAAACTTCCAATCATGGATCTATAAGTAGTTTGATCAACATTAGGAGAATCATCATTTTTAGTAAGTTTAGAACCTGTTATCATTGGTGTTCCCATAGGCTTACAATCTTCCATATGAAATTTCTTTAACATTTCTTTTGCATACTTAGTTTGGGATAAGAATATACCATTTTCCAACTGAGAAATTTGCAACCCAAGAAAATAGGATAGTTCCCCAAGCATGGACATTTCAAATTCAGATTGCATAAGCTTTGAAAAACCTTGACTTAAAGCATCATCATTGGATCCAAATACTATATCATAAACATAAACAAGAACAATGAGAACATCATCACCTGTACCATATATGTACAAATTGCTATCAACACCACCTCTTCTAAAGCCATTTTTGATAAGATACTGATCCAACCTAGAATACCAAGCCCTCAGAGCTTGTTTCAAACCACAAAGAACTTTTTTTAACCTATAGACATGATTAGGATAGTCTTTGTTTTCAAATCCTTCAGGTTGATCCATATAAACCTCTTCATCAAGATAACCATTAAGAAATTCCGTTTTAACATCCATTTGGTACATTTTAAAGCCCTTGAAAGCTGAATATGCAAGAAAGATTCTAATTGCTTCAATTCTAGCCACTAGTGCAAAAGTTTCATCAAAGTCCACACCTTCTATTAGTGCATAACCCATACAAACCAATCTAGCGTTGTTCCTTGATATCTTTCCATTTTCATCAAGTTTATTTCTAAAGACCCATTTAACACCTATTACATTTTTATCTTTAGGTCTAGGCACTAATTCCCAAGTTTTATCCTTTTCAACTTGACTTAGTTCCTCTTTCATAGCATCAACCCAAAACTCATCCATACTAGTTTCTTTATATGATTTAGGTTCAATTTGAGATAACAAGCATTTATTAGCACATTCACTAGATGTAGTTCTCATTCTTGTTTGAATACTTGCATGTTTATCCCCTATAATCTAATCTTGAGGATGATACTTCTTCAATCTTGTTCCTGTAGCCTTTGTACCTGTGGGTTCTAGTGTTTCTATTTGATCTTTTATCTCTTCTTCACCTTCATCAACTTTATTATCTACTTCTTTACCTACTTCTTTCAAGTCTTTATCACTATCATGTAGGAAAGTATTATCCATTCTTATTTCCTTTTTATCCTACACAACTTCATCCACTTTCACATGTACACTTTCAATAAGTTTATTCAACCTTTGTTAAAAACATTTGTAAGCTTTACTTTGAGAAGAATATCTTAAAAAGATTCCTTCATCACATCTTGAATCAAAGCTTCCTATTTTATCATTAAAATTCTTAATCAAGCATCTACTTCCAAAAATTCTAAAATGCTTAACAAATGCAGGATGTCCATACCATAACTCATAAGGAGTGTACTTAGTTTTTACCTTTAGTTGTGACCTGTTTAAAATATATACTGATGTTTGAACTGCTTCTTTCCAATACCTATTTGGTACTTTAGATTCATCTAACATAGTCCTTGCCATTTCTTTCACTGTTCGGTTCTTTCTCTCAACAACTCCATTTTGTTGAGGTGTCTTGGATGCTACATATTGTCTTTTGATGCCATGGTTTTCACAATAATCAACAAATTCATATGAAGTAAACTCACCACCTTTATCTAATCATAAGCATTTAATCTTCATGTCTGACTCATTTTCAACCATTTTCCTAAAAATCTTAAACTAGTTAAATGCCTCTGATTTATGCTTTAAGAATGTTACCCATGTCATTCTTGTATAATCATCTATAAAAAGAATGAAATAATTTTCACCATTTAACAACATTGTCCTTGTAGGACCACATAAATAAGTATGTACTAATTGCAATGGTTTAGAAGCAAAATATTCTTTTGAAGGAAAAGATGCCTTTGTTTGTTTACCATGTTGACACCCTTCATAAATAACATTCTCTGGCTTACTTATACATGGCATATCTCTTACTTTCTGATGCTTACTAACTTTTACCAAGTTGTCAAAATTCAAGTGCCCAAGCCTTTTGCGCCATAACCAACTTTCATTTACCTGTCCCATAAGACAAACATCTTCATGATTGTTAGTATTTGTTATATCTTTAAAATTGTATACATTCCCTTTAGATCTTTTACCTGATGAAACCAACTGCCTAGATTTTAATTTGATTTGGCAACCATGGTCATCAAAAACAACTTCATATCCATGATCACAAATTTGAATAACACTTAGAAGATTTTACTTTAATCCATCAACATAATACACATCATGAATGGACATTTTGTCACTAAGCATCAAAGAACCCAAACCTTTAATTTGCCTTGAAGAATCATCACCAAAACTAACATTGCCACCTTTGTAGTTAATCAATTTGTCAAACTTCATTCTATCTCCTGTCATGTGTCTAGAACAACTACTATCAATTATCCAAAAGTCATTTTCTTCAGAATGTAAAGCCATTTGAACAAGCATAGAATTATTAATCTTAGGCCTCCATATCTTAGTCATTTTAGTATCAAATTCTTTATCAACTTGTAGACTAGCATAAGATTGATCATTCTGAATTGACTTAGTTTTGCAATTACTCATAATATGACCAAAGAGATTGCATTTGTAACATCTTAGACTATTCATTTTAGGAAAGGAATAACGAAAATGAAACTTTGAATACCTCCTTGCCATGTATTTGCAATTACTTATTCTATGTCCATATTGATGACACATGAAGCAATACCCATCAAAGAAAGAAGTGAACCTGTTTGAATATCTTTTACCAATGAATGAAGTGCTTGATGTAACCTAATTTTTATCATTAGAAATCTGATTAAAATCTACGTTTTTACCTGCATTTGATGTGGTAGCATTCTGATTTGTATCCTTACTTTCAGGTTTAAATATCTCGAATAAAGATTCATCTTTCTTGTCACTAGAACATTGTCCAAGTTCAAAACCAATTCCTATTAGATCATCAGTTCTTTTTTGTTTCTTTAACATATCATCTAAAGTAGTGTTCTCATATTTTTCTAACTTTCTTCTATATGATACTACATTCATTAACCTTGTACATTCCCAATCTTTAGAACTTAACTCTTCCTTAGTGACAAAGACAATTCTCTTTTGTTCCTCAACTTGTAATTTCAATTCTATAACTTGTTGATTTAAGTCCTTTGTTTCTTTTTCAAAGTTCTCTTTTTCTTTTAAGAATTGATTTTCTTGAACACTTAAATTCCTTTTTAATTCCTTGATTTTTTAAGTGCATAAAGAAATTCACATTCTAAATAAGCCTCAACAAGTTCAATATCATCATCACTATCTGATTCTTGACAAGTAGTTTCTATAGCCATGAATGAAACTTCATTTTCATCACATTCAAAACTACTAGATTCACTATCTGATACATCAGCAATCAAACTCTTCTTCTTCTTAAAGAACTTTTATTTTAATTTTATAGAATTTCTTTTTACTTGATTTCTCTTTCTCATCATCTACTTCATTATGACTATTATAAGGACATTTAGATGCAAAGTGTCCTATTTTACCACAATTAAAGCATTTGAAAGAAAGTTTACATTTTTATTTACCTGCTCCTTTATTTAATTTCCTTGATAAATTTTCTTCAAGAACATCAAGATCTTTTGATTCTAAAGACCCTTGTTTCACTTTCTTTTCCACCTTGAATGCTGCTTCTTTGCTTGTGGATTTCTGTTTGCCAAACTTTCTCATTTCATAAGCTACAAGTGCTCCATGAATATTTTCCATTGTATACTTGTTCATATCTCTAGTTTCTTCTATAGAACATATCTTAGAAACAAATTTATCGGGAAGAGATCTCAAAACTTTCTTTACAACATCAATATCGTCAATTTTTTCATCAAGTCCTCTTATGCCATTTACAATTTCATCTATCTTAAGGAGATAGTCTTCTACTTTTTCATCATTACCCATATTAAGGTCTTCAAGTCTTGATTTCAAATGTTGTATCTTGGCTTCATTAACTCTATCATTACCATGATATGTGTTTTTCAATTTGTTCCATACTTCTTTAGAAGAACTGCAATGCATTACCTTAACAAAAACATCTTTAGATAAACTGTTAAGCATAACAAATTTAGCTTTCATATTAGTTTCATACTTCCTCTTTTCATCAGGATCTGTAGGTAAAGTATTAGGAACTTTATAACCATTAACAACTAAAGCCCAAACATCAACATTAATATATAACAAATATGTTTGCATCATTACTTCCAAAAAAGCATAATCTGATCCATAAAAAATATGAACCTTTGAAGAACTATCTTGAGCCATAAAAAGATAAGTATTCCACTCAACCAAAATCTACCCAAAGTTGTTTAACTTGATATAGGGAACCTTGCTTTGATACCACTTGTTGGAATACAAACACCACTTAGAGGGGCGGGGGGTGAATTAGTGGTTTAAAATACTTTGAAAAACTTGAAACAATTACAAGTTATAAAAATTTAACACATGAGCAAGATAGTTAATGAATAATAAAGTGACACAATATTTTAACGTGGAAAACCCCTTAGGGTAGAAAAAAACTTTGAATCTGAAACTTTATTGGCCTCTTGGGAAAATCTTTTAGAGCTACAACTTTGGGAAGCACCAACACCCTCTTTTAGAAACACCAAATTCAAAGAACACCAATCCCTTACACCTGAAGCACCGACTTCATAAATACAAGAAGCACCAACTTCCAAAATGAACAAATGAGATATAAAATCAGAGGATCATCTCTGTTAGAACAGAAATCATGAATCACTAGTTTCAACTTCTTGTTGAAAACACAATGTAGGATATACTTCTATTCTCCTCAAAAAATTCAATATCCAAATATATTTTCTTTTTCTATTAAAAGATCTGATCAAATACTAATATGAATAAATGAAGTAGCAATATATAACCCTTCTTCTACCTTGATAAACTTCTTCAATAAAAGTCAAATCATAAATATGAGAATAGAAACATAAAGCATTACCCTCTTCTTTGCTGTTAAAAATTTGCCTGCAAACTGTTCGGTCTACAAAGAATTCCACACCAATTCAACAACTTCTATCAAAAACACCTGTTGGAACTTATAAACCAAGAAATTCAAAATTTTGGAGGCAGTTACATAGCCCAAACTTCCATTAGACCAAAACCGCTCAAAACTGCCAAAATTGTCATAAAAATTTGGTACCCATTTCTGATAAACAAAATTTTTCTCCTTCCATACATGTGTTATGCAAAAACTCATAAAGACCCATTTTAGCTAACTCCGAGACCTTTCCAAAAAGGTATGATAGTTGTGGTCTATCTGATAAAATTTTTTGTTGACTTTCTAATAGACCAAAATTGTTTTTTTATATTCGTTTTCAAAAACAATGTGAGCATTAAGTGTTAATTGTATAACACTTAAGTATTTGTCTTGAATATGTTTTGAACAATATTGAAGGACATCAAATAAGATAATTACATGATGTTATCCATTCCATATGCTCATTATTGACATCAATGACAACAATCAAAGACCAAATACCAAGGGTTCAACAACATGAGCCTCCATTTGACAATTTTGATCGTGCATATAGGTTGAAAATCTTTAGATGACTTTTCTTATGAAGTGTCTTGAGACCATTGATAACAATTAGTAAATCTCATCTTGTATGAGTCTAACATATCATGCAAATATATTAAACTATTTGTAAGTAAAAATTTCATTCTTAACAATTCCATTTATTACATTTTTATTCATTTGTCATGAGTTCTTATTAGTCATTTGACCTCTTTCCTATGCATTTTCTTTCAATTTAATATTTCTACTGCTTTTTTTCCTCCCTTAAGTGCTTTCCCATTTTAATGCTTCCTTACCCATTATAATAATCTGTAGTCAATTATTTCATATTTCTCGAGTCTAATGTAAGGTAACTCTTTTTGCCGTTTAAATCACATAAGAAAAAAAATATCTTTTCATAACCACCATCTTTAGATGACTCGATTTAAATTTTGATTTTCAATGGGAAATTGAATCTCGTCACACTCATGCACAATATTTAGTAGTGGTTGATTGCTTATTGATTTGATCTTTTCTCTAATCAAGTTTGATTTTTGATAGCATCAATATTTATTGAGGTTGCTTACGACAAGCTAGTTTTCTTTTATGACTTCGCATTGAGCTTTTTACAAAACAAAATTTCTTCCTAATAGATTTTGTCATTTTTGATAAAATCCTTAGAGTTTTGGTATTGTTGTTTCATAAGAGTTTTCTTTGTTTTGCTCAAACCCTATCCTTATGAGTTATGATCCTTTGTTGATATTGTTTTTGTATTCTTTTTGAATGTTGAATGGTTTTTCCCAATTTGTTCAATTTACTTTATAGTTTAATTCCAATGAAGATTTTCATCATATGTTACTTAGCTTTCATTTACCTATGATCCTCTTTAAGCTACACGTGTGGGTAATGGTCTTAAGATGCTGTATCAAGTTCCTATCTAGCATTTAGTATGCATGTCGATACATGTTTCTAACCCACTTTATTACATGTCTCTAGAATTTTATATGCATGCCATTGCACTATCAAAGCCTCCCTATCACATGCATATATAACATTATCTACACATGTCAAAAGCACTATAAAAAATTTCCCTACCATAAGGCTGTCTCATACAACACATTTTTCTGCCTGTATCAGCTTATGATCAATGGTCTTGTGTCTAAAGGTTATCTTCATCATCTAGCACACTTTTATGCAACTTGTGTACCTAATGCATATCACTTAATTAAAGAATTCCTAATTGGAGGATACTTTACATGCAGAATCCCTATAGGTGAGTTAGGTAAATATTTCTTACTTTATTTTCACACCTATCTGTAATATGATATGCTCACTAAAGTGGGAGTAACATGCAATGTCTCAAATTTGCACCGTTCTGTAAATTTCCATTTCACATTACTCCCACCTTATCCTAAGAATCAATTTATACACAATCATTATAATCCCTTTTCCATCACCATATTAGCACCCTCTCTAGAATCCTATCCACATGACCTGATAGATGCTAGATGCATGTGCACTATGAAGACATCCATGCAACACACTAGAGTCTATGAATTTGTCAATGTTTAACTTTCCATTGAGGCATTACGAAATACCAACCTATATTTGTAACACCCAAATCCTTTTCCCATCTACATGGGATTTGAGATGCATGCATTATAACCCCCTCTTTGGCATTCATTTGGTTTTCTTGGGTTTTTTCTCAACCTTCATGGATATTATACACAACTCCACTTCACATACACGTACAAGTGTTTGAGATTATCTTCATTCCAAGCTATTTTCCATAGTCTTGAAGAAGTTTTTGCTCTCAATCCCTCACTATCATTCCCACATTAACTCCTGTATCTCGATGGGGATCCCATCTCATTGAGGGTAGTACAGTCATTTTTCTTTATTAGTTCTTATTAGCATATCAACTCTCTATAACTATCTCTTTTATTATCATTTTTCATTAGTTTATTTGTCACCAAGTCTTTGCCAACTTAACTGTTGTGGAGGTTGAATAAGAAAAGAAAGGGCTTGACTAAGGCAAGTCTCTAAATAACCCCATTTTATCATTTTTGTGATTTTTTAAAGAAGGTTCTCAACAAGATCAACCATCGAATTATGCGTTCTTCCCTCTCATTTTAATTTATATAATATAAGAACATATCTATTACTTCATTTTTAAAACTCTTTCATGTTATGCTTATTAGACTCAATTAGTCTTTTTACTTATTGTTACAATTTTATGTACCCTTCATGTACAAGATGTGTACATGTTGCATTTGCATCCCTCGCTTATGATGTCATCTATGGATTGCATTTTTATATGTAGCAATGACCTTATAGAGAATAGTGTATGTTATATGTGTTTAGTCCTTTCATTTATGATAGTCTAAATATTTTTATCAATTAATCTACTATATTTATCACTATTCACTTGCATTCAGTATTTAGTTTTCATAAGCATTTGCATCTAAATATTCAAGGGTAACCAAGAAAATCTCCTACAATAAACCAAACTTGATCTCCATAGCTCTATACACTAGTTATGTGAGGCAACACATGAGAAGGTTCATCCATTGAGAGTGTTACTAGTCTCTAGGTTAGTGCACATTTTCCTTCTCCACAATTCCTACATCCTTAAAAACCCGCAACTTGAAATCAATTAAAAATTTCTAAGACTGGAGTAGGTGTCCAAAAAAAGGATTACAATCTATCACGATATTCCAAACTACAAATGTGTTACTTATCTCACCCTAATTTTTTTTTAAAATGTTTTTTCAATCAAAACTATGATGTCAAGAAGATTAATAATATAATAGAAATTTTCTCCCCTTTTAATGTTGTAGTTATTTTTCTATGGGTCATTCGACAATATGTTGTTCTCTCTTGCATTGTAAACACACTTTGACTTGGTGGAAGGATTCTAATGATGAGCATCTTCTTATCTTAGTGGATTGTTCCTTTGATGCCTCTTCTTATGCTGACGATAAGGACCATCAAATTGTCATTCTTATTGTTGATTTGGTCTCCTTAGATGTAATGTCCCCATTTTTGCACCTTCCTTAGCGCTAATTTTTCTAGAAAGGTTGACCTATTATATGATTCCTCTAACTTAGTAGATTTCATAGGGGACCTAGTCAAGGGGTTCTGTAGACATATAAAAAGTTTGAGAACCTATTTGGCCAATTTCAAACAATATCCTATATTTTAGGAGGAATCACATTTCTTAGAAATGGACTAAGAGTTGATTGGGTTGCATTAGAAGACCTCCAGGATCGACTAGGGACTTTTGGATTGGTTCCTAGTTTTTAGGAGATCTCCTTGATTTTGGAGAAAGTCTGCTAGTTAGCTCACAATGTTTAGACAACATTGGTGGACATGTGTCATCTGACATAATTTAAATTTGGCTCTAGATGACCAAGTTTTAAATAAAATAGAAATAAATTTAATTATTTTGTAAGACATTAATAATGATAAAGTTATTATTATAAATATTTTATAATATAACAAAAAATTATAATAAATACAAACTTGCCCAATTCTTTAGGCTAATGATTACTTAAAAGGGGGCCTTATTGGAAATGATGAAAAAATCACTCATTAGGTTGAAATTTCCTAGGGAGGATATAAATTAAATGGAACTTAATTAAGTTTGAAATAAAAAAGGAAGAAACGCTAGAGAAGGGTTCAAATGAGCTTTGGAGAGAAAGAATGGTTAAAAAAGATGACTAGGATTGGAGATTCATTCATTCCAAGTTATTTTTGGGAACATATTTTTGGAGGTGGAGCTTTGATAAAGAGATTAAAACCATATACACCTTCTTAGAATGAAATCTCTTAGAAGATTGAAGACCTATAGATGTGAGAGATCACTTTAAAGGTTTTTATTTGGATAAATCAGTCATATTTGTTTTAGTAAGCATCAATATGTGTGAAGTTTCTTAGTGGTACCATGTTGGAGTTATAGAATATATAACTTTAGATTTCAAATTAGAGCATAAATTTTTCTCTTTTCATCTCTTGGAGGCACTTGTATAATCTAGGGTTGCACTTGCAAGGCTTAGTTTGGTCATGGAAAGTGGATGAGCATCGATCAGAGCATGATTCATCACTAGAAGAGAAGAATATTGCGATTACTAGGCAGAAAAGAGATAATAATAGTTTGTAGTGACAAAATATAGTAGTCTCTAGCCTTAAATTAACATTGGGAATTCTTTCCACTTTAGATATGGACATCTAGTACATGATAGACCATCATAGGGAAAATCACTAATATTTAAACTAACAAGTTAGCTTTTGGGTGGTGAAAATGAGTAGGAAGTGCTGTCACAATTATGATATCATTCATATATCTAGTAATATATGTAGCAACCTATTTATTGAAATAAACTAGTTTTAATTCCTTTTTGGGTGTTAGGAAAAATGCTCTTTTTACTTCAAATTTTAAACAAGAAAAAAAGTAGTTGGAACCTTGGGAAAAATTTAGACTTAGTAAAACATCCCTATCTCAAAGTGCTTATTATATTAGACCCAGTGGATCCTACTCCACCACTTTCTATAAATTCAATCCCCTCTAGCCACATGGATCCTAAATTGACTATTGCTCTTGTTCAACTCCAATATTTGGCTAGTGATGTGCAAGCTTTTTAGCACTCTAACCCTTCCATTGATAGTTTCACAATAAGGATTTCTCCACTTTATCTCCATCATAGTGACACTATTTCCTAGATAATTATCCATTAGTGAAGGAAAGATCATTCTTTAATGTCTCATTTTCTGCCCCATGATGTGTGTGAGTTTTCTACCTACTCTTGATTTGAGTTACTAGCTATTCCGCTAGTGCAATGTTGATGGTTTGTTGTTGACTATTTTGTAAATTGCCTCATTGGTATATATTCTTAAGGGCCAACACCCTTATTTTTTAGCTTTTTAAAATATAAAAATGAACATAACTAGAAGATGACATATGGTAAAAAGTTTCAACAAGGAGAAAAATATCTTTTTATTGCAACATGGACATATATGATATATTGGATGGGTTTAGCATATGTATCCCATAGATTGAGTAATTTCACTTGGTACTAGATTTTAAATCCTAGATAAACTTGACAAAATTCTATAGTGGTAGATTTAGGGATATGACGGAGCATGTCAATGGCAATATTATTGTACAATATGCTATCACACTATTTTCATAATAATTCATGCATTCAATAAAGAAGAACACTTTTTTACACATGAATATGTTGGAATTATTTACTATAACTGAGAGGGTGGGGTTGGGGGGGGGGGGTGGTGAATCAATTATCCAAGGTCCAAATGTACAAATAAAAATTTTCAATGCTTAAAAAATTCATATCTATAAAATCATAAATATGCATGCATCCATTAGATCATCCAAATACCTTAACTTAGTAGGTCACTATCCTAGGTCAAAATAACTTTGCAGAATATTAACATGAAATGCTACAAACTCATTCACACAATTTGACACATGAATTTTACATGGAATCCCAATTTGGGAAAAACCATCAGTAACATGCTACCCAATTTCACTCTTCTGAAGTGATGCCCTATTAAAGGCCAACCTTGTTAAAGGTTACAATACACATTGTTAAATGTGACCTAGTTAAAGGATTTCAATCACCCAACTAGAAGTGAGCCTTGTTAGAGGACTTTAGAAAATTCCATTAGAATGTCACTCGGTTAAAGGATTTACAAATGATTGTTAGGTCAACCTTAATTCAAAGGATTTATCCGCACTGATACAGTTGTTAGAAAGTAACAACAAGACTTGATATGACAATAAAATACAACTCACTTGCAAATTACAGATCTTTGGTTTAGTCCTTCATTCTGCTTGGCATTCACACTCTTGATCTTTGACAGCTTGTTCACCCTTCAAGTATTCAAACTCTTAAGCCTTCTTGCTTTGTATGCCAATTGCAATATTCTTCTATTCGGTCACCAAATGAAGCAACACCCTAGACTCCTTTTCTTCCTTAGATTATCACATATAACAACCTTTTATTCTTGCCTTCTATCTCTATAAATAGAGAATTTAGATTTTTTTCCATTTAACCACAATCATCCATTTTAGGGTTACGTAAGATTCAATGAATCTACCCACTTTTCCATTTCAGTTCCTCTAGAAACTTCTACAATCTTCCTTGAATTCGCCTCAAAATAGTTTATCTTGAATTCAGTGCCACCAACTCATCATACTTATCTTCCACACGCTTAACATAATTCAAGAAATTAAATTAGTTAGCTCAGATTCATCAAATCTTCAATTTAACAATTTTTGCTGTCACTCGATATCTACATTGTTCACTCGGCAATAAAAATCTTCTGTTACTCAGCCAACACTAGGTTGCTCAACACCAACTATATCTTCTCATCTTAGTTACTACTATTATTTCCATGATGCTCAACACTTACTAAATTTTACTGATGCTCGACATATACTAACTTTCCACTCAACCTGAACTAGAATTTGCTCGGCTTACACTGTTTGCTCAGCTAGGCTTGGCAAACACTTTCTATGAAAACAATTCTTCTTGGCTTAGCTAAAGTAACCATTTACTTTAGCCTTAAGTAGATCAAAAATACATAATATCATCAATGTCTTACGTGGTCTTAGTGCTCCTTTTATAGACTAAATAACTCAACCTTTCTCTAGGTTCTCTTGTTATCCTCTCTTTTCAAATACTCTTCATCAATCAACCAAATGATAGAATTCAAAACAATTAGCAATTGTATCACCAACAAGTAGTAGGATTGATATCATTGACAAAATAATGATTGTTTCATGATAGATTCTACACTTCAAATAATCTCTTTTCAACAATCTCCCTTTTTGACATTGATGGCAAACCAATACCAATACCAATACCACAAAGGAAATTAAATCTTTGAACTTTCTTTCTCTATCAGTATATGTCCTTCCTCTATATAGAGTAATGCAAGCTTTATCAATCTGCTTCAATGTATTTTCTCACTCTAACTTATATCTTCACTTGTTAGGAATTTCTCCCTCTTTCTTATATCTACTATATTTCCCTCTCTATATCTCACTCTTTGACAACAATGCCAAAGACTTGTCATCTTTTCATGTAGATATAATCAATTTAGGTTCTCCCTTTGTTACCTTGCATGTGACTATAAATCTTCTGATTCAACTCCTTCATTAGTTTAGGTAGCTCCTAAAGTAAGATCCATTGCACCAAAATTTCAAAATATGACATTCAACTTAGTTGATGCAAGGCACTACTCTTTCTTCTTAAGTAGCTTTGGATAGGGGTATCACCCCTAGTTTGCCTCTAAGATATTCATGGGCATCCTTAGGTAAAGCTTTTGTGAATATATCAACTATCTGTTCTTTTGTATTCACATATTCGATTTTCACTTCTTTGTCTTGAACCAACTCTCTCAAGTAATGATACTTGATTACAACGTGCTTTGTCTTTGTGTGCATTACAAGGTTCTTTGATATGTTTATAGCACTTGTACTATCACAATTAAGTACCACAGGTTTAGTAATTTCTTCCTTTATTCCTTTGAGTAGTTGTTTGATCCATACCACATTTGTACAATTTACTGTAACAACCACATATTCAACTTAGCAGTAGATTGAGATATGCAATTTTGCTTCTTATTGGTCCATGTGGGCAATCTCTTTCTTAAGAAAATGATCCACCACTTGTACTCTTTCTGTCATAAGTGTTTCTAGGGCAATCAACATTTGTATAGGCTCTTAATTCAAATTTATCATTCTTCTTGTAGTATAGACCATAGTCTTATGTTCCTTTCAAGTATTTCATGATCCTTTTAGCAACCGTCAAATGATTCTCCTTAGGATTTGTAGCAAACCTTGCAGCAATCCCAACAAATAATGCAATGTCAGGTATGCTATATACTACATATTGTAATTTGCCAATCATAGACCTGTACAATGTTTGATTTACTTCAATAGAATCATTAGTTTTGGATAGTTTGTGTCCTAACGCCATAAGAGCACTATCAGGTTTTGAATCCTCCATACCAAAAGTTTTCAATATTTCCTTTACATACTTAGACTGAGTGATGTAAATACCATATTTCATATGATATACTTGCAAAACAACAAAGAACTTTATCTCTCTAAACATAGACATCTCAAATTCTTTCTTCATTTCATTTGCAAATGTTTTACACAATGCATTTTGTCCTCCAAATATGATATCATCAACAAATATTTTAGCTAGTAAAATCCATTTACCTCCTTCTATCTTCAAGTATAGATTGATGTTATCATCAGTCTTGTCAAAATCAATCTTCACAAGATAATTGTGAAGCCTTTCATACCATGATCTTGGGGCTTTCTTTAAACCATATAAATCTTTGTGTAATCTACACACAATGTTCTTGTTGTTTGGATCAAGAAATCCTTCTGGTTGTTCAATGTAAACCTCCTCTTCTAGTATACCATTCAGAAATGATGAATTCACATCCATTTGATAAACTTTGAAACCTTTGTATGTAGAGTAAGCAAGCAGAGTTCTTACTCCTTCAAATCTTGCAACTGGGGCAAATGTCTCTCCATAGTCAATTCCTTCTTCTTGTGCATACCCTTGCAAAATAATCTTGCTTTATTCCTTGTGAATTCACCATTCTCATCCAATTTGTTTCTATACACCCACTTGGTTCCAATCACATTCTTGTTCTCTAGTCTGGTTACTAGAGTCCATGTTTTGCTTTTTCTCAATCTGATCAATCTCTTCTTTCATGGCTTTACTCTAGTCTTCATTCTCTAATGCATCCTTCACTGACTTAGGCTTATGCATGCTAAACAAACATGTATCACTTCTCAACCTATTTTTTGTCATTGGTCTAGCTTATTTATCTTGAATAGTATAATAGGCTGACCAATATGAGCATATATACATGCAATTGTTCTTGATTTCTAGCTTGGAGTTTTCTCTTGGGATCTTGCTATGGTTGCAAAGGGCATACATCTTTGAATAAGAGACATAGTTGGGATGTTTCCATATTTTTTTGAATAAAATCCTTTGATATATATATATTTTTTATAGTTCATAATAATATTTATTTACACATTTCTTTCTTTCTAAAAACTAGTCCTTATGAGTTTTGATCCTTTGTATACATAGCTACTATATTCTTCTATTGTAATATTGATTAAGATTTTGATTTGTAAACTTGTGTTTATAGCTTAATTAATATGAAATTGGAGAGCTTGAATATATTTCCTCTTTGTTACAAATATATAGATCTATAGATCCTTAGAAAGGTTCACGTGTGGAGAGATGTTTCTCTTACAATATACATGCCTATAAATGTTAAATATCATATAGTTTGATATAATACAACTTATATTTTAACATTCTTACAAACAAATACTTCTATCACACAACTAAACTAGATGATGAAAGCCTATAAGAAATAGGATTATTAGCAACATATGTACAAATGAAGAAAATTTAGTGTTTTTCCCTTAAAAATCTATTTAGGCTTACAGTTATTTTGAACCCCATTAATTATTTATGTCTACTATTATCCATAACATATTTCTAATTTTTATATTCATAGGGAATATGACATAGGGCTAGTAGAGGAAGGAAAAAAAATCCTATCTCCTAACAACTTGCCAAGAGTACACACATAAGAAAACGCATATTTAGCAACAAGAATTAACTTATACATGAATCAAATAATGATTGATTAGATAACTCACATGATAAGATATACTATCAAAATCCAACATGTCTGACTTTAAGGCCTTCCGAGCTACAACTGGTACAAAGTATTACAACATTAGAGCTTTTAAAGCTCATAATATTGAAACCTTCTTCTACCTTCTCTACCTTAAATTCCTATCTGATACCTTGATGATGTATTATTAAGTCTAATCCAAGTACATATGTAGCCAACGAGACTACAAGTCAACATGTCAAACATTTGGTTACAAAAGGGTCCTCCCTTGGTGGGGTACAAAAGAAAAAGAAAAAGACCAAAATAGAATCCATGCTCTTAAAGATAGGTCCAGACATGATCCAAGAGATGTCCTTTAACCACACAAGATGCTATGTCATCATAGGAAACCACACAGAAAGAACTTTCATGGTTCCCTGGATGACACAAGCAAGCAAATAAAGAGTCACACAACTCCAAGCATAAGGAACATTACATTCCACGCACTTAGGGTAAGGATCACCAATGGGTCCACAATAAGGTGCCAAATACACACAACTTAAAACCATGAGAAGCAACAATTACTCCTTGAACAATAAACTAGTACTTTAACTCAACTTGTGTTATCCATGATTTATCTTCAACTGATTTATCTTTCCACTAAATAATGTACTCTTTGTATTCTTTTCCTATGGTTCTCTTACTCTGTTGTCCAAAATCTTCTCAACAATGTCAATCTTCCTCTTAGAATAATCTAGGTTATCTTTTAATTCCTCACCTGATTCAAAATACTGAAAGATATATGCAATATTGAATATTGGTGAAATATCCATATATTTTGGTAACTCAACTTCAAAAGAATTTCCATTGTCAAATTTATTCAAGATCTTACGAGGACCAAACTTCTTCATCTTCAACTAACTATAGGTACCAATTGGAAGTCTATTCTTCTTCAAGTGAACTATAAACTTATCTCCAACTTCAAAAGATTTATGTCTCCTTCCTTTATCCACCCTCTAATTTTACTCTTGATTACTAGTCTCTAGATTCTTCTTTCCTTCTTCATGCAAATTCTTTGTGAAATCCACAAATACCTCTGCTTTAACACTCCTCTTCATTCCAGTACTCAAATCCCTCAACTCAACAGTTCATTAAGGATGCACCCCTGTACTATCTCAAAAGGTGTTTTCTTAGTACTTCTATTCACATAATTACTATATGAAAAATCTACTTGTGCCAAAACCAAGTCCCAATTAGCATGCTTATCTCCAACTAAACATCTCATCAAGTTACCCAAATTCTTGTTTACAACTTCAGTTTGTCCATCAGTTTGTAGATAAAAAGTATAACTAAACTTAAGCTCGGTATCCAACATTTTCCAAAATGTCTTCCAAAAGTAACTAGCAAACTTAGTATCCTTATCTGAAATAATAGTCTTAGAAAACCCATACAATCTTACCACTTCCTTACAAAATAATACAACCACATGTATTGCATTAGATGTCTTCTTACAAGGTATGAAATGAGTCATCTTAGAAAATTTGTCAACCACTACTAGAATAGAATCATTACCTATCTGAGTTCTAGGTAAGCCAAGAAGAAACTCTATACTGATATCTTCCCAAGGTTTATTTAGTATAGAAATGGTGAATACAAACCCAAATTATGATTAGTGCCTTTTTCTATTTGACAAATTTGGAAACTGTTAACCATCTTCTGAATATCTTTGTATATCTGAGGCCAGTAATATCTGTTAGAGATCATCTTCACTATTTTTAAAGTTCCAAACTACACAACTAGTCCACCTCTACGTTTCTCCTTCATAATGTTATCCCTCATAGATCCTCCAAGTATACACAATTGAATTCCTTTAAACAACATATCTTCCTAAATGAAACAATTTATCTACTTATCTTGTTCACTCATCATGTAATTATAAAAAGCCTTCCAAGTTTTTGCAAAATTAGGAGCAATATTATATAAATGTTTCAAATCATCAAAGCCAAGTACCTCAATTCTCATCTCTGCCAGCAAAATCTTTCTTTTGCTCAAAGCATCAAAGACTTTGTTAGATGGCCCACTCTTATGTTTCAATACAAAAGAAAAGTTTTGCAAATACTCTACCCACTTCATGTGTCTCTGATTTAACTTATTTTGACTTCCCAAATACTGCAAATCTTTATGGTCAATATACAACAAAAATATTTATACATCAAATAATGTCTCCCTTTCTTCAAAGATTGAATGGTAGCATAGAATTTATGATCATAAACATAACTTATTTTCTTAGCATCATTCAACTTCTCACTATAGAAAGTTACAAGTTTTCCTTCTTGACTCAAAAAAACTTCAATGGAACTTCCACTAGTATCACAATCAACTTGAAAAACCTTTGCGAAATCAAGCAAAGTAAATGTAAGTAATTTTGCCACCTTTTGTTTTAGTGTCTCAGGGCTCTTATGTGCTTTGTATGTCCATTTGAATCCTTTTTATCTCCTCTCATAGTTCTGTCATAACATTACAAATAGAATTGAAATTTCTGATGAACTTCCTATAGAAACTTGCCAATCCATGAAATAATATAACTTCTCCAACATTCTTAGGTGTAGGAAAATCAAGGATAACATTTACATTTTCAGGATCCATCTTTAAACTACCAAAAAAAATTACAAAATCAAGGTACATAATTTTCTTCTTCATGAATGTATATTTCCTCATATTAATCATCAACTTCTCTTCCTTCAATCTCTATAACACTTGTCTAATGTGCTCAACGTGTTCTTCTTTAGTCTTATTGAATATCATGATGTCATCAAGATATACAATCACAAACTTACCCAAGAATTTCTTCAAAACCTCATATATCAATTTCATGAAAGTACTAGGTGCATTAGTTAAACCAAAAGGCATAACTGACCATTAATACAAACTTTCATTTGTCTTGAAAGTAGTTTTCCATTCATTTTCTTCTCTGATTCTGATATGATGATACTCGCTTTTCAATTCAATCTCGATGAAATATCTCGCTCCACTCAAATAATCCATTATGTCATCTATCCTAGGCAATGAAAATCTATACTTCAATGTTATCTTGTTTATAGCTCTATAATTATTACACATTATCCATTCTTCATTCTTTTTAAGTGCCAACACAATAGGTACATCATAGGGACTCAAAATTTCTTTGATCAAACCCTTATCAAGAAATTCTTGCACTTTTCTATTTAATTCTTTAATTTCAATAGGTGTTAGCTTGTGTGGTTCTTTATTAGGAAAACCAACTCCAAGTATCGAATCAATACAATGACTAATACTTCTTAAAGGAGGAAAACCATTAGGTACATTATGAGAAATAATTCAAGCAATAAAGATTCAATTTCAGGTGCGTGCTCAATTTCATCTTCTTTCTCATTCTACCTAGGAATCAAGGCAAAAAAAACATTCTTCTCCTTCACAACCTTAACAAACTTATTTCCTTCAATTAAAAATACTCTTACTATGGTAAAATAATTCTCATTAGGCTTCTCTACCATAGGAAACAATACTTTTTTCTTCTCATCAACTCGAACGGTATAGTGATTCAGTCTACCATCAAGCAAATCTTGTCTATCATACTGCTAGGGTCTACCCAACAAAATATGACAACAATCCATAGGCATAATATCACACAAATCTTCATCATAATAATTTCCAATTTTGAATTTAACAAGGCATTGTTCACTTTCTAGTAACTTATGCTCCCTCTAGATCCAAGCAACATGATATGACTTAGGACGTCTTAGTCTCTACAATTGCAATTTTTTAGCTAGTTCCTATGATGCCAAATTATCTAAACTACTACTATCAATGATTACTTTGCAATATTTTCCAGCAACCTTACATCTATTCTTGAATAAAATTTTCCTCAAAATACATTCTTCAGTAGTTTCCTCAATCTACAGGGTTCTTCTTAACATCATGTTCTCACCATTTTTAGGTTCATTAGGTGATTCAACATCTTCTCCACATG
The DNA here is from genome assembly GCA_028749045.1 of Cupressus sempervirens. Taxonomy (NCBI): domain Eukaryota; kingdom Viridiplantae; phylum Streptophyta; class Pinopsida; order Cupressales; family Cupressaceae; genus Cupressus; species Cupressus sempervirens. The sequence continues at coordinate 112,857,984 of CM053790.1, forward strand.
CCAAAGTATTTCTGTTGTAACTTCCAATCTTTAATTTGCAAGAATTAGTTTATTCGAAGGCTCTATGTCCTTCTTCTCCACACTTGAAACAAGTGTCTTTAAACCAAGATCTCCCTTCTCTCTTACCATCATTATTATTATTCCTAGAGTAACCAATATAGCTACTTCTAGTTTAACTATCTCCATTGCTAGTATCTTCCTCTTTCCATTCTATTTTTTCCTTATCTTGCATTGTACTGTTAGATCTGTTACTTTCTTAATAGGTTTTTCCTTTGCTTCTTTCTACCACCTCTTTGTCTTTGTCTTTGATCATGTTTCTTTTCCAAATTTCCCTAAACCTTTAGGCTATATTGATATGCTTCTTCCACACTATCCATTTATATATAACTAATCTCATCTTGAATCAATGTACTAAAACCATTCAAGTATCTAGCCACCTTCTCAACTTCATCATACACATGTCCAAATCTGATATCCAATTTGTAAAATTCCTTAGTACACTCCTTTATTATCATCTCCTTTTCTTAAGTTTTCATTCTTCTCAACATATTAATCTCATAATCTATGGGAAGAAACTTCTTCTTCATCTTTCCAATCATCTTTGTCCATGTCTTGACCTTCTCTTTTCCTCTTTTCTGCCTTTTAGTTTGGAAATGATCTCGCCAAAATGAAGCATGACCCTTCACCTTGGTGATTGCTATATTTTCCTTCTTATTATCAAGGATACTTTTATACTCAAAGAACTTATCCATTTTAGAGATCTAATCCAACATTGCATTAGTTTCAAGTCTTCCATCTTTACAAGGAACTTTAAAATCAAGTCTAGAGTTTTCCTTAGACAAAAATCTCATAAGCCTCTCCTCATCTTGTTCCACTTAAGGTTTATGATTAATATTAGGGGCCACTTCTTCATCACCGCTAACATATTCAAGATGCACTCTTCTTCTTTGGGTTGTCTCTACAACTTTAAGTCTTGCTACAATATGCCTCAACATATCCATAATGACATTTATTGTCATATCCTTTGGTCTGAAGTTTTTCATTCTTCTCAATAGATTAACCTGGTAATATGCATGAAGGAGCTTCATCTTCATCTTTCCAATCATATTTCTCCATGTCTTGATCTTATAGTTTCCTCTTTTCTACCTTTTAGTTTTTAAATGATCCCACCAAAGTGAAGCACGACCCTTCATCTTGGTGACTGCTATCTTTACCTTCTTATTATCATGGGTACTTTCATACTAAAAGAACTTGTCCATTTTAGAGATCCAATCCAACACTGCATTAGTCTCAAGTCTTCCATCATAACAAGAAACTTCAATAACAAGTTTGGAGTTTTCCCTAGACAAAAATATCATATGCATCTCCTCATCTTGTTCCACATTAGGTTCAAGATTTGAATTAGAGGCTACTTCTTCATCATCACTAACATTTTAAAGATGTACTCCTCTTCTTTGGGCTGAATCAATAGCTTCAAGTCTTTCTACAATCTGTCTTAACATATCCATAATAAAATAATTTGCATTTCCTCTACCTCAAACCATCTTGATAGTAGTTCCTACAAGATTGTAACCTTCTGCAAATTATAGGTCATAACACATCTTCCACCCTACAACCAATCCAATTAAGGTTCCCCATGATCCCAAAATCATAAGGAAAGAAAACCTTTCTCTAATACCACTTGACGAAGGGTTGGCAAGGTAAGGAAAGAAAATCCTATCTCTTAACAACCTGCTGATAGTACACACGAAAGAAAAAACATATTCAAAAGAAGAACTTTTAACTTATGCATGAATTAAATATTGATTGACTAGACAACTTCCATGATAAAATATAATCTCAACATCCAACATGCTCGACTGTAAGGCCTTTTGGGTTGCGGCCAATACAAAGGATTACAACATCAGAGCTTAAATCTCACAATATTGAGACCTTATTCTATCTTAGAACTTCCTATATGATACCTTGATAATGTCTTCCTAAATCTAATCCAAGTTCATATATAGCCAACAAGACCACAAGTTGGCTTGTCAAGCATTTAATTACAAAATAGGTCCTGCCTTGGGGGTGTGAGGAGGGGGGGGGGGGGTGAAAGAAAATAAAAATGACCAAAATATAATTTGCGCTCTTAAAGCTAGGTCCCCACATGATCCAAGAGATGTTCTTCAACTGTGCAAGATGTCACATAATCATAGGAAACTACATAGAAAGAAATTCCATGTATGTTGGATGAAACAAGCGAGTGAATCAAGAGGCATGAAACTTCAAGCATAAGGAACATTAGATTTTGTGCACTTAGGGTAAGAACCACCAACAAGTCCACAAAAAGATGCCAACTGCACAAAACTTGAAACCATGAGAAATAACAACTACTCAAACAAGAAATTGGTACATAAAACAAAGCAATATGTTTGGTTGATGCAAGATTGCTCATGGACCCAAGGTGCTCCTACATCAAAATGTGAAGCATTTCCAAAGATATTTGCAATAAAAACCTTCATATATATATATATTAAAGTGAAGCATTTGTCATTGTGATAAAAAGCTTCACATATAGTATTACATAAGGAAACATTTCCAAAAATCTTTATAATCAAAACCTTCACATATATCAATAAAAAATTGAAGCATTTGTAAATAAAATTTCCATGAAAACCTTTACATATATCACTAAAGAAGGTGGAGCATTTACAAATATATCTGTGACAATTTTTTTAATGAATTTACCAATAGTATCTACAATTGATTTCAATAGTGACCTTTGGGATAAAATCTTTCGCATCTTCAATAATAATCTCTACAATCAACACTATAACTTTAAAGATCTTTGCAACAAACCTTATATCATTTCAAAAATGACCATTTTGATTAATATTACAAATATTCATCAATGATCATTGTGGGCAACACTACAACTACTTAGGTTCAATAATGATATTTGCAATCAATGCTACAACAATTCAATAATGACAATGAGAACATTTTGTATGTTGTATTCTTGAGTTTATTTGTTTAAACTTGATATATATATATAGAGTTTTTGCTTTTCTTTTTGACCTCATTCTTGATTCGTTTGGCTTTATACTCTCTTTCACAAGTTTTCCTAAACCTTTTAGTCCATATCTTATTTTTCTTGTTATCTTAAACCTATCATTCATTGAAAATACTTTCTAATAATTATCCTTATAACTAGCATCACTACTAGAAGGATCCGTAGATTCAAAAATGTTTTTATCTTCAATTGTACAATTATATATCAAAATGATCGCTTACAATATCACATAGTTCATCACTAGATAAAACAAACTATTTGTATCACACATGACCTTGAAAATTCTCTTCTCTTACTTTTGACATTTTTTCCTTTTGTAATAAACTTTCTATTTTAAAGTCTTTTCTTCATTTCCATTTTTTAATTTGATTTTTCAAAATAACTTTCACATATATTGATTCCCATTTCTTTTCTCTCTTTTACCATTGTTTCCCACTAAAATTAATGATTGAAACACACCTTGTTATACTTGATGATGATTCTCATACAATGATTTATATCACTTTCCTTTGATAACTTTACATGCCTTCACTCTTCCCCAATCTCCCTTTTTATGACTAAACTCATATAACTAACTATGTGAGATCTCCTTTTAAAAAGATGGCTCCACATAATTAATTTCCCTTTTAAATATTTTGACTTAAATTAAAACTTATAGGAAAATCACCTTCAAATTGTAATTTATGCCAAGCTTATTGAATTTTTGGATAACTTTTATTTGCAATGTTTCTCTATAAAAAATCATTTCAAATAAAAGAGTAAGATTTGTGGGCTTTTTCAGTAATTCCCGTCTAAGAAAACTTTGGAACACAAGATCAAAAATGAACGTAACATTTTTTTTGAAGGATAAGGATATAACATCAATTACTAGTAAAAATCTAACCTTAAGCCTTAAAAAGGCAATAAATAATGTTTCCCATTTAACAATCATGCATAAGAGAAAAATTAAGAAAATCTATAAAGGTTCCAAGACAACCACATGACAAGCAAGAACAATTGATTCATGTTCAACCCATCACGTGAGAGTTAAGACTTCATCCACAAACCTCATAGATCATGACCAAACCATCATCAATAATTTTGAATCTAGGTTTCATGTTCATCCTTGGTGAATTTCACATACACAATTCATTTTATACCTAAAATAAGAAAAGTGATTAAATTATGACATACCGAATTAGAGAACTGACTATGAATAGGAAATTCATTTTGAGGAAAAAAGTATTTGAATAAAAAATTGTTTTCTAACTAGCTCTCTAGAAGTGCTCATTGTCTCGAAAGTGCTAAAATGAATGTACTATAGCTGAGATCAAATATGCTACTTTATATCTCACACATACTAAACTTGTTAACATATGCACTAATATACACCTCATATATGAGGTGGATATAATATACTACCCTTGGAATGCACAATATGAATTTCAAACTAGTTTAATAAGGGTTTTCTCAGTTCAACCATTGGGTAGGGTTGTTAACACCAATGCACGACTAAATTTTCAAGGCCTTCATATTGGGTAGTACTAGATACAAAAATTAAGGCAACTCAATAACAACAATAATTACAACTTCATAAATAAATCTATTCTAATAAACATAAGCATTGATCACTTATGTATATATATAAATGAAAAGATATGAAGGATAACATTGAGCACTCAATGCTCAAATTTTTTTGTCTTTGGAGGAAGGCTGTCACCTATACACTGGTCCCTAGTAGTTTGTTGGCTCCTGATTTAATAGTTTTGAAAATAACCAAGAAACTAGACCAATACATCCAAGGTTAGCAAATTCCTATAATGGATGCACTTGACTTCAGTCTTGGGCCAACTATAAGGATAAATCCTCCTTCGTCTTTAGGCTCTATAAGACCTAGGTGGGTGGATCTTAGAGTCTTTATATGGTACTAGTGTGAAGGCACATAACTGAATCTCAATAATAGATAAAATTCCTTAATCTTCTATGTTTATGCAAGCATTCATGGGTGAAATAGCTAATAACAGAGCATATGAACTTGATAAACCAAGTGAGGGAAAACCTTTGAGCTCCTTAAACATAAAGGGAAATATATTCAATTGATAATTTGGATCTCAACATAACCCGGGTATGCAACAATAGAGAACATGTAACCTCCAAGATGACCAGTCCCTTATCCATTGGGCATTAACTAAACCTTCACATACAGATGGATATCTGAAGTATATTGATATATTCAAACATCAATCTTCATAAAAACTCTCATACTTATTGTAATATCCTCCTGGTGTAACCTACAATCCTGCCAATGTAAACAAACATTTACATTGATCTTTGCTCCACTAGCAAGTTTATTCAGACATACAACCCTATAGGACTACAAATGAGTTCAAGCTCTTCATTCTTAAACACAAAAGAAATCAAATAATAGAGGAAGGAGATAAGAATCAGAATGAAACTAAAAGAAATGAAGCTCTTGCATTAATTTCCTTGAAACCAATACATCATCTGTATGCCCAAATTCAGAAAATAACACCAAGAAATGACTGTATATATAAAAATGCCTCAAAAGAAATACAATACTGTTGTTCATAACAGAGGAACACTAGGAAAAATGGTATCACAATAATGGGAAAAGATTTCAACCAAACTGGAACCACAAAGTAGTTACACTATAATGAAAAAATCCAAAAACTGGAACCCTTACAAAGAGCAGAGAGGAAGAATATATAGAAGAGAAGATATTTCTGAAATTGTAATATGAAATTGACATCTGTCCCCCTAGAAATGTCTTCAATCTAAAGTTGTTGAAACTGAATTTCTTCATCTGATTGTAACCAAAAACCATAAATGATACACAAAAATATTTGATATATCTCCCTAAAGCAATTAGCAAACTATCTCATGGAGAAAATATTAGGTACAAATCAAATCTACACAAGAGGCTCAAAATTTGATTTAGATGGTCGCATCTACTTTTGCTGTGAAGTTCATCTATTCTACTGGCAAAAAACACAATTACTTCCAATTGCATTTAAAACCATCAGATCACCCTTAAAGTTGTTGATAAAGTCATAGATGATGAAAATTAGACTATATCTGATTGCAATTTCATCTGTAACAATAAATCTGCACTTTTCACTGAGAAGTCCTCGAAAACACAAATCTGCCTACAACTACTCATGGTTAACACCTGTGCAAAAACTAATAGAAAAAATGGAAAATTTGTGTTTTTCCAGTTCCGTCGATATGCTACACTGTACATTTTGGACAAAAATGGTGCCTCTGAGACCAATTCAAAAATCTGGCTCCCAGAGTGTGAACAAAGCATTTAAAAATTGAAAAAGTTACATAGTTAAAACTATATAACATTTTAAAATCAATTAAAACTTTGAATATTTGGACTTATGGGTTGATATGCATCTCTGTATTTTGATTATTATACTCATTTTCTCTTACTCCCCTTGCCACTTGTCCATTTTTTATTTGCTGAAATGCCGAGGCGGGCCCCACATCATCTTCATCATTTAAAATATTTGAACTTTACGATATTAGGATCAAGTCAAATTCGTATTATCATAGCCATAGGATTTTCTTTCTCCGATGACACGATTGGCATCATTAATATATATTTTATATTTTAATATATTAATCCAAATTTCGTAGCATCTTACATTTTCAGTTTTGGCTCTCCGACCATATGATTCCCTTTGATCTCCTGACAACTTCAACTTCTCGAAGCATCGTATTGAATTTTTTTTAATTCCCACGACCTTATGAATTTCGTAAGATCGTGGGCCTCTAGATTTGAACCCCCGACCTTACAAAATTCGTAAGGTCATGGCCCCTTTTCTCCCATCCTCCGATCTCATGGGAATGTCGTGACACTGTAGCATTAACACATTGATTTTCTGATCATGCGAATGGGTTTCAAGTTGATGCCACATGGCAGCTTTTCCTCCTTGCGTCTCCCTTCAAAATTTGTTGACTTTTATGCCAACTGGCCACACACGAGCTGGGGATCAAAAGCTGGATATGCCTTAAGACACGTTAATGTCAATATCCCATGTATGGATGCATATGGGATAAAAATAGCAGACTAATCTCCTTTCTCCCTACCATGGACGTAGATTGTCTGCCTGCAGATGTCGTGGATATCCTTGCTTGTGATTTCCTCTGTTGCATGTCGTCCTTTCCTCTTGTGCGTGGGTTGTGGTATTGGGATGGGAAACTTCTTTCCTCAACGTGGACTTCCCCCGCTGCTCAGATTTCCTCCTCCTTGCACTTGCAGCCATGGATTACCTGTTCATGAACCAGCCTCCTGATTTAGGCATATGTCACCTCCTCATTTTTCTATTCTCCCCAAGTCGTGTGTTAATTTTCCTCTGCTGTGTTGGGTGTGGACTGTCCTACATATGTTCTGAATGCCTTTGTTCTTGCTCTATTTCGTGTCTCCTCCTTACTTTGGACATGGTGGTGGTGCTCTCTTTTTAGCGTGGACCTTCCCCTGCCTCCTGCATTAAATGGTTCCTTTTCTCTACTTGCTGCCATGGAGATCTGCTCCCTTTAACATTGTGGAGCTCCCCTGCAAATTGTAGGCTTCCTTGATGTGGGAGGGAGTCACAAGCCACAATCTGCTGGTGAGCTTTGTTCCATCGATTTTCAATAAAACATTTACAACGTTGGAGCTCTCATTTTTTGCAGCATATTCAAGAAAAAGATAGAGTCCACACTGATCACAAAAGTATCCAAACAATCAAAGTATATTGGATATTGGAGATGACTTTGAATTTTAATCTCCCTATGCAACTGATGCTCTACCTATGACTGTTGAAGTTGGTTCTTGTATAAAACTTTTAAAAACTCCAACAAATTTGCTCTTTTTCTCTCTTGCACGACACATACTCCCAAATTTTCCCTTTCCAGCGGCTTACCAGTGTCGAAGTCATTCAATGCTTACCATTTATCATTCTTCTTACTAGCATTGACTTCCTTATGGCAATATCTTTCTCTTAAATATGCACAATCAATTGTGAAAAACAATTTTAAAAAAAAGAAATTGGGCTTTTAGTACATTTAAGTCTCAATTGGCTACAATTAGGATATCCCCAACTTTAATCAATTCTTCTTCACTCATTCGATAATGAATTTAAAACTTGAAATGCCCCAGTCTGAAAATCATATATCCTACCCATTTCATCTTGTTAGCATAATATTCACATAATACTATCTCAGTAATTTGATGATAATCAGCTGGGCCCCAAAATGGGTGCGGCTAATTTTTTTTTTTTTCGTTTTCAGACAACTGACATTGCACAATGATCGAATGATCACCTTGAATTGTCTAAAATCAAATTTGGGCAGTGAATCATCATTAAAATTTATTTTAAATCGTTTTTGCACCATTTTGAAATTTGTGTTAGGAGGCCTATTGCCTAGCTTTAAAAATTGATATAAACACCTGGTCGGGCTCTGAAACTTTGGGTATCCTGTCTCTTTAACATATTCAACAGGTTTGCCAAATCTCGTTATATGATGACATCAGGGTCAAAAGATATTGACCTCTACACATGCCTACTTCAAATTATCTTATAAATCAAACATGTTAGAAACAAATAAAACAGTTCGTTTTTAGCTTTGAAAACTGGGCTAACGATCACTTGAAGGGACAAAAATTGGGAAAATAGTTCACTGTCATGAGGAGAATCTAATTTTGTGATTTGGGCTCATGAAAAATCATGGGGCGCATTTGGCTAGAATGAAAAGTGGGCTACCTGGATTTGCAGGATAGTGAACACCAGTAGAAAAATATTTTTTACAAATGGAATGACCCTGGTAAAGTGTGCAAACGGATTCACCAAGACTTGAAAACTGGTAGACTTGTAGTATTTTCAGAGTAGAATGTAGGGGAACAAATCATTTGATCCAAGTAATCACAGATTTAAAGTTATAATATGTCAAACAGGGCTCCCGACCAATCTGCATCTCTGATTACCAGTGAAACTCTATAAATTGCAAACAAAATCACATTTGAAAACTGATCAAATAGATTCGTCATAAGCTCCAATCAGGAATGTAGTAAGTCTCTGACCCCTAGAATATTATGCAAAAGGAATTTTCTTATTTGGGTCAACTGGTCAAAATTTATAGTCTGTCAAACAAGGCTACCCAGAATTATGAACAATATGCAGATTTACAATAAAGGAAACTGACCAACTTTGAGACATTCAAAACCTGGTCAAAACATGTCGAAATGACTTGAAACTTGTAAAATATGTTCTTTGATATGCATATAAACATCCTCAAAGTGGCGAGTTATGAATCTTAACCAGGTAAAAGATATTCAAAGGCAAACTGGGTCTTCTGTCACTGTTTGAAACTTGGGCAGAAAATGCAGAACTGAAGACTACTCAAAATGGAACTCCACCAAATGACTCAGAGTGTCAGTTGATCATTACAAAAAACATGGACATGTTGAATGAAGGTGTTAGAAACATAAAACACCTCTTAAGCATTAATACAACAGCTGGGTACTCAAGCAAGAAAATGCATTTATAGGGCTCAAAACTTGGAATGGACACTCAAAACAGGAATGCAATTTTGAGCACTAACATAGTGTATAGTGTAACCTCTCACTAACACATGGAACCCTCAGGCCCACCCCACTATGCTTGTAGAGATAGTAACTAGGCCACAAACATAAGGTACACACACACACACACACACACACACACACCAATAATTACTATTACCTATGCCAATCAAGTGCATAATCGTAGAGGATAGTACAAAGGTCCCATTAAAAAAAAGAATAAATAATGCAATATGGCATGGATACAAATAGACCACTATTCAGAATCTACAAGGCTATAACACATGACTCAAGGTGAAGTTCCACTACTTGGCTCATGGTAGCCCAAGTAGCTCGAGTCTTCAATCCTCTTTTGTAGATGAACACACTTGGTATTCATCTTCAATCAACACCCTTAGGTGGAAATATATAATTTATTCAATAAATGTCCTTAGATGAACAAACACTAAATTACCTTCTATCAACATACTCAGATGACTATGTAGTTAGTCAATCTCATCAATACATTTGCATCCTAATATAGTTTATCATGTTATCACTTATTAACAAATTCTTCACTTGGTCTATACCAACCACTTGTAGGTTAAGATCCATGTAAGAAGTCACTCCACTCCTCTTCCTAAATTGTAGATTATCTCATTCTACAATGAGGCACAATGCAAAATGCAAACAAACATAATGCAAGAAAAGACTCTCAATGCCATAAAACCAAAAGAAGCATGGTAAGGTCAATTGTTTAAAACCAAGAGCACAAGTTTCTCGGGATATTGAAATGAAACACTCAATTTTCTTGTGATGTGATCTCAAACGCTGACACCACATACTCAAAGTGAGATCATTATTCAAGCATTGCTCAAAATCTACAAATGAAGAAATGTAATTGCAGGTGCACACAACACACTCAATATGACACTTTGCTAGGAGTACAAATTTAAACACAAATTTAAATATCAAAAAGTGAAACCATAAAATGGTCAAAAAATTGAGTACAATCCATTCCTATGATCTATTTATTCTCAACATGCTAATCCACAATTATGGGAAGCAGACATATCAAGGCAACCCAAAAATCCCCAAAAATCAAACTTTACTTGAAGCCACAAAATAAAAACACATTTTCTCTTAGGAGCCAAACAACTCATCTATGCAATTAAATTTATATCCCAAGAATTCAAGGAAAAACATACACAACAACATTAAAAAAATTCATAATTTCCAAATCTACATACTAGAAAAGCATGTAAAAACCCTATGAGGTAAAGGAAATCAATGAAAGTGTGAGGAAATGTTAATTATGAGTCCATGATCCTATTGAAATTTATCAAAATTGGAAATAAAAAGAAAAACAAAAATGGTGGCATGCCATACCTCACACCAAATTGAAAATATGGGAACAAAGAGGAGAAAAGAACCTGCCACAAAAATGCAAACAACTCTACAAGAAGTTGAAGAATCATGATATGGGTCCAATAAGACCATACCCACAAGAATCAAACACTTAGATAAAAATCCCTTTGGCAGATAAAAGGTCACTTTTCCAAAATAAGACTTTATAAAATCACTTGCCAAAAATTAATATAAAACAAAAGAATTCTTAGAAATCCCTGACGAATAAATAAATCAATTCCAATTAATGGAATTTGACTACAACAAACTAGCCTCAAATAAAAATAAATGATTAATAATAAATCAATATTTAACTCTAGCCTGTTTGTGACAACTACAAAACTCTAAATGCACAAACATATTCACTAGTCTAAAACAAAATGCATATCAAATAAAAATTTACTAATACATATTAGAAGGATGATATAATAATAATGGGTACATAGTCCATACAAGAGGTATATTGACTCAATAATGAATGATTAATGAAACTATCTCTTGTGCTACTATCAAGGATAAATACACACTCAAATCTTGAAGCTTAGGTAGAATGGTGTATGGTAATTTTTCATTGATATAAGAAAAAATCAAGTGCATCTAATCAAAATATAAATAGTCAAATCTCATGTAATAATAACAAAATACCTAATGGAACACTAAGGGTCTAGTGATGTAATCACATATATAGAATATGATGACACTGGTTGTCCCATTTTCTACTACTCAATTCACATATTATTTATATAAACATACCAGTTAATTTAAGAATTTTATTTAAATATAAAACATTAAAATAATCATTTATGACAATATGAGCATATATCTGTGAAAGTCAACAACTAGAATACCCAAAAACATATAAGGTACATTAGAAAAAGGAATCTAACAAAAGAGCCCTGATAACATAATCCATATTCTCAAATACAAAATACACTAGATATATTTACAAAGCATCATGTCACATCAAACAAAATCATCATGTAATTATTATCAAAATGGTAAACACTAACATTATCTAATCATCTAAAACAACCAAGATGCTAGGAAAAAATGAATTGTCATCAAATGCATCTCAACATGCATATAATTAGAGAATAAAATAAGGGTCTATCTCAGATCAATATATCATTGAACATTCAATATATCACTAAACATAATGCAATTACAAGAGGCACTACATCCTCCTTCTAGGAACATACTTAGTGCAAGAATCCTACAAAAAAGATAGGAACATATATATATATATATATATATATATATATATATATATATATATATATATATATATATATATATATATATATATATATATATATATATATATATATATATATATATATATATATATATATATAAATTGTAAGGCATCCTACTAAGCAACAAAAGTCTCATCACTCAGGTACTATTTGATCCTTACCTTTTCGATGCCTCAACTACAAATGATTAACCTCTAATGTTTAAGAATGTAAATAGGATGTAAAGAAATATATTCATCCTCTATGTACAAGGCATCCCAATCAAGAACATGGGTTACATTAGGAATATATTGTCTCAACACAAAAACATGTCAAATATCATGGTTGTGTGACAAGCTATGTGGCAATGCCAAGTGATAAGAAATAATAACAATCCTCTTAATAGTCTCAAAAGGTCCAAAAAAATTTGGCAATAACTTAGAGCCTTTCCCATATCAGATGGGGTTCTTCTATGACCAAAAGCATAAAAACACACGGTGACCCACTGAGAAGTAATGATCAAGCTTGTGGGCATCAACATACTTCTTTTGTCTATCTTGATCAATAAACAAACACTCTGTAGTATGAACCAATTGATGCCCTGTATCCTAAAGAATCTCAAGATCCAAAACTACATAGTCCTCCAAATTCTCCCTACTCAAAGGAGCATGAAATAGTCGACCACACAAGTTCTAGAGATGAGAAATGCCAAGAGAGCTATGGTACCCACAATCATAAGAAAGTGCAACCAAGTATAAATAGTCCTCAAACCTCATCTGTTGATCCATAGTGTACATGCCAAGAGAGTCCTAAATAACCTAATTCATCCACTTTATCTAACCATCAACTTTGGGTGATATACTAAACTAAATTGAGCTACATGTCTAAAGCATGTTAGAGAGTTGTCTACAGTGTAGATGTAAACACTCACTCTATTCAAAATGATATTCTGAGGCATCCCATTGTAACCAAACTATATTCTCCATGAATACATGAACTAAGCAACAATATAAGAAGTTCTCATGGGTAAAATGTCAGTCACATCGGAGAACTTTTCCATAGTAACCATAATAGCATCATTATGACATAAAGATATAGGTAGATTAGTAATGAAATAAAAAATATAGTATCCCACTTCCACTCAAGAATGGAATGTTTCTACAAAATAACTATTGGTCACTGATGCTTTTCATTCACTCTTTGACACTCAAGACATCTATCCATAAAATTAGCAATATCACACCTCATTCTTTCCCAAATTATAACTATCTAAGGTTAACATGCATCTTCTTGATGCCAAGATGTGTTAAATACAATGCATGATATGCTTCAGAAAAAACCAATGAATGAAGATCACCTAAAACCAACACATAAATGCACACATGGTTCCATAAAAGTCCATATAACTCCAAAGAATAACCTAGAAATTATCTCCAAAGGGAACATCCATATTCAATCTCTACTCTAACTTCCTAATATCAAGTATCAATAGATAAAACCTCAAGAATACAAAATTGATCTTTGCTATATTTTCCTAATAAAAAAGATCTCATGCATTCTCCTACAAAATTCATCAACAAAAATGTTCTCCTTCCCCTTAATGCAATGAACGTGAAAAATATATTCATAGAGGAACTCCATATAATAACTCTATCATATATTCAAGTTTAGCTAAGAGAAAATATACTACAAGTTATAATGATCAAAATGAAAATCAAATTGATGACACTAAACAACATTTCTTCAGTGCACTAGAACATGCACAATTACAATTGACTTAAAATCATGGGTAGAGTAGTTTAAATAAGTATCCTTGAGCTTCTAAGACTCAGATGCAATGACTCGTCCCTCTTATATAAGAAATACAACTACACCTTCCAATGATGCATCAATTCACATCATAAACTCAACTAAAAGGTCAGATACTTCCAAGATATGTATCCTAGTCAAATGCTCCTTAAGTCCTATAAAGCTAACTCATATTGTGTAGATGAGACAAACTTCTAGCCTTTCATCTAAAGAGAAGTGATAGGATGATCCAACTGATAAAAGTTCTTCATGAATCAACGATAGTAACCCACAAAACCCATGAAACTATGAACCTCTAAAACACTAGTTGGCACTAACCAATCCATAATAGCCTAGATCATTAAAGGATCCACATATATACCCTTTCTAGAGATGATATGGATTAAATAATATAACTCAGTTTGAAAGAACTAATATTTGACCAGGTTTCCAAATAACTAATGGTTGCAAAGAGACTACAAATCCTAATGCAAATGAACCTCATGATCCTCCATAGTACTCAAATATACTAATATGTCATCCAAAAATACAAGGAAAAAATGATCAATATAGGTGTGAAATACAACATCTATAAAAAATCATGAACAATAATGGTGTATTGGTAGAGCCAAATGGTACATGCGTAATCTCATAAAGTCCACATTGAGTGAAAAAGGATGTAGAATGAATATCAACTCATGGATACAAAGATGATGATATCAGGAATTAAAATCTATCTTATAGAACACTATCACTCCCTTCATCTAATAAAAAAAACGTCAATGCTCAATAAGGAATATCAAATTTTCAGCGTTATCTTACTCAATTGTCAATAATCTATACAAAAATAAAAGGATTTATCTTTCCTCTTCACGAAGAGACTGGTATAATCCAAGGGGATACACTTGGAGGAATATGTCCATTGGCCAAAAAATCCTCTAGCTACAAAAGAATTTTACTCAACTCTTGAGTAGTGATACCAATAAGGTTACCAAGAAATAGGCTCATCTCTGGGATGAGATCAATATGAAAATCCATGTCACCCTAGGGATGCATGCCTAAAATCTCACTCAAGAAAAAATGTGCATACTCATGAAGAAGTGGGTGATCATCAAGATACACCTCTCAACTTCTAATCCTATTGAGGTCACAAACACAAATAATGAGAAACTAGAAATGTCACAAACTCCACTTCAGTTGTATCGTTAAGATCATACAAAATGAAATATCCATTTAAATCCCTACAAGATCAACACACCCACCTGTTCCATGCACATACTATAGTGAATTGTGTTGGAAATCTATACTCACCTAGTAGGAAGCTAACCAATCTATACCCAAAATATTCCATAAGAACCCAAGGGCGGGATACAAAAATCTATAGTTGTGGTGATGGTGTCAATATCCAACCCACAACCACAAAAAGGATCCCAAAACTACTCTATAACCTTTTGCTAACTCAACCTTCCAACTATTAATCTACAATGTTGCTATTAGCCCACACCACTCAACAAGGAAGGGAGAAATACAATAATCTAAAGCACCGAGATCAAATAAAATAGAGATAGATGTACCATGTAATACAATTTTAGTCTCAAAAATGGTGCCAATGTGTTTATCTTGATGGTTATGAATGATCATCATAAATACTCTATGAGATAAATATATGCTTCCCAATGACCATGTTGGAAACACATAAAATATGCCACATAACTTAATCATACCCCATAGAGTATGTGCTGGATTGGTGAAAACTATACCTACTAGTACTCTACTACACACTCTAAGATGGTTGACTAGGATGAGACAACCAATCACAATACCCGTTATGACCTCTCAGTGCTAGGGTACAGGTATACTATGACTGACCTTCTAACCCAAAGGATGTCACTATACTACTAGCGATGCATCCTAGGTGGTGTTGAATATTTATTGGAAGAACCTATGGGTTTTACTTGTGTACTCTAAGTACTTGGTCCAAAAGGTTATGCACTATAAACCTATGCATTACTCTCAACCAATCCCACCTTCGCTACAACAAGAGAGAGAGAGAGTCCTAGGTTGATATATAAGAACATCTCCAAACATACAATCATTACGAAACTAAATGAAATGTTTTACTTACATATGATCATTGTGGTGATAATTGGAAAACTACCTCATCTCAAATAAGTTATGTTCACATTTATCTAATACCATAGTTGATATGATTTTAAGAAGTGGGTGAAACACAATATCAGGTGAAAATCAAGTACCTATGATATCAATGTCCAATTTTTGGAAAAACTTACAAAAACTCAGAAGAGTTGTATGCAAACCAAAAGCCGTCATATTGTTTGAAAATGTAAGAATATATACAATGATGGAGTATGAAAAGTCATCATAGCCATGAATTTGAAATGTATATGTGGCTATAATAAAAACAACAATATTTAACTAAAACTATTCAAAACTAGGTTTTTAATTATTCCAACTTGTCGGGGTCATAACTTTTGACCTAGAGATCAGAATTCAAAACTACTTACATTGTTGAAAAGAAGAACTAAAAATCTATTTTTGGTCCCTAAAATAGGGAGCCTTTAGCTACATAATTTTAGGGACTGATGAAAGTTTTGAATTGAGATTTTAAGCAGAAGACCTCCAAAAAGGCCAATTAAAAAGACCTAGAAAAACTAAAAAAGAAGAACAAAATAGTTTCTAACATATGATCTTCTATATAATCTGGACCAATAGTCCCCTATTATAGATCATGAAACTCATCATCATGTACCTCTGAATACTAGTAAGAAAGGAAGCATTCATAGTAGCACTCCTCAAAAGTCTTTGAAGAAATAATCGTGAAATCCAACTAGAGCTTCCCCTTTATGTGTCAACAAGTAGATGAAAAAATCCTAGGGTGCATATGTGAGGCCTTGCCCCGACCCATCGTAGCATAGTGATACATTACTATTATTTTGATACTCACGACTCGAGATGTCGAGACATTATCTGATGCTTAGAACATATTATATTATTTCATGTTGTGTGATGTTATTTTTCAGATATTTGATGTTCGTCATTTAATGTTTTATGTATATGTATGTGATGAATTAAGTAAAAGGTAGGATTAACATTTTTGGTTTAAGAGATTTTAAATGGTTAAGAATTGAGTAGGATGAAAGAAACCCTAATTGATGTATGTTTCAATTTATGTGAATTTCTGATATGTAAATACATATGTGCATGTGATTTTATGGGACTACTAATGTGTGTAATGAGTGTGCAGATATTTTAGTCGAGAAACTCGACGAAGGAACAAAACTAATCCCTATGTGCTCATTGTGGAAACCTTGTTGTTCGTAATTCAAGTATTTTATTGTGAGATGTATGTATGTATTTTCCTGTGATCAGTAAATGTTAATGTTCGTAACTATGTTCTTTTAGTGTCCCTTGACACTTGTGAATTGTTTATGTTCTTCAACATGCTTATTAGGGTTAGCTGTGTAACCTTTGGACCTAAGTTGGGTTAAGTTAGTGTCTCTTTGCTAATTTGGTTCTTAATCGAGTTTAGTCACCCTTAATCCGGATTAGTGCTTAATTTGCATTTTTTAGAGTTGTTAGATGGTCCTAAATTATTTCCTAGCTTTTGTTTGGTTCCAAACCTATTCCTAAGGCTTTTAAACATGAAATAATTATACCCAAGTGGTATGGGTATGGGTTGGGGGTCTTTTCCAACCCCTAAGCCCCTTTCATTGACTTTTGAGATCACTCAAAAAGTCTCTTTTTGCCTTTGTGCGAAAATTGACTATGGCTACCATGAGTTGCCTCACCTCAACTCCACTTAGTGGTTAACCATAGTATGGGTTGAGTTAGGAACTTCTAGATTTGTAGGTGGGTGGGAGAAGTTATTGCTCTTTTTGGTGGTTGAGTTTGAGGCTTATTTGGAGGCCCTTCTTAGAGTAGTGGAGGTTGTTACCCAATCTCTACTTTTAGAGAGGAGACTTAGAAGATTGAAGGAAGGAGGGGAAAAGCTCTACTCAAACTTGTTCATTTGCCATTACCTCTTTGTGAAGGTAGAAATTTTCATCTCCCTTGTTTAGATGTTCATGCTTGTTTCTTGCTTATGCTACTTTGTTGTTGTTGGACGCTTGTATGTATGTGGGTATGTTGAGAAGGATTGAAAACCATTTTTTTGAATGATTTCCTTTCATGTTTATGTTTGCATTTTGAATCTTTCTTGTATGGGTGTTTTGGTATTACTCACCCTTGGATAGGGCAGAAGTGACCAATTTTTGGAAAGGTCTTTTTAGTTGGACTCCAACCAGTGTAGAGTCTCTTCTCAGGATGAGAAGAGGGAGAGAGGGTAGGGTATTATGGGCCCCTACCTGTCAGCACAAACCTTGTATGCGTTTAGTATATTTAGATGGAAGAACGAAAGTTCTTGGTTTATAGCTTCGATTGGGCATCTATTTTGGTGTTGTGCTTGACTTCTCATGTTGGAAGAATCCACCTTTCCCTAGTTTTGATTCATTGTGAATCCTATTGTGAAAACCCTGTATGAATATGTATGTATGATTGTCTCTTGGTCATGCTTGTTGCCACCTGATTAGATTCTGTTCTCTCCACGGTTCTTAGAAATGTGTTGTAGAAACTATTATGGAACCCTTGATGAGGGTCATGAAGGAAATTCAATTAAATTGTTGTAATTCGGGATTGAAATCCTATGTAATTTGTATTTCAAACTTTGTTGTAATGGCAATGACGCCGAGTTTTCTTCTTGGTTCTTTCCCGGCTGAGCCTTTGAATTAAGTTTGCCAATAAAAATGGTGATTGAGTATAATTGCTTATTGTGTGATTTAATCATAATTTTTCAATTAGATGGATGCACATCAGAAATAAGATGATATGATGATGGTTTAATTAAGGAAAAATTTCAAGTTTTCCTTATATGTTAAATATGAAAACTATGTTGAGGAAAGAAAAATGGTTATGGTTGATAGTTCAATTCAAGTTGTTTAAGATATCAATTAATCTATGTTTTTAATCCATCAAAAAAATTACACCTTTAAAAAAAAATACATTGCTATGTAAATCTATACTTAGAAAAATTTTGTCAAAAAAAAAAGTGTCTCAAGAGAGTAAAAACTCTCTGTTTTTTGTATGGATTTGAAGATTTAAATGTCTCCTTGCAACAGAGAATATTCTTATATTTAAAATTTGAAGTAAAAAAAAATAGAAAGAAAACATTAATATATATGTTTAAAATAACTAAAGAAATTTCAAAAAAAAAAACTATCTTACTCTCCTAAATACCTACCTCACCTAATAAACTTTTTGGCTTCAATCCCTACTTGGACGTCGGCCTTGGGTTTCCTTTTTTAAATAAGTCAAAAAATAATCATGAGGGGGGGGGGGGGGGGGGGTGACGTCACCCTGCCCCTATGTCCCATCCCTATCTATTTTTGAGTGCTCACCCTTTTTATTTATTTATGGTGGACTTAAACAAAGTGGGCATGTTTGTTTTTTTTTTTTTTTTTAAATGGGGGCTTGCGTTTTCTACTTGGGCGGCCACTTGGCCCTCACCCTTGACAAGACAGGTTGGGGGGGGGGGGAAACAATGCTGACGTAGGGTCAGCATGGAGGGACAACATGCAAGCCTAGGAAGAGCTAGGGATAGAGTAGGGTGTAAGGGTAGTGTTAGGTGTTAGGTTAGTAATAGGTTTTAGTGATGTGTTAGTATAAATTTTGTATTATATAAAATAAGTTTAGAATATGTTTTAATAGGTAGTTGCTTTTGTTAATTTTTTTTTATACTTTTAATTAGTTAAGTTTTAAATGTAATTTTAAATTGTTAGTATATTTGCATAGTTTAAATAAGTTTAGATTGTGTAGGTTAGTTTATATTAGTAGTTAGTTAACTTATTAAAGTTTAAGTTAGTTATTAATTTTGTTAATTGTTTTAAAATTTAAGATATATTTAATAGTATTAGTTTATTAACATGTTGTAGTTAGTTAGTTTTATTTTGTTAATTAAGTTTTAAAGATATGTTAGTTTGGAAAAGTTTTAGTATACGTTTTGTTAATTGTTAATAATTTTAGTTAGTCATTATTTTAATATAGTTTGTTTAATTTTATAAATATAAATTTAATAGTTATAATGATAAAGGTTAATTGGCTATTTAAAATGAGTTTAAATATAGATTTTATTTGATTAGATATTTTCAATTAATCTAAGCCCGAAACTCATTTAGATTGCTATTTAAATAATCTTCATATCTTATTGAGAAGTTAATGAAAGAACATGACTAATGATTGATATAAATCTAATAACGAAAGTTTCAAAATCTTAACGATGTATTCCTCCACTAGAGTTTTAAACTTAAGATGTATTGTAAAGAACCTTTTTCTTAAACTGAGACCTCAACCATATCGAACTTAGAGCATTTAATTATTAATTAAAAAAAAGAAAAAAGAAAAAAGATTTGTGTATTTTTTCCTCGTAGTTTGGGCATGACAACATACTGGCACACTAAGTTCTAATGTTTCTTGCATAAGGGTATGTAGTGAAGCAAAGTCCAAGATCTAATAGATGCATCTTGACCTTAGGATCAAGACAAGTCCCATAAAATATCGGTAGATGAGACCTCAAAAGATCTCTCATATGTCTAGCATGGATTGAACGCTTATCTGTCATCATCGTGTCACTCCTATACTCTACTCTTAAATTGAGTAGAGAATGAGAAAAAAATGCTCTGTCCTTCCCTCATGTTCTCTATGATTGGATAACTAAGACTTCCTATACCTCCTATCAAAGTCCCAACCTAGTGATAAGCTCTTGTAATAACTAAACCAATTGGGGATTCCCATCATTACCAACAAGATCTTCTCTTCAGTCCTTATGGTGATCCTATTTCTATTTTTCCTCATGATTCTCTTCCATGTGATTCCTATCTTCATGGTCATCTTAATAGTCATTCCATTGATCATGTCCATGCCTAAAAGTCATCCTTTAGAGAAAAAAAAGATATGGATCAAAATCTCATATGACATGTAAAACAAGCCATACTAAGGTAGTTAAGAACTAATGATAACTAACACAAAGTATAATAACCACACATCACTCACACTAAAAACAATGAGAGCATAAATGTAGAGATCCCTATGTATGAACATGGAATCTAATACTAGATATGGTTCCCTTCTAAGAAACCCTTAGTATACAAGGTGAAAAATGCACTTCAATTTTTCTTTCAAGCATAATGATATAACACCAATTACTAGTCCAATACTAACCATAAGCACAAGGGAAAGGTAATAGAAAATTATCCTCAAATAATTGTGCACAAGTAAAAGACTTGAGAAAATATCCAAAGGTTTTGAGAAATGAAAAGCCAAGAAGGAGAGGCTAAGTCACATTCAAGCCACCACATGAGAATCCAAACATCATGTATAAACCTCATGGGTCATTAGCAAACCATCATAAATGGTCATCAATTGAGGAGACATGTTCATCTATATATATATATATATGTGTAAATAAGATATATAGAATATATAACTTTAGTTTAGTCTCATGAGTTTATCCAACTGAAGCTACCAAGAATTAACACTCCCTCTTAGCTAGGGATATACAATGTATATAAATTTTCTTTAACCTCACAAGTTTATCCAACTAAAGCTACCAAATATTAACACTTCCTCTTAGCCAGGGAGGATAAACACATGACCATGTTTTATCTCAATGTATTATAAGAATATCTTTGATAAGAAGATATTCAACATTTTTATATCACATCTAATATCATGAGTATTGGCATCCACAATATCAACATATGATATTCACCAAATACTCTGAGTAATGTGCTGTAGAATATCACCACATTATACTCACCATGTAGTCAATAAGGTTTGATATCACATATGATATCTCGAGTATCAGTCTCCCATAATATCAACACATGATGTTCTCCAAGTACAAAAAATGTTTCGATACACATCTAATATCATGAGTATTAGTCTTCCAATGGTGTAGGTTGATTACAAGGTTCATTTTCTAATACCCAAAACAAGAAAAGGAATCACAATTATGACATGCCAAATTGAAAAAATAATTGTAAATATTAGGAAGGCATCCTAGGAAAAAATAAACATTTAAATATAAAATTACTTTTCTAAGTAACTCTTAGGAAGTGGTTTTATCCTAAATGTACTAAAATTGATGTGTTGTAATAGAGATAAATACACTACTTTGTATCTATACACTAAACTAGCTAACACATGTTTTAATATAAACCTCATATGCACTAAAATATTGGGAAGATGAACTAAAACAACTAATGTACATACTATTTTGTATCATATGCACTATTCTTGGAGGTAGATGTGTTGCACTATCATCGAATTAGCACAAAATAAATATGAAATTAGTTTAAAAGAGCTTTTCTTAATTAAATCATTAAGTAGGATTTCTATCATCAATGTATGATTAATTTCAAAGTATTATCCACATTCGGGAGCACCAAATACACAAATCAAGGCAATACTCACTCAATAAAAACAACAATCACAACATCACAAGGAAATCTACTCTAACAAACATAAGAATAACTTACAAATGCATACAAATATTATTGAAAAGAGATGAAAGAATAACATTGATAACTAAATTCTCACAATATCTATCTCTGGAGGAAGATCATGACCTATGCACTAGTTCCCAACATTGGTATAGTGTAACATCGCCTTGCTACATAGAACCCTAAAACCCATCCCATCATGTCAATGATATAGTACCCAACCATAAACACAAGATACAAACACCAAGTAGGGATATCACACACACTAATCAAGTGCACAATCTTAAAGGAAAATAAAGAGGTCCCAATACAAACAAAAATGTAGAATATAATATGACACATAAAAAGAGTCTACTACTCAAAATCTACAAGGCTATAGTGTAGAGATTCAAGGTGGAGTGTCATTACTTGGCTCAATGTAGCCCAAGTAGCATCAAGTCTTTGATCAACATACATAAACTGCCAAACTTGGTGTATATCATCCTTAGATAGACATATACAATGCCTTCTATCTATGTCCTCTAATGACTAACACTGATTTACCTTTTATCAACATCCTCGAGTTTTCGGGTAGTCAATCAATCTCATCAATGTGTTTTTACACCAATTTAGTTTATTATATTATCACTTATTTAGAACTTCTTTACATAGCCTATACCAGCCACTTGCGGTCCAAGATCCATGTAAGAAGGCATTCCACTCTTCTACCCAAATAATAAACCACCTCATTCTACACTAAGATACAATATAAATTGCAAACACACACAATGCAAGAAAAGCCTCTCAAAGTCATGAAACCATACAAAATATATGATAAATTTAATTGGTCTCAAACAATTAGCATGGGTCCCTCAAAAATGTTTTCATGATGCAATCTTGAACACTGATATCACATACTCAAAATATGCTCATAGATCAAGTATTGATAAAAATCCATTAAGGAAGAAATGCCATTACATGTGCATGTGACACACTTAACTAGGTGCTTTGACAAGAGTATGAATTTAAAAAAAAATCCAAAAATAAAAAGTGAAACCATATAATGGTAAAAAAATATGGAGTATAATCCATTCTCATGACCAATTTATGTCAAAAATGCCAATCGACATGTTGATGTGAGATTATTTTGAAGTGAAGAATCTGTAATGGAACAATCATTGTTTTGTCATTGATGCCAAACCTACTACTTGCTAGTAAGACAATTGCTTAGTTGATTTGAGTACTATCATTTGTTTGATTTATGAAGAGGATATGATTAAATGAGATAACAAAAGCACCTAGAGGGAAGGTTGAGTTATGGTATGAAAAAGGACTACAAAGATAAGTTAAGACAATTATCTACTTAAGGCTGCAAAGGTTGTATACACTAATTAAGTATAGAAGAACAAGTAAGAAGAATTATGTGTGCTAAGCTTGACCGAGTGCATAGTAGGTGCTAAGAAAAGTTAGTGCAAGATGAGTAGAAAATCAGTTGGAGCCAAGAAAAGTGAAGATTCAGTGCATGCTGAGTGAACTTAGTATAAGCTGAGTAAAGTTTAGTTGATGCTGAGCATTAGTAAACTTTGGTGTTTGCCAAGTTAACTAGTTGAAGATGAGTGGAAGAACAATATGGAAGATGAGTGAAAATATATTGATACCGAGTACCAGTATTCATGTTGAATTGTAGATTTTATGAATCTGAGTTGACTATTTTTTTTTCTTGAATTATGTGA
Source organism: Cupressus sempervirens (assembly GCA_028749045.1). Taxonomy (NCBI): domain Eukaryota; kingdom Viridiplantae; phylum Streptophyta; class Pinopsida; order Cupressales; family Cupressaceae; genus Cupressus; species Cupressus sempervirens. The sequence continues at coordinate 112,882,280 of CM053790.1, forward strand.
AGTGTGTGGAAGATAACTATGATGAGATGGTGGCACAGAATTTAAGGTAAACCATTTTGTGCAAATTTCAAGGAAGATTGAAGAAGAAGTTTCTATAGGAACTAAATGGAAAAGTGGGTAGATTCTTTGTATCCTACCTAATCCTACCTAACCCTAAAATAGATGATTATGGTAAAATGACAAAAGATCTTAAATCTATATTTATAGAGAGAGCTGGTCAGAAGTAAAGGTTGTCATATGTGAGAACCTAAGGAAGACAAGGAGTCTAGGTTATTGCTTCATTCAGTGACCAGACAAAAGAGACTGCAAATGGCATGCAAAGCAAGAATGCTTAAGAGTATGAAAGCTTGAAGGGTGAATAAGCTCTCATAGATAAAGTGTGTGAAAGCCAAGAAAAATGGAGGACTCAAATATAGATTTGTAATATGCAAAGTGAGTTGTAATTTTTTATCATATCATGCCTTACTGTTACATTCTAATCATTGTATTAGTCTAGGGTAAATCCTTTGGATTAAGGTTGACCTAAAAATCATTTGTAAATCCTTTAATTGGGTAACATTCCAAGTGAATGATTTGAAGTCCTCTAACAAAGCTCACTCCTAACAAGGTGATTGAAATCCTCTAACTAGGTCACAATTTAACAGTGTGTATTGTAAGCCTTTCATAGGGCATCACTTCAGAAGAGTGAGAATTAGTAGCATGTTACTGGTGACTTTTCCCAAATTGGGTATCAACATAAAATCCTTGGGTCAAATGTGTTATTGAATATGTTATTGTTTCATGTTTACATTTTTGCAAAGTTGTTTTGACCTAGGATAGTAACCTATAAAGTTTCAGTATTGTATGATCTAATGGATGCATGCATAATAAGGTTTTATGGATATGGGTCTACTAAGCATTGAAATATTTTATTTCTATATCTAGACCTTGGATAATTGATTCACCCCCCTCTCAGTTGTTCTAAATAATTCCAACAATTGGTATTAGATCCACCTATTTAAGAGGACTAGTTTGAAGGTACTAGAAGAAAAAGATCAAGATGTCAAAAAGAGAGTTACCCAAGCTTAACAAGGACAACTTCCCTACATGAAAAAATTTGATGAAGCTACATATAGGAGGTCTTGGAGATCATGCATAATCTACCATCATCACTGAGCATGTCAATCCTGTTGGAGCCCTAATTGTTGATGATCTGAAAAAGAAAAAAGAACATAATCAAGCAATGTTGGAGATTTCCTTTTCCCTAAGTTATTCTAAGTTCGATTACATCAAGGGTTGTGATTCTACAAAAAATACGTGGGATGCTCTTCACACTATTTATAGAGGAGACACAAATGTTCTGAGAGCCAAATCTAAAAGTCTTACAGATAAGTTGGATGATATGAGAATGGAAGAAGGTGAGAATGTTGCTCAATATTGCTCTAGAATAAAAGATTTTGTTAATGCTACAAGAGGAGCTACTAGTAAAATAGGTGATGATACTGTATTAAGAAAAGTACTGAGAACACTGCTACCCATCTATGCTATTAGAGTTTCTACCATACAAGAATTAAGATGTATACTAGGTTCTAATCTGACTCTTGAAGGTTTGGTAGGTAGGCTCATTTCCTTTGAGCTCTCTAATTTTGATAATTTCAAATATGACAATGTTGAATCTACTTTCAAAGCTAAGCTATCATTAAAGGAACCTAAAGAGAAGAAGAAAAAGGTCAAATATGTTTCTAGTGACAATGATATAGATGAGGAAGATGTAGAACAACTTGAAGCACTGTTAGCAAGGAGATTTCATAGAGGCAAAGGAAAATTCAAAGGTAAGTTACCTATCATGTGTTTTAATTGAAATGAGGTTGGTCATATTGTTGCTAGATATCTAGAAAAGAAGAACAATAGAAGTGGTGACAAACACAAAAGTAGAAGAGATGAGTACAACAAAGATTATAAAGACAAAGGTAAGAAGTCTTAATACATTGCAGAAGAGGAAACCAAAGATGGATCTGATGATCATGATGATGAAGTGGTGTATGTTGCAATGATGGATGAATTTTATGAGGATGAGGCAACTACATTGGTGTCTTCTGTGAACAAGAGTGACAGATGGATCATTGATAGTGGGTGTTCACATCACATGACTAGAGATAAAAGTAAGTTCATTACCTTGAATTATTATGATGGAAATAGTGTAAGGTTTGGTAATGATGCACCCTATCTGATAGAAGGAAAAAGATCTATCAAACTCATATAAAATATTTTGTGTGCCAATGCTTATTATTGATAAGTAGGAGGTAATTTCCGCAGCATGTCAAATTGTGATATTGCTATCAGGATTTAACTGTGTGATTTTGAGTCAAACTCATTGACCCATGTTTCATGAGTAGTGATTCAAAATGAATCCATCTCTCATGAGAATAAATGGAACACTTAGCACTCATTGGATCTAGGTGATGCTCATAGGGGTGAAGCACCAGGACTTCTCAGGAGGTCACCCATCCTAGTACTACTCCAACCTAAGTGCGCTTAACTGCGAAGTTTCCTCCATGGTTAAACCCAAAGATTGCAACCCCATTTGTAAAACCTTTACCAAGTGTTTTCCCTTATGAACCATTAATTAGAAAGCCCCTTAAGCTCATCAATTGATAAGTAGGAGGTAATTTCCACAACATGTCAAATTGTGATATTGCTATCAGGATTTAACTGTGTGATTTTGAGTCAAACTCATTGACCCATGTTTCATGAGTAGTGATTCAACATGAATCCATATCTCATGAGAATAAATGGAACACTTAGCTATAATTTGTTGAGTGTGTAATAAATGAATAGTTCAGGTTGCAAGGTTGAGTTTGAGAACAAGATAGCTAAGATATATGACATTGATGAGAAACTAATTAGGAAAGGTGATCAAATTAGAGATAATCTATTTGATCTTGATATGAATGATGCTACTTGTCTTATTGTAAAATTTGATGATGTGTGGTTATGGCACAAGAGGTTATGTCCTATTAACTTTGATAACTTAGTGCATATCAGTAACATGAAAAGAGTAAAAGGTTTGCCTAAATTGCAGAAACCTATCAATATAATTTGAAAACAATGGAAATTAGGCAAGATGACAAAATCTAGTTTTAAAAGAAAGTCTCACACCTCTAAAGAGATTCTTGAGATTGTGCATACTGACTTGTGTAGACCAATCAATGTGCAAAGCTACAGGGGTGATAAGTACATTATCGTATTTGTTGATGATTATTTTAGGATTATGATAGTTATGTTTTTGAAATAGAAATTTGATGCTTTCCAAATGTTTAAGTGGTACTTAAAAAAAGTTGAGAAGGAAACAATTTTTTTTTTGAAATGTCTAAGATTTGATAGAGGCAAAGAATTTATGTCAAATGATTTTGAGATGTTATGTAATGACAAAGGAATCAAAAGATAAACACCTGCACCTAGGACCCCTCCACAGAATGGATTTGCTGAAAGGAGGAACAAATTTGTAATGGACTATTCTAGAACACTCATGATGGAGAAGAATATTTCTTTGCAATACTAGCGAGAGGCTGTAAGTACAACTGTCTATACCTTGAATCGTGTGCAATTCAAGAAAGGTATTCATTCTACACCTTTTGAATTATGGTATGGATACTCATGCAATGTAAAATATTTTATGGTATTTCGAAGCAAGTGCTACATTCTTAAAGATTTTAGGAATGGTAAATTAGATGCTAAAAGTGAAGAAGGTATATTCCTTGGCTATTCCACAAGAAGTAAAGCTTATAAGTGTTTAAATACTAACACTAAAAAAGTTGCGAAAAGTGCAAATGTGAAGTTTGATGAATATACAGAGGTACATGAGGCTGAACCTATGAGGAACCTAAGGAATACAAATCTTTTATATACTTTTATGTAGGTATGCCTACTGATGAAGATGTTCTAAATCAAGTTGCAAATCAACAACAAGTTTCAGTAATTTTCGAGTCACATATAATGAATGCCGAGTTGCATTCAAAACTGAGCTACATTAGGAGCCAAGTTGAAAATTGAAGTTGAAACACATTCTAATTCAGAGATTAGTGTACATGAAAGAGATGTTGAATTACCTAATAAAGAAGTACATAGTGATTCAGAACTTGGCATACCTAATGAGAAAAGTAATGCAAAACCAAGATTGTCAAAGTATGTCAAAAGACATCATCCCACAAAAAAAATTATTGGAGACAAAGATGTTAGACTAATGAAAAAGAACAAGTTAAGAAGTGATACATGTTTTTTGAGCATGCACAAAACTAAGTCAGTGAAAGATGCCTTAGAAAATATGGACTGGAGTAAAGCCATGAAAGAAGAGATTAAACAGATTGAGAAGAATAAGACATGGACTCTAGTTCCTAGACCAGAGGATAAGAATGTGATTGGAACCAAGTGGGTGTAAATAAAAAACTTATATGAAAATAGTGAAGTCACAAGGAACAAGGAAATATTAGTTTGCAAGGGGTATGCATAAGAAGAAGGAATAGGCTATGGAGAAACATTTGCCCCTATTGCAAGTTTGGAAGGAGTAAGAACTCTTCTTTCTTACTCTTCTTACAAAGGTTTCAAAGTTTATTAGATGGATGTGAAGTCAACATTTTTGAATGACATATTAGAAGAAGAGGTCTATATAGAAGAACCAAAAGGATTTGTTGATGCTAACAAGAAGAACATGGTATGCAAATTACACAAGCTTTATACGGTTTAAAGAAAGCCCCAAGAGCATGGTATGAAAGGCTTCACAATTATTTTGTAAAGATTGAATTTGAGAAAATTGATGATAACAACAATTTGTACTCGAAGATAGGAGGTAAAGGTATTTAACTAGAAAATTTTTTTGTTGATGATATCATATTTGGAGGTCAACATGAACTATGCAAGGTATTTGCAAATGAAATGAGGAAAGAATTTGAGATGTCTATGTTTGAAGAGATCAAGTTCTTTATTGGTTTGCAAGTATATCAAATGAAATATGGTATATACATCACTCAACCTAAGTATGTGAAGAAAATATTCAAAACTTTTGGATTGGAAGATTCAAATCTAGTTAGCACACCTATGGTGACATGACATAAGTTTTCAAAGAATGATGATTCAACTGATTTGAATCAAACATTGTACATGTCTATGATTGGCAAATTGTAGTATGTAGTACATATAAGACTTGACATTACATTATCTGTTGGGATTGTTGCAAGATTCTCTACTAATCCTAAGGAGAATCATTTGATGGATATTAAGAGAATAATGATAATATCTGAAAGGAATAGAAGACTATGGTCTATAATATAAGAAAAATGAGAAGTTTGACTTAAAGGACTAACAATGATTCTGATAGGGCTAGAAACATTGATGATAGAAAGAGCACTAGTGGAGGAGCATTTTTATTAGGAAAGAGATTGGTCACTTGGAACAATAAGAAACAAAATTGTATATCTTAATTTAGTGTTGAAGCTAAATATGTGGCTACTGTAGAAAAATGTATGAACATTGTATGGATCAAACAACTACTGAAAGGTATGAAGGAAGAAATCACTAAACCTATGATACTTTATTATGATAGTACAAGTGCTATAAATATATTAAAGAACCTTGTGATGCACACAAAGACCAAGCACATTGCAATTAAGTATCATTACTTGAGAGAGTTAGTTCAAGACAAAGAAGCGAAGATGAAATATGTGAATATAAAAGACAAGATAGCTAATATCTTCAAAAAAGATTTACCTGAGGATTCTCATGAGTATCTAAGAGGTAAACTAGGGGTGATGCCCCTATCCAAAGCTACTTAAAAGGCATGAGTAGTGCTTTGCATCATCCAAGATGAATGTTGTATTTTACAACTTGATGCAGTGTATGTTATTTGAGGGGTTGTCTAAAGTAATGATGGAGTTGAATTAGCAAATTTACAATCACAAGTAAGGTGTTAACATCTTCTTGTTGAGAGGACAAGTCTTTGTCATTATTGTCAAAGATGGAGAAATAGTAAATAGAGAGATAAAGAATACCAAACACAACAGGAGATAGTGTACCTGATGTTTACTAAAGAGGAGATACATATACATCTACCTATTAAGATGAAGAAAGTACTAAGGGAGATATAAGAATAGAGTAGATAGAGCTAGATACTTGAATATCAGAAAGAGGAAGAGATTAGAGAAAGTTAGAAGGAGAAGCCCTACATGATGACAGATGAAGGGAGTCATAAAGAAGAGTTGATTGTCTGTTGATCAAAATAGAATTTCGTAGCCTATATAGAAGATGAAAGCTATTGATAGAGGGAGATATTTCAATACATGGAATTTTTTTTTTTTGGTATTGTTTTTAATATTGGTTTGCCATCAATTCCAAAGAGGGATATTGTTGATATGAGATTATTTAGAAGTGAAGAACCTATAATGGAACAATGATTGTTTTGTTACTGATGTCAAACATACTACTTGCTGGTAAGATATTTTTTTAGTTGATTTGAGTACTATCATTTGTTTGATTGATGAAGAGGATTTGATCAAATGAGATAACAAGAGCACCTAGAGGAAAGGTTGAGTTATGGTATGAAAAAGGAGTACAAAGGTTAGTTAAGATAGTGATGATATAGTGTATTGTTTATCTATTTAAGGTTGCAAGTGTTGTATACACTGATTAAGTCTAGAAGAACAAGTAAGAAAAATTGTGTCTACCAAGCTTGATTGAGTGTATAGTAGGTGCCGAGAAAAGTTAGTGCAAGCCGAGAAGAAAATTAGTTGGAGCTAAGAAAAGTGAAGATTTAGTGTGTGCTAAGTGAACTTAGTGTAAGTCGAGTAAAGTTTAGTTGATGCTGAGCATCAATAAACTTTAGCGTTTGCTGATTTAACTAGTTGAAGACAAGTAGAAGAACAATATGGAAGTTGAGTGACAACATATTGATTCCAAGTGTAAGTAATCATGTTAAATCATAGATTTGACAAATCTGAGCCAACTATTTTATTTTCTTGAATTGTATGAAGCATGTGGAAGATAACTATGATGAGTTGGTGGAAAAAAATTCAATGTAAACCATTTTGTGGTGAATTCAGGGAATATTGAAGAAGACGTTTCTAGAAGAACCAAATGGAAAAGTGGGTAGATTCATTGTATCCTACCTAACCCTAAAATGGAGGATTGTGGTGAAATGACAAAAGATCTTAAATCTCTATTTATAGAGAGAGCTAGTTAGAAGCAAAGGTTGTCATGTACGAAAACCTAAGGAAGACAAGGAGTCTAGGGTATTGCTTCATTCAGTGAAAAGAAGAGACTGTAATTGGAATGAAAAGAAAGAAATCTTAAGAGTATGAATGTTTGAAGGGTGAACAAGCTATCAGAGCTAAAGTGTGTGAAAACCAAGTAGGATGGAGGATCGAAATAGAGATATATAATATGCAAAGTGAGTTGTAATTTGTTATAAGATCAAGTCTTATTATTATATTCTAATCATTGTATCAGTCTAGGATAAATCCTTTGGATTAAGGTTGACCTAATAGTCGTTTGTATATCCTTTAACCAAGTGACATTCCAAGTGAATGATCTAAAGTCCTCTAACAAGGCTCACTCCTAACAGGGTGATTGAAATCCTCTAACCAAGTCACATTTAATAGTGAGTATTGTGACCTTTAACAGGGTTGGCTTTTCACAGGGTATCACTTCAGAAGAGCAAGAATTAGTAGCATGTTACTGGTGGGTTTTTCCAAATTGGGTTTCCACGTAAAATCCTTGTGTCAAATGTGTTATTGAATTTGTTATGTTTCATGTTTACATTTCTAGAAAGTTGTTTTGACCTAGGACAGTAACCTACAAGTTTAAGTATTGTATGATCTAATGGATGCATGCATAATAAATTTTTATGGATATGGGTCTACTAACAATTGAAAAGTTTTATTTATATATCTAGACCTTGGATATCTGATTCACCCTCCTCTCAGTTATTCTGAAGAATTCCAACATGACAATTCTAGGAAGCACACAAATTAAGGCAACCCCAACAATTTGCAAAAATCAAACTTCAAATAAAATCATAAAACAAAAAATTCATTCCCCCTTAGGCATCCAAGAATACATTTATGTAATAAAATTTTGAAAAATAAACAATATAATATTACAAAAACCTTAATTTCCAAATCTACAAACTAGAAAATCATGTAAAGACCCTACTACATTAAGGAAATCAATGAAAGTGTGGAGAAATGCTAATTATCACCCCATGTTCCTATTATAATTTATTCAAATCAAAATGAAGCAAAGAAAAATAATATGCCTAAAAAATGCAAATAACTCCATAGGAAGTTGAGGAATCACAACACAAACCCAATGAGCTACTACCTGCAAGAATCCAACACTGGGTCCATCATAATGATCAAAGAAAAGATTTTCTCCAAAATGATTGTGGAGCAAAATCACAATTTCACCCAAAAGAAAAATGAAAAGCTAGGAAAAAAAAATAATTTTCTAAATAAAAGGTCACATTTAATTTTCCAAAAGGAAAATTTATAAATCATTTATACAAATTAAAATAAAACCAAAGACTTCCATGAAATCCATTAGGAATAAATAAATAAATTTCAATAAAATAAAATTCAAATATGAAAAACTTTTAAAATTAAATGCTTAACAAAAAATTAACATCTAAGTTTAGCTAATCTATGATGACTGTGGAACCCTCAATGCACAAACATGTTCACTAGTCAACATAGTATGCAAATGAAATTTGGATTTCCTGAAAATAACTAAAGGGATAATATAATAATCACACATACATCATCCATTCAAGAATTTTGTTATCTCTATAATGAACAACTGGTGAAGTTATCTCCAATGCCATTGCCAAGGATAAATACACAATCAATTATTACAATTAACGAAAAATGGTGTTTAGTACTTGTTTACTGAAACATGCAAACAACAAGTGCAATTTATCAAATTATAAATAGCTAAAGCCAATGTAATAGTAATAAAATTGCTAATGGAAACTCGATGTTGTAGCGAAACACTTAGACATATAGAATTTCGTGGCATATGTTGCTACATTTTCTACTCAATGTACATATAATTTAACTAAACATCACATTAGCACTAAAAATATTTAAAAATATATATAAAACATTAAAATAGTCATTTATGACCATATAAACATATATCAGTGGAAGTCAACAACTAGAATATCCAACAACATGTAAGGCACATTAAAACAAGGAATCTAATAAAATCATCATGATAACATAATCAGTAGTCTCATTTATGCAATACACTATAAATCATCATGTCATATCAAATGACATCATCATGAAAATATGATCAAAATAGTAAACAACAACATAATCTAATCATCTAACACAACTAAGATACTACTAACCAAAATAATGTAGTGCCATTGATTACATCTCATCATGCGAATAATCACATAATAGAATAAGATTTTATATGGAATCAAAATATAATAGAACATAATACAACCACAAGAGATACTTTGAATTCACTTGACAAAAATCATCTTTGGTGAGTTTAAGGTTGGGGTTTATGGTTTAGATGTCTTTTCTTCTCTTTACACTTGGTTCTAATGGGTCTCCAATATTAAGTAGTCCTCAATTTCATGTTGGAAATAGATCATTGTGGTGGAATATAATGATAAATGGTAAACCCTTAGCTCTACAAATGGATATGCTCTATTAAACGTTGGGTTGCATTTGGGTTTAGTAGGATTCATGATATTTTTATCCATAGTAAATTGAATTATTGGGAGAAGTTGAGCACTAAGTATGATTTACCTCCCTTTGAAAATAAAACCTATACTACTCTAAGTGGAAACTTCCTACGAAATCACTAATGAGGATCTAATAGATAAACTTATTTGACAAGATAATTCTAAATTCACAAATGTTTGGAATAGTAATTTAATATAGCTTATGTTGATTGGCTAATGGGAGATATGTACATGATTGGATAAGTCTTTGAACCTAAATTGGTCTTAATCTATATTGATAAAAAATGTCTCTTCTAGGTGGTTATTGATTCTTGAGAAGTTGATTGTACTTGGAACTTTTATTTTTTAGCAAAAATGGCCAAAACATTTGAGCATCTTTATTTTGAATGCAACTATGCCACTATCATCTAGTTTTTGATCCTTGGTTACTGAGTAAATTGGTTTGATAATTATGGCTTTTCATGGTTTAAGATTCTTGTTAGCTATTTGGATTCTTCTAATGTTTTTTAAATCATTTTTTTCTTGTCTTAACCAATTAATTTTTTTGGTATTTGTGGAAAAGAGGAGAATAGTTTTTTTAGGGAAAAATGAGGCACCTTACCCAGTTCAACAATGAACTCCCTTTCTTGATCATCATCTTGCAAGCCTTTACTACTTTGGAACTCCCAAAAGATAAATTTATGATCCCACAAAAAGGAGTCACTTTGGTGAACAAATATGATATTACATTTACTTTGTAACTCCCAAAAGATAAATTTATGATCCTGCAAAAAGGAGTCACTTTGATGAACAAATATGATGTTACATTTACTCACTTCTTCTCCCAAGGAAGAAATAAGTTGAACCGAGAAGAATTGCAACCACTCCATTAATACATGGATGAAAAGAAGGTTACCGAAAAATTAGAGAGATAGACTTTAAACCTATGAATAGGATCAAGTATAATGCGATACTAGTATGATTGGTTGGTGGCAATACTTATCTCTAGTTTATATTTTTGATGTTATGTCTATATTTCTATTACGTCAGAGAAATACTTCTCCTTTGTAAACTCTCATAAACTTATTTTGAAGGGTTTTTGGTCATGTGCATTGATACTCTTTTGTTGCTCCTTATAATGTACCCATGTTTTGATGTACCATCTTCAATATAAAATAAACCTAAAATACTCCACCTATTATCTTATCCGGCATACCTTTGTTGACAAAGTGAATGTGGGACCCAAATGGTGGAAATTTCAAATAGATAATACTAATAGTCCTTCAATTGTAGCTTTAATCCATTTAATTTTTTTTTCCCCTATGTATTTGGCAACGTCTTCATAAATATATATTAAACTATTCTAAATTATAGGATGCTTCTTCATACAAACCTAGAACAAATTTGCATGCACTATTTTTACTTCATTTTGTTTTTCCTTCAAATTATAGCTTTAGGGGATCAAAATAAGCATAATATTATCAAAGCTTGGAGGGATACTTAATGTACCTTCTTTCATCTTTACACAAAAAAACATTTTTTCTTAATTGACATCTTGTGCTATATGTTTGTGAGGAAAATAAAGAATTAAGAATACCACATTTTTAAAAACAAGATCAATATACTAAGTGTATGTATCAAATAATAAAAAAAGCGTTCTAATGTTGTAAATCTAAAATCTTTTGTTACCCATTTTACTTCTCTATCAACATCTTATAATTTATTTAATAATTCCATTAACAATATCATACAAATCATTTTAAATAATTCTAATAATAATATTCAACAAATGTCATCCAAATTTAACAAGAGTACATAAAGTCTTTATTAAATAACAACTCCAAAAATATATTGAAACTATGACCAACATAGACTAGAATCACCTACTATCTATCCCATATGAAGATAGTTTTTATGGTCACACACACGTTTCAAACTATACACCAAAAATATTTCAAAATAACCAATTTTCTCTATTAGCACAAGTTCCATAAAAATAATGCATTTATGAAGAATGTTTGTTTGTACCATCATGAGTTTCCTTACTAAATTCACCATGAAGAACATAGGATTAGTGATCTAATCTCTTGACAATGGTGGTTCAATTATTGGGTCTCCCTTATTCCCACTTCTAGATTCTAAATGGGTAGTAGCATATATAATGTCTACCCAACCGAATCTACCAGATTTGACCATTTTTTTAGTTTTATTAATTAGAATAAATTTGCGAACAAGTTCTATTATTATTTTTATTTTAATAAATAAATACAAATAAACTATCAAATCTGGTGGTAATTTTGAGTAGCATACACTATCTTTTAAGGCACCATGCTTGTTTTAACATCCTTAAGTTTAGGAATGTATTTTTTTCGCAACTCCACTACTTTAAATGATACAATTCTTTGAAGTACTTGCATTGTAATTGTATACAAAATATTCACGTATTCATGAAACCTTGATGTAAAGTGCAAATAAAATGACAATGAACTACACTAAACCCAAGAAATCATCGTCAAAATGCAAACTCTATGAACATCCCATGTTTCTCTAACTACAACCACTAAGAATGCTCTCAGACCAGCATCTCAGTGACAGTTCTAGAATGAGAAGTATGCTTAAAATGTAGATCTATCGGTATGTATGGAAGATTTAAGATGAAAATGCAGATTACATGTGAATAACAACTCTTAAAATACTATCAAAATGGACATGCAATGAGCTAAACATGTGTTAAGATGATGCTAAATAACATGAGAACTAAGCTAAAATGCTATCAAAATGACATAAACTTGCTAGAATAACAATGCTAATATGCTCAATATGACAACTCTAAATATGCCTATAATGCAAATGCCTAAAACTTGGATCCCTTTTCTCTTGAATTCTCCTTCTATTTATAGGATTTTAGAAGGGGTTGGGGTAATAATTTTGGTTTTACCTTTAATTGGTGGATAGAAGTGAAATTGAAAATGTCTCATAAGAGACAAGAGGAGGAACCCAAAAGTCTTGATTTGAGGATAAATGTGAGTTTTATTTCAACTAAAACATCTCATAAGAGACAAGAGGCGGAGTCCAAAAGTCTTAATTTGAGGCTAAATGTGGGTTTTATTTCAACTAACATGTCTCACAAGAGACAAGAGGAGGAGCCCAAAAGTCTTGATTTGAGGCTAAATGTGCATTTCTTTTCAATTAAAATGTCTCATAAGAGACAAGAAGAGGAGCCCAAAAGTGTTGATTTGAGGCTAAATGTGAATTTTTCTTTTCAACTAAAATGTCTTATAAGAGACAAGAGGAGGAACCCAAAAATCTTGATTTGAGGCTAAATCTGCATTTCTTTTCAACTAAAATGTCTCATAAGAGACAAGAGGAAGAGCCCAAAAGTCTTGATTTGAGGCTAAATGTGGATTTTTCTTTTCAACTAAAATATCTCATAAGAGGCAAGAGGAGGAGCCCAAAAGTCTTGATTTGAGGCTAAATGTGGATTTTTCTTTTCAACTAAAATGTCTCATAAGAGACAAGAGGAGGAGCCCAAAAGTCTTGAATTGAGGCTACATGTGGATTTTTCTCAATTCTTTATAATATAAAAGGAGGATTTTCATTTTGTGAGGATAAATGGATTTATTGATTTAATAAAAGTTCTATTTGTTTTCAAAAGTTTGTCTTTTTCCCTCTCCCTTTTGAATTTCATTTTATGATTTTGAATTATTTTTCTCATTTTTTGAAGTTGATTTAGGTCTTATTAATTTGATAGATGATTTAATTGATTATTGACTTGATGTAATTCTTAATTTGAAAGTTTGTTGTTTTCCTCTAATTTCCTCCTTAATTTGCGTTGATTGATCGAAATTGTGTAATTCAGGTCTTTGCCAATTTTTGGGTGTCTACAGTAACATTATCTAATTCCAATTCATTTCATTTTCCATTGTAACTGCACATGGGTTTGAGTGACGATGCTTACTACCATAGCATGTTTTACCTTGATTATTGAACATGTTCCTTTTTCTACATGCATGTCCAATACACTTTTTTTACTTGAGCTTGAGTAAAATATAACACTTCATTATTTCTCTCATGAATCATATTGATGTTGACTTCTTTCTTTAGACATCAAGTATTATCATAATTGTTAGGTCCACACTATTTGCAAAATAGTTCTATTTTGCATTGACTCCTTCATTGCACTCTTGACATCAAAGGATTGTCTTTAGAGATATATTGTATCAAATTCCTACCTTTGCACTATTTTTGTAGAATTTTCTTCTTTGATTCCAATAATCATCCAAAGATACATTCTTGTTCTTTTGGAATTCAATTATTATTTGAGAGGAATAGGCTGTGCTTCTTACATGTTTCAAATTATATAGGCGATCCTTCATTGAATGACTCGTTATTTAATAAATATCATATATTTTTTAGGATAATTCGTTCGGTATATTCCTTTTCTCTATAATTAATGTACCATAAATAATTAGGCTCTTTGTTGGATAAATTCCTTCATGATATGGATGTTGGATACAATTGTCTAATTGTGTGTTGTCTTTGATGTTACACAAATGTCATATCAGTTGGCAGACAATGCTTACTGAGCTTAGTTGGTCAACAAGGCAATTTTCTATGTCTATCGAGCATTCCTAAAAATTACTCTGCGTAGACAGTTTCTACTGAGCTCACTCGAACGTCGAAGAAAATTGTGGCAGAAAGTAGTGTTAACCAAGCTCTCATGGTTAATTAAGGAAAGTTGGTCAGAGGTTAGTGTTTATCGAGTTCACTCAGTTGCCAAAGGATTTTTGCAGGTTCGTAGTGTTAACCAAGCTTTTGTTGGTCAACACAGGAAATCTTTTTAGAATCAGTGTTTACCGAGTAGGGTCGACTAATGAAGGATTTTGTTAATTTGAGAAATGAAGTTTAATTATTTCAAGTATTGATTCTAGCCGATTGAGGTAATGTTTATTGATCATTGTAAGTTGTAATTGACCTGACTTGATAATTTAAATGGTATAAATGAAAGGTCAAGTTGAGATTCTGAAGTGTATGAGTGAGTATGCAAGTGTATTGATTGTTTGAAGAGGAAAGTGTGAGTGAATTTGAAGGATATTCAGATATCCTTGAGGAGTAGCAAAGTTATATTTGATCAGGAAGGATCTAGTGTGAAGCAGAACAAAGATCTGTAATCAGCAAATTCAGTTGCATCTCATTTAGGTCATTTCATTATTACTTTCTTATCATTGTAGCAGTGATTCCAAAATCTCTTAGTAGAGTTGGCTTAATAGCTAGTTGTAAATCCTCTAACAAGGTGACAATTCCATTGAATTTTTCTAAAGACCTTTTGCAAGGCCACTCCTTATAGGGTGATTAAATCCTCTAACAAGGTCACACCTAACAGTGTGTTTTGTAACCTTTAACTAGGTTGGCTCCTAACATGGCTCACTTCAGAAGAGTGAAAATTAGTAGCTAGTTACTTGGTGGTTTTTCTCATATTGGGTTTCCACGTTAAATCTAGTGTCTCATGTGTTCATGTTATTTCTTTTATGCTTGCATGTTAATCACTGTGAATGTTTAACTTCTGTTAAAATTAACATACACTACATTTACTGAGTTACAACAATTTCTATATGTTTATCAAGTGACAACAATAAATAGTTTTATCAGAGATCTAAGGGATTTGTGGATTTTTTTTGTGGTAACTGATTCACCCCCCCTCTCAGTTACTCCATCTACATTTCCAACAATTGGTATTAGAGATTTTAGTGCTTGCAGGAAGGGTTTCAAGGACTTAAGCTAAAGATTGGGATGTCTTACAAGAGAGAAATTCTAAGGCTTAATAGAGATAAATTTTTAGCATGGCAGGGTCTTATGAGGCTTCATCTGGCTTCCATTAGTGATTCAAGATTGAAATACCTTGATGAAGAATACACAACTCCTTTTGGTACATTATCTGTTAATGACATTGCTGAGAAAAAGACTCATAATACCATGATGATAGATGTTGCATCTACTCTAAGCTATGAGAAATTTAATGATATCAAGGATTGCAAAACTGCCTTTGAAATGTGGAACAAGATAAAAGATATCTACGGTGGTGATGACAATGTGAGGAGAGCCAAAGAGGAAAGTCTCAGAGGACAATTTGATTAGATGAGAATGAAAGAGGATGAAAAAATTTCCAAATATGTCGAAATGATCAAAGCAAGTGTCAGTGCAATCAAAGCTTCTAGAGGAGAGATCAAGGAGGAAACAGTTGTAAGTAAAGTTCTTAGAACATTGCTTCCCATTTATGCAATTAGAGTGTTTGCAATTCAAGAAAGAAGATGTGAGACAAATCATAAGATAACTTTGGATACCCTAGTAGGAAGATTGACAACCTTTGAGCTAGATAACTATGACAATTATGTTCCAGCTTTCAAGAATATTGAATCTGCATTTGAGGCCAAGCTTTCATTTAAAGAAAAAGGTAAGAAAATAAAGGACACTTAGTTAGAAAGTGAAGAAGAATTAGAGGAAATTTCTGCTAGTGATCTTGAAGTTGTTGAAGCTCTACTTGCAAGGAAATATTCTAGAGGTAGAGGAAAATACAAAGGTAAAGTTCCCCTAATTTATTTTTCATGTGAAGAAATTGGTCATATTGCAGGTAGGTGCCCAAAAAAAGCTAGCAAGGATGAGAAGAAAGGTCACAAGTGCAATGGCAAGAAATATTTCAAATCATTCAAGGACAAGGGTAAGAAAACATATTTTATGGATAAGGATTTTGATAATAGTGAATATGAAATAGTTTACATTGCTATGAAAGATGAATCTGATGATGATGAAGAAGATAAGATGGCACTTATCTCTCATGTGAGCAAAAATGATACATGGATCATAGACAATGGATGTTCACATCATATGACTGGTGACAAAACAAAGTCTGAACATTTTGAAGACTATGATGGTGGCAGCATAAGGTTTGGAAACAATGAACCTTGTTGCATGAAAGAAAGAGGTCGAATTTCATTAACCAAAGAACTTGTATGTGATAATGCCTATTGGGTTGAAGAACTAAAACATAATTTGTTGAGTATGGCACAACTAATCAACATTGGATTCAAGGTGGAATTCATGCATGGCAAGGCAAGACTGCTGGATGACAAAGAAAAACTAATTAGATCAGGCAAACAAACAAAAGGTAACTTGTTTTATCTTGATCTTGGTGAGTGCTCATGTTTTATTGCTCAAGTTAAAGAAAGTTGGTTATGGCACATAAGGTTATGTCATGTAAATTTTGATAACATTGTAAAAATAAGCAAATTCAGGAAAGTAAGAGGCATTCCTAGTTTGAAGAAACCTAATGTTGGTCTATGCAAGAATTGTCAGATTGGTAAAATGGGAAATACTAGCTTTAAAAGTAAAAACTACCAGTCTGAAGATATTTTGGAAATCGTGCATACTGATTTGTGTGGACCTATTGGAATTGAGAGCTATGGTGGAGAAAAGTTCTTTATTCTTTTTGTTGATGACTACTCTAGAATGATGACTGTTATGTATCTAAGAGAGAAGTCAGAAGCATTTGAGAAATTCAAATGGTATTTGGCAAGAGTGGAGAAAGAAATAGGGAAAATATTGAAATGCTTAAGATCAGATAGAGGTGGTGAATTCATCTCCAATGAATTCAATAACTTTTGCATTAAAAGAGGAGTCAAAAGATAGGTATAAACCCCTAGAACTCCTGAGATGAATGGAACAGCTGAAATGAGGAACATATCTATCATGGATTGTGCAAGGACTCTAATGATTGAAAAGAACATTGCTATCAAATACTGAAAGGAAGTTATCAGTACTACAGTTCATACCTTAAATTGAGTACAATTGAAGAAGGACTCATTCAAAACCCCCTATGAGTTATGGTATGGCCATAAACCCAATGTAAGTTACCTGAAAGTATTTGGAAGTAAATGTTATATCTTGAAAGAATCTAGAAAAGGAAAATTTGATGTGAAGGGTGATGAAGGTATATTTTTAGGATATTCTTGTAAGAGTAAGGCATATAGATGTTTGAATTTGTCTACTCATAGAAAGTGCAAATGTGAAAGTTGATGAGTTTGTAGAAAGGACTGAAGAAGAAAGCAAAAAGGAACTAGAAAATTACATGAGATTTGTTTACATTGAACTTGGTACATTGCCAGACACATCTATAAATTAAGAGACTTCTACTCCTGAGTCTTCCTCAGTCACCGAGTTGAAAGAAGTTCAAACTGAGTTACAAGGACCCGAGTCACATTCTAAAGCTACCAAGCCAATGTCTACTAAGTCTGAGCAGCCAGAACCTGAAGTTGAAGTTCAAGAGGATTACAATGCAATTCATTCAAGAGGCAAGGAACTTGTATTGGCCAATTATGTTAGAAGGCATCATGCACTAGATCAGATTATTGGAGATAAATCAGAAAGTACTATGACAAGAAGTAAGCTAAAAGGTACTTGTTTACTTGCTGACTTTGAACCTAGAAATGTCAAAGATGCATTGGAGAATGAAAGTTGGATTGAGGCTATAAATGAAGAAATAGAGAAAATAGAGGAGAAAAAAATCTGGACTCTTGTACCTAGGCCTAAAGATAAAAATGTGATTGGAACAAAATGGGTATTCAAGAATAAGTTGAATGAAGATGGTAAGGTATCAAGAAACAAAGCTAGATTGGTATGTAAAGGCTACTCTTAAGAAGAAGGAATTGATTATGGTGAAAATTTTGCTCCTATTGCAAAATTGGAAGGTGTCAGGACCTTACTTGCATATGCAACACATAAAGGATTTAAGGTATATCAGATGGATGTTAAATCAACATTTCTCAATGGTGTTCTTGATGAAGAAGTCTACATTGAACAACCTGAGTGTTTTGTTGATTCAGACAAAAGGGACATGGTCTGCAAATTACACAAAGCATTGTATGGTCTGAAACAAGCTCATAGAGCATGGTATGAGAGATTGCATAACTACCTTATTCAGATTGGCTTCTAGAGAACTAATGATAACAATAGTTTGTACATCGAGGAAGGACCAGATAACAAGATTGTTTTGGCAAAAATATTTTTGGATGATACTTTATTTACAGGGAATGATGATCTATGCAAATAATTTTTAGAGTAAATGAAAAAAGAGCTTGAAATGTCTATGTTTGGTGAGATTAAGTTCTTTGTTGGTCTTCAGATTTAGCAAAGCAAGAATGGTATCTACATTACTTAGTCTAAGTATATCAAGGAGATACTCAAGAAGTTTGGTATGGAAGATTCAAAACCAATTGGAACCCCCATGTGTACTGGACTAAAGCTTACCAAATATGATGACTCAAAAGAGGTAGATCAGACCTTATACAGATCAATGATTGGAAAATTACAATATGTAGTTCATATAAGGCCTAATATTGCTCTTACAGTTGGTAAAGTGGCAAGATTATCGGCAAAACTCAGAAAAAATCATATGATGGCAATCAAAAGGATCTTCATGAGATACTTGAAAGACACTAAATATTATGGCTTATGGTATAAACTTGGAGGAAATCTAGACTTAAAAGTGTTTAAAGATGTTTATTGGGCATGAAACATTGATGACAGAAAGAGTACAAGCGATGGAGCATTCTTTCTTGG
Organism: Cupressus sempervirens; assembly: GCA_028749045.1. Classification (NCBI taxonomy): domain Eukaryota; kingdom Viridiplantae; phylum Streptophyta; class Pinopsida; order Cupressales; family Cupressaceae; genus Cupressus; species Cupressus sempervirens. Next base: position 112,901,598 of record CM053790.1, read on the forward strand.
CAAAAGGTTGGTATCTTGGACAATCAAAAATCAAAATTGCACATCCCAATCTACAATAGAAGTAGAATATCTTGCAGCAACAATGAACTATTCTAATATTGTTTGGTTTAAACAGTTGTTGGAAGGCATGAAGGTTGAGATCAAAGAACCAGTTGTTATGTTTTGTGATAATACAAGTGCAATTAACATATCAAAGAATCCAGTGATGCATTCCAAAACCAAACACATTGCTATAAAATACTACTTTGTCAGAGATTTGATGTAGGATAAGGAAATCAAATTGGAATATGTCCATACACAAGAACAAATTGCAGACATATTCATCAAGCCATTACCTAAGGATGCATTCTTGTATCTAAGAGGTAAGTTAGGATTCTTTCCCCTATCTGAAGCTCACTAAAATAAAGTTTTAGTGATGCATCAACAGGAACCAAGTTGAAGATCTATTAGTTGATGCAGCATAGTCAAGGGAACATTGCATATAAATTAGTACTCAAGGTACATTGATACTCATTTGGTATGTGTTGTCTTTGACATGTGTTGTCAAAGAGGGAGAGTTTACTGTCATATCTTTCTTAAATTTATTTGAGGGAGAGTTTATTATCTAGAGAAGAAGCTATGTAATTCCTTCACAAAGGGAGATTACTGCATTAGAGAAGTTTGTGGCATAAAATCTAAGAGGGAGAAATTTTTTATCAGAGAAAGACTTGTTTTCAAATTTCATTGTGCTATGACATGTTGTGTTGCCATCAATGCCAAAGAGGGAGATTGTTGGATACAATTGTCTAATTGTGTGTTGTCTTTGATGTTACACAAATGTCATATCAGTTGGCAGACAATGTTTACCGAGCTCAGTTGGTCAGCAAGGCAATTTTTTGTGTCTACCAAGCATTCCTAGAAATTACTTTGCGTAGACAGTGTCTACCGAGCTCACTCGGGTGTCAAAGGAAATTGTGGCAGAAAGTAGTGTTAATCGAGCTCTCATGGTTAATGAAGAAAAGTTTGTCAGAGGTTAGTGTTTACCGAGTTCACTTGGTTGCCAAAGGATTTTTACAGGTTTGCAGTGTTAACCAAGCTTCTGTTGGTCAACATAGGAAATCTTTTTAGGATCAATGTTTACTGAGCAGGGTTGGCTAATGGAGGATTTTGTTAATTTGAGAAATGAAGTTTAATTATTTCAAGTATCCATTATAGCCGACTGAGGTAATGTTTATTGATCATTGTAAGTTGTAATTGAGCTGACTTGATAATTTGAATGGTATAAATGAAAGGTCACGTTGAGATTCTAAAGTGTATGAGTGAGTATGAAAGTGTATTGATTGTTTGAAGAGGAAAGTGTGAGCAAATTTGAAGGATGGTTAGATATCCTTGAGGAGCAGAAAATTTATATTTGATCAGGAAGGATCTAGTGTGAAGCAGAATAGAGATATGTAATTAGCAAATTTAGTTGCATCTCATTCAGATCATTTCTTTGTTACTTTATTATCATTGTAGCAGTGATTCCAAAATCTCTTAGTAGAGTTGGCTTAACAGCCAGTTGTAAATCCTCTAACAAGGTGATAGTTCCATTGAATTATTCTAAAGACCTTTTGCAAGGCCACTCCTAACAGGGCGATTAAATCCTCTAACAAGGTCACACCTAACAGTGTGTTTTGTAACCTTTAACTAGGTTGGATCCTAACAAAGCTCACTTCAGAAGAGTGAAAATTAGTAGCTAGTTACTTGGCGGTTTTTTCCATATTGGATTTCCATGTTAAATCTGGTGTCTCATGTGTTCATGTTATTTCTTTTATGCTTGCATGTTAATCACTGCGAATGTTTAACATTTGTTAAAATTAACATACATTGCATTTACCGAGTTACAACAATTTTTGTATGTTACTGAGTGACAACAGTAAATAGTTTTATCAGAGATCTAAGGGATTTGTGGATTTTTTTTTGTGGTAACTAATTCACCCCACCTCTCAGTTACTCCATCTACATTTCCAACAATGGAGTCCATCTCTTTGTTATTCTTGTATTGATTTTTTATTAACTTAGTATTTGACTAGTCATCTCAATTAATTTTATTTTTGAAATTAAGACAAATTATTCTCACTCTCTATGTCTATCACTCAAGTGTACACATCCTTATATGGTGAGGTATGTGCCATGTTCATTAGCCTTGTATACTATCATGCTTTCCTAATTAGGTATTATATGTTCTGGTAAAAAAATCATTTCCATCCCTCAATAGTTTGAGGTCTTGTTTAGATGCCTTCTTTTGTTCACTCTACATGGTTTTCTTAGTATATGTAACATTGACATGTTGGCTAATTTTTTGTAAGTCATTGTGACCACAACTTACAAAATTGTGATTTTAGACGTCTCATGATATTTCTCTCTCCTTTATAAAATAGGGGAGTCACCCTTCTTACCGTAGGTGGTTTCAATGGGAATTTAACTAAAATTATAAAAAGGGTGGTTCTCTTAATCAATTTCTCTCTTTTCAAGAATGATTTGCATGCAACTACAACTTTTCAACTTAACAAAAATGCCTTATTGTTACGATAATACCAATGACCCTAGAATTGACATAAGAACAACACCAAGGGAAATAGTTAACTTTTCTATTTTTTGAAACCAATACAAGAACCCAAAGTCTCATATACTTTTCTTAGATGGGGATTCTAGAAGAATAACTAAGAAGGCACAAAGTTCTTATTAAACACACTTCAATTTAATAAAAACACTTACAACCAAATCCCAAAGTCTTTGGCTCTAAGTGATTACAATCACTACTATCTATCACAATTTGTCCTCCTACAACACATTCTTCAAAAGTTTAAATGGAGTCTGAATGCAATAGGCAACTCAAAGTTTGGAGAATTAAATTCAAATTTTGATTCAGAAAATCTAGAAAACCCACAATCAATATCCAAAAAACTATCGTCACATAACACCTTGAATCAACACAAAGTTTGAAATAAAGTTGCCCCTTTTATTGAAAGAAATTTAGGTTTACATCTAAGCTCAGAGTCTTAGAGTGTATATACAAACTGACAGAGTTTTAAAGATAATTATTTTACAATGAGCTCCCTCCTTTATATTGGAAAAGAGTGGAACAAAAAGGGGAAAACCCTTAAACACCTTGAATTATTCTCTAACTACCTTCTAACTAACTTTTACTTATTCAAAGTTGTATGCCTAATGCACTTTTGACCTAATTACATGTTACAACTTTACACATGATACTATCACATGCAATTGAATTTTTTTTCAATTATATGTAACATGCCAATTACACATTACGAATGCATGATAAAACTCTTTTGTGTCTAAAAAGACATGACACCCGTTAAATCATCCATTATTGGTCTTCATGTTGCTACAATGATATTTTATGGTTGATGTACTCAAGTTTGGTGGAAGCATCTTGATCTCGAATAAGAACTTGTGTCCTTGCTTGTTTTGCAATATAATGGTGGTTATTTCTTGAAAATCACATCTGTTTCTTTCCATATTTGTCTTGAAAGCATTCTAAACCTACAATCATTCCATCTTTCATCACTTTCTTTGTATGTTGTCATTCTCCAGTCACTAGAAAAAACCATAACATGATCATTTAAGCTCAAACTTTGCATATGTAAAAGAGTATGTATATAGGATATAAGTGGATGTAATGTCCCCACTCCCAGAATAGAATTTAATAGTAAATAATAAGAATAAATTAATAAACATAATAATGATAAATATAAATTATTTAATTAATGTAATAATATAATAATGAAGAAAATAATAAAATACAATATTACATTATACATAAATATAATAATAAAATGCTCAATCTAAAATTAATAATAATTCTAGTATGATATTTTATAATAATATCATAACATACCATATAATAACAATAATACATTTACTTGATCTTATTATATTAAGATCATAATGTAAATATTATATTTAATACTAACATTGATAGATAAACACTATAATTATTTTACAAACATAATAATACTTTTTTAATAACATTTACTAATTATGGATATTAACAAACTAATAAACTATATCACAACCAATCTGGAAGGTCACACCCCTCCATACCCATATATATATATATATATATATATATATATATATATATATATATATATATATATATATATATATATATATATATATATATATATATATATATATATATATATATATGAAGACATTATTGAGTACTTAATTATTTTATTCATTTTACCATATTAGATCTACTCTATTTAGAGAGAATTGTGTAGTATTGGTGTAAGCATTTAAACTATGGAGTAGAGACAACATGTAAGCATCTTCACTCATTGTGCATGACCAAGAAAAAATGGACAAGGAGTAACTGTGAATGAGATGAATGAGAAGAGGACACCAATGCTAGATAGGAGATTGAATTGAGCATTCGACTCAATAGAAGGCAAGACAAAGGGAAGACATTGGACAAGAATTGGGAGGAAAAAAATGTCAATACGACTGAAATACTCAATATGATAGACAATATTTGATTGTATCATAAATGAAAGACAATCTAATATATAACTCAATGAATAGGATGAGAAAATGTGAGTCACATTGGATGTAGTGAGAAAAGAAGAAAGGAGGAATGATACAAAGGATAAGGTACGAGTTACCATAGAGGGAAGGTTAAAACACAATAATCTTTACACATCGATATTTGGAGGAGTCTAACTGAAAGATAAGCTAATCTAATCAACATTAGATCTAAACCATATTCTAATCTATTCAGCCATAAGAGGAGCTAATACAATCATTGTATAAATAACCTTGGTTATGACTTCGGGATCAAAGCTCATTCCAATGACTATCATATTTGCCACAAAAATTTATTCGCAAAATATTTCCATGGCATAAAGGAAGGTGGAAACAAGAAATATATTGGTTATTTTTTAGAAGTATAAATATCTATGATAGAATAAACTCTATACAACCAATGGTAAAACATATTCATATGTGACAAGTCAACTGGTATCCCATCTCCCCCTCTATAAGAATATAACTAGGAGGAGATCATTCACATACATCATACAAAGATATCTAGAAATGACAATAGCATCATAATAGTAAAAATAAAATACACCAACAATAGTGAATCACATCTGTACTTGCTTGAAACATCTAGAGCAATATTATTTGTTCTCTTATATTGAAAACCATCTAAGTAATTTAAGATGATTCTTATTAGATTTTTCAGAGTGATATTACTTTGACTATAATTAGTTATAAGGGTCATAAATAATCTTGTCTATCGAGTTCGATAACAAGGGAGTGAACATTTGCATACATGATATACTATTACTACGTAAATATTTGAAAGGAAGAGTCTTTGCAAAGAAAAAATAGTCTCAAGATCTACAATATTATGGATAAGGCATCACAACTTGAACATATTTATAAGTCCCCCACACTATTTAGAACAAAAAGTTGGGAATTGGAAGTGACTTAAGGGAGAATCTTAGGAGGGAACATTATAGTGGTATCAAAGCATGATCCTTCCATCTTGAAGGGCGAATCTTAAATAATGATTGTTAATAGTAGTGAAGTACATGAAAAATGGTAGAAAGTTGTAGATACTTTGGGGCAGCCCATGATTAAATTATACAAGACATTACACAAGATTTTTGGGAAAAAGTATAATGTCAGCCCTTTGTCAAATAATATCCGAGGACAATCAACACATAATTCATTCAACCTTGATAGACATCTAACAAATAAAATCCATCTCAAGACACAATATGTACTTGACAACATATAGAAAAGAAGAGCATCAATAATAATGAATACTATCAGTGGAAGGATTCAAGAAATAGGAATTGATAATTCAACAATATATTTAGATGGGAATAAAAAGGGACACAACCAAAACATACAAGAGTAATAACTGATTTAGTGATTTCTTACAATTAATGATAAATTTTATCAGAATATTGAATTTGTGAGATCAAGAGAAAGAAGAATATTGAATCTGTGAGATCAAGGGTTATAAAATTAATCTTCCACATCTACCAAGTTCAATAAAAAGGGGCTAAAAATTTGCATATGATATACTATTACTACCTAAATTTAAAAAGAAGAAGAGTCTTTGCAATGAAAAATTAGTCTCAAGATCTACAATATTATGGCTAAGACATCACAACTTGAACATATTTATAAGTAGCCCACATTATTCAAAACATGAAGTTGGAAAATTGGAATTTATTTAAGAGAGAATCCTTGGAGAGGACATTATAGTGGGATGCTTTTGAGTAGCAAAGGGACAAGGATTTTAGGCAAAACCAAATCTTCATATAAGGGACATTAGATTCCTGGAATCATTGCAAATGTAATGGTACTACCATTTTTGTGGTATGTATTTTTCAAATGCAGCTCCAAGATCTATAAATAGGAGTAGAAGAGACATGTGTAATGAAGAGACTTGTCTCTACATTAATTAATATTGATTATTGTTAAGTTAGATGTTGTTAGACATTTAAAAAATATATAGACACACACACAAACACACACACACACACACACATATACACATATATATGTGTGTGTGTGTGTGTGTGTGTGTGTGTGTGTGTGTGTATATACATATATACATACATACACACACACATATATATACATGTATATATGTGTGTGTATATGTATGTACACACACACACACACACACACACACACACACACACACACACACACACACACAAAATTGATAATTAATCAAATGCACTAATAATTAAACAATAACCATAAGGGATCAAGACTAGATCAAATAATTCTGACTGAAGCTACAACATCAACACTCCCTCTTAGCTAGGGAGAAATCTTGGTGAAATAAGTATTTACTATTTGCACTTTACTTAAGTTTACTTAGGTTAATGCATATTCATACTAGTTGTCATGTAGACACCTAAGAGTTTGCATATTCATATGAATTGTCATGTTGACAACACAGTAGTTTGCACTCCAATTGAGCATATGTTGTCTACTGCATCTCTTTATGAGACACACTTTTGTATTCTTATCCTCTCATTATTGCACACACATTCATGCAAAATGGAGGATAATCCACTATTGGTGGACATGTGCTTAGTTGGTATGCTTATCTCTTTACTAACTCCTAGTCATATCAATTGCCTTTATATACAAGGCACTTCTATGATGTATTCATCCAATTATTTGATCAGTTCATTCCCATTTGATCACATCTTGTCTCTCTTGTGCTATCTCTCAAGCTTCTAGATCTTGGCATTTCATTCTTGCCTTAGAAAAATTCTTACATGGTATTAGAGCTATACCAAATTCTTACATGTTATCAGAGCCATAGGAGTTTCATTGCATAGCCATTGGAGATTTTTTTTTGCAGGTCAAGATTGGAGTTTGATAGTACAAATCAGATGTTGGCATCACATTCAGAAGGTCAAAAAACTCCTAAATCGGCTCTTATTTCATCCAAAGTAGACATCTGAGGTGAAATCTAGAGTCATTTTATTTTTGGAGGTGCGATGATGATGATTTAAGAAAAATAATTATAGAGGTGATTTGCAAACAATGATATCTCCCTCATATAGACTCCTTTTTTCAAGCAATTTTTTTTTTTTTGCTTTGGGGTAGAATTTTGTGATTTACACATTGCTATAGGTTGTTTACAATCCCTATTCCCAATTTTTTTTGAGAATCACAAATCCAAATTTTTGCAACTTCGAAGGCTTCATTCGGGTTCATATGGACACATATTCAGGTGCTATTTTTTTTGAAAGTGCATTTTTTTTGTCTACTTTCTAGATTTAGTATTAGTTTGGAGTAATTTTGAGTGGACATAGTACTTTCATCATTTGGTCATTTTTGACCTATTTTGGAACTTGTAATTAATTAGATCCTTGAGAGGTCTTGTGTCTTATCTTGTTGAGTTTGATATAGCTTCATATTTTTTGTTGTAACCATAAAAATTAGAAGTCCACTTTGATTCATTTTGACAAGTGACAGTTGTACACACACTAAGTATAAAGTGCCAAAATCATCCATTTTGGGGGGTTCTTTGATTGAGTGATTTGGGGGGTGTGTCTTGAGTGTTTGTGCTTCTTTTTCTCTTGTGTTCTTTTATTTTCCATCATGGGTTCTCCTAGGTTTCCACTTTTAACTCCACATAATTATGCTACATGGAAAATTAGAGCATGAAGTAAAATGATGGAAAAAGGCTAAATTGATTATGTTGATGGAACCATGGTTGCACCATCTAATCCTGATAAAATAAATGAATGGAATTATAAAAATAAGATTGCTATTGGAACTTTGAGGAAGTATGTACATGAAGATCTTATCTTCCATATTGATAATTGTAAAATAATAAAGGAAGCATGGGATAAATTTGCTAGCTTGTATGCAAGAGTAGACAAAGCTAGGGGTTTTGAACTTGATGAAAATCTCATGTCATTAGATCCAAAGGAGTTTGACACAATTCAAGACTATATCACCAAGGCACATGAGCTAAGGTCAATGGTTAAGGATTGTGGAATTACCATAGAGAATGAAAAATTGATCTATAATTTGATGAGAAAACTTCCTCCAAAGTATGCATCATTTGTTTCTAGCTTCAAGACTCATAATTTGACATTAGGTTCTTCCTACACCATTCCTTCATTTGATTCCTTCATAGAGATGTTAATGGTAGAACAATCAAATTTGATGAGCATGGGGATTCTCAAGTCTTCAAAGTCTAACGCATTGGTGGCTAGTAAAAGGAATCAAGGAAAAGGCTCTAACAAGAAGCATAAAATCATGGCAAAAAAATTCACAAGAGAAAAAAAACTCAACCTCCTCACCACAAGACAACTCCAAAAATAAGGGTAAATCATCCAAGAAGGAGTTGCTTACTTGTACATATTGCAAGAAGAATGGACATGAAGAACATCATTGTTACAAGAAGAAAATTGATGAACTCAAGAATCTTCTCAAGAAGAATAAAATTAGTCTACCTTCAAGAATGACTACTTCAACCTCTTCTTCACATTCATATTTTGATAAAGGAAAGGAAAAGGTCAAGCCTTAGTAGCTGCTTCAATTTAAGATTCAAGGAGATGACTTCTAGATTCAGGGGCTTCTCTTCACAGTCTATGTTTTCATCATTTGATCCTTGTCACACTCCACCTATTTTGATGGGCAATCATACTTACATGAATGTGATTGGGAAAGGAACTATTGATAAGGGGGAGGGATACTTCAAATATGTGTTGTGTATACCTCACCTAAGTCATAATCTTCTTTCCATCTATCAACTCACTCATGGAGATAGAAGGACTATGGAATTCACACCTGATTCAGTTTTTATCAGAGACTTGGAGACTAGAAAAATCATTGCTACAAGGGTTGTTGATCATGCATCTAGGCTTTACTACTTCTCAAATTTTTCTCATGATGATGACAATGATTTCTTAGTAGATTCTTCAATAAATTTTGATCACACTTGTAGTGTTGATTCAAACTTTGAGGAGAACTTTGGCTACTTGAATTTAGGTATTCTCACATGTGATCAAGTTCTTGAGCCATCCATTTCTTCTCCTCCTATTGATATTACATCTACTATTGTTCTTGATGATAGTTATATTCACATAGGCATGGATTCAAGTGATTTAGTGCAATATGATATTTATTGTCTTCTAGACTTAGTTCCATGGGATGACTACTCGACAAACATTTCCAATTTGTTTGTGGAGTCCTACATTGTAGATTTGGGAGACACTATTAATGAGATTCATCTTCTCTTTGGTGAAGATGATCCTTCTTCAGTTGTTGTGAGGGAACATGCTAGTCCTCATCTTCATTCTCTACTTGATCAGTCTTTTGAGGTTGACATGATGGTAGATCCTTTGATACAATAGTTGGAGGAGGTCACTTTCTCTTCAAAGGAGATATTCGAGTCTTTGATACATGTTCTACATTCATCCTTAGTTGATCCTGATTTTTCTTTTTCAATAGAGTGGTATAGTACACATAATTTGGAGGAGGCACCTTTCAGTATTGACATGGGGACACTTGAGTAGGTTTTAGAGATTTCATATATTTTGAGGTTTCTTCCAACAGATGGGAGAGGCTTCATTGATACACCTTTCTATTTCTTCCTAAAGGTAGGAATGTTGTTCTACACTCACGGAGGAGTTTCTACATTGAGCCTAGAGCATCTTCTATTGGTGTACATTCTACATTGAGGGGGGGTTACTTGGTCTATCTTCCTCTTCTTCTCTCTTATGGGGGGGATCTTTTCCTCACATGAGGTCTTCTTTCTCATTTTCTTTTATTGTACTTATCTCTCTTTTTGGAGGGGTTTTTTCCCATGTGGTTTTCCCTCTTTCTCTATTTTATGAGAGATTGCATTGCATATCATTTACACTTGTAGTTTTTACATGGGTACCTAACATGACCTAGTAGCTGGGACTCATATTACATTATTATCTAGCTTTTGTGAGCTTAAGTACATTTCCTTAAGTTGCACTTAAGAGGGGGTGTTGGTGTAAATAATTATTTACTATTTACACTTTACTTAACTTTACTTAGGTTAATGCATATTCATATCGGTTGTCATGTAGACACATAGGAGTTTGCATATTCATATGAGTTGTCATGTTGACAACATAGTAGTTTGCACTCCAATTGAGCACATGTTGTCTACTGCATCTCTTTATGAGATACACCTTTGTATTCTTATCCTCTCATTGTTGCACATACATTCATGCACAATGGAGGATAATCAATTATTGGTGGACATGTTCTTAGTTGGTATGCTTATCTCTTTGCTAACTTCTAGTCATATCATTTGCCTTTATATACAAGGTACTTCTATGATGTATTCATCCAATTATATGATATCCAATTATTTGATCAATTCATTCTCATTTGATCACATCTTGTATCTCTTGTGCTATCTCTTGAGCTTCTAGATCTTGGAATTTCATTCTTGCCTTAGGAAAATTCTTACATGGTATTTGAGCAATACCAAATTCTTACAAGGATAAACATAAGACTAAGACCATATATGCCCTCAATGTAATATAAGAATATATATGATCAATAGATATTCAACACTTTGATATCGTGGCCTCTTAAACATCAATTTGTACAACATAAAAAAAAAAAAAAAAAGTCCATGAGGTATGTGAACACACATTCTCATAATAATTACCATATGAAAAACCATGGTCTATTTAAGGAACTTAATCCACCATGCAAGTAATCTTCTATTGCAGTCTACCTAGACATCACAAGATGTCCACATAATAGAAGGCCTTGGTCTATTTATTCAACTTAATCCACCATGCGAGATATCATATATCATGATTTGTTTAGACATCAAAAGATGTCAATCATAATAAATGACCATGGTTTGTTTAAGGAAATTAATCCACCATGCAATTTATCATCTATTGTGACTTGCTTCAGACATCATAAACATGTCTTATCACAAATAGAAGGTTAAGTTATTGAGAGATCGTAAACTTTCAATAACCTCTATAGATACAAGTGATAATAATTTGGAAGTCATCACTTCCACATGATGTACATAGGGGTAGGCCAAAATTAAGCAATCACTCACATGGATTTTCTGACTCTATCTGAATATCAATATTCAGAGCACCTCATCCAAAGTTGTCTTTGATTAACTATCAAACTCCTTCTGAATCAGATATCAATCTCCCTCTTTTTTCTACAAGAACATATTGAGAGGAAAATATCAAGACAAATAGCTCTTATAGTACACGAAAACAATAAAAAATAAAAAATAAATTTACTTTCTCAAGATATAATAATTGGAAAATACTTATTTGTTAAAGTCAAAGGATAATGTCTTCCAAACAATACTTGATCCACTTTAGTACTACTACAAAATGGTTATGGAATAAATTAAAAAAGAAACATATATGTCCATTACTACATATCAACATTTATATTTATAATTAACTCACTATAATATAAAAAATAATAATTAATGAATGTAATGATAATACTAAAAATTAATATTAATATTCTAATAAAAAATATATCTTTTAAATAAGTAGATATGTATATAAATCTTTACCATATATATCCATAAATAAATAAGATAATAATATGTTTCTAAATATAAATTTTATATAATGACATATAGTAAACAAGTATAAGTAATTTTAACCTTTATCTACCCACATGTATGTTGGTGGTTGGTCTCACTTACTGACGTGCATGTGAAGTTAGTGACAATAGTCATTGTTCATATCCCTCACCATGTAAGAGCATGTTAGTTTTGAATATGGGTCTGATGCTTTTGATCTGAATTTAAATATGTGAAGTAAGTGTAGAATCTTTTCAATATCTTTCCACATTAGTCATGTGTACTGCTCAATTTTGTCTTCCCCCGTGCCTATGGTAACTTAGTCATGTAATTCTTTGGGGGTTGACTTGTATCCTTCAAAATATATAAACTCTCAAGGGTGGTGGAAATTGTTTCTTTCATTGTGCTTAATGGGTCTAATGACAAAGAGGTTGATGGGTTTTCAAAATCTATCTTCCTTGTTGGCAATAATACTCATTCTACATGATGAAATCACTCAATTACCTCTAGATTAAAACTCGCATACACACCTCCCTTAATAATTGTACAGTAAAACATCAGCCACAAACATTATAGTCTACCTGCTCTTGACAAGTTCAAAATTTGCAGGTAAATATTTCTTAATGTTGCTGATTTTTGATAATTTAGAAACCATTGAACAATGATTGTAAAACTTCATAGTTTTAAAATAAACTGATGTTAAGTGAATGGCACTTGTTCAATCAATATCAATCTTTGCTACAAATCATCTAAATAATCAAGATGAAAATTGAAGAATATGGACAAGCCATGACCAGACTTGCACAAGATGTTACAGAGATTCTGATAGAGAAGCTTGGAGAAATAAAAGAGGAGATATGTCCTCTTGTTACTTGAGAACAAACTGCACATATCGATCACAACCGCAAAAAAATTACATATGCAATAGAGAAGAAACACTCATCAAATGATTCTCTTAGAAAAATATTTCTATTGTTTCATTTGCAGCTTGGCTTTGATACCATGTTAAATTCTTGGAATGACTACAAATGTAATGGCATTGCCATTTCTGTGGTATGTATTTTTCAAAATCAAATCCAAGGTATATAAATAGGAGTAGAAGAGACATGTCTCTACATTAATTAATATTGATTATTGTTAAGTTAGATGTTTTTATGCATTTAACACACACAGACACAGACACAGACACAGACACACACACACACACACACACACACACAGACACAGACACAGACACACACACACACACACACACACACACACACACACACACACACACACACACACACACACACACACACACACACACACACACACACACACACACAATTGATAATTATTCAAATGCAATAATGATTAAACAATAACCATAAGGGATTGAGACTAGATCAAATCAATCCAATTGAAGCTACAACATCAATAAGGGAAAAAATCAAAAAAAGGGATTTTATAGGAGAATCACATATGGAGGATGGGTTGAAACATTTGGAACACTAAATGAACATATTCATTTGAGCTCAAAACACATGCTTATATGATAGAAAAATCCAAGAAATGGCTTTTGGAGGGTAATAATATGAGCGAAGAACAAGCTTTGAGCATGGAGAATGCATGAAAAGTGGACAACATAATATTTACTTATAATGAATTGTTATGTTTTCATCATAAGAAACCGTGTAAGAAATCATTATCATGAGCTTTAAGTCACATGGCATCGATTTAAAAAGCATAGATGAAGTTCTTACAAGTGTGAAAGTAGGATTTTTGGATGCAAGAGCATGTTGCAAAGTGAGCTTTCTTTCCTTGGTAGGTTTATTCTAGAATGAAGTTTTTAATCCCAACTGCATATGCAAGCAAGGTGAAACACTTGCATATGTAACTTGGAGAAATAAGTAAAAAGATAGAAGGAGCCCATATCACATACAAAACAAATGAAAATTTGGTAATGAAATGAAAAGATTTTCACAAAATGAGAGGAAAAAGTTGCCTTATAAAATTCACAAGAAATCTTATTTCTTTTCAACAAAAAATAAAGGAAGAAGTCTCTTCAAATCTCAGTGCGAAATCTGAAATAAATCGAAGAAGATTTTTGGATTTAGAAATGATTGAAGAAAAGAGACTTATATAGATTTTGAATATTGACTCAATTCTCTAAAAATGAATGCATTATACTATCAAGATTGATTGTTTTCCAAGTGTGGAAAGTTGGAGAATCAAAATGCACAAAATGAGCAACCATATTGGCTAAAAAAAATGCAATATGCAATGACAATTAAAAATGACACCTAGGGTATTAAGAAATAATTTGAAAAGAATGATAAACAAGTTTCAAATGATAAATAACTGAATAACTCACCTTTGATAACAAATGTTTGGATTTTATGGAAGAAAATGGCAAATAATGGGTGATTTTGGGATAAAAACATGTCCTAAATAGGTTGTTTTAAACATAAATCAATGTGTTTTTCTACCAAAATCACCACCCAAGGATAATGCATAAAAAACACTTAAGTATGAGGAGATAAATACATTTTTTATAGACCAAAATACATTCAAATGGCCAAAACAATCACCATCTAGCTTCAAAATGCATGAGAATTGGACAAAAACATGTGCTTTCTTCCTACAAAAGGCCATTGCTTTCTTTTTAATACCAAAGGTAAGTAAGAAAAAGGTAAAAATGTACATTTTTATGTCAAAAACATGTTCTCTTGACTCCAAAGTCACCATCTTTAGAATTTCATGCCCAAATGCAAGGTAAAACAAGTCAAAATGGGTTTTTTTTGCAACTTCAAAAGCATGGGCTTTTGGGTATAAAATCGCCAGCTTAAGTGATTTTAGTTAAAATACCCTTTTGGAGGACTAATAATGAGTTTTTGAACTTGAATAACACATATTTGGCCTTTTAAAACATCAAAAGCACATAACATATGTGTTATTGGCTTAAAAAACCCTACTTTTGTGCTTTTAAGTCATAACTCAACTTAAAAAAAAAAAAGAGAGTAGGTTTTTAACATGCGCACACATGTTATTGGGTTCAATTTCCCCACTATAAGCCTTTAAGTGATAAAAGATTTATAATAATAAGATTTTTATATGCATTTGTATATTAAAACTCCACTTGCACATGTTAAATGACATATTATTTATTTAGAATATGTAGTTGCATTAAAAAACCCCACTTTTAATGCATTTAAGACTTATATTTTTATTGAAATATTAAAAACTATGGTCAAATCAATTGAGAATGAGTTGACATTTGAAAATGAAGGTCAAAATCCACTTTATGTAATAATAATCATTTTACTTTATGCAATTACGAATAAGAAATCCACTTTTCGAGGACTTTTAATATAATTTATCCCCGACCTTAAAAACTCCATCTTTTCCTTCATAACTTGAGCTCGATAACTCCATTTGAGACCTACAATACCTCAAAATGAGCAGGATTCCAAGAGATTTTAACCTAATGAAAATAAAAGATTAACTAACAAGAAAGGCAACATAAAGAACAAATTTAAAGATTTCCAAAAATCAATTGCTTGAAGTCAGAGAAGAAACACTCATTTTGACAAGTATTTAAGAAGATTAATTTGACAAAAACCTTCCAAAAGAACACACAAACAAGGTTATGTAAAGTATAATTCAAGATGTCAAACTATCTTTATGACACCTTATAAATGTGTTGGATAATAGATGATACACCCACAACTCCATGAAAAAATTGCATAGGATTGTCACAATTTCGTGATGTGAAAAATACAGACAACATGACATACCAGTCAATTGCCACTTCTAACATGTTAGGAAAACATCTTAATCAATATTAATAGTATGTCTAACCATTTGTGGTCTAGATGGTAATGCAAGTCTTATAGTGCATTATAGGATTTTTAGATCCATGCATCTCTACTGAACTTTAACAAGTTTTTCATTTTTACAATCACGCTAGTTAGAGTTGTCATTTCTTCATCTGACTAGTGTTTGTAACCTTTTTGTTAAGAAGCTCCTTTTCTTATGGGGAAATTCTAAAAAAATATAGACCCTCAATCCTTCTAGAGACTTCAATTCTTAAACAATATTGGTACCACACTCAAATTCTCTTCTTCTCGATCGATACCCTTTGCCCTAACATTTATATTAGGCTCATATTCTTGATCAAAATGTCTTCAATGATGTAAATTTATTTTCATATTCTATCCACTCTTTTGTTTCTAGAAAAATCACATAATCTATTTCATCACAATAACTTCCCTTGTCTAGAGGGAGCATAGTCAACTCTGGGGATTCAATTGTTTCTTCCTCCTACCAAATTTGATTGTACAATGAACACACCCTTCTTTAAAAAGAGGGAGTTTCCTGATAACCTCAACCCACCCTTACTCTTTGGTACACTCAAAATTAGTTTGATATTCATGTGCCTTTGTTCTTTCCTTTGAATTATATATTAATCTAGTTCAAACAAGGTAAATTTTTATGGATTTTTTGTAAGTAGTTTCTCACAAATTCCACTAGCATTATTGTATTCTACTAATCAATGTTGTCATCTAACTTCACTATCTTCTTCTTAACTATACATTCATCTTCTCCACCCACCTTAGTTTAAGCTTAATAGAACTTTCTTCATCAACATCAATGATAGTTGTCAATAGGTATCAACTTACACTAGTTCTTTATGAATTCTACCCAACTTCATGTCAACAATATCATCAAATTTTTACTATCCTAATATAAGACTACCAATTTTAATATAGATAAAGCATAACATAATATACCAAAATTACACATGGAAAACATTATCACTTTATTCCAAGATGTGTTTGTAAAATGAAATTGTACACTACGGAGGTCTATGTATATGAAAAACCACCTTTTTTGACTACTAGAAGCATATTTACACTACTTTGTAGTTAAACAATCATCAACAACCACTGACAAACAATTCCTACCAACTAACCACAAGCTCATGAATGATTAATAAAGTCAAGTACACACATTTTAACAAAATATAACAAGTTAATTGATACAAATTGCACTCTATTCCAACAGTTGTATCAAGTGAAAACTAAGGAAATTTTGTTGGCTATGAATTTTTTTAGTGTAACCAATAAAACGTCAGGAGCCTAGGACTATTTAAAAGAACCCTTTGCATTCAAAATGTATTGAAAACCTAAAGAAAGAAAATCTGACTTCTTCTCACATTTCTAGCAATGAAGTTGAAAATATCATGATGTTGTAGTGGTTATCATTATGTAATTATTTCCAAGAATATGATCTAAACTGAAGTCAACCCATATATTTTAAAAATGGTGATATTTAAAGATCTCAAATGAAGTCGAGATGCATATTTGGAAGATAGGAAATATTCCTTTATTCATATAATGTAAATACAAAATGAGGAATTAATAATGATCATGTCAATTTGTTTTCTATAGTAGTGTATATTATTATATTTGATCATTCATGTTCTTTATGATTTGGAACTTCTTTTGATAGTGACCTTATAACTATTTGCCAAAAAAACATTCCTACCAGTTTTTTTTTTTTTTTTTTAACTATAAAAAATATATTGTGTTATAACAATCATCTCCTATGGATCTTCAAACATTCAACATTGAGGCAAAAAATTCATTATCTAGCTACACAAAAATCATTAGGTAGATACAAAAAATGGCAGAGCATGAGCGTGAGTGTGAGAGACATTTGTGGCATGGGTTTAATAGATGATGATAAGAGCTATTAAGGAAATGCTACCAGACAATAAGAGTTCAACATAATTTTTCAGCAAAGGTTTCACAAAAAAATGAAAGCTTCTTGAAATCCAAATAGGAATGCGAACAATGCCAACAAAGGTTCATTATTTTGACCATGGTAGAGTTCACAAAAATTGAAACTAAAGGGTCAATGATGAGAAATGTTTGCAATAAAGGGAAACAAAAAAGTAGATAGGGGTACACAAACATGAGGTTGCAAGAACCCATAACCTTCAAAAACCCAAAGAAAAATTTTTGGAGGCCAAAAATGTCATGCCCAGTAGGTCAGACACATGAGGTAATTCCAAATAATATCCACTCATCAATAGTTAAGATTATAGTTCATAGTAATGATTGAAATGTTTTATTGAATGAGTTAAGAGATATGGTGTTTTTCCTGAAACAGAGTGGACTGTGGCCAACATTTGTAAAAATAAGTGGGTGGTGTGACATACACTAGGGAAAAATATTTCAAAATAAAAATACACTACTAAATGACTTTTATCTAATTATCTATAACAACAATAGGGATAAAGACTAGATGATGGGGAGTGGGCCTGACATGATGGATGGTAAGGGATTTTACATCAAAGAAAAAACTCCAAAATTTAACCCCAAAATGACTGAGATGGATGAAGTACCATTATGGATGAGGATTTATAAATTACCTTACAAGTATTGGAATGAGAACACCTTGTGGGTCATTATCAAAAATTTGGGAAATTTTATGAAAGTAGGTGATGTAGTTTAAACAAGAGACTTTAGCATATATGCTAGGATTTTCATTTTATGGCAATTTGAACATCCGTTAGCAAAGATGGTGGAACTCATTTTAGGGGAAGGTATTTGGAGACAACTAGTGGAAGTTGAGGACTACATGGAATCATGCCAATTTTTAAATGGTTGTATATACACCAAGTAGGTGATTGCCCATTAAAATCTAAAGGAAAAGGGTGCAAAGAGAAACCTTAACAAATCTAATAGAACAAAATGAAGGGAAGGAATATAAAGAAGATAACAAATTTCTTTAGACAATGGACCTAACAAACATAGACCCCCTAGAATGGGAGGAAAATGACCGATGAAGAATTCTAGATGATCTTCATGAGGAATGGAACATGGATGACAATGACAATGTTAAATTTTTATCACAAAGGGATATGCTATAGTGTGAGAGAAATGATGGGGATAAGTTGCAACATAAGACCTTGGAAGTGACCTCTTCCATACATGCCTTCCCAACTACATTAGACAATGAATGTTTAATTGAACGAGAAATAGGAGGTCAAGACCAAACACATAAGAATGAAATCTTTCTTCCAATTCACTTAGGAAAATAATGTCACTTGAGCAAGTGACACTGGGGTACATTCTCCTTAGTGTAAAGAAGAGTTGGACCTGAGCACAATAAGGGATTTGATCAAAGTCAGATATGGGGAGATTGAACTATTATGGAGGAATTGCAATAAACTTCAATTAATATTGGGATCAAAAAACAAGAAAATGAACTTTAATTAATATTGGGATTCCACAACAAGAAAAGGAAAGGGATGATTATGAAATTGGGGAAATGATCATTTTTAAGGACATTCCAATGTCACCAGAAAGAAACTTAGAAAAGGAATTTGACAATGCAATAGATAAAGGTGAAAGCAATAGTTATGAGACATATTACTTTGCATATCAGGATTGGGGTGGTGAATATTTGGGTTTGGATGTTGCATTGTGAATCATTGGGAAAAGATCTATTACCCAATCCATGTCAAAGAAATGAAAAAAGTAGACAAAAAAAGAGAAACGGGAAGGATTCCAGTCATGGCTCATCTTGAGTAATGAGATGTGCAATAGGTCAACCCAAATTTAGATCAGAAAAAGGGAATTGGCCCCTTTTCTTAGGGGCAATGGAGGTCTTTTCATGGAATGCCATGGGTTGCAATGCCTTTGACAAGATTCATTTGATCAAGAGATGATTTAATCAAACATGTTTGGAGATTATAATGCTATAGGAGTTTAAACTTAGCGGTGATGAGATTGGTACATTTACTATAGAATTATGAGATCATAGACATACAAGAAATGGCCTCAAATAAATCTTGTTAATGGATATAGATTCAGCCAAAACAACTCAATGATGGTTTGAACTGATAAATGTGTATCTACCTAATTCAATAGTGGGTTTGTTAAAGCTCTAGAAAAGGTTATAAAAAATAACGTAGAGAGAGAAGGAAAAATGTTTTTGTTGACACAAAAGTCTACACCCATGCTTAAGGTATGACACTCAAGTGACCTTGTGTAACATGGAAACAATCTCAAAACTGTGGGACTTGAAATCAGGGATTGAATCTCTAGAGAAGGCTGAATTCCTCACTATCAGGGTGTACCTAAACTAAGACTTGGAAGGAAAAGGGAGAAGGAAAACTGAAATTAAAATATTTAAAGGGAAACACGATGATGCACCAAAATAGATTTTTGATCTACTCCTTCCAATACTTGCAGTAATATTCAATAGAACTCACAAGATATACCACTATTTGTATTTATCAACCTTAGCATTATAAAAAAGATAAGAAACAATACAACTATGAAAGGAATAAAAAAGATTCACTTAACACAATAGTTAATTGAAATAGACACAATCATAGAGTGTTGCAAGTGCCAAAATACATCTAGAAAATACGACATAAAAGATTGTAGAAATTTAACTAACTGAAAGTGGATACAATAACAACAATTTCTATCAAAAGAAAGACAACAACATTTATAGGGAGAACTTATCAGAAAAGAGAGATCCCTATAAATGTTGTTGCCTTTCTTTTGATAGAAATTACTATTATTGTATTTACTTTCAACCACTTAAATTTGTGCAATCTTTTGTGTCTTATTTTCTAGATGTATTTTGGCACTTGTAGCACTTTATGATTATGTCTATTTAAATTAACTATTCTATCATGTGAATCTTTTGTATTCCTTGCATGGTTGTATTGATTCTTGACTTTTCTACGATGCTAAGGTTGATAAGTACAGAAAATGGTATATCTTGTGAGTTCTATTGAATCTTAGTGAGAGTATTGGAAGGAGTAGATTAAAAATCTATTTTGGTGCATCACCGTGGTTCCCTTTCAACATTTTAATTTCACTTTTCCTTCTCGCTTTCCTTTCCAAGTCTTATTTTAGGTGCACCTTGATAGTAAGGAAGCCATCCTTCTCTGGAGATTCAATCTTTGATTTCAAGTCTCACACTTTTGAGATTGTTTCCATGTTACACAAGGTTACTTGAGGGTCATACCTTAAGCATGGGTGCAAAATTTGTGTCAACACTTTTTGGCATGCCCTATGGGACTACATTCAAGCTTACTAAGAATTCTACTAGTTTTCTAGTGTCAATTAAATGACTTCAACTTCTATGCTAATAAAATAGTGCTTATCTTAGCATTTTAAACTAGATTTGTTGTAATTCATGCCTAGAGTTCAAACAAGGGCATCTTTTAGAGGCAATTTTCAATTTACTAAAATGTCTCTTTCAAATCCTAGAAGAAAAAGGAATATAATTTCTCTATCACTAGTTAGGAGTCCAAAAGTAGCACATACACCTTCTAGATCTCTTTTTACTCCTCTAGTTGATAGATCACAGTCTAGGGCACCATCTTTTCATTTGAATAGATCATTATTTCACATGGTCCTCCCTAGAAATCAGGTGTTTTCTACCTTTAATGGTGGAAACCCTCCTATTTTATCTCAAAGACATGATATCCCATTATCTTCCCTTAAAAGTTTACTAGATTTTATTGGTGAAACTTCAATTTCCCCAATAGAACATATTTAGGAAGTTTCAAATATCTACAATATACATCATATTACAAAGGATGTTGTTGTTGTTAGGCTTTTAGCTTCATCATTAAAGGGAAAGGCCTTACAGTGGTATAGGGGATTACCACACAACTCTATTCATAATTGGGACGAGTTAGGAGAAAGATTGTGCAAACATTTTGAAGATAAAAGTGACCACCTATCACTTTTGGAGTAGCTAACTACAATCAAGAGATAACCTCATGAGTTTATGATAGATTTCAATAATGGATTTCAAAAAACATGGGATATAATTCCTATTGCAGCAAAGCCTACTCTTGGCAATGCTTTCTTGCATTATCTTAAAGCTTTTAATAGTGATATTGCTACCACATTGCAACCCATGGGAGGAGATACTCTACTGAATGCGTATGAAATTTTCATAAAGGTAGAGAACACTCTAATTCAAGGAGGAAAGATAGCTCAAATGCCTCCAATACCACTCTTCCCTGGCATGCCTACACATCAACCTACAATGGCTCCTATTCCTACTACAACTACAAGTCAATTTCTTGTTGCTACTCCTTCAACTTCAACATCTTCTAATGGGATACATAAAATTGAAGCCATAGTGAAAGTTATGATGCAAAATATAGATAAGATTAAAGATTATAATTTTGATATGGTTAAAAGATTTCAGGATCAAAATGTAGTTATGCAAAAAAGGGACAACAAGTTGGTGACTTTGGAGAGACAACGAGCTCAAGCTAGCAAGCCTTTCCAACTTCATTATCAAAATCCTCCATTCAATAGGAAGCTAAATCAAAGTCAACCTCCATACAACCAAAATAGACTCGTGGGTAATGTTGCTCTTGCAAATACAAATGCAAATCTAGTATAGACACTAGTTGCTCAAAATAATTTGGTTCAAGAGAAAGAATATTGTTCAACTTGTAACATTTCAAATGAGAAATGTACATGCCATAGAGCAGAATCTTCTCAAGCATTGGATACACAAGAGAAAACAACATGGAAGAAATATGATGCTAATCAGCCCACTATTGGTTTCCAATCCCAATAGCAAGGGGACTGCACTTTTATGAATTATCATCCCGAGATTATTGCCATATAAATCATGATGGTAATGATGGCATAACTCATAACACTAGAAGCAAAAAGAGAGCTATAGAGAATGCACCATCCTCTTCATCAAATCAGGTTGCAACTTTGAATGCTATTCCACATGCTACAATTACAAATGTACAACGTGATGTTGCTACTCCATTACAAAATCTAAACAATAAGAAGACTAAGGAGACACATGCTGCTCCAATTTATATACTAGACCCTGTGGTCACTAATGTTCAAGCCAAGTCAACATACACTCCTCTCAACATTGTAGATGAAATGAAGCCAACGTTCCTATGTGGGATGTTCTCGCAGTAGCATCTCAATTGGAATTACTAAAAAAAAAAATTAAAAACTATTGAAGTGCATAATGAACTGGCTACCATGGATGGAGCAACAAGATTTGTGAAACCTATAAGGGAAGAAGAAACAAGTAAGAAGAATAAACCTCCCCACTTTTATCTCTTTTGGACTATAGGAGACAAATTAGTTCATAATTGTATGATAGACTCTAGAGCTAGCAGCTCAGTTATGTCAAAGTGTGTAGCTGATCTTCTTGGTATTAAATATAAACCAATGTCTAAGGGAGTTGTTCAATTGGATGGTAGTTCTGTTCAAATAGTGGGAGTGTTAAAAGATGTAAAAATGGTATTACATGCATGTCCTAGTTGTATTTTCATGCAAGACATATCAGTTGTTGAGCTTCCTCCACATTTTTCTATTTTCATATCTAGAGACTTTATTGCACAAATAGGGGCTACATTGCATCTAATTGGTCCTACATGTTCTTTAGGACTAGATATAGAACAAAGGCTTCCATAAAGGAAAAACCATTGGCCCTTAATCACATAGAGACTTATACACCTATCCCCATAAATATTGCACAATGCATGAAGAAGATGAGGAATGCATAACCCATGAACATGCTACTTTCTTGATAGAGGTTCCTGATTATCTTTTAGATGAGTGGGCTAATGCTTTCCAAATTGATCCAATAAAATAAGCTAAAGAGACATGCCTTGAGACTTATTTAATATTTGAGGAGGGTGCTCCTATTCCCAATCTCATGAAAGCACAAGAAAATATTAATGGATTGTGGAATATCTTTCTTTGATGGCTCAAGGAATAAAAATAGTTGAGGTGCTGGTGTAATGCATGTTTCCCCTAGTTTGGAGAAATACCACTTTTCATATAGACTCCAATTCAATTGCACCAACAATGTGGCTGAGTATGAAGCCTTGATCTAAGGTCTCCAACTTGCACAAAGAAGGGGTATAAAGCTCTTAAAAGTATTCGAGGATAGCGAGTTGGTTGTGAATAAAATCATAAATTGAATGTCACAAAGAAAAACCTTCTCAAGTCATATAAACATAGAGTTTGGGATCTACTTGAGGCTTTCCAAGCATTCAATATTCAAAGTGTTCCTAGAAAAAAAATATGCTGATAGGCTTGCAGAAATTGGTGCTCACTATGATATACCAGAACATGTTGCAGATGCAAAGGACCAACATATCAAACTTGTTGTAAGGCCTATTGTCCCAAAAAATTATAAAAATTGGCAAGTCTTTGATTCTAATATACAAATTGTTAATTTTCTACAAAATGAAGTAAATTTATCTGCTAAAAATCAATATGAGCTACAAAGTTAGTATGGAGATTAGATTATGAATCTTAATTCCAACAAGTTGCCTAAAGGTCTAGTCACTTTAGAGGGCATATTTAACTTTGATGATCAAGCTAGAAGCAAAGGATTAAACTTAACTACAAGGAGGGATGACTACATACCTGTCACTATTTTTGATGGAAAGAATCTTAACTTGGGCAATGTATGCTTTGATACTAAACAAGAAGTTTTCATTAAATTATGTTAAGAATTTAATGATGTTAGTGCTTGGACATATGAAGACTTAAAGGGTTTTGACCTAAGATTATTTTGACATAGCATATATAAACCATGATGCAAGACCTATTAGACAAAAGAAAAGGCTAGTCAACCCCAAGATTGAACCCTTAATGAGAAAAGAGCTATCCATATTTATAGAAGCCAATATTATTTTTCCTACTAAACACTCTTCGTGGGTAGCCAATCTTGTTCCAATTAGAAAGAAGAATGGAGAAATTAGGTTATGTGTAAATTTTAGGGACCTTAACAAGGCTTCTCTTAAAGATCACCATCCCCTTCCTTCTATGGAACAAATTTTGTCCAAGGTCAGTGGTTCAAAGAGGCTTTCTTTAATAGATGGTCTTTTAGGCTATAATCAAGTTTTAGCCCAAGAGTCAGACCGATACAAGACAACCTTCAGTACTAAATGGGGTACTTATGCCTATTGTAAAATTCCATTTGGACTAATTAATGTAGGTGCTACATTTCAAAAGATAATGGAGATGGCTTTTAAGGGTGTGTTGGAAAATTTTGTGCTAATATATCTTAATGATATAAGTGTCTATTCAAAGCAAGTAGAATATCACTTTGATTATTTGAGTCAAGTGGTCATCAAATGTAGAGAGTATGGTGTATCTCTAAATCCAAAAAAATGTTTGTTTTCCATTGATCAAGGAGAGCTCTTGGGACACATTGTGTCAAGAGATGGACTAGCAATAGATCCAGAAAGGGTGGAAACAATTCTCTCTCCCACTTCCTAGCCACAAGAAAGGATTGCAATTTTTTTTGGTAGGATCAATTTCATGAGAAGGTTCATCCCCAATCTTGCTTCTATGGTGAAGCCTCTTACAACTACGTTGAAAAAGAATATGATGTTTACTTGGACCAAGGAAGGAAAAAGCAGCTATGAAGAGATCAAGAAATCAATTGCATTAGTTCTGACTTTTTTTCAATGCCAAATTTGATAAGAATTTCATCCTCTATTCTCTTGGAGGAGAATCAAGTATATCATCTATTTTGACATAGTTAAATGAAGAGAACTTGGAGCAATCTATTTCTTTCTTTAGTGAAGGGCTTAAGGACTATGAGAACATGTATAGTTATGTGGAAAGACAAGTTCTTGCTATTATAAGGGCTCTCAAAAAGTTTAGACATTTTCCATCCCATAAAAAAGTCCAACTCTTAGTTTCCCATGCAAGCATAAGAGAATTCCTTTTGAAAAAGGATATCAATGAAAAGAGAGTTGGGTGGATCACCAAGGTCATGGAGTATGACACTGAAGTTAAGATCACCAAGCTTGTGAGAGGCAAAGGATTGTGTGAGCAAATGGTCTCATCTTTTGAGACACCTAAGGAGGTTGGCCTCTTAATACAAGATGAGAAACCAACAGAGAATAAAAATCAAAATGATTGGTTGCATGACATGACTACCTTCTTGGTAGAAGGAAGATATCTACTAGGCCTAAAAAGAGCTAAGAGAAAATAATTTAGGTTATAGTCTATCCCTTATGCCATAGTGGATGGAATACTATTCAGAAAGGATCCTAATGGAGTCCTAATTGAGGTGTATTGATATAGATCAGATCAACATGCTATTAAAATAATTCCATGTTGGCCCTGCTGGTGGTCATTTCTTAGCTAGGATTACAACAATGAAGATAATGAGGGATGACTATTCTTGGCCAACCTTATTCAATGACACATAAGTAGGTGAGGAAATGTGATAAATGTGCATTCTTCTCATGGAAAAAAAATATTGGTTGCCCTTCCTCTTCATTCCATTCAATCAGACCAACCTTTTTCTCAATGGGGTTTGGATTTCGTTGGTCCAACAAACCCACCCTCTAGTTTTGGTCATAAATGGATCTTGGCAGCTAAAGATTACTTAACAAGATGTACAAAGGTAGTAGCTTTGAGAGATGCAACATAGGCTTCATTGGTTGAGTTCCTTGATGGGATAGGGACCAAATTTGGTGTTCCTTCAACTATCATATTAGATAATGCTATGTCTTTCGTTGGAACTCATATATGCTCTTGGGTTGTTTAATATGGAATATATTTGAGAACCTCCTCAAATTATTATCCCCAAGGAAATGGCCTAGTTGATTCCTCCAATAAGAATCTCATCAAAATAATAAAGAGGACAGTTGAAGATAATCAGAGATGTTGGCATACCAAGTTGAGAACACCCCTTTGGGCTGATAGAATTACACCCAAGAGAACAATTATACCTAAATGCTAGTATATGGAAGGGAAGGAAGACTTCCTTTTTCACTTGAGTTTCCCTCTCTTGAACTAGCCCATCAATTGGAGTGAGTTGAAAATGATGCTATGATAGTCAGGATGGTTGAGGTAATGGAACTAGAAGAAAAAAGACAACAAGCTACGGATACACTTGAAGCACAAACAACAGATCAAGATAAGTTTTGACAAGAAGGCTATGGTTAGAGTCTTCAAGTAAGGGGACCTTGTCCTCAAGTGGGATGCTGATGGAGCTAAATTAGGTAGGCACTCAAAATTTGATCCTATGTGGAGTGGCCCATATATTATCACTAACTACAAAGAGGCCAACACTTTTCAACTATTTAGGCCTGATGATGAAGTTCTTCCAATCCCAATCAACGAGATTCATCTTAAACCTTGCTTCTAGAGGAGGTTAAAGGTTTTGTGTACATATTAGAGTATATTTTTTATTTCAAAGAAGTGCACGTGCATAATTTTCCCTTTTTTGGAGCTGTCCTGAGTTGTCTGGAGCGGTCAGAAGATTTTGTTTTTTGTTGGTTGTAGATTTTTTGAAGTTGTAGGTGGGATAACTTGTTATTATCTTTGGTAACTCTATGCCCAATGGATTGCTTAGGGCCATTGATCTCATGCTTAGCAGACAAGCATTCCATTGAGTAGTCAAGAATGTTGGTTATTTTTATCCCCATTCAGCCCATCATTGATAACTAATCTGGGAGATATTCAATGGATTGGATTCTTTGTAGTGGGTTAACAAACCAAAGTTGGTGGTTAACATTTTGTGTTGGCTCAGTTTGTTCATTGACTAAGTAGCTCGGTCTCTTCTTTTGCCGAGTGGCTAGGTTGTTTAATGTCTTGAGTTGCTTAGTCTCTTCTTTGGTCGACTAGCTTGATTTGTTCTTTGATTGAGTGATAGTGAAAGTGATTGATGTATCTTCCACTATGTGTTGGGAAATGTGCTGACCGTTGGATTTAAAGATTATCTTCATCAACGGTGGTGTTTTAATCATTCATTGGGAGTTATTTTACAACATCTGGGTTGTCCATTTCAAATGGAGAGGTTTACATCAATGATCACCACTTTTGGGGTAGATATGATATTTTCCACATAGGTCAACTATACAAGTGTATGCAGGTGGGTTAAGGCTACGTGTTATCTCATCTCGTATTTTTTGACAGTGGCACGAATCAACTTGTTGTGGCCATGACACATTGTGTCACGCTAAAAAATACAAGGGCAAAAACACATGCAATTTTTTTTAACGATTAATAATTAAATCCACTAAGTTCAATTAATTAAAAGACTTGACACTTTATTACTTTTAATTACTCTTTGAAATTTAACATCTTTAGAATGATAGTACAACATAATTTACAATAATTTTTAGTCTTATAATCTTAAATCAATAGTAAATCTATTAGAAAAAAGTCAATTAACAATATAACTGTTTGATTCGAATGTCCATAAAAAATAAATATAAATCAATTTATTCGAGTATTTAAATAAAAGTACCCACTAACTAAAATAATGACTTTCATAAAATTAAATGAACTTTATTCAAATAATGATTTGTTTAAATCTATTAAAAAATAGATCATTTCTAATAAAATAATAATACCACTAAAAATAAATAAATAAATAAATAAATAAATAAATAAATAAATAAGATATTAACACTTTTAATGTATATAATAGTCTACCAAGATTAAAAACTCATAATTCTAAAACTTATACTAATCAAAAAAGAATTTAACATTAAAATAATACTAATCATAATAAATAAATAAAAATGGTATTAGTTTAATAAATACAACTAACTAATAGTCACATTATAATAAACTAAATTTTACTAACTTAAATGATAATAAAAGCATATAATTTAATTTAATTATACATTCAACTTAATTAATCAACAAAATAATTACTAACATAATTTTAATACTACTAATATTAATTAAAACCTAAACTAACTTAAATTGAAACATACTTCAATTAAAAACTACTTAAATTAATACTAACTTAAATATTAAAAAAAAACTAACTTAATTAAAAACTTAAAAAAAAAACAAACAAACTATGCTAACATAAATACTAACCTACCTACATCACTAAACAAACTCCCCCATCCCATGTCAAAGACATTTTCCCCATCCCTATGTGCTTAAAAAGGTGCTTGCATACATGCCGCCCAAGTGGGCCCTCTTTACAAGGCAAGGGCAAAAAGAGGATACTCCAGCTATGGAGGGGATAACAAGTTTATTTAAAATTTTTAAACTTTAACATGCTATCCCATCTTCCAAACATGCTGCCAACTACCCTTTAACTCAGTTGCAAGGTAAAATGATATGTGACATGACATAGGGCACATGGGTCCCAAGGCAGTCAAGTGTTTGCTGTCAACAAAATCGTAGGCAAGGGAAAGAAGCATTAAAAACATATGACTAATGTTATGCCAATCTATTCAAAACTGAAGCCTAGGAGTATGCAGGGGGGTTAGTGTAGTTATGGTAGAAATATAAGTAGTTAGGATTGTTATTAGGATATTTTAGGGTATTTTTAAAAAATGATAGTTTTAGATATTTACTTTCTCTTTTTTTTTAAATTTAATTTAAAAATAAAGAATCAGAGAATATTCTCTATTTGTGACAAGGAATTAAATCTTTTTGCCATACAAAAACCAGATGCTATTTTTGCTCTTGGAAACCTTTTTTTTTGAAGGCTTTTTATTGGGCTAAGTATTAAGTTTTCCAAACAATTTATTTTTTAGCAAGGGAGTTTAATTTTTTCCTTCCTAATTAGAATTGCCAAAAAGAACATAGTAACAAAGGAGATTATATATATATATATATATATATATGTATGTATGTATTTTTTTTTCTCTTTTCTAATAGGATTGCCAAATACATAGTAAGCAAAGGGAATTATACATTTTTTTCCGAAGTATGAATTTCAAAATTCATCTATTATTCAAGGGAGGGTATTATTTTTTCTAGTTGATTGAGAATGTAGTTGTGAGATGTAATGCTTGAATATTTGAGAGGGGATATTGTGTTTCAATTACAAACAAATTTTATGAAACAAAAAAAATCATATCATCAAATTTATTTAACATATTTTGAACTTTTAATTGCAAAATTATATATCATTATTTTTATCTAATACACCTTAATCAAACAATTAAAAATTTCGAAACATAAGATTTCCATATGAAGAGTAAACATCAATTCATTCATTTTTTTTTTGATACACACATAAATATAACCGAATTACAAGGAGAAACTCATAAGCAAGGACATTACTCAAATTTAAAAAAAAAAAAAAATATTAATCCACTTGATTCAAGGCTCTGCCAGGAAAGAACTAGTAAGAAAACCCAACATCCTTGCCACTTCAACAATAAATTTAAAAACATTTTTGCAGAGGATTTCAATCCCGAACATAACTGGATTGCAATCACAATTTGAATTTTCTTCTTGGCCCTTAACAAATGATCCATTTCGAATTTTGCAAGGCATCATAGAGATCATGGAGAGAATGAAAACTGACTTGCAGACAACCAATCATGACATAAAGACAAAATTAGACATTCACTCCCATATTAGGTTTTCATAACAAGTTCGACATTGAACTAAAACTAGGGAGAAGGTGGATTTTTCCTACAGAAGATGTCAATCACAACAACAAAATAGGTGCCCTATCGGGGCTATAACTCAAAAACTTTCGTTCTTCCATTCTTACATTCCCAAACTCATACGTGGTTTGTGCTGATGAGTAGGGGCCCATAACACCCTACCCTCTCTCCCTCTTCTCGTCCTGAGAAGAGACTCTACACTATTGGAGTCCAACTGAAGACCTTTCCCCATACATGGCCACTTTTTCCCTATCCGAGGGTGAGTAATGCCAATACACCCATACAATCCCTTCGAAAATTCAAAACAAAACACAAAGGAAAGACATCTAAGAAAACCAGTTTCCCATCCCTCCCAAACATTCTCAACACACACGCATACATACATATGCAATAAAATTGAAATGTGAAACACAACATGAACAAAATGAGGTGAAGTATTCCTACCTTCAAAAATTAGGTTATGGCAAATAGAACAAGTTTGAGATGAGCTTGCTTTCCTCTCCTTCTCCTTCAATTCTGAAATCCCCTCTAAAACTAGAGGTTGGGTGAACAACCAAAACCCTTTCAAAATTGCCTCTAAATAAGATCCTAAACTCAACCACCTCTAAAAGAAATAACTCCCCCACTTAACCAAAAGTTCTAGAGGCTTCTAACACAACTAGACCTAAGGCTAACCTCAAGGTGGAGTTAAGGTCATCCAACTCATGATGAAAACTATCAATTTTCGCAATAAAACAAAAAATGGGTTTTTGAGTGACTATAAAAGTTAACAAAAGGGGCTAGGAGGGTGGAAAATGCCCCCAACCCATACCCATACCCCTTGGGTACTTAGATTTCATTTTTTTAGGCCTTAAAGATTAATTAGGGACCTATCAAAAGTTAAGAAATTTTAGGACTATCTAACAACCTTCAAAATGTAGATTAAACACTAATTTGGATTAGGGGTAATTAATCTCGATAATAACTGATTAGCAAAAAGGTCACTAACTTAGTCCAACTTAGATTTTTAGGTTACTCGGTTAGCCCTAACTATCATGCTAGAATGCATATACAATTCACAAGTGTCAAGCGACACTATAAAAATATTGTTACGAAACATTAACATTTACTGATTACAGAATGATACATTCATACATCTTAGAATACAAATAAAATACAAACAACATGGTTTCCACAAATGGTACATAGGGTTCGGTTTCGTTTCTCCATTAGGTTTCTTGGCTAAAATATCCTGCACACTCATTGCACACATCAGTAGCTCAAGAAAATCACATGCATATATGTCTATAACGTATTAGGGAAATCACATAAATTAAAACATCCATTTTCAAATAGTCAATTGTTAATCTCGTTCTACTCATATGTAGTGCCTGCCCCTAGTTTACATTTTTCGAGCTACATTTATGATATGATTGCCAAACTCTTTTAGGCCAATTTATGTTTGATGAGTAGTATTATTATTTTAGAGATTATCAGAGGATGTTTACACTCAGTTTATTAAATGATGAGATTACTTGGTACTCTATATTTCGTGCATGTATGATGATTATTCAATGGTTTTAGTTATCGATGATGATTAGTTAGATGGCTTATTATTTCATGTGCCTCTTATGGATACTTACCCCATACTGCATGTGTATGGTGTGCGTGTTGTTTTATTTATGTATGGTGTTTCTGATATGGTTAAGGAAGGGAGTCGTAGTCACCTGCTAGGCGGGATCTACACGATGCACCACTTCCTGCCATTGCCTGTTTAGCTTAGAATATTGTGTTTGTACATGCGTAGATTTTATGCAGGTTGCAGGTACCGGGTATCGACTTCCCTGAATTGTCAGGATGAGCGTACCCTATCGCACTGTCTCAATGGTAAGAGAGGGGAGGTAAAGCTCTTAAGTCCAAATCCTAAACCCTTTAGCCAATTGTCCTAATTAATAATTAGGACAAGTATCTGAGTTAAGTACCCTCCGAATGCATCAAATGATGTAATTTTGTGATTATAACCCTTTTTGTTTGATTTGGTATGTATTTTTCTATAGTGGGTTTTCGTATGTTGCTTTATGAGTCCTTGGTGTATTTTCTATAAATTAAGTCTAATTAAAAAGACTAATTAATGATTTAATTTAATAAGGAATTATTATGATATCTTTATATTTAATTAATTAATTAATTAAATAAAAGAATTAAAGTTGGAAATTAAAGTTCAAGATATATTTAGAACAGGATAATATTTATTTAATTTAATAATAATATATTTGGAGTTCATTTTTAAATAAATGCTAAATATTATTGTTATTTAAATTAATTAAATATGTTATCAACTAAGTTCTAAAATAAATTAAAAAGTTGAAAGATATTAATTTATTAAGAATTCTAGATCGCATGATCTAAACATGAGTTAAATATAAGAATTAAATTAAAAGATTAAATTATAAAAATTAATAATGTTATTTTATTTTCTTAAAAGTGCACATAAGATTTAAAGTAATAAATTAATTAAGAATGGAAGTCAAGTGAAATTTTAAATAAAGTTATTTAATCATTCAACTTAATGTGCATGAAAGTTGAATGCAAAAGAATTAGAAAAGATAATAAAAGTTAATTTGGAGTTAACTGAGTTGTGCAAAGAGTCTTCTCAGGTAAACGCACAATTAGTGCCCCGAATTGAGGAGAAATTGCTTATCACAACTTTGGGGGTTCATTTTTGAGATAGACGAATTTGGACAGGAATTTTTGGGGAGACAATTTTTGGAAGCAAATTTCAGAAGGCTGATACGAAGAAAGTCTTCGAGGGGAAGGTTATTGATAGGAGCAAATTCGCATACAGTTCTTGGAGATTGCATAATAGCATCAGGATCAGGTAAGGTCTTGTGTTTTGACTATCCATTAAATATGTAATTATCCCTTCCTGTCTTCTTCGTGTTTGGGGTTTGTAGATCTGAATTCTCTGTGATGAAAGTTTTAACTGTTCAATATTGTGAATTTATTAATTGTTCATCAATAATTTCTGTATCCATGAAGACTGGATGAATTATGAGAGCCCTTGTTTTCCTGATTTAGAAATTGAGATTTGATTAGGTAAGGGTTTGAGTGTAAAATTGAAAGTTTTTAAATAAATAAATAAATAAATAAATAAATAAATAAATAAATAAATAAATAAATAAATATATATATATATATATATATATTCCCTTTGGAGGGAATTCTTTTAATATAATTAAACTAAAACTAATTCAAATAAAACTTAATTTGTTTTAAAAAAAAAAATTGTTAAAAAAATATATATATATACAAAAAAAAAAATAATATATAAAAATTATATTAAATAGTTTGAAGTGGGGCGGGGCCACCACTTCCCACGCCCCACAGCCACGCTGCCGCGGAAGGTGGTACTGCTGCGCAGCAACAGTACGTAGTACTGCTGCCTGCGGCAGCAGTAACACCTGCGGCCGCAGGGATTGGCAGGCCGACGGGCCTTTAAACACGCCGTTTTTTATAATAAAAACAAAATAAATTTTGACTTACCTTTTTTTAAATTGTTTTTAAAAAAAAAAAATGTTTTAATTAATATTATTATATTTTAATTTAAAATTTATTAAATTTTAAATTATATTGGAATTTTATTATTATTTATTAATAATTTTTATAAATAAATAAATTATTAATAAATATAATATGAAGTTTTTTTTTTTATGTATCACTAATTAATTTTATTTAAAGTTTGATTTAAATAAAGATTAATTAAAATCGAAAACTTGTTTAAGCAAGTTTGATATTAGAATACTGTTTTCAATAAATGTAAAGATTATTATAATCAAAGACCAACAAGTATTCTTATTAATTTAAATATTACCCTCAGATTGTTTTAGGACTTTGACTTAAGAACAATTAGGGGTAATTAGGTGTTTCATTTGGATATAGGAACGGGATAATTAGTAAAGGTGAACTATGGGTTCTATCTGTTTAAAACATACGTTCAACTGGAAATGGAAACCTCACATTAACTCAATAGTGTTTTTATCAATCAAATTGATCTATAAGACTTTTTACTTGAAAATAAACACTGATAACTGAAACCTTATTGTTTAACTCAACTGTATGTTTTCAAATCAAAACCAATTGTGTGACTATGATGTTTTTCTATATATTGTCCATGCTTTGAGTGTTATGGGGTTGGTTTAGCGTTGACCAGTTTAGGTTGTTACCAGAGGCTCGGGGTTGTGAATGTGATGTCATGATGATTTGGTTTCGATCTTTCTTAACCTGACCATGGTAATGTGATGAAGTGCTCTATGACATGTTGGTGTTACTGTTTGTTGTTGCTTTCCAGTTTCCTTGTGTGAAGCTGAGGTGTATATATTTGAGATACCTAACTTAACCATTTCTGAGTCTCGATCAGTTATACTTGTATTATTTTCTGGTTGCTCATTAGAGAACCATTGGATTTTGTGACCTATCATTGATGCCTTCAGTTGCTGATAGAGAACTGTCGTGATTACATGATTACTATTTGATGTTATCTGTTGCTCATGAAGAACTGATATAATTTGTGGATTATCTTTTTATGATGTTTTTCAGTTGCTCGTATAGGACTGAGATGGTTTTATTATGATTCTTTGTTTTACGAGTTCATGAGCTAGGGTAGGTTATCTATGTGTAGAGTCGGGAAGTGGCTTGCAATGGGGGTCG
Source organism: Cupressus sempervirens (assembly GCA_028749045.1). Taxonomy (NCBI): domain Eukaryota; kingdom Viridiplantae; phylum Streptophyta; class Pinopsida; order Cupressales; family Cupressaceae; genus Cupressus; species Cupressus sempervirens. The sequence goes on from CM053790.1 coordinate 112,936,811, forward strand.
GAGCCCTAAGAGGCTGCCTTGAGAAACCCATTGTAAGTCATTTTTTTTAATAAGTGAAAACATTTACACTAAATGAGAGAAAATGAACCTAACAAGATAATTGTATGTTCTCTCCCATGTCATGAGTGCTAGTACAGACTAGGATGGGGTAGAGAGAACGCTTGGTTACGACCTTGCATTCCATAGTATGCCTCGTCAGTACGAGAGGATACTAGTGGCCACAGGATCAGTAGGGACTCGGGATTCCTAAGGGATTGCTCGGGTAACTTCTACATGACTTTTGCGATGACACTTTCCCGCTTGCATATTAGGTTTCCTACGTGTCTTGTGGTACCTCTGGGATTTAGATGTCGATCTTTTTAGGAACCCTTGAGTTAGCATACTTATACGATTTCCTAGACTTAGAGAGTAATTTTGATTATAGGTTTTTGTTATTCTATTTGGGACTTGAGACTATCTCCTCAGCGCGGTGGGAGTGGACCATTTAGGTTCCACGCGGTCGGGTGGTAGTACTTTTACTCTTACCATTGAGATCCGTTCCGTGGTCACCGTGGCTGGAGTTTTCGTGATTGGCATTTACCTTCACTATGTTCTTGGATTATTATGATGGATGGTTAGATTTTATGATAGATGTTTTATCATTATGGATGTATGGATGTATCATGTATGGTGAATAGTTTCATATATTTTTATTTTACTTTGTATCATGGATTTGAGGATGTTGTATCTTGATCTTTACATATGTATATTCTTTTAAGCCTTTCATACCTTGTAACATGTATAGTGGATGATTGAGCATTTCGAATTAATTTGCCAAGGAGCATTCGGAACAAATGTATATTATGGACATTGGAGTTTTTGATTATTCTTTCATATGTATGTGATAGTTGTTAGACTTAGAATTAATTAAATTTAAACGTGACTCAACGTCTTGGGATCTTTAAGAAATGTAACTTACAATGTATGTTTGTCGATGATTTCATGTTATTGCTTCCGCTACTATGTGTTTGATGTGTATGTTATACTTCCTTACTTGTAAAAAAAAAAAATGTTTAGCAAACTTAGTGAAACTTTAGGTTAATTCTTTTGGATCCCTTGGTGGGGCGTTACATCATATAATTAATCATTAAAATTGCATACTCAAAGTGCTAATTTTGCATTCACTTACTTCATCAGTATACATGTTCATAAAGCATTAAATGATGAAATCAAATATCTGAAAGTAAAACATCACACAACATGAAATAATATAATATATGCAATGTATCTGATAGCATCTCGCCATATTGAGTCATGAGTATCAAAATGATAAAGTATCACTATGCTATGATGGGTCGGGGCGAGGCCTCACATCCTCCCCCACTAGGCATGAACTTCCTCCTGGAGTTCATAAAAAAGATAAGGGTGCTGAGATCGCATCTGTACTACATCCTCCCATGAAGCTGTGACCTCATCATAACAATCCCACTGGACCTTAACTTGGTCTAGCTCTCGGCCTCAAAGTGCTAGGATCTGTCGAGAAATAATACGGATAGGCTCTAGTGCTAGCTGCTCGTCTGACTCCTCCTACAAAGCATCCCAATCTATCATATGAGACTCATCATAAATGTATCCTCTAAGTACTGAAATGTGAAACACATCGTGGATGCATGACAGGCTAGGTGGCAAAGCTATACGGTATGCAATTGGTCCTATCCTCTTTAGGATCTTAAACAGTCCAATGAATTGAGGTGCCAACTTAGAGCCCTTTCCAAATCGAATCAAACTCTTGTGTAGCTGTACCCTCAAGAAAACTCTATCTCCAACCTGATACTCTCGATCTATCCTCTTCACATTAGCATACTTCTTCTGCCTATCTTGTGCCTGTCTTAGGTGCTGTCAAATCAGGGTCACCTGCTGCTCCATCTCCTTTACTAACTGGGGACCAATAGATACTCAATCCTCAATCCTATCCCAACTCAAGGGTGTTCTGCACGGTCTTCCATACAAGGCCTCATAAGGAAACATACCTATGGAGGAATGGTGCCCATTATTATAGGAAAATTCGATAAGATGTAGGTATACCTCCCATTTGAATTAATGGTCCATCATGTACATACATAACATGTCCTCTAGAACCTGATTTACTCGCTTGGTCTAACCGTCAGTCTGAGGATGGTGTGCTGTACTAAAATTGAGCCTAGTACCCAAAGCTGTCTGCAACTCTCTCCAAAAGGATGAAGTGAACAATGAGTCTCTATCAGAGATGATCTTACGAGCGACACCATGAAGTCTGACAATGTACCGCAAGAACACTTGGGCTATGTCTCATGCTATGTATGTAGTATGCATGGGTGAGAAATGGGAAACTTTGGTCAGTGTGTCAATTGTCACCAAAATGGCATCATGGTGGCGAGATGACATGGGAAGACCAATAATAAAATCCACAGATATAACATCCCACTTCCACTCTATAATCTCATGAGGCTAAAGGAGCCCATCGAGATGATAGTGCTCTGCCTTCACCCTCTGACACTTGAGGCATCTTGCAACTATGTTAGCAATTTTCACTCTCATGCTTGGCCAGTGATATAACTGTCTCAGATCTGCATGTAACTTCTTAACATGGGGGTGCGTTGCATAAGGTGCTCTATGAGCCTCAAGTATAATGAGCTCACTCAAACCCGCAATGGAAGGTACATACATACATCCTCTATGACGTAAAATTCCATCAGACTCCAAGGAATACTTTGAATGCTTCCCTTCCAAGGGTCTTTGAGAATGCACTATCTAACTAACTTTTTCATAAAGCTCATCTACTGGTAAGTGCTATAGGATGTGCTCTCTCAAGTCAGTGCAAGTAGTCACAAATGAAAGCTCATGGCACCTTCTACTTAAGGCATCTACAACCACATTCTCCTTTCCCTTGATGTAATAAACATCAAAATTGTACTCACAAAGGAACTCCATCCACCTTCTTTTCCTAGCATTAATGTTTGGTTGAGTAAATATGTACTGCAAGCTCTGGTGGTCGGAATGAAGTTTGAATCTATGACCTAGAAGGAAGTGTTTCCACCTTACTAAAGCATGAACCACTACCACAAGTTCTAGGTCATGAGTAGGGTAATTGAGTTCATGAGTCTTCAAATTCCTAGACTCAAAGGAAATAGGTCATCCTTCCTACATAAGGACTGCCCCTATACCATCTAAAGACACATCGGTGCACACCACATAATTCACAGAAGGATCTGGTACTGCAAGAATCAGTGGACTCATGAGGGCTCTCTTGAGCTCTTGAAAAGCTCTATTACACTTCTCTGTCCACTCATACTTCTTTCCCTTCTTTTGAAGAGATGTGATTGGGTGTGCCAATCTAGAGAATCCCGCAATGAAGCGTCGATAATATCTTGCTAGTCCCATAAAGCTCCTCACTTTAGTGACACTGGTGGGTGCTGGCCAATCGATTATGGCCCTAATCTTCAATGGGTCTACTAAGACACCATCGCCTAAAATGACATGACCCAAATAATGTATCTCAGGTCTATAAAACACACACTTTGACAAGCTTCCGAGCAACTAATTCTCTCTCAAATTTTGCAATACTTGTCTCAGGTGCTCCTCATGCTCCTTCTCATCATGAGAATTTATTAGAATTTCATCAAGGAAAAAAACCACAAACTTATCCAAAAAGGTACAGAATACTCGAATCATGAGGCTCATGAATACAACTGGAGCATTCATGAGGCCAAATGGTACCATGGTGAACTCGTAGTGACTATACCTAATACAGAATGCAGTCTTGGGGATATCACTATCCACAATCCTCAACTAATGATAAACTGACTTCAAATCAATCTTTGAAAACACTTAGGCACCCTATAACTGATCGAAGAGATCATCAATTCTAGGAAGAGGATATCGGTTCTTAATGATTACTTTGTTCAACTGTCGATAATCAATACACAACCTTAGTGATCTGTCTTTCTTCTTTACAAAGATCACTGGTGCACCCCAAGGTGACACACTAGGTCAAATATGCCCCTTCTCTAAGAGTTCCTCCAATTGAGCCTTTAGTTCACTAAGCTCATGAGTAGTCATCCTATACGGTGCTCTCGATATTGGCTCAACTCCTGGCACAAGATCAATATGAAAATCCATTGCTCTAGGTGGAGGCATACCAAGGAGCTCTGAAGGAAACACATCTGCAAACTCCTACATGATTGGAAAATCATCGAGGGATGGCTCCCCCTCTGAATCTTCCTCTTTGTCACTAATGGTGATAGCAAACAACTAGCATCCCTTTCGCATGCACTGCCTAAGCTGCATAGCAAAAATCATACGAAGGGATACTAGTTTCTTTACTTTGAAAATCTCTCTAGAGATACCATCATCATCCACACATTCCACCCTCTTCTGTCGACAATCCATCTTGTCACTGTGGGCATAAAGCCAATCCATGCCAAGGACTACATCATAAGAACCTAGAGGGGTAATGCATAAATCAGACATCGTGGACATGTCTCCAATCTGCATCTGGAAATTATGCACCATGGAACTAACTAACAGTCTAGCTCCTAAGGCTAACTCTACTTCCCAACTGACATCCTATCTAACTGCCACTAGCCCACAACACTCCACTACATATGGAGATATAAAAGAGTTAGTAGCTCCAGAATCAAATAAAACAACAACCATACTACCCTATATTATACATGTAGCCTCGATAATTATAGCCTGATGCTCAACCTGGCTGTTGTCAACCGTTGCAAAGAGTCTATGGGATCTACTCATATCACCAACCGTCGGCTCTGAAAAAGCCCCTCTTTGACCACCGAATGACTATCCTTGCGGACACTCTCTAGCTATATGACCCATGCCACCACAAGTGTAGCATGGCCCTCAGGTATAAGTCTGTACACCCTATTATCCAGACTGCTGTGGGCCTCCTATCCTACTAGATTCACTATATCTAGCCTTGGAAGACTACTAAGTCTTCACTGACTATGTTTGTGGAGCCTGTACCTTTTGATCCTGTTTGGGACCCTGTGACTACCAGTACTTGGGCTTGGAGACCTGATAACCCTCTGAAGGTTTTTGTTGCTGCTACTATTGCTATTGTGGTTTCTGCTACTGAGACTGTTGGCCCTTAGAGGACCCTGTTGTATAGTTCTGGTTCCCTTTCCAAGGGGGTTTTTGTTGGGTAGAGTTTTGGTTATGAGACCGATCCCATGACTCTTATCTACCCCGAGTATCCTCAACAACTAGTGCTATCTCAACTACTTGTCTAAAGGTGGTAGGGAAGGCCAAATGGACTGGACCCTGGAGTGAAAAATTTAGTCCCATGATGAAGTGATCTACTCATAGTTTCTCGTCCTTCATGTACTCAACATAAGGAAGGATCTCGAGAAACCTGCTCTCATATTGAGCTACTGTGAGACCCCTATGATATAGAGAATGAAATTCCTCAATTTGCTTATGTTTGAAGTGCTCAGACAGGTACCTCTCTCAAAATCTCTCCAAGAATGACTCCCATGCGAGGTTATCCATACTCACTCCTCCTATAGTCTCCTCTTGATGCCACCAATTAGAGGCATCTCCCCTCAGCTGATGGACTACTAGACATGCCTTCAGATTACTTCCATAAGGACGTGATCCAAAGCACCGCTATAGACTCTGTAACTAGGCCTCTGCTACTGTTCCCTCAATGGAACTGGTAAAGAATGGTGACTCGAGTCGAATCAATTCTCTGATATCATCTCCTATATGTCTAAGAGGTCTATTGAGTGGTGGTCCTCTCTAAAGTATCAACTCACCCTCATGCTCACCCTATCCCTCAACCTGCCTCGGTGGGGGACTCCTACTCCTCTCTTTGTCTTTGGCCCCACCTCCTCTGGGTCCCTCTACTTCCCTTTCAAGAATTTGTTGCCCTGGTTGTACTACAGGTAGTACCCTCTACTAAACTACACCAATAAATGTTTGAAGGGCATCCAAAATATCCTGATTCGGGTTTGGTGGTGGTGGTGGTGGAGGTGGTGGTGGTCCATCCTCCTATCTTGCTCTACCACCTCTCACCCTATGACCTCTGCCTTGTCAGTTGCTTCGAGTAACAGGAAGCATCTTACACAATTTAAAGTTTAGTTTAAGTTTTAGAAGCATAATGGTTTTAGGTTCCTAGTGTTGAAACACGGGCTCTGATACCAAAATGTCATGCCCAAAAATACAAGGGCAAAAACACACACAATTTTTATTTTTTAAGGATTAATAATTAAATCCACTAAGTTCAATTAATTAAAAGACCTGACACTTTATTATTTTTAATTACTCTTTAAAATTTAACATCTTTAGAATGATAGTACAACATAATTTATAATAATTTTTAGTCCTATAATCTTAAATCAATAGTAAATCTATTAGACAAAATGTCAATTAACAATATAACTATTTGACTCAAATGTCCATAAAAAAAAACATAAATCAATTTATTTGAGTATTTAAATAAAAGCACCCACTAACTAAAATAATGACTTTCATACAATTAAATGAACTTTATTCAAATAATGATTTGTTTAAATCTATTAAAAAATAGATCATTTCTAATAAAATAATAATACCACTAAAAATAAATAACTAAATAAATAAATAAATAAGATATTAACACTTTTAATGTATATAATATTCTACCAAGATTAACAACTCATAATTCTAAAACTTATACTAATCAAAAAAGAATTTAACATTAAAATAATACTAATCATAATAAATAAATAAAAACCATATTAGTTTAATAAATACAACTAACTAATAATCACATTATAATAAACTAAATTTTACTAACTCAAATGATAATAAAAACGTATAATTTAATTTAATTATACATTCAACTTAATTAATCAACAAAATAATTACTAACATTATTTTAATACTACTAATATTAATTAACACCTAAACTAACTTAGATTTAAACTAACTTAAATTAAAACATACTTAAATTAAAAACTACTTAAATTAATACTAACTTAAATATTAAAAAAAAAACTAACTTAATTAAAAACTTAAAAAAAAAACAAACAAACTATGCTAACATAAATACTAACCTACCTACATCACTAAACAAACTCTCCCATCCCACGTCAAAGACATTTTCCCCATCCTTATGCACTTAAAAAGGTGCCTGCATACATGCCGCTCAAGTGGGCCCTCTTTACAAGGCAAGGGCAAAAAGGGGATACACTAGCTATGGAGGGGATACCAAGTTTATTAAAAAATTTCAAACTTTAACATGCTGTCCCATCTTCCAAACATGCCGCCAACCACCTTTTAACTCATTTGCAAGGTAAAATGATATGTGACATGACATAGGGCATGTGGGTCCCAAGGCAGTCAAGTGTTTGCTATCAAAAAAATCGCAGGCAAGGGAAAGAAGCATTAAAAACATATGACTAATGTTATGCCCATCTATTCCAAACTAATGCCTAGGAGTATGCAGGGGGGTTAGTGTAGTTATGGTAGAAAGATAAGTAGTTAGGATATTTTAGGGTATTTTTAAAAAACAATATTTTTAGATATTTACTTTTTTTTTTTGAATTAATTTAAAATTAAAGAATCAGAGAATATTCTCTGTTTGTGATAAGGAATTAAATCTTTTTTCCATACAAAAACCAAAGGCTATTTTTGCTCTTGGAAACCTTTTTTTTTTGGCTAAGTATTAAGTTTTCCAAACAATTTATTTTTCAGCAAGGGAGTTTAAATTTTTCCTTCCTAATTAGAATTGCCAAAAAGAACATAGTAAGAAAGGAGGTTATATATATATATATATATATATATATATCTTTTCTAATAGGATTACCAAATACATAATAAGCAAAGGGAATTATACTTTTTTTTTTGAAGTATGAATGTTAAAATTCATCTATTATTCAAGGGAGGGTATTATTTTTTTCTAGTTGATTGAGAACGTAATTGTGAAATGTAATGCTTGAATATTTGAGAGGGGATATTGTGTTTCAATTACACACAAATTTTACGAAACAAAAACAATCATATCATCAAATTTATTTAACATATTTTGAACTTTTAATTGCAAAATTATATATCATTATTTTTACCTAAAACACCTTAATCAAACAAGTAAAAATTTTGAAACATAAGATTTCCATATGAAGAGTAAACATCAATTCGTTCTCTTTTTTTTGGATACACACATAAATATAACTGAATTACAAGGAGAAACTCATAAGCAAGGACGTTACTCAAAACATTTAAAAAAAATATTAATCCACTTGATTCAAGGCTCTGCCTGGAAAGAACTAGTAAGAAAACCCAACATCCTTGCCACTTCAACAATAAATTTAAAAATATTTTTGCACAGTTTTCAATCCCAAACACAACTGAATTACAATCACAATTTGAATTTTCTTCTTGGCCTTTAACAAGGGATCCATTTCAAATTTTGCGAGGCATCACAAAGATCGTGGAGAGAACAAAAACTGACTTGGAGACAACCAATCATGACATAAAGACAAAATCAAACATTCACTCCCATACTGGGTTTTCACAACAGGTTCGACATTGAACCAAAACTAGGGAGAAGGTGGATTTTTCCAACAGGAGATGTTAAACACAACACCAAAATAGGTGCCCGATCAGGGCTATAACTCAAGAACTTCCGTTCTTCCATTCTTACATTCCAAAACTCATATGTGGTTTATGCTGATGAGTAGGGGCCCATAACACCCTACCCTCTCTCCCTCTTCTCGTCCTGAGAAGAGACTCTACATTGTTGGAGTCCAATTGAAGACCTTACTACTTCTGCCCTATCCGAGGGTGAGTAATACCAATACACCCATACAATCCCTTCGAAAATTCAAAACAAAACATAAAGGAAAGACATCTAAGAAAACCAGTTTCCCATCCCTCCCAAACATTCTCAACACACACACATACATACATATGCAATAAAATTAAAACATGAAACACAACATGAACAAATGAGGTGAAGTATTCCTACCTTCAAAAATTAGGTTATGGCAAATAGAACAAGTTTGAGATGAGCTTGCTTTCCTCTCCTTCTCCTTCAATTCTGAAATCCCCTCTAAAACTAGAGGTTGGGTGAACAACCAAAACCCTCTCAAAATTGCCTCTAAATAAGATCCTAAACTCAACCACCTCTAAAAGCAATAACTCCCCCACTTTCTCAAAATTTCTAGAGGCTTCTAACACAACTAGACCTAAGGCTAACCTCAAGGTGCAGTTAAGGTCATCCAACTCATGATGAAAACTATCAATTTTTGCAATAAAGCAAAAATTGAGTTTTTGAGTGACCATAAAAATCAACAAAAGGGGTTAGGAGGGTGGAAAATTCTCCCAACCCATACCCATACCCCTTGAGTACTTAGATTTCATTTTTTTAGGCCTTAAGAATTAATTAGGGACCTATCAAAAGCTAGGAATTTTTAGGACTATCTAACAACCTTCAAAAAGAAAATTAAACACTAATTTGGATTAGGGGTAATTAATCTCAATAATAACTAATTAGCAAAAAGGTCACTAACTTAGTCCAACTTAGATTTTTAGGTTACTCAGTTAACCCTAACTATCATGCTAGAATGCATATACAATTCATGCGTGTCAAGCGACACTATAAAAAAACTGTTACGAAACATTAACATTTACTGATTATAGAATGATACATTCATACATCTCACAATACAAATAAAATACAAACAACATGGTTTCCAAAAATGGTACATAGGGTTCAATTTCGTTTCTCCATTAGGTTTCTTGGCTAAAATATCCTGCACACTCATTGCACACATCAGTACCTCAAGAAAATCACATGCACATAGTCTATAACGTATTAGGGAAATCACATAAATTAAAACATCCATTTTCAAATAGTCAATTGTTAATCTCGTTCTACTCATATACTTAATCATTAAAATTGCATACTCAAAGTGCTAATTCTACATTCACTTACTTCATCAGTATACATGTTCATATCCATTTAATGCATAATAGCATCTTGAGCCTGGTAAAGCCAATGCTTATGCCTCTCCATTCTCATTTATTGTTTTATGGAAAGGAATGATTGTCCTTTCAACTACCAGATGTATTCTTTGGCCCTTTCTCTCACTTCCATAAATCAAATGATAATGGAAATCAGATTTGTATCTGATTCTTCATTAAGTTTGTACTTGGTAACCTCAACTCCATTGTGGTTGGAGTTTAAAGTCAAGGTTAGATCAGGGTTATGCCTGCAACCCATAAAGGAAAGTTTTGTCACTTTTCTTGGGATCTCTCTTTTTCTGATATTTTTACAGAGTTCTCCCTGTAAATGTTGTTGCCTTCCTTTTGATAAATAATACTATTATTGTATCCATTTTCAACTAGTTAAATTTGTGTAATATTTTATGCCTCATTTTCTGGATGTATTTTGGCACTTGCAACACTCTACGATTATGTCTATTTCAATTAACTATTTTGTTAAGTGAATCTTTTGTATTCCTTGCATGATTTTATTGATTCTTGATTTTTCTATGATGCTAAGGTTGATAAATATAGATAGTGTTATATCTTGTGAGTTATACTGAATCTTAGTGCAAGTATTGGACGGAGTATATCAAAAATCACATATGATCTGCACATATTGTAATCATGACTAAATATTTTGTATGATCTATAAATATCATTATGAATATATTGCTATCATCGAAAATGGAAATTAGGCTCCTTCAATATGCCATCAATGACATGATTATAGTAACAATTTTTTAATTATGTTTTGTAAAGGGATGCCTCATGTAAAGGCATAGCTCTATGTGTCCAAGGGACATGTAGATTCATGTCTCTACATGATACTGTCCATTCAAACACACACACACACAAACACAGTTTTGTGGATAGTTAGAAACATATCAATGCACTCATATTATTACTAGCGATCTGCATATGATACATCTGCAACAAACAAGAACAATATCAGTATTATCCATTGTGTAGTTTGAACACAAGAGTAATAGATTAGAATAATATTGAAGCATTACATTCTTCAACCACTATACTATTGCTGAATAGAAGATTGTGTAAGAGTTCATATTCACAGTAAATCAAACCATTGAATTAGAAGTCAAACTCTACCATAGATTCATTTCCTTAACATGGTATCAGAGCTTGGCTAGTAGAACAAGCTTTAATCGACTATTGCTAATTCAATATCACTGTGAACAAGCTTTAATCGACTATTTTCTATAACAACCATGGTAAAAAATACAAGAGTTGAGGATAGATTGGAAGGTGCCTCTAACTTCATTTCATGGAAAATTTGAATCACACCAATACTTCAAGAACTTGAATTGGAGTCATTTATAAAGGAAAATAAGGAATTACCTAAAGATGAATTAGAACTGATAACTTGGAAAAGAAAAAATAATAAGGTCAAGAAAATTATCATTGATGGAGTTAAAAGATCATATTCTTCCATCAATACACTCATATTATTACTAGTGATCTGCATATGATACACTTGCAACAAACAAGAATACTATTAGTATTATCCATTATACAGTTTGAACACAAGAGTAATAGATTTGAATAATCTTGAAGCATTAAATTCTTCAACCACTGTACTATTGATGAATAGAACATAGTGTAAGAGTTCATATTCATAGTAAATTGGACCATTGAATCATAACTTAAACTCTGCCATAGATTCATTTCCTTAACATAGAATCAGAGAAAAACTTACAAAAGCTTATGATGTGTTTAAAACTATTCAAGACACATTTGAGATAAACAATGCAAGCATATTGCTTACATTAAAACAACAACTCGTAAACATCAAGATGGACGAAGGAGATACAATCACATCCTACTTCTCCAAAATCTCTAAATTAAGAGATCAACTCTCTACCATTGGAAACAATGTTGAAGATATCAAATTATCCCTAATAGCTCTTAGAGGATTGCCAATATCATGGGAATCATTTATTCAATGCATCAGTCATCCATCTATACCCAAATTTGATCATCTAAAAAATGAATGTACCCAAGAAGAGGCTCAATTAATCTCAAGGGGTATCATCTCTAACAAAGAGGAAGAGATTCAACCATTGCATATAAAATCAAGAAATAAAAAAGGGAAAATTCAAAAGGAAGAGAGGAAACAAAACCTATAAGAAAAGAGACATGTCAAAAGTTCAATGTTATAAATGTGAAAAATTTGGACATACTCACATGTATTGTCCAGAAAGGAAGGAAAATTCTATCAACATGGCCGAAGTCAAGGAAGAAGAAGACAAGAATAAAAAAATACACATTATTTTATCTTTCCTTATCTAGTGAGATAAACACCAATAAAAAAACTTGGATAGTTGACAATGGAGCTTCTAGACATATAATCAGATTTATAGATAAATTTGAGACTCTTGAAGAATATTCAACTGACAAAGTGACAATAGACGACAACTCCATTTACCCTTTGAAAGAAATTGTGACCTGTTCAATACAACTAAGTACCAGAGTTAACTTGCACCTAACCTATGTCTTATTTGTTCCTAGAATCCAAAGAAACCTTATCTCTATATCTGGTCTAGTAGATCAAGAATATCAAATTTCTTTTCAAGAAAATAAAGAGTTGCGCTGAAAAAAAAATTCAAACATTAAAATGCTATTTCTATTGGAGTTAGAGTAGGAAGTCTATAAAAACTTTGTAATTCCACAAATCTAGCACTAAATCATGAAAATGGAAAGACTAATGAGATTTGGCATAGGATAATAGGACATTTAAACTTTATAGAGAAAATTGTAAAAGGTCTATACAACTTTAAACATAAACATGAAGGAATATTTAAAGGATGTACATTAGGAAAGAACCCTAAAACTCCTTTCCATTCCAATGAACATAAATCTAAGAGCATACTTGAACTCATTTAGAGTAATCTATGTGGATCCATGTCAGTACCTTCATTAGGAGGATTTTCATACTACATCATCTTTGTAGATGACTATTCTAGGAAAACCTGAATATATTTCCTTAAACTAAAAGAATCAAATGAATTCCTACTCAAATTTAATGAATTCAAAAGTTTAGTTGAAAACCAAATTGGGAAGAAGATCAAAATTTTAAGATCTGATAATGGATGAGAATATATCTCTGAGAACTTCAAAGATTTTTGTATATATGTTGGGATTAAGAGGGAGTATATTGTACCATATAATCATCAATAGAATGGAGTAGTAGAAAGAAAAAAATAACTATCATTGAAGCAACTAAAGTAATGACGCACGATCAAAATCTACATACATCATTTTGGGCTGAAGCATCTAATACTGTTGTATATATTCAAAACATATGTCCTCATGCAATTCTAGAAAACAAAACTCTTGAATAAGTTTTGTTAGGAAACAAACCTGATCCAAGTCATTTTCAAATCTTTGGTTGTCCAATATATATCCACATTCTTAAGGAGAAAATAGCTAAACTAGAGCCATCAGGGAAGAAAGGCATATTCGTTGGCTATAATGATTCTTCTAAAGCTTATAGAGTATATATGTCAGGATCAAGAACAATTGAAATCAGTAGAGATGCCAAGTTTGACGAAGATGCTGTATTCAAAACTTCTAAAGATATAGAAGAACCTAATGATGATTCCATTCCTGAAAATGATAAAATTTATATGATTGAGAGGTAGAGACATATAAGATAATGGACCCACTACATCTAATCCTGAAGAAAATTAAAATCCACATAACAAGAAAAAACCCTTATGGGAAAGATTAATGTTTGAAGAAAACAATGTGGTACCTGATGAAGTGCTTAGAGAAACCAAGAGGACAATAAATCATTCATTTTATGTTACTCACATAAATGAATCCAATAAGTTTGAACCTTCTGATGTTGAAGAAGCTCTAAAATCTCAATCCTAGAAAGATGCCATGATTGAGAAATATCAATCTATTATAAAAAAAAATGTTTGGGATATTGTGTCAAGACCCAAAGACAAATCTATTGTCTCCTCAAGATGGCTATTCAAAATCAAGCAAGCATTTTATGGCAATATTGAGAAACACAAAGCCAGATTCATGGCCAGAGGATTCTCACAAAAGGAAGGGATCAATTATGAAGAAACTTATGCTCCAATTGCCCGATAGATATCTGCTAGAACTATACTTGTAATATCTACATCCAAAGGTTAGAATGTACATCAAATGGATATAAAGACAATATTCCTAAATGTAGTTATTAATGAAGAAGTATACTTGGAACAACTAGAAGGGTTTGTTATCCACAAGAAATAGTCACATGTATGCAAATTGAAGAAAGCTCTTTACAGTCTTAAACAAGCACCCAGAGCTTGATATGAAAGAATAGAACTACCTTACCAAACTAGGGTACTCAAGAACTGAAGAAGATCCCCATATATACTTCAAGAAATCAGAGGGAGATATGTTAATATTAGTTCTCTATGTTGACGATCTTCTAATTACAGGTGAAGACCATCTTATTAACAAATGTAAGAAAGACCTCAATTGAATTTGAAATGAAAATTTAGGGCTTCTACACTACTTCTTGGGATTAGAAGTAAGACAAAAGAGATATTGCATTTTCCTAAATCAAGGGAAATATATCGCTGACATATTGAATAGATTTGGCATAATGGACTGCAAACCACTATCCATACCTACGAAGATAAATCTCCATAAACTCAAAATTGAGGCACATGAGTATGAAGCCATTGATCCTACATATTATAGACAAATAATTGGATCATTAATGTATTTAGTGAACTCTTGTCTAGATATTTGTTATGCCACAAATGAACTAAGTCAATTTATGTGTGAACCTAAGAAGATTCACCTCATGGAAAAAAAACACATTTTGAGGTACTTACGACACACTATTGGACCTGGAATGGAATATGAAAGAGTTGAGTTACAACTTCATGGATATCTAGATTCTGATTGGGCCAGATGTTCGACTGATTGGAAGAGCACTATGGGATGTTGTTTCAACTTTGGTTCTGTAGAGATATCCTGGTTTAGCAAGAAGAAATCATTTGTTGCTCTAAGTTCCACTGAAGTAGAGTACATAGTCACATCCATGGCAACTTGCGAAGCAATGTGGTTAAGGAAGTTATTGATTGGGTTATTGGAAAGCCTCTAAAAACTACAATCATTCATTGTGATAATCAAAGTTGCATCAAACTCTCAATGAATCTAATCTTCCACAATAGATCCAAAAATATAGAGATACATGTTCACTATATTAGACATATGGTAGATAGAGGTGTCATCAAGTTGGAATATATCAACACTAAATAACATTCTATTGACATATTTACCAAACCTCTTGCTAAGGTGAAAGTAAATTACTTTAGAGGAAAACTTGGTATGGTAACTTTGTGAATGTTATTGTAAACTCTTGAAACTAACAATCTTAGTTTATTTTGTGAAATACACGCACACACACACACATATATAAATATATAAATACATAAATAGATATATTTGTATATGTTTTCTTAAATTTAGAGTTACTATTGTGCACATGTGTTTATTTGTTGAAAGATGATGACCTTCCATTTTATGAGATGTTAGGTCTCTATTGTAAGGTGATGACCTCAACAATGGATTTACTTGTTATCATAGAATTCATTATATTATTATCTTGAAATGTGTCGGATTGTGTGAAAAAAAAGATATCATGATTGACTTAAATATTTGTCCCATAATGAGTTAGATATCATGATTGACTTAAATATTTGTCCTAGAATGAGTTGGAGATCATGAAATCACTTGTGTTGATTTTTTATTGTCATATAATTGATTAAACTATGACAATAAAATCATGATAGTCTACATTAGTCTTGGAATGGACTAAAGATAATGATTTTATCAAAGTTGTTATCTGATAGACTATACCTAGTACTATCCCAGAATGTGTCGGAGATTAGATGACTAACATCCTTCCAGCATGTCTGTGTTGATAAGCATCTTATTGACAATATTTACAAGAGTCTAAGACCACCATCTTGTCAAATAATCATATCCTCCCTCGTTAAGATGGAGTTTTGATATTTAAATGTCTAGTTAGTGCTCAAAATATTGATATACATACATACATTCATACATACATACATACTTACATACTTACACACACACACACACACACACACACACACACACACACATGTTTGTGTGTGTGTGTGTGTGTTTGTATATCAACATAAGATGATTATTTAGATCATTCAATCTAATCTTGATAGTGATCAACACAAGATGCAAAGTGATCAAATTGTGTAACTATTACATATGATCTGCACATATTGTAATCATGACTAAGGATTGTGTACGACTTGTGAACATATTACTATCATCAGAAAAGGAAATTAGGCTCCTTCAATATGCCATCAATGATCATGATTATGGCAATAAATTTTTTAATTATGTTTTGCAAAGGGACACCTCATGTAAAGGTATGTCTCTACTTGTCCAAGGGACACATAGAGTCATGTCTCTACATGAGACTACCCATTCACGCGCGTGCGCGCGCGCGCCCACACACACACACACACACATTTTCTCAATTGGTAGAAAAATATCAATACCCTCATATTATTACTAGAAATCTGCATAAGATACACTAGCAACAAACAAGAACACAACCAATATTATCCATTGTATAGTTTGAAAACAAGAGTAATAGATTAGAATAAACTTGAAGCATTACATTCTTCATCCATTGAACTATTGTTAAATAAAAGATTGTGTAAGAGTTCATATTCACAGTAAATTAGACCATTGAATTAGAAGTTAATCTCTACCATAGATTCATTTCCTTAACAGATATCACTTTAGGAAAGACATGGTTGACAATGGGGATAACAATGATGTGCTGGAAAAAATTCACACCTATGTAAGTGACGAACAAAATATAATGCTATTAAATCCAATAACAATTGAGGAAGCTCTCTTTAGGAAAGAATTCCCTAGGAACATATGGTTTCCTACATGCTTCTTCCAAAAACTATGAGATATATTTGCAAATGACTTGTGGGAGGTGGTGGAAGAATCTTGGGTGGGTGGTTTCATTTTGAAAGACCTTAATAACACCTTCATCACGCTCATCCCAAAGAACTTGCAAACATTTAAAGATTACAAGCCAATAGTCCTATGTAACATGATTTACAAAATTATTGCCAAGGTCATTGCAAACAATTTGAAGCTAGTTTTAAACATTGTCATCTCCCCTAAGCAGAGTGGGCTCTCCCCAAATCAATCCATTTACTAAAAAGTTATGGTTGTGCATAAAGCAATACAATATTTCTAAAATTACAAAATAGATAAAATGCTAGTAAAGCTTGACATTAAAAGGGACTATGATGAAGTCAACATGATATTTCTATTAGATGTTTTGTGTGGATTGAGATTTGATGACCGATGGATAAATTGGGTGAGTTCATGTATAAGCACACCATGATCTTCAGTACTAAATTAACAATAATTTGCAAGGTTTTTTTGAAGGCACAAAAGACATTGTTCAAGGGGATCCATTTTCATCTTTTCTATTCATAATCATGGAAGAAGCTTTGGGTAGACTCATTTCTAGGAAATAAGAGAAAGAAGCTAGAAATGAATTTAAAGTTTACGTTTGGTGTAGAGGTAGTTACACACTTACAATTTGCAAATGATACACTTCTTTTTGGAGTATCATTGTCAGAATGGCCAAATTCATGCATCAAACTCTTGATAGATACAATTTGGCTTCAGGGCAAAGGATTAATTAGAGAAAATCAACTATTTTCTTTCTAAATTACCACGAAGTGAAACAAAGAGAGACAAGTGCTATTTTGGGCATTAGGTTTGGCTTACTCCCTAGTAAGTACTTAGACATCCCACTCTTTGGGGGATCGAGTAGAACCAACTTATGGAAAAAATTAGTGGTTGATTGCTTTCAGAAAATGGATGGTTGGAAGAGTAGATGGCTATCATTGATTGACAAGAGTTTAATGTTGAAATTGTTCATCTTAGCAATACCAATTTATTCCATGATGTGCCTTACGCTACCCAAGAAATTTATCAAACAAATAAAGCGTAAAATGAGGATATTCTTCTAGAATGGAGCACAAGAGTAGGATAAGTTGCCTCTATTGGCTTGAGACATGATTTGCACCAATAAAAAATGTGGTGGAGCAGGTTGAGAGACTGAAATCTCCTCAATGAAGCACTTGGAGCCAAACTAGTATGGATGTGTACACACAACCTAAATAGTTATGGGTGAAATCCAAATGCTTGGACTCAAGAGATAGTGACAAATTTCTCACAATTAGAAACCCCCCCAAGGATTGCCTATTTCGATTTTTCACATTTCTAGTAGGCAAGTCATTGTTGAATATTTAACTTGGCACACAAGAGATGGTAACAAGGAAATTTTTTGGGAGGACTCATGAAATGGATACAAGGTTTTGGGAGAAAGAGCACCTAAACAAAAAAAAATATGGTGCCTAGAAAACTAGGGTGACAAGGTGAAATACTAACTTAAACTGAACAAGAATATGTTAGGGAAAGTTTGAGAATGGAGGAACATAGAGCACATGGATCTAATATCATAATTGTTATAATTCTTTAGAATAACTGAGAGAGGGGGTGAATCAGTTATTCAAGGTACAAATGCCATAATAAAACTTTTTCTCTTTTCTCTACAAATCCTTAATGGTGCATAACTGAACTTATCATGCATGCAATTTAAATATTGAAACAACTAAGAAAAGTAAACATGCATCACACCATAACACTAAGAATTTGATAACCCAGAAACCCTCCAAGAATAAGAAGGTAAAACTGGGGTGGGGATGATACCCACAAAATAATTGCGCAATTGATTTCAACCACTTCTGATGGTTTGCCCTGTGAAAAGCCTGCCCTGTTAAAGGCTACAACACATTGTTAAATGTGACCTTGTTAGAGGATTTCACCAAACTGTTAGGAATGGGCCTGGTTAAAGGACTTTGGAACATTCACTTGGAATGTCACCCTGTTAAAGAATTTACAACATGGCTATTAAACCAACCTAGGTCCATAGGATTTATTTTAACTGTTACAATTGGTAGAAAGTAACAACAATGGCTTTGATCTGATACAACTTACAACATAACTTGCAGATTACAGATCACACTTTAGTTCAATCCTTTGCTTGGCTTTTAATCACTTCAATTCTGTTAGCTTGTCTTCCTCTCAAGCTTCGTTCCATTGAGTTTTATAACTCATCATACCAATGCAATCATATCTATGGTCATTTAGCGAAACAGAGTATTCTTTGCTCTCTTTCTCCTTAGCACTTTTCTTCAGCAGCTCATGCTTTCATACTTTCTCACCACCACACTTCTGCTTTGTGACATTATGACTTCTTAAATAGAAATCTGGAATATCTTTCTCGCTCAATTCTCCCTCTCTAATTTTAGGGTTTCAATGGATTAGGTAGGATACAATGTATCTACCCCATATTTATTCTTCATCTAGAAACCTTGTCTAGCATCCAGTTGTATTCGCTAAAAACCTTTTTACATGGTGTTCTGTGCCACCAACTCATCACTCTTATCTTCTTATCTAGTTTACAAACGTCTAGGTAACAACCTTGTCAGCTTAGATCTAGCAAATCTTCGATTTCAAAATAATGCAGTAACTCGACATTATTGGTTTACTAATACTCGACTTGTTCTTTATTACTCGGCACTTGTATCCTGCTCGGCATCTATATCTTTACTCGACACTTGTTTCTTGCTCGGCACTTGACATTTACTCGACACTTTTTTTCTGCTCAGCACTTGACATTTACTCGGCACACTCTAAAAGTGAACTTGCTCGGCTTCAACTAAGAATCCGTTCGGCACTAACTAGCTTGCTCAACATTCTCTTATGAACTTAGTTAGGCTGTCACAAATAACATAGCTAAACCCTTACATCTTTGATATGTTTTAGTGCGCCTATTATCTGTGTCTTAGAGTATGTCAACAATACACTATTTCATCAATGGCTTAGCTAATCCTTGTACTTCATTACAACATCATAACTTCAACCTTTCTCTAGGTACTCTAGTTACATCTTATTGATTGCCACCTCCTTGTCAATCAACCAATTGATAGTATTTGGATCACTAAAACAATTATCATTCCTGCAAGTAGCAAGTTTGACATCAATGACAAAACAATGATTGAAAAAATTCTTTGCCAGTTCCATCATTCTTATTCAATCATTTCCAACAATAACACTAAGATCAAATCAAGAAAAATTTTGGGTCAAGGAAAGTAACGTTGAACTTTAAGCAAGATAGCATGGCATGATGTGGGGAAAAAGTTGAAGGTACTTACTAAAATTAGGATACCAATTTTAAGAAAGAGCAGAAGAAGATGAGTTATGGCCAATAAATCTATTTTGGGGAAAATAGTGTTTACCAAAAGCAAGATCCTTTGCATGGTTGGCAAACAAAGGTAGAATCCTAATGGGAGAAAGAAGGAAGCAATTAGGATTCCAAGGACCAACTAAATGTGTCTTATGTGAAGAAGTGGAGGAGGATGTGGATCACCTATTATTAACTTGTAAAGTCACAAAAGAATGTTTGAGAATGAATCAAAAGTAAGTTAGGATTACTTGGTCCTCTATAGAGCAAAATAAAGCTAGGTTTTTAGAAATGGCCACAACAAATGAGGAAATTGATGTTGTCAAGCATCTAGACATTAAGTCTATCATTGATAATCTAGGAGGTGTTGAAGGAATAAATTAGAAGAATTTTTCAAGATAAAATAAAGAATAAATAATATCATATAGCAAGCATCAGGGGTAAAAAATTCATGATTCTTCAATTTGAAGATAACTTATACTTTAAACAAAACAATTCAGAATTAATGGCCAGACAATACAATTAAGCTCGCGAATGGGCTTGGATGGGTTAATGCATCAAATGTTAATGTTAGTGATGTTGAAATGTAACATTGGTGGTGCTTCAAAGCGAAACCTTGGGGCTTTAGGAGCAAGGTTCATCATTCAAGACTCAAATGATATTCTATGTGAGGCCTCACCTCGACCCGTCATAGCATGGATGTTTTATTTATATTTTGATATTCGAGATTTGATATTTGATAGACTTATATGGACAGTGGATTTTGCCTCATCTATGGATTTTGATTTTTCGGCAGTTTTTTTTACAATTATATATGCACTAAGAAACTGAAAATTGTGTAAGGAAATGCTCAAACATATATTGGATGCAGTTTTATGACATGATATTATCAAATTTTGTGCAATGTTGAATTGTTTCTATAGATTTCTAATGGATGGATGAATATTAAATTTGTGATGATGCTTATGACATGTAGATTTTTATATCTTAACATTTCAAGTAGAATGATTGAAAGAGTAGGAAAGGATATGTAATTTGAATTATGTTGATATGGATATTATTATTATTTGCACTTACACTATGCATGCTTATTCGATTCCTTGGGCTACTGATGTTTGAATTGATGTGCAGGAAGAGGAACCATGGAAATTTAATGGGGGGACAAGGTATAGACACGTGTAAATGACTCAGCCAAGGTGAATCTTTATGAGATTCGTAAACCTCGTTGTGATGTGTTTACTTCGTAAACGTGAGATGTATGGATGTGGTATGTGTTTTATGTGTAGGTTTTGATCGGGTCATATGTAATGTTTCATGCATTTTGTGTGTGTCACTTGACACTTGTGCTCGTTATGTGAAATAGTATGTTCATTGGTGATGGATCATGTGGCCACCATATACCAAGCTAAATGCTTGAATTAAGAAATTTGATTTATAACCCTAAATTAGTAAGTAAATAAGGTTATCACCATGGGAATAATTGAGAAATTGAATTACCTTGCATTAGGAGGGCCATAAAGCAACTCAAGGGTGAAATGAAAAAAAAAAACCCCACCCATGTTAATACCATAGGTTAGGAAGCTAGTAATGACCTCTAGAGTGCCTAGTAGGTCTAGGGAAGCTCATAAAATTTGCATTCTTTGTTGAGTCCGAAAATGAAATGGGATAAATAGAGGCATGGCTAAACTTGAACCCCACTTGGCCACTCTCTAACTTTAGAGATTATTAGGGTTTGAAGAAGGAGGAGGGAGCTCTACTAAAACTATTCATTGCCTTGCTTGGAGGAAGGTTGGTACCATGATCCATGAGGTTTATCATTTTTGCATATAGAATTAGATATGGTGTTCTTCATTGTTAGATGAGATTTTGGTGTATTGTAGTTGTGGTTGTGAGCAAAGGATTTTGTTTGATGTGAGTAGCTTGTGTAAATCTTTTCTTGAATCTTGCTTGTTTTTATGATATGTGTTTGTGAAATGGGTGTGAAGCATCACTCACCCTTGGAAGGGAAGAGATGCTTGGGTGAAGGGGTTAGTTGGGCTCACACATGTAGTTGAGGGATGCTCCTTTGTGTGGAGATGTTGTAAATGTTCAATGGAATGTGAATAATCTTTCTCTCTTGAATCTTGGGAGGTATAAGGGATATGTAGAAGGGAAGATTATGTTGCCCCGAAAGGGCATTTGATATTGAGAAGATATGTATATTGTGAATGATGGCTATGTAAATCCTCCTCATGGTGAGAGCCCACCTTCACCCTCTATTTGATTCACTTGTTGAATCCATGTGTAAGCCATGGGATGGGTGTGTTGATAATGTATTGTGTTAAATCTGTTATTGAAGAGTTTAGGCATGGAAATGTGGATATGTGGTCTGCAATTGTTTATACGTTGTTCCCCCAAGCTCGGTGGGTGGTCTCCTTGAGACCTAGGTTGGGAGGTGAGCCTCCATGGTTCCCCATTTGTCACTCTCTTGTGCAGGTATTCATTTGGAGAGTTTCTTTTGGAGTTGATGCTATGAAGTCTATCTCTTGCATGGAGGAGATTGCATCATTCCTGTGTTGAAAAGGAGAGATTTATCTCCATTGGTTATGTTAAGGGATTTGTATTGTATGAGTGTAGTGTTGTCTCCAATCTTTGTGACCAAGGGAAGAGTTTTGAATAATGTATGTACTCAAATGGTCCTTCTATTGTGTATAGCTGATATAGTCATTCCACCACCCTATTGTTGTTGATATTGTATTGTTATTGTATTTTCATTACTTAAATTTGGAAAGTGTTGAAGAAAGAATTTGAGTTATGTTATGCCCTTTAAAAAAAAAAGACTGAACATTATCATTTGGTATCTTTATTCCCTCAAATTTTAGGAAATAATTCAGTAGCTTTATGTTCAGTATTGAATTTGAAGTAGTTGTAAGATTTGCAATTGAATTGTAGATAGATGCATCATGGATTTCAAAACCAATAAAGTCTATTGAATAATTGTAGTACATGAAATTTTAGTTTCAATAATTTTCATTTGAGCTCCATATTAGTGTAGATTGTAAGTAGATTTCAGCAGTAATATGATTGTTGCTTAATGTTAAGTTTTCTTAGTTGTATTAGAATTTTAATGCATAATGCCACAATAGACTATCACCAATTCAATCTGAAACAAACATAGTAGAAACTATGTGGGAAGAATTAGACCAATAAGTAAACCCATATAAGAGCCTGTAGATGCATTTTAGATTCTGGAAAATGTATGAGATTGCAAATAAACCTTTTCAAAAAAAATGCAGACAATAGAATAATATTATCATAATAAAATAAGAATATTGTTACCCTAGAGAAAAATAATAATAATAAATGTCTACTTCATAGTTATGGTGATATCAAATAATATAGTGAAAAATGAGTACGTGCAGTACTAATGACAAGGCAGCCCAATCAATAAATAAATGAATTGAAACAAAACTAAATATATTTAATTCCCTTAGAAGGCGACCTACGCGATCTGTCATATCATGGTAATAAATGGGGGTTGCTTGCGAATCAAAAAAAATTATACTACATGCGTATTTGTGGGGGGGGGGGAGGACATACCATTCCCCTTTGCCACTTTAGTTGACCCATTTCTCATTATGAAGGCAGCTTCCAAGGATGGGTGCCTTAATAAAAACATGTACTTGCCACCCACTTCCTCTTCTCACGTGGAAAGAGAGAGAGGTGGGTGAAGTTAAGAAAAAGTTTAAGGAAGAGTATAGAGTTAGGTGGTAGGTAGGTCATAAAACAAGAAATTAGATTGTTAATTCTTTTTTTAAAAGATTGTTATAAAGGTAGGGTGGTTACTAGGATGTAGTGGGGTAGGAGAATATATGCATATTTGGTTAGTGTATATATATATATTTTCATATTTCTTGGGTAGAATGATATGGTTTAGAGTTATGTGATTAGTTTAGTTGAATGCAAATTTGATTTTTTTGGGATGTATAATTTTAGACTATTTTAGTCTTATTTGTAATATGGATTGAGTGTCAATTCTATTTTTTTAAAAAAGAGATTTATTTTATTTACTTGTTTAGTATTAGTATTTTTGATCAATTGAAGTGTATAGTTATGAATGTTATAATGATGGTATTATAAGTTGAGATGGACATTTTATCTTATATCTGATTGCACATTATTAATAATTTTAGCAACATTAACTTAATATTAGATAATTTTAATGCTAGTAAATAGAGTAAAAACATATGTATATATATATATTTCAAGGAAGGAATTTTTAGAACTTTCATGGATCATGCAACAATGATGAAGGTATCCAAATGTTATATTATGGCATAGGGGACTTTTAACGATTAATGTAGTTTATTAATGTAGTTTATTATAATTAATTGTTCTTTAGAGTTTTCTAGATAATAATGGTTTAAATTAGATTGAATGGAGTTGAGTGATGCAATTATAGGTTAACTTTTTCATCCAATAATGATAAATCACTAAATGGCACTGATAAACTAACTTGCCTTAATTAAAGCAAATAAACTTATGATAACTAGAACTTAAGTCATTCCCTTGCTGATTTCTCACTCATAATTAATGACTAATGATAATTGTTGCATCATCTAATCTAATCACCCTCTCTAGTATAAGTGAAGATTATGTTTCATACATTCAGAATTCAAAATAGAATATATAATTTAAAAAAAAAAAAAAAAATCATGTTAAAATTTAGGCATGACATTCTAATAACATGTAGGGGACAAAGATTGCTAGATGGAACAAATAATGTTGTAGAAGTTGAGGCAACTTTGCTAGCAATTAGGGAAGCCAAAATATTAGGAGTTAAAAAAATTCATGTAGAATGAGTTTCGTAAATAATTGTAAATGCTATAATTAAAGTGGACATGCGTGCTTGGCATTTGAAGAATTACATAGATCAAATAACTAAAGAGTTGGTACCCTTTGAAGATTTCATAATAACACATGTTTGCGAATAAGGAAATAAAGAGGTTGAAAAACTTTCAAATTGAGCATTAATTTTTATATTGCAAGAGATCATCCTTAATGACTTTTTCCACTTGGGGATGGAAGAAGACAATCAAATTTGATATTTCCATTTTCCTTTCATCCATAAGCAACAAGTAAGGGCATTAATGAGGACATTGACTTTGGCATTGACATACGAGTATGGTTTGTGTTTTGGTTGAAGGAGAGTGAGATATAAACATTGATGTGTTGGGTGGATATTTTGCAATTGACAATTTGTATATCTTCTATCATAAAATAGGAAAATCGGCCATAGTTTGTGAGACAAAGTCTCTCCTACCTTAAAAGGAAGGCTCCCCCTTCTCATTATTCCTTGGATTAACTCAAGGTAAGAAAAAAGTCTAGAGATACTTTTGAGGGGTGCTATCAATATTATTTTCTCTTGTTTCAGGAAAGAATCCACTTACTCGTAGAGCGGGTAATGGGCACAATGGATTTCTTAACTAACCTTCTATCTTAAAAATTGGAAATACTAATATTGATAAATTCACACCAAATCACATGTTGATTGAAAGTGTATTGGCTTAGATCTATGTTTATTTCTTTTATTCTATGAAAGTAAATCACTACTATTGGGGTACACAAGCTTCCAGACATAGATGATTTCTAAACTGTAAGCCCATAAACTATTCCAATTAACATATGTGAAAGTAACTTAGTTCTAATAATATGCATGAATATAGGATAACAACACAAACTATAATCACAACTTCTAAGTTGTATCACCACAATTTTTTCCAGACACAACTTTGAAACAAGTTGCTTCTCCTATTCACTTTGCTTCAAAATATAAACAAGATTAGCATGAAATAAAGGTAGCAACACAAATTATCATTGAGACTTCTAATTTGTATCACCGAATAATTTGTATCACCACAATTACTTCCATACACATCTTTGAAACAAATTGTTTCTTGTATTCACCTTTCTTTCAAACTTGCATGATAAATCACATTAATACTTGCACAAATTTTGCAAAGCTATCTTGCATATATAAAAAGATGATTATTTACAATTAAGGGCACTCATTTATATATGCAAAGGAGTGAGAGAAAAAAAGAGAAAAAGGTGGGAGAAAACCAACCACCTTGACTAAGTCAAATAAAGAAAGAAGATTTATTGGATTACATGACTGAAGGTACATGTGATTGTGTTACATGCAAATGGATCACACACAACATATATTTTGAATCTACAAAATTAAAAAATACACTAAGAGATTTTTGAAGAAAATGTTGAATCAATCTTGAAGATTGCGTATGAAAGTCTTGTACTTTGTAATGCAATCATGAAGAATTGAAAGATTCGGGATTCTCGTGCTTAATGCAATTGTATTCACCTTGATTGTCGTGGCTTTGCACTTCTTGATGGCTTGGTAGTTCTCTTAGATAAACTACCACAAGTGTTTTGATGAAAACTTGTAGGTTGAGAAAGTACTCATCGCATGCACTCCAAAATCACCGGCTTCAATTTCAACATTGATCCAATTGGTGAATTTTGAAGTGATGGCTTCCTCTACCACGAAGTTATTGTCTTCAGTGAACACTTTGCACCTCATATGTTCTAGATAACCCATGTTGTCAATCTCCATAGTTTTGCAGCTTGTAAGGGCTTCTTGCACCTCTGTTACTTGCTCCTCTATAACTTGCACCTTCTTGAATATGAGCCCTTCATATTCATAGATTATCTTTGAGGATGGGATGATCTCATACATGGTCAAGATGTCCAAGTCTATTTCTGGCATTTTGTCTCAATTGTTCAATCTTTGTCCAAGGTTTTTAGTTCTTGGTTGAAAGAGGATTGTGTCCTTGAGCTTTGAAATAATACTTTTGAGACGTTCGAGAACTTTATGTGCATCTCTAATGGCTTCAATTCCCTTTGTGACAATCTATTCAAACCAAGCCTTTGATGCTTCAGTTCTTTGATTCACTTGCTTCAAATGCAGTGTGGTGATAATGGATTGCAAAGATTGTTGGAAAATGATCTCATGAAGGCAAGTATTCTCTAACTTGAGCTAGTTCTCCTCCTAGAGTTCATCACTGCACCAGGATAGGATAGAAACTGCATCTAGAGCTTCTCGTTGACATTCCAACCGTGGCTACCTTCCAATGTCAATTTTTATGAACTTGAGCAATGAAGCTCTTCAGGTGGTTTTTCCACTAAGGGTTCTGCGATTTCAACATACTTGGTTTTTTTAGAATCAACTAGGATTCATGAGACAATCATTTCCTTATACATTGGAAGTTTGGATTTGTTCTTCTTTGGGAGAAGATCAACAAGGGGTGACTTGATCTTCCTCCTCTTCATAGTAATATTGCTTAACCATGTTGGTAAGTTGAAATCTTCCTTAGTTGAGACTAAGATGGTGGCTATGACAAACAATGATCTTGATTTTATATTTGTTGTCATGGTGCATGCATATGTTTGCATAGCTAGGATAGTGGGTGCCCTTTGTGATGATTTTGATATAAATACTTCAAACCTGATGAATAAGGTACCAAGTTGGGAAACTTGTTCCTCTATGAGAATCCAAAAAGTAGAGAAGGTCTCAAACACATTCTCCAAATCTTCACATTGTTTAACTATAAGAGTAGGAGCCATAAAAGAGATAGGTATTGTTGACATGTTCACTTCTGAAATAGGAATGGTGTGTACAAATACTGTAGAAAAGGAATCCACATTAGTTTCCAATGTAGACAATAATGCTTCACTTGGGATGTATGGTTCTTTGTTGCTCAGTCGTTGTGGAGGAGAAATGATCACTACTTCTTCTTCCTCATATGATTCTTATGCCTTGAGTGAGGTTGGAGAAGGATGTCATGCTGGAGTAATGGCCTTTCCTCCTTTGAGCTTCAGTTTGAAACCCTTTTATGGCTTTGAGGTGGATGAATCATCTTTCTTTGTACCTACAACTTGAGAACTTTTTCCCATTGGACCAAAATGTTTGCAATCCACTCCAACTTTCAGTTTGATTCTCTTTAGATCCCTTCCTTTCATCCATGTCTTTGTGTTAATTGGGATGGCTTAAAATTGGTTAAATATTGAAGTTGATTATTTATGCTTCTATTGGATGGGGGCAAGAAAAAGCTTCACAACCTGACTATTGTGATATTATCATGTCATCATTGTTGGAGTAAAGCATTAATTTAATTTAATTTATTAAATACACTTTATTTCCCTTTTAATATTTTATGTTATGCACCTTTTGCATCTCTATTAATAATTAATTAGTAATTATTAAATAGCTTTTGCCTTTTAGGTTACCCTTTGTAACTTTTTAGGTTACACTTTCACATTTCGATCTCCTTTTATAAGGATTGATCTTTTGTAATTATTTTTATCTCTTTCATTTCTGAGAATACATTTGCATAATTTTTAGAGAAAAACCCTTGCCTCCTCTTGTCTTTTTCTTTTGTGACAGGTTTTTCACATGCAGGTGTTCAAGGGCTTTGTGAATTTGTATTGATCAAATCCTTCATGGTATTAGAGCCAGATTTGCTATAGCTTGTTCGTTATTTGGAGAGAAAGGAGAACAAGGGTTTGACATAACAAATTTGGAGTTTTTCAGGTATTTTTTTGTGAAAAGAGGGGGGTCACTGATTTTTGAAGCAAGTTGAGGCCAAAAAGACATCGCGAATGGAATTAGAGGGTGTCAAAATCCTTGTTTCCATATAAATTTTCTCCATTTTGGACAACCTTGATCCAGGAGGCAATTTTTTTTTGCACAACAGGGCTGTACGACCTCTGCACGTAATCTGAGACACAAAAATAATCACAAAAGAGGTGTTTTTTGGCCACCGTGGTTTGAAAAACTAGCTAGCAGTCACTAAAAACCCAAGCGGTCCCGGTAACCACTAGCAGTGATTGCCAGTAGTCTCGCAGATCGCTGCAGTCCTGGCATCGCCAGCCGTTGGCAAGGCTCCTCCGCTCTGCCGCTCTTCTCCACCGCGCTTGGCTGTGCACCACCGCCCTCCTCCACTTGGAGGCCACTCTGCCACTGCTCACTAGCGGTGAGATTTTTAAAAATATTTTTTATTATTTAAAAAAAAAATAAAAAAATTGTATTACTTCCAGGGGCCCTGTTGGTTTTTTTGCCATAACTCGAGCATACAGAGGAATTTTTTCAATTCAAAAGAAGTGTCAGAAAGTTGGTTTCGAGACGAAGATGATGGAGAAAGAATTTTTGGATTTTTTTTTTTTGGATTGATACCTATTTTGGTGCTTTAAGTTTGTTGCTGACTTCTATCTTCTAGGGGCATAACTTCTTCATTATAGCTCCGCTTTTTGGAAAGCTCTTCTTGAGCACTTTCTAGATTCTTTGTCAAATCACCAATATTTGCTACTAGGTATTTTTGATTCATATCTAAATCTTTTTTTTCTCTTCTCTTATTTATGCAATCTATTTTTAAGCTGGGGTTTAGTTTATTGCATTGTGGGGGGCATTTTTATATATTTTTTGTTATTATATCATTATGTTAGAAAAGCTTAAAAACCCTTTCTAAAAAAATGAGTAAGACCACATCTTCTCTAGAACTTCTAACTCCTCACAATTTCCACACTTGGAAGACCTTGATGACTTGGCTTCTCTGGTCAAAAGGGTTGTGGTCATGTTTAGATGTTGTGCAACCTATTTTTCAGAGGCCTTATGAGATCATGCAACATCGAAAATAAATAAATGAGGCAAATAGATTGATTGCATTACAGATATCAGATAGTCTACAATCCCATTTGGATGGGTGCAATACTCCTCTAGCAATGTGGAGGAAGCTTCATGGATTGTTTGGTACTGTGAATGAGTTTAGGGCACTTCAGATAGAGGTAGAGCTTACTTCACTTGTGCCGGATTCCTTTCCGACTATTGGTGACTTCTTGATGAAGTTTAATCAACAGAGATCAATGTTACAGGGTTGTGGAAAGATGAACACTGATGCTAAGTGCATCTATTTGTTTCTCTCTAAGCTTCAAGGGAATTTTCAGATATTTGCTTCCACATTCTATTCCACCAAAGATGCTTTGGGTAAAATATTTGTTATGCCTACTTTTGAGGTCTTTTGTGATTGCTTGACTAGAGAGCAATCAAAGCTTACACAGTTGGATACTATGACTAGTTCTAAGATGAAGGCATTGGTAGCTCAAGAATCTTTAGGAAAGCCAAAGTAGAAACCAAAGCATAAGTCAGATTCAACAGGCAGTGAGAGTTCCTCCAAGCCTTCTCCCAAATCAAATTCTCGAAAGCCCTCTCAGAAGGGTAATACTTCTAAGTCTGGTGAGTCTTCCTCCAAGACTAAGAAGTACTCAGGTGAACCTTGCAATTTTTGTGGCAAGGAAGGACATCCAGTTTCCAGGTGTTGGAAACATTTTGAGGCATTAGAGGAGGCCATGCAACATTCTAGTATTGCTTCTCTGAATCCTCCACCTCCACCTATAGGGAAAGGACATGCTCTTTTTGCATGAGCATTGTCTTCCATAGCTTCTTGGATTCTTGATTCCAGAGCTTCCCATCATATGACACACTCACCTAATTTGGTTACCTCAGTTTCTCAAAGTGTTACTACACAGATTGTAGTTGGTGATTCTTCTAAGATTTTAGTCACAGGTTCAGGAACTATCTCTTTAGAAGGTGGTTCACTAAAGGATGTTCTCTTGGTTCTAGCCATTTCTAAAAACCTCCCATCTGTCTTTCAAATTTTTCATTCAGGCTCTAGAAAGACAATTGAGTTCTCACCACATGATGTGGTTATTCGAGACCTCCATGATCCTGACTTGGTTATTGCTATAGGAGTGTTGATCTTTAGTCTCACTTATATCAGTTCGATGGCTTTGAGAGCTCCAATTCTATAGGTGTTTCTCTCATTGCTCATGTAGACATAGTGAAAAAGCTTTGGCATGAGTGTTTTGGCCATGTCAACTACAAATATCTACAACAGATGAGTACACAGGAGCTAGTGATTGGGTTACCTCAGATCTCTTGTACTGAGGGTGTGTGTCAAAGTTGTGTACTTGGCAAACATCACAAAGATCCTTTTTTGGTAGGTAGATCCACATGTGTAAGGAACCATTGGAGTTGATACACAATGATCTTATGTCATTTACCACTCCATCTTTTTTAGGTTCTCGATATATGCTCACCTTCATTGATGAATTTCTAGATGCATATGGGTGTACTTTTTGAAGTACAAGTTCGATGTCTTTAATTCATTTCAAATCTTCAAGACTTTTGTGGAGAAGCAGTCTGGTCTTTTAGTCAGGTGTATACACACTACAAATGGAGGGGAATATGTTAATTAGTCCTTCAAAAATTATTTCACTGAGCATGGTTTACAACATCAGTTCTCTGTTCCCTATACACCTCAGTAGTATGGGGTTGCAGAGAGAAAGAATAGGACATTATAGGAGATGGCCAATTGTATGATACAATCTCATGCTTTGAGTTCTTCATTTTGGGCTGAGGCTATAAATTGTGCCAACTATATTCAGAATTGGATGCCTCACAAGGCATTGTGACACTTGACTCCTATAGAGGCTTGGACTCATATCAAACCTGATGTTTCTACTTTCTACATTTTTGGTAGTGGGGCTTGGGCATTTATTCCAGATGCTCAGTGGAAAGCTATGGAGAAGAAGACCTGACCACTCATTTTTGTTGGCTACTATGAGGATGTGAAGGAGTACAGGTTGTTTGATCCTGATTCTAGAGATTTCTTGTTTTGGTGAGATGTTCAGTTTGATGAGCATTGTCCTCTGATGGATCCTCCATCTTTAGGTTCTTCCACACTACCCAGTACTTCCTCTACTCCTCTACATGATTATGCATCCTTTGAGGAAGATCTTGATATAGGACCCTCTTCACCACCTCCACCAAATGATTCACGAGTGCCCAAGTGAGCTCGTGGTACTGTTGATGCAGTTGGACCTTTGGCAGGTGGTCCTATAGATGCTCATCGCACTCATTCTCAAACTACAAGTAGTGGCCTTTTAAGTCATGCCATTTCAAATGATCCTCAAAGTTTTTCACAGGTAACAAGACACTCAAAGTGGATAGGGCTATTGATGAGGAGTACTCTTCTTTGGTGAAGAACCACACATGGGATCTTTGTCCTCTTCTGAAAGGAAGAAAGTTGGTTCGGTGTCGTTGGGTGTACTATACCAAGTATGTTGTAGATGGTTCTATTGATAGGTACAAGGCACATCTTGTTGCAAAGGGTTTTTCAAAAGTTGAGGGTATTGATTACTCTGAGACCTTTGCCCCTGTTGCCAAGATGAATTCTATTCACCTTGTACTCTCTCTAGATGCTTCATAGGGATGGACAATTTTTCAGATGGACGTGAAGAGTGCTTTTTTGCATGGCAACCTTCATGAGGAGATCTATATGGAGCAACCTCATGGTTTTGTGAAGGACTCTTCATTGGTATGCCAGCTTCGAAGGTCTTTATATGGTCTCAAATAGGCCCCTAGGGCTTGGTATGAGAAGATAGATTCCTTCTTGCTTGCTTCATAGTTCACTCGGTGTCATTTTGACCCTATAGTTTACATTCAACGTCATGGGGCTAACTTATTGATACTTGTGCTTTATATTGATGACCTCATCATCATAGCAAGCTTAATCTCCATTATATAGGGTGTTCAACAAGCATTGAGAGAGTAGTTTGAGATGACATATCTTGGACTTCTGCACTATTTTTTGGGCCTACATGTTGTTCAGTCTTTAGATGGGATAGCCATACTCCAGTAGAAGTATGCTCTTGATATGCTTCATAGATTAGGCATGCTTGATTGCAAGCCTGCCCCCACACCTTTTTAGTCAGGTGTTGTTTTATCTACCACTTGCTCTACTCCTACAGTGGATTCCACTCTATATAGACAACTTTTGGGTAGTTTGTTGTACCTGACACACACACATCCTGATATTTCCTTTGTGGTTGGACTTGTTTGTTGATTCTCCCATTATCCTCATGAGAGTCATTGGAAAGCATCCAAACGTATCTTGAGGTATATTAGAGGTACAACATGTTATGAAATTCACTACACATCAAGGAATCCTCACATTGTTGGTTTCATAGATTCAAATTGGGTTGGTGATATTGATGATTGCAAGTCTACTTTTGGTTTTGTATTTTGTCTTGGTTTTGGTCCTATCACATGGTCTTGCAAGAAGTAGCATGCTCATGCATTATCATCTACAGAGTCAGAATACAAGGCAATTGTATTGGCTATTCAGGAGGTTTTGTGGCTTTCATAGTTGATGATAGAGTTTGGATTTTCTCTTGATAGTCCCACCTTTTTGTGGTGTGACAATCAGAGTGCTATACACATTTCATGC
This sequence comes from Cupressus sempervirens, assembly GCA_028749045.1. Lineage (NCBI taxonomy): Eukaryota > Viridiplantae > Streptophyta > Pinopsida > Cupressales > Cupressaceae > Cupressus > Cupressus sempervirens. The sequence continues at coordinate 112,970,525 of CM053790.1, forward strand.
AACCCATTTAAGCATTAGCAGACCAAGCACATCGAGCTTCACATGCACTTCATTAGGAATCTCATTCAGGATGGTGCCTTGAGCTTGGAGTACATTCCTAATGCTGATCAGGTTGCAGACATTTCACTAAACCTTTTGCATCCCCATGGTATCTTCAGTTGCGTTCTATGCTTGGGGTGAAGGAAGTTTTCCTTGGGGGGTCTTAGTGACGAGTCTTTCCTTTCTTTTTATTCCTATCTCTTTTTGGAGTAGAGCTTTTCCCACTGGGTTTTCTCTATTTCTCTATTTCATAGAAATTTAGTTGTGATTAGGTATCTCATCAGGCCTTATTGTCGAGACCCAAGTTTTCTTTCAGCATTGCATTGCAGTTTTCTTGCTCTTTCTACATTGTTTCTCATCTTAAAGGGGGGGGGGGGGGGGGGTGTTAGAGTAAAGCACTAATTTAATTTAATTTATTAAATTCACTTTATTCTCTTCTTAAGATTTTACTTTATGCACCTTTTACATCTCTATTTAATAATTAATCAATAATTATTAAATAGCTTTTCCCTTTTAGGTTACCCTTTCGGGTTTCGATCTCCTTTTATAACGATTGATCTTTTGTAATTATTTTTTATCTCTTTCATTTCTAAGAATACATTTGCATAATTTTTAGAGTAAAACCCTTGCCTCCTCTTGTCTTTTTCTACTGTGATAGGTTTTTTACATGTAGGTGTTCGAGGGCTTTATGGATTTGTATTGATCAAAACTTTCAATCATCCTCAACCCCTTCTAGAATAGGGACAAAGTTAAGATCAATGATACCCTTGCCTCCTTTCGTCTTCTTCTACTGTGATAGGATTTTTACATGTAGGTGTTCGAGGGATTTATGGATTTGTATTGATCAAAACCTTCAATCATCCTCAACCCCTTCTGGAATAGGGACTAAGTTAAGATCAACGATCAAGTGTAATGTGAGTCGAATTTTTTTCCATATGGTCACATTTATTTCAGTCTAAAGATCTATCCAAAAATCCTCCATCCAAAGAACATGGGTGAATGTTCTCTTCATCTTAGAGTTCATTCCTCTATAGTCAAAATCTGCACTAGACTTGAACTTCTTCAATGTGATTAATTGAAGCTCAAATTCCATAAACTTGGCCTTGTGCACTATAGTTAATGCATACTTGCAAACCTATAGAATATTTTGTGAGGAGATCCTGAATCTTGGCTTTTGTTGAGTGGTTTGATATGCTTGTGCAACCATGAACTACCTTATCAATTCCATGAGGATAATCCAGTCAGTGGGATATTTGAGTAAAGTATAAGGTTCTCCTTCAACAAAATCAACTCTCATGTATATAAAAGTTAGAAACTATAGAAACAATCACTCATACTGATTTACTTTCTTCTACGCCTCCTCAGGCAATCTCTTCGTTGCCAACTCTTTGTCACAAGGATACTTAAAATGACAATAAAAGGCATCTTGTACCCTTCTATAGTGGTACTTGATTTGTGTGAGATTGAGTTGTTCATAGTAGTTCCAGATTGGAACTAAGGCATTGTGTCCCTTGGTAGAGAATGTCCTTGTGGGTGCAACAATGCAAGTAGAGTGGGTTTAACCATGGAGGAAACTCCATAGTTAAGCATACTTAGGCTAGAGTAGTGCACAGTTAAATCTTGATAGTAATATCACAACTCGACTTGCTGTGGAAATTATCTCCTACTATTGATGAGGTTAAGGGGCTTTCTAATGAATGGTTCATAAGGCACAATAATTGGTGAAGGTTTTGCAAATGGGGTTGCAAGTAGAGTTGGTTTAATCATCGAGGAAACTCTATTGTTAAGGGCACTTGGGTTGGAGTAGTACTGGGATGGGTGACCTCTCGAGAAGTTCTGATGCTTCACCTCTGTGAGCATCACCTAGATCCAATGAGTGCTAAGTGTTCCATTTATTCTTATGAGAGATGGATTCATGTTGAACCACTACTCATGAAACATGGGTCAATGAGTTTGACTAAAAAACTACACAGTTAAATCCTGATATCAATATCACAATTTGACTTGTTGTGGAAAATCATCTCCTACTTATCAATTGATGAGCTTAAGGGGCTTTCTAATGAATAGTTCATAAGGCACAATACTTGGTGAAGGTTTTTCAAATGTGGTTGCAAGTAGAGTGGGTTTAACCATGGAGGAAACTCTACAGTTAAGAGCGCTTAGGCTGGAGTAGTACTGGAATGGGTGACCTCCTAGGAAGTCCTGATGCTTCACCTCTGAGCATCACCTAGTTCCAATGAGTGCTAAGTGTTCCATTTATTCTCATGAGAGATGGATCCATGTTAAATCACTACTCATGAAACATGGGTCAATGAGTTTGACTCAAAAACTACACAATTAAGTCCTGGTAGCTGTTGAATTGATTTTTCATATAACCCTTCTGATACATCCTTAGTGAAAATTCCAATTCTTTTAAAAAAATTAGGGTTTTGTGATTTGTTGTTGACCTTAGAAAAATCCCTAATTCTATTATGTTGTTTTTCCAGTAATTAAAAATTTCCCCAGAGGACCTTTGAGTTAGCTTTGCGTGGTGTTTCTTTTAAAAAAAGGGGGATGTGTGAGAAAACTCTTTTTAACGCTTTTTCTTCTTTTCTACTATCCAATATTTCCCTAAGTTCCCATAAAAGGTCTTAACCCAAGCTTTATTCTAATATCTTGCGAGTTTATGTATTTTGTTGGAAAAATTGATTAAGTAACAATAACAAGGTACTTACTCCTGGTGACATAGTGACAAGGCAATACTTATTTGCAGGACCCAGTCAAAAGGAGCAAGGTTTCAAGAATAAGGTTTGCATCGTTAGATCTTCTCACAATCGACAATGATCACTTTGTCACCAAAGGAAGTTGCAAGATCTTCACCCTTGGCAACATAGCAACAAGAAGGAAGTGTTGTGGGCCCACATTGTGTATAATACAACTATCATGTGTTCTACCAGCTGATGTAAGGTTAATCAATGGTCATCACTTTGTTGCCAACGTAAGTTGCTCAACTTTTACCCTTGGTGACATAGCAAGAACTTGACAAGTGTCCAAAGGTGTAAATGGGTCCTATGTAAGTTGCCAACAAGGAAAGAAAAAGCTCACGTGGTAAGACTCAATTGGATTGACCATCAACTGGGAAGATTGAAGCCAAGTCATAAAATGTATTATTTCTCAATCACCGAATTTTTTGAAAATCGACGGCTTGTTTTCAAATTTGAAGGGGAATGCCACTCTGTTTTCTTTGTGATCCATTTATGGGAATTAAAGCTCCTCGTGCGAACTAATATAATGAATGTAGTGCAAACAATCGAGATTTTTCATCCTGCAAACATATTTTGCAATTTATTGGAGCCTAAACCTGTTGAAGAATCTATTTTTAGCCTAGTTAAGCTGTAAAAATTTTCATCAGCAATTCATTGCAGCATTGAGAGAAAAATAAGGAAAGCCAATTAAGTATCTCAATCCACATATAACTAAAGGAATTCTAGTCTCTCTTCATTATTTTTCCAATATGACTCCATAAAAGAGTTTCTTTGGGAAGGTAGAATATGCTAGTAGAAATGTCCATGATGATTTTATGGAACAATTGAGTGAATCTACTTATGAATCCACCCAAATAAAGAAAATAGTTCCTGTAAACCCTAGACTCCGAATTGCATATGGTTTGTTTAACAAGAAATTGGACTAGGGATGCTATAACTTCTAAAATAGGGCTACAATTATTTTTAAAATGGTTTTCAAAGAGGAAATTATTTGCTCCCCACGAAAATATCTGGAATTTTAACTTACATAAGTTAGTAGTTCCTGGGTTTTTTACGGATTCAGACCCCCTCATAGCTGTAGCCCGAAACTATGACCCAATAGCTAGGATGGTGAGGAGAATAGATGGGAAATGTTTAATGAAAATCACTGCAAAAGAAATCCAAGAAGTTTTTGGAATGGACACAACTACAGATTATCATGAGGTCATTGATTTTCAGGGATTGGAGGAGTATTTGTCTCGTAAGGATCAAATTAGACAAGGGGAATTAAGAGGACACTTGGCCACAATTGGTAATTTGACTTTTGTTACAACATCAACTAAAGAACCTTTCAAGAAACAATTTTTCAATTCTAGGGCCATAGACATCTACATGACTTTGTGCAAGGTCTTTGGTGAAGATGAACAAGAATTTGTACCAATAAAGTTTATGTATATGATGGTACAAATTTCTTCATTTGGTGTGGATATTATTTTTTACTTTGTATCCTATCTAGCAGAAGAAATTCACATAGGTCTAATTGGAATTGCAAAGGGAAAATTTGAGAAAACCTTTGGTTTTTATTCTTTATTGATGCATATGCTTTTGTATAAAGGGGTTACTTTCTTCGAAAAGGAAATGGTATTAACAAGAGAATAAGAGGGAGAATCTCTGCCAGTTCAATTGTGGAGTGCAGATATGACTTGGGATATAGAGGAGGCCAGCTTTGTGAGATTTGATAGATACTTCACATCTAGGTTGAGGAGCCTGTTATTAAAGGATAATCCTAGGATACCTAAAGCATTGCTAGATTTCATCAGGCCTATGGATAGCCCTACTGGTTTGAAAGTTTCTCACAATTGGGCAGATGTCATACCATAACTCGTGTCAACAATATTCAAAGTATATGGATTCCAAGGAACTCCACATGTGCTTCCCCACCAAGTACCTCTTAAGGTGGGAATAGCTGAGATGTTATGGCAAATAGGTGGTTTGGAGGAAGTAAAACTGATTGGTCACTCTAGGGGCTCTATTTTCCCATCTTGTACAATTTCTCATCAATTCATAATCACAAAAGGTGGTTGGTTGTTTTTGTATAAATTTTTAGACCCATACAAAATGACTGTCTCTCATGATCGTTTCAATGATAGTGAAGGATTTTTTTGAAATTTTCAGACAGAGGGCTAAGATTGGTGCTAAAAAACATCAACCTTACTTCATTGAAGATGTAATAAGAAATGAATTCTATGTCGAGGAACAAGAGATCAAAAAGGAGAAATGAAGAGTTTATTGTAGGGTCTTAGAATTTATTAATTGTTTTGACAAAGATTATAAGCCTTTGAAAAATGCAAAGACAAAAGAAGAGAAGATGAATAAGTTAATTATCACTTTTCCAGAGATTATGGAGGTCATGAATGAAAAGAAAACCTTTTTAATCATCTTTTATCTTGACAAGGCCTGAGAAGTAATGAAAACATTATCTTTTACCGTTGTACTAGGATCAGGACAATTGGTTATTTAGAGGAGGTTTGGCTACAACATCATTAAGAACAAAGAGCATGCAGTTGAAAAGGGCAAATAAATAATTGGATTGGCTAGTACTGTTTTAGAAGAAAGACCTAAAGAACCAAAGCCGAAGAGACAAAAGATAGAAGAAAAACAAATATCCCAAACAGAAGAATACACATCCACTCAATCCCCATAGTCCCCATTGCATATAGATGATGAGCAACTTACTAAGGAGCAAATGGAGCAATTAGGATCCCAAGGAGGAGTTTTAATTACTGTTACAGAATTAGAGGAAGGGAATCCTCAGGAGCCTCTGATGCCTAGGCTTGAGCTAACTATTGTTGATTACAGAGGAAAGGAGTTAGACCCCATGGTAGAGTAAGCTAGTCATGAATTTCTTTGAGATGATAACTTTGTCAAATCAAGAGCTTTCTACCAATTTGCATGGAGGACTAACATTGAACAATTTGAGGAGAGGTGCAATAAGAGGGAAGGCAGAGCATCCAGAAATGGAAGAGGCAGCTCTGCAAGGTCAAATAAAAGAGGAGATGATGCAAGAATTTAAAAATTTGACGCCTAAGGAGGGAAGAAAAATTATAAGATCATCTAGGGTTTTGCTCTTGCCAAATTGGGGCATTGCAGATGCAAAGGTTTTTCACACTGTTACCAAGAATTTAAGTGTAGATGAAAAGGTGAAAAAGGAGCTAAGAGGTGCTAAATTTAGTGGAGATCATGTTGCCTTCATAATTCGGTCTATTAGAAGAGGATCTAGAGTCAGTTCCTCTTAGCCTGATGATATTGGCATGATTGGAAACTTGATTGGTAAGAGGGTGGAAGATACCCCAAATGAAGAGGCCACAAAACTGAATGTTGGAACAACTAACCTCACCCTAGCTACAACTAGGAAGGAGAAATTGAAAAGATTAGAACTACAAGAAAAATATGAGTAGGTTCTGGAGGCTTACAATAAAGAGGTGAAGAAGAGAATGGAGCTTGAGAATAATATGACAGGGTACTGAGGACAGTCTAGTAGACCTAAAATTGCTTATCCTCATTCTCCAATTGAGCCTTTTAAATCAACTCCCCTTATAGAGCTGCTAGATACCCCACAGAGACCTCAATATTATACATCAGAGGATTTTGAAGAGGAAAAGAGAAAACCTTGGGCATCACATGTGGAGCTAGATATCCAATATGAAGACAAATCGAGAAAAACAATTATGTATTTGGTAGATAAAATTGGTTGGCCTGCTTTTTATGAACAATTGGCAAAAGTAATGAACATATGGAATGAGCTAAAAATAAATGAGGATGCTCTGAAGCCAATTGTAAATAAATGGAATAACAGGGACAAGGATGTCACTCTTCTATGTTTCTCAATCATCAGTTTGTCTTGTGAACAAATTGAAAAGACTTTTGACTTCACTAATGATCTCTCAAATTTTGATAATAAAAGAATTGCATTGCAGAGGAGAATCATAAATTATCTTTCAAAATATATGAGTAGAAAATTTGAACTATTCCCTCATGCACTAAATAAAATGGAAAAATTAAAAGATAAAGAGGAATGAACCAAGGAATTGGACGATCTGTTATGCCTTAGGCTAAATAGGTTCATAAATGAAAAGGGGCATGCATGGTTGGCAAATACAATAGAAGAATTTGTTAAAGTCTAAATATTTTATGATTCTTTAAAGGAGGAGTTTATTGAAATAGATAAACTTGGAGAATATGTTTTGAAGAAACAACATGATATTTTGACATTTGATTGGTCAAATGACACACATTTTGACAAGTGGATGGCAAATTTTGTACATGCAAAGCAATTAGAACTTGGTGAAACCAATGAAGATGAAATGGAACAAGATGAGTTGCAAACAACTGATACATTGGTTAAAGCAGAAGAAGAGAAAGCTAAACAATCAATTGCAGCAGCAAGTACAGAGGTTCAAATTGATGACTTGGCAATTAGAGATTCAAGTATAATTGTTAGTTTGTTGGTACAAGATGACCTGGATGGAGAGCCACAAGTGAAACTTAGCTTTCAAATATCAGAACCAGTTTCATCACAAGCAAGTCCATTGGTTACATACTCTAAGGAATGACAATTATATCAAAGACAATTACAAACTCCTCAGCAACAAAGAAGTGCAGCAGAAGTGTTCCCCAAAAAAGGAATGTTCATGATACAAATCATTCTGTTGCACCAATTTTTGTCTTTAGTGATAGTAACTTTTGTAAATATCTTTCTATCATAATGACAGTTGTTAGTACTTTCTAGGCCTAAAGCTTGTTGCATCTCATACTATATAAGTGAGAGTCCAAGGCTAGAGAGGGGTCAAAACTATGGTGCAATTTTTTAGTTTTTGCAAAAAAATTTTGGTCCAGTTTCCTTGATGTGAATTTTGTGATATATTTTCTCTGCAAATTTAAAGATACATTAATTTTGAAGGATTAGATTGCCTTGTCCTAAATTGTGTAGAGTTTTATTCCAAATGTTATATGATTTTCAATGAAAATTAATAAAAAGATGAATCACCATCATATTTGTTTTCTCTGAGTCTTGTCTCCTTTCTTTTTGACTGGTTATCTTGAGGTTGTATGGGCAAAGCTTGTTCAATTTAATGCAACTAGAATAGGTTGTATATCAATTCACTATTGCTTTTAATTTAATGAATTAAGTAAATGCTTCAGTGGTATGATAGGATTTCCAAGTAGTAAGAAGGATATGCATAAGAATGAGTTTTAGGGAAGATAGTTGATAATATTGATTGTAATGCAATCAATTATGTCAAAATAGGTTGATAGACTCTGAATCCCAATGAATGAGGCACTAATCAATTATTTCTGTTTGCATATGAAGAGATCATGGATAAGCATCAAGCAAAATCTTAAAATCAAAATCAATTTTACTTAAATGTATGAAGAGTATCATAGCTGGTCAATACTTGACTGCATTTAATCTCTGTGTTTTAGTTAGCTGTTGTTACCTAGAATTATGGCAAATCTGAGAAGAATTATGACCAAACATATGTTGTAGGGGATGAGTATTGTAATAGAATGTCACTGAATGAATGAAGTGTGAAAATAGTATCAAGTTTCGAATCATTTTATCCCTCAGGTGCACCCACCTTGGTTTTGTAGAGCCTAAAGAGTAGAAAATATTTATGATTTTGTTGAAGTTGGGTCAAGATCTGAAGACTTCTTAGCTGAGTATTAGGAAATAGCTAATCCTTAGACTAATTTGCTCTTCACCATCTTGGTATCAAGTATTTTGTTGCTTGGTAGTTTTTTGAAACACCAACAATAGCAATATCACGATGTTAAAAAAAAAGGAAATCACGTGGAAGGAGAGAGAGCTATTCACATGAACCAATTACTCAAATATGGTGGTACATATAATCTCCCCCCAATAGATGTGATCTCTTCTCTTAAGGATATGGTAAATGAACTTGTACATCCATGGCTCAAAACGACTGGATTCTTTAAGGCCAAAACTTGGCTAAGAAGAGTGATAAAGTCATTGCCTTCTTGAGAGAAATAGTCCCATGCATTACCTTTGACCATCTAGAGAAATTTACCCTTTTGTTGATTAACCACTTATTGTGAGAGTACTTGATGTAGTCATGGTTGTTTTTATTGCATAACTGCATAAACTTCTTCTTGGTCACATCCACACACTCTAGACTATATATAACTTTGAAAATCTTTTCTATCACATTTGAGTGTAGGCTAAGGACAACTTTTCCATTTGTATCTTTAACTGACTATTTTTTGGCATCAAAATGATTTGTATATTCCCATACAAATTTAGGCCTGAGGGCTACCATAGGGAAATTAGAGACCAAGTGGATATTACTTCTCTTGATCCATAGTATGTCTTCTTGAGGAGATGCCTGAATCCTTTACAAGAAATCTGTCATGTCAACATAACCAATTTTTGTGTCCACAATCCCATCAAATGAGGATGAAACCTAAGATGAGCCATCACGGGCCAATTCCTCGTCATACTAGTTTTTATTTTTCTTTTGAATTTGTGGATTCCTTAGACATGTCGTGAGCTACAACATGAAAGTTCCAGAGGGTGAAAATGCCATCTAATGAGATTGGATCCATGGAGGCTCTTGGGATTTGAATCACAAAGAAAGAACTATGAGGGATAAGTGTTTAAAGTATGATTTAGATACTTTTTGAACATTGTGGAAGGCCAAAAATGGTTGGAGCAACTTGTATTTTGGGCAAGAATGGCTAAAATTGAGTTTTTGAGGTGGGATGCACATGAAAAAATATGGCCTTTTAACCTTGAATGGATAAGAATGCAAGTTGGGAGCATATGGATATATGTGGACAAGACTTTTCTGTTTTCAAAATATGGGCTTTTCTCAAATTTGAGTTTTAGGAGTTCATTTACATGTGCTAAAAACTTGCTATTTTTAACATATGCAAATGCGTAATCAAGTTTTAGAAGTCCGATTACATATTTGGGAAAAGTGGAGTTAGGCATCATTTGGAAATGAATTGGATATGGAAGCTAGAAATATGAAAAGGTACTTGCATTATTTCGGAGAAATTCCAACTTTTTCTTCACAAACAAACCAAAAACAAACAACAATCAACACACAAAGTATTTACACAAAACAACATACCTCTTTCTTTGACTCAACTTTGATAGCTTTCAATAGTTCATTCTTGTATGTAAATTTGTTTTTGGATAAACCCCTTTTGCATCATAAAGAATGAGAGTTTTGAACTTATTTATCCTTAGAACAAAAATCTAGAGCTACAACTAAACAAATGGAAAGAAAAGAGCAAAATAATGCATCAAATAAGAAAAGCGAACAAGAAATGCACACAATATCCAATCTTACACTTGCTTGGAGAGAAAAGAGCAAGAAGAAGTTGGAATTAAACTGATGCAGAGGATTCCTTGAATTTGGAATCAAAGGTTCCAATGTTTGACAGGTTTCTAAATCCCATCCCAAGGAATGCTCAACACCGTGAAAACAACACCCATCATGCAAACCACAACCTATGCTATTTTCCTTCTACCTCAAAACAATTTTATGAGATCGATTTATTTGACCTTCAAGATGACCAGATGCATTTTTCTAGAAAGAAAGAAAGCTTTTGGTAACATAAAAAAGTATAACCAAACAAAATCTTAGAGTTATTAAGCTTCAATTAATACCCCAAATTGTAAAATTTCTAACTGTGCAGTCTTAGAGAAACAAAACAATTTTGATAGACATACTTTGTATCCAATAACTTTTGAAAGAGACCTTATATCAAAGACCGCTCTAGTAAGAATGGGCATAACTAGGTTTTACAAAACATATTTCAATAATAGAGAAATCCAACGGTGCATTAGAAAGTTATGGTCTTTGCACCAAGACCATTTTAACTGTCAAAACATGGAAAATGCAGAAACAATGACTTCATTGATCTCCAAACTTGTTACATCGACTTCTTTCTCCAAAATCCCGACCACACCACTTTGTTTTGGAATTACAATACATAAATAGACAAGGAACCATTTGTTCCAACTAACCAACCAATTAAGTACCCAAAACTACCTCTTGGCATTGATCTTCTCTAAGCCATACTTATTACATTTTGGCAATTTTAATGACTTTTTATGACTTTTTCCCAACTTGAAACATGACAAACCTTTTTATTGCATTGACATGGTCTCTTAAAGACTTTATAACCATAAATAATAACCCAAGATACTACTAAGATTATTAAGTTACTATACCCCCACTACATAGCCTTATTAGGCCTTAGTTGCATAACATGACAACATCTTGACAACTTAATCAAAATGACTCAAGATGAGTTCCAAATCTCTTTAATAACCCAATTACATTAATAAATGGCCTTACAGGAATAATTTGATCATATAACCTTCATGGATCCTCCATGTGACCTTGACGATGTTCCTGGGCTCTTAGGTGTTCTTGCACCAGAAACTCTCTTCTTCAAAATTAGGTTTCTTGAATGTGTTTGCATACGATGATCAAATACCTTTGAAAAACTCTAACTTCAGCCCTAAATCACACTTTTCATGTGCAAAATCTTATTGTATTTAACACAAATGTGTATTCAATGTGTTAAGCACACTTCTTGGACTTGTTTACGCATTGGAAATACCCTCTCAAATGCAATCAGTTTTTTTTATAAGCATTTGCATATATTAAATATGTGGCAAATGGAAATTGCGAGAGGATATAACTTCAAATGCTTATGAGAATCACACTTTTTAGAGTGCTTTGCATATGCATATTGAGAGTCTTGGCACAAGTTAGACTTTTTCAAGCTCTTTACATGTCACGTTTGTCCTTCAAATGTCCGAAATTGGGGTTTATATGAGCATTTACATATATTAAAAATGTAATATCAAGAGCATATAAGTCAAACACCCAAGGAAATTGCTTTTTCATTTGCATTAAACGTTGGGAGAAGACTTTTTATGCAAATTGGGCTTTTCTAGACACGTTGCATATCACTCATTTGCCTTATAATGTCAAATCACAATTTTGGCATTGGAATACATGTTGTATTTTGAGACGAAATGTAGGAAACATAACATCAAATTAGATTAAAAAGTGCACTTCATAACTTAAATGACTTAAGTAATAACTTAAAAGATAAAAAAGTGCAACATAACATCAAATTATAAGGTCTAATATTGAAAATATGCAATTGGGGTTGTAAAGTATGATTACACATGCACTTAAACCTTCATAATTTTTTATTAACAACTTTGATTAAGTCGTAAGATAACTCAAAATGAGGGTGTGGCAAAAAACAAGAGATTGAAGGAAACAAAAAGACTAAAGTAGTCCAAACAAATATGCTAAAACACAAAAAAGGACTTTGAAGGCCTTAAGCATCAAGTATATGTCACCAAACTTAAAAAACACAAATAACTTGATGAGAACCTTCAGTAAAAATATTGCCATATGGTTTGGGGAAGATTAATTGATCAATATTTGCTAATCGTATGGTGAGTTATTTTAGATAAATATGAAACTTAATTAGAAAAATTTCGTAGTGTTGCCTCCATTTTGTGATGACAAAATGAAAGACAACATGATGGACATGTCATTAATTGTGGAGGGAGGGCAAATTTTGATCTTTTGAACATGGCAACGAGTCATTTTAATCACAACTTTGTTAGTCGCTTGGAAAGAGTGCTCTGGTGTGAATGTGAAGGATGGAGACAACTTTTACCTTCACCTGCCCCGAGCAACAAAATCCTTAGCATGAACAGATGACCAAGAAAAGGATTGCTACAATGTTCAATTTTGAAGACAAAAGACTCTCAGAGAGTGTAATGATAATTCTGGGTGAAATATTCAACCAAGTGGAGAATTGATGTAGGAGCATCTTGCATGGCAAAATTTATAACAAAAAAACCTTTATGCTGAAAGAAGCCCTCAAAGGCATGGAGGAAATCTCGAAAAAATCAATTCTAGGGTTGTGAATAAACTTGGGTGAAGAGGAAAGTGGTCTAAAGAAAATCGAGGGAACTAAGTACTCTCCCTTTGTGTGGAGATTTGATGAGACATAGAAGAAGAAGAATATTTATGGAAGCGCACAAAGGACAACTAGTATTATAAATGGTGGTGATGAATCATTTGCTAGACAAGAACATTGTGGAGATGAAACATGCGTCTAGCTGGATTACCAAGGATGAGGCAAAGTTGAATGAGAGGTTTTAGAGGTGTGGTGAAGGTGATGCAGATGAAGGACCCAAATTCACAGAGGCCAAGCTATATGAATGGCTTCAAAAGTGCATTGGGGGAAGGAACGAGCCCCAAGATGCGACATCCAACTAAGGAAGTGGATTGGGTCCCCTTGCATAGGGTTAGTTTATGTTTTGTGATGTTGATAAACAATTGTCTATGAAAGCTTTGGTCTTTTTGTAAAGTTGTAGTTATGGTTTGGTCAGGAGGAAAAGTTGGATGCCTTATTTTGTTGGTTTTGCTTTGTTAGTAAATTTTGAATTGCTACTGTAATGACCGTGAAGGGTCTTGAGGCCGTTGGGGTGGTTATTTTGTAAAAAAATTTGGACCAATGTCTGAGCTAGTTGTTCAGTTAGGGTTTAAGTTGTAGAATATAATGTTGCTTTATTTTCAATAAAATAAAAAATTATTGTGGAGAAAAAACATAATCACCTCTTATAGACTTGCTTGTTCTTCTATTTCCTTGAGAAGTGGACAATTAATATTTAAATGTGCTAGTCTCCTTTATTTTTATTTGGAGTAAAATGTGACTTGTTAGTTTTGAACGTTCAAACCCATAAGTGTATACAAGTCACACATAAATGGTTAGTGAAACTATTTTTTAAACCTAATAGCCTTTGGTTAAATTTTTTGAATCATGAGTTTGTTGGCTTCATAGTTTGTACAATACTAATTTAAATAAGATATGGATGTATAAACATATGTTATCATGATGACAGATAATGAAAAAAATTATCAATATGCCATGACCCCATTTAAATCTCTAACATTAAAAATTGATAATTGTGTACTCCTGTTATTGAAATTGCAGGCTCACTTTCCACTAGCCTAAATGCATAGCCCTCTTACAAGCATTATCCCTATTTGACATCTATGTTCATTAAATAATAATACTTATATTGATATTTCTATCACTAATATGTTTGAAATGATTTTCAAAACACTTTCATCGTTCATTATCATGTTATTACTATGTTAATCATAGACAAGGTTTTCTCTTGAGAAATCAATGTTAAGAAGACCTTAAATTCTTGACAAAAAGTTAGCCACTTCTTTGCAATAAATTGCAAACTTCTCATGATAACCTAACTACTTCTCGCCAACACCACCAATAAAACTGAGACCCCAACAAGTTGCCTAGTTATTGTTTATTTTGTAATTTTTAGTGTTTGGAGAAGATAAGGGTTTTGGTGGAGAGTCTTTGATAGCCTTGTAGATCAATTGCAAGTGGATTTGAAGTGGACTAGAGCTACTAGGAAGGGGAAGAGGAAGATGTAGACTATTTTCATATTGTATTTGAAATTTGTATTTGCTTATCCTTTTACAAAGACAATTTACTATTTTTAGTTTGGTTCAAAGTTTTAGAGTCTCTGACCATGGCTGTCAACCATCATTATTTAACATGAGAAAGCGATTTTGTTACATATTGCATTTATATATATCTAGATCAGCTTGTTTGGTTTGCTTACACATTTACTAACTTATTAAATGCATTTCCTTATCAGATTTTGTAAACAAAATGCATTTCTAATTATTTTAAGTCATTTATAGAAATTCCCAATATATTCACATCGTCTATAAGTGGTAGAGGACATAATTTTGAATTAATCATTTTTTTTCCACTTAGATGGCTTTGTTTCAATTACAGAACCCAAAAATAATGTCTATATGTGTATCCAGTATCTAGCTATGCATATGCCATTTTATGCCACATACAAATGATCACTATCCAGAATAGTTGATATTTTTTCATCTCTTGCACAATAACTAACTAAATATATACACATCTAGATATACATAGCATCTTACTTTATGGCCAAGACGGCATCTTTCTTTTGCACAAAAAAATTTATTTGTCAAGCTGACATATATATCTTATAAATCCTACATTCTTCAACAAATGGAACTGCCAAGGGCATGTTATTTATAATTATGCTATATAGTAAATTGTAGTCACCTATTGCTTCAAGTGAATCAAGAATGAGTTTTTTTAATATACTGTTACATGTAAGTTTTTTCCATTTGAACGACAGAAGCCAATAAACTATAGATTTATTTTCTTACAAATACAATATATGCTAATATAATATCATTCGGAGTCACCTTCACGGATATGTACAGATAGCCAACCCTCCTCTGAGCACATAATACGGACCTTGTCATCTACATACCTACATGCAGCATGCTGAAATTATTCAGCAAACCATTATTAAGTTTGCAAAAATTGAATAAAATGGAAACACAAACTACAGGCACATACAACAACTCCAAAGACATCTTGGAAGTGCTTTTTAACGGAAGCTTGAGAGAGCTGAATTCTAATGCAGCATCTTCAATATTCACTTCATATCGCTTATTGAAGGCAACTCTGCATTCAATCCAATTAAGCATGTAAAGAGAATGCTACCACTTCTTTGAGACTTCAAAACTGCTTTCTCTATCTTTAATACACATAGTGAATTTTAAAAAAAAGGTAAAATAGAAATATGGCATACTAGACATGATTTTACCCGCTCATGAAGTTGTTTAGTGAACTGTGAGTTTTTTCCCATCAATGTTACAGATCATGCTCAGTCCATCATCAAGATGAACAAATTGGACGAGAAAAATAATATGGATGGTAGGTTATTCTTTCTAAATAGATACGAGGACAAAATAAAGAGAAAATCTAATATCAGATACTAAGACAGGGAACAAGCATATTATCATTAGTAGAAGAACATGTAAGCATTGACATTATACTCTAAAAACAATAGTATAATCACAATTATAATATAACTAATAAAGTCAATAACGATATCACCATAATAAACATTTGTAAAAATCTGCAAACAAAAAAGGAAAGGAGCAATTAAAAGATGTCCGTCAGCTAGGCCTATATAAGCCACTAATTAAGTGTAAAGTGGGAATGTCCCACGTTTTTATTGCATCAATATATATTTTTTAGACATAAGGAACCAGGTATAGCACCCCACTACAAACTGCTGGTGGTCGGGTAAATTTTTTAACGTTATCAGTGACAGGTGTGAGACATCCTCTGGTATCGCATGGGCTGGTGGGAGACTAGAGGACCTTGTGACGTTGTTACAAAAAACTCTTGTCAATTGAGCCAGAACCTTTTCCAATTTTTTTCTTCAGATTTAGGAAAAACATAGTATTGTTTTCAAAAATTTTGTTGTTTTCGACTACAAACTATGCAAATCATGAAGATCAAATGCTGAAAATTTCAGAAAAATCTATGATATTTTCGATTTTTTGAAAATTGGTCAACTATACAGTTTGTAGGAAGGATAGCCACGTCTGTTAGATCTAAGTTGAATGGAAATTAAGATCTGAATCAGATACATGAATATAATTATATAATATACCATTATAAATTGAAATCTGCATATGTTTGGATTTGTACATACACAATAAAAATAAAAATTCTAATAATATTATATAAATAAATGTTTTTAATTTCTATTTTTTTTCAATTTTATATTATTCTTAATTTCTAATTATATTATATAATCACTGATATATTGTTTCATAAACAATATTAATAAAGTGTATAATAGATTGAACTTAAAATTTTTAACCTATTTTTTAATTATTGGAATTATTAGATTATTTTAAATTATGTTTTAAATATTCAGTATATATATATATATATGTTCTTTCATCACCTATTTTGTCTTGCCTATTCTGATGTGTCTAATTACACAGAAAACAATGCGCAGTGGCCTGAACAAACACAATGGTAATATTTATAATCAGAAAAGAGGCATGGCTAGGTCGGGTAGCTCATGGTCTTTTCTCCAATCAATTCCTTCTTCGATGACTAGCGGCTTTTCCCTCTTCTGTTGAGCCAATGTCTCCTGACGCTTACAGTTCTAATTTTTTGATTCACAGTTTTCGTCTGGAAAAAAATTAGCTTCGTAGTCCTTCTGATTAATATTTTGCAGGTTTTTATAACACCTAAATGTTGGCCAAATTATGGCCAAAGGTTCCGGACCCAGGCTGAATCTGTGCTAATTCTACGCAGATTACTATTCCAGGAATTTTCATACCCAGAATCGGCCCAGCTTCAGATATGCATTAAGAGAATGCAGGGCTATAGATGACAATTGGGTAGCTTGGTCAGAGAGATAATTTGAGACAAGTTGATCCTGCATTCATAAATAAATATTATATGAAGGATCCAATTCACTTGTAAAGGGTAAAATCGGCACTGTTTCAGGAACAAAGCCAAGTGAGAACAATTTGAGATCCCCATTATGCAATACCACAAAGGGGTTATTTTTCCATTCACTTTGTATCTCTGTTCAACAAAATGTACAATCCAGCTCCCCTTCTGGATTCAAACCTTTTCTTTTCTCTATGAAGTACATGCCTTCACCATGTTGTACTATCTACTATGCATCGACAGACAGTGTTCCTTGAATTTCTACTGCCATGGTTTAAATATTGTATAATAGCCGTACTAATTAGAGACCAAAAAGTATGATCCAGCCAACTTATCAATCAAAGAACATGAATGTCCTACCAGTTTAGCAGACTCGACGAATGAACTTTCAGTTTTTTAAAATAGCATCCATTTGAATAAGGCATTAACAATTTTTGGCTCACAACATTTGTATATGTTTTCTTCTTTTTCACACCACCAAATCCATAATGCAAATGTGCACTTGTAGTTTGGAAAAGAAAAGGATATGTTAGATAGCTCTCTCAGAGTCCTTGAAATTCCATAACTGCAATAGAAACTATTGTGAATAGGGCAAAAATTAAAATCTAACCAACTTATAAAAGGAGGTAAAAAGATCAAGCTTGCAAAAGAACAAGTTATATATCTCAGATGACAGTGATTGATTTAAGCAAGCGGCCGAGGCTATATATAAAAAAAGTACAACCCAACTCATGAGGCACTGAAAGGACGGAATTGGGTGATGGTCCCTCAGTTTAGCCCAAATTTGAAAATTTCTCATTTGTTCCACATCTAATGGTTATAATTTTCCATCTTCTCCAAAGAGATCCACTCTTGTGTCTAAAATTACCTAAAACATCCACAGAAAAACTAACCTAAATAGACAACTCCATATTTCTTTGTTAGAGGTTAGAAAACTTAAATAAAGATAATATTAAAAAGATAAAAAAAAGAAATTGCAGAAGGCTATCAACTAGAGATTGAGGAGCAGAAACCCATAAAGTCTTAATGGAGCATTTAAACAAAAAATCAAGACTTCACATCAAATAAGCTTCAACACACCCAGAGCTGATTAGTAGCATCACAAAATACCTTTTTGATATACTTCTACAAACCAATCAGACTGATACATCTCAAAATCCGATCAGACAAAGAGCAAGAAAGGCAAGAAGCTTAAACGAGGGGAGGCTTCTACCAATTACTTAAAGGGAGTAATAAAAGCCTCCTTTATGACCTTAGATTTTCAACTTTGCAAAGAATTAAAGCTTGCAAATGTAATCATGATTCAGTAAGGGGAAGAGCACAAAAATTAATGATATCTCTCTTTTCCTACTTAAAAGACAACTTGTACTTACCAGCTTTTTCGAGCCTTGTAATTAATAATTAGTAAGGAAGATGAGGAAATAACTAAGCATCCAATCCTAGAAATGCATTAATCCCCATATTAGCTAACTCATCCGCTCACTTATTACCTTCCCAATAGATATGATTGAAAATAATTTTGTCAAAAAATTTGCCAAGTTCTAAAGCTCTAGCTAATTTAGCATCTATTCGCCAGTTAAGAAGGGAACCTATTCTAAGGGCATTAATTATGATGGCGGAATCCCCTTCAACTTCTAAAAATTTAATATTTAAGGATTTACGCAATCAAAGGCCCTCCACTAAAGCACAAATCTTTGCCCAGTTAGTAGCTTCACCTATATATTTGGACAAGTTAGCTACTTCAATCCCTTGATCATTGTGATTGCAAGACCCTATACCTACTTGACCCGGATTTCCTCTAGAGGCTCCATTGAAATTGAGCTTGAACCAGCCATCCTACGAGCCTACCAAACACATTCTAATCTCTTTAATTTACCTAGAGTCCCTCCATCACCCAAAAAGAGAATTTTCAGGCCAATCCATCTATCTCTCATCCTTTCATCCCAATGAGTCATCTTAGTATGTTTGGGGAGAGAATTAAGCAATCTATTGTTACTTAATTCAAAGATAGAGACTTCAATCTTTTTCTTTAATTAATCAACAGGCATCTACTTATCCTGGAAGATTCTACGGTTCCTCTCCTTCCCATAGTTCCCATATAATTATGGAAGGAGACGTAATCCATAGGCTATGATACATACTATCTGTTCTTAGTAGCGGCCAAGAAGTCAACATACTCCTGATTGAATTAGAAAGCCAACATAACTCCCAGTTGCAAACATAGCCAATGCCAACATGAGCTTGAGTAAGAGCAGTTAAGAAAGGGGTGCTCAGCAAATTCCTCATCAGATTCACATAGTGGGCATCTGCTAGGCCTCTAAATCCCAAACTTTTTAAGCCTTTCTACACTAAGGGCCCTTTGATGAAGGACAATCCATGAGAAAAATCCTGCCTTGGGATGGCAGAACTTATTCCAACATAGATGGAGAGGGAAAGGAGATTGAGAGAATCCTTAAAGAGATTCAAGATACAAATAGCCCATTTTTGAGTTGAACTCTCCATTTTTGCTACCATCCCATATGAGTTTATCATCCCGTCCCTTAAAGAAGATCATTCTGGATCTTAAAATTGACTGAAGAAGAAATCTCTCTTCTAAGGGAATGTCTTCAACGTCAAGATTTCTCCATTTCCAATGCAATCCATCTTCTTCAAAAACCACATAGTCCTTCACCTTTGTTCCCCATCTCTCTACCAAATAAGATTTGGCTTTCAGCAAGGAAGGATAATGGACAAGGGGCTAATAGCCACCCCAAGAGTCTTCCCAAAACAAAGCCTCCTTTCCATCCCCAAGATTCCACGAGAGTTTTTTTTGAATAATTTTTTTACATTTCAAGAGGATATTTCACAATCTTGAGCCTTTGGGAGGGTTGATCTCCCGAAAGATATTGACTGGATTAAGGGATGAAAGGTATTTGTGGGAAAGAATCCTAACCCATTTGAGGTTAGGGAACCTAATCATCCTCCATAATAACCTTGCTCCTAAGGCCATTCCTTGGCGTATGATATTTTTGACACCAGCTCCACCTAAACTTTTAGATCTACAGATTTGGTCCCATGAAAGAAGGGAAAACTTGTGTTAATCTGCATTACCATGCCAAAAAAAGGTTATAGTGATTGATACATTATACATTACCAAGTAATTGCAATTTTAAATGATTTAAAAAGTAACAATGAACAACATGAGTATGGAATAAGCAGATATTCCATACAGGTAGTGTCTAGATTCTATGCTACACTTTTTTGTAACAGAGAGGATCCAAGAACAAGGTCCCTTTCTTGACATAAGACTTTCTTTTTTAAATTGACAAGGCTCTACTATAAATTGAATGTCAAACCATTACATCAATACTTACTACTGACAACACATAACAAGTCGGCTGCTTTAGAAACGTTGGACTTCATTTGGACAACATTAACAACAAAAAGAAATAACTCAGCAAGAAGTTGCAAGTGGGGGATATAATATTCCTAGAACTTTGAGCGCTGGTGATGCGGGCAAACCCACATAGTAGAAGCAAACTACTTTTATTTCCTGCTTTGTATTTTGTAAATTCTTGGGGATAAGATAGATGTGCATATGATGGTGCTATGATGCTCTCTCTCTCTCTCTCTCTCTCTCTCTCTCTCTCTCTCTCTCTCTCTCTCTCCCCCTTCCTCTTCACATTATTCAAGTTCCATGATTTCCACAACGTTACAAACACTTCATGATATTCCATTTGCTAATAGAAAAGTCCTTTAAAGGAGTTGGTTTCATCCTCAAATAAAGATTGTAACTCCGGAATTCCTTCATATTTGATGCTATAGTACCTCAACTTCCACCTATTGAATGTTCTTCTAAGTTTGAATCTAATGATCCTTTAGATGTAGCTTCTTCAATCACTACTTGGTTCTTTAAAACTATTATATATATTTCAAGTCTTAAGTAACAACAAAGCCATTTCCCAATTATGGTTGGCTTAGGTTGTTCTCAGCCAACTTTTACCCTATAATGCATCGTAAGCCTTCCTCAAAGTAATGATTGTAAAAAAGAAATTGAAAAAATTGTTGGGTTCCAAAACCATCATGTCATGAGAACTCCCAATACCTTTACATATCCTATTGATCTTTTATTACCAATTGAAAGGATGGTAGTCAAATAGTGAGTTTCTCAAGATTGCACCAAGTCTTTTCGGTCATCACATTTATGCAAAATTGCATGGAAGCAAAAACAAAAACAGCTACAAATATGGTATTTGTAATGTCCCAATTTTTGCTAGCATCACAGTTTGAGGGATTAGCTTATTATTGTGATCATCGCAGGCTAATTATTGCAGATAGAAAGTCTTCTAAGGCAGAGACTCGATTATGGGAGGGTCTTGTTTTCTTCACAATTTAGTATGCTCCAATTTGGTCTTTGCTTGACTCAGATTGGACTATGGTTGGGCATAGTTTCGTGCACCTACTATTTATCGCAAGTCTCATGATGGTTGAGAGGGACCCTTTCTAGTTTAGGAAAGTGCATTTGGTCACATGGAGAAATAATAGGTGTGGCTCTGTTTCAGACGACATATTTAAAAGATAAGTATTTTGGGAGTATTGTTATTTTAGTGGCCAAATTGTTATTAAATCAATAAATGGCTTATTATAAAGTTATAATTTCACTTAATTTGAGGGTTGAGTCATCATTGGAAGGGGCCATTTATTTAATTAATTCATGGAAGCCTTTGTCAAGGACATAATCAAAGTTTTGGAGTAAATGATTATTATTTTATATTATTATGAATTCAAATATGCAACCAAAACAAAAGTTTGCATTTAAGTGAAAAGTGTATAGAAGAAGCTATTAGTTGTTGGTGTCTTGATGAAGATTTTGACTTTAATTGTTATAAAAGCAAGCCTCTAGCTTTGATTTATGGATCACTTACCATTTTCATTTTATGACTTTGTCAATTTCATGAGGGTTTCAACATTGGCTGAAGAAGAGGTCTGATTCCTCCATTTTGTTGGCACTTTGAGCTTTGAAATACACACTGAATTGTGTTCTGAGTCTAAGAATTAATTCTACATAATGGGTTTGACAAATTGGCGTTGAAGTATACCAATTTGATCACATTATTTGCTTTGATTTTCCATTGGCTTGGGCACCCTTTTCTAGCCTTCATTTCTGTTCAAAATACTATTACTTTGAAGTTGTTTATGAGCTGCAATTTGGCGTTTTGATTTGCTATTAGATTCTACACTGAACGGTATTGTGGGGTTTGCGAGGAGCATCAATTTCCTTGATAGAGTTGTGTTTCGGTTTTCTCTAGCAGCAATGTTGCATCTGCTAGAACGTCTATACCTTTGGCTTTACAAAAATGTTACAAAGTAACTATGTCCACTCCTACAAATCTTAGCTGGCCAAGGATGAACTTCTTTTCTTTTTTGTTTTTTTGTTTTATATATTCTTTTGTTTTTTGTTTTTCCAAATCATATAAAGAATATAGGGAAACGCTATGATTAAGAACAACACAAGAGTTACTTTTGGATTTATTAATTAAATAAAGGCAAAGTTTTGATCAATTTCATGGAACGAATTTGCAAGATTTAAATAAACAAATAAACCTGATTGCTGTAAACAAACACAGGTATTGCCAGTTTGTGAGAGGCATCCAAAATGCCTTAATTACAGCATCCACATACACGTCAGCTAACTCCAGCCTCAAACGCAATTCCCAGGCTCAAAACGTCCAATGCCAAATAACAAATTTCACCTCCAATTAATACTGGCGGCCAGAATGTTTAACATCTGATGCCCAATCTGCTTGCACGGGTTGCTCACATTGATTGTAGGGTGTGTATACTGTGCCTTGCTAGCCGTATGCAATGCCCAAACCTCTTGTAATATTATTTTCTGTCCCAACAGTAATCTAATGTCTCACGTGCTTCCAGAAATGCAACCACAGCTAATATTAATGCCAATCAATCTCCCTTCAATTGCTGAACAATATGACTCAGTAGCAATTGATTTGTCTCCAAAATGACAATCTCTTTAATCATAGAAATTACAGTAGGAGATTACAACAATTGTTTACCTCAGCACAATTGTTTAAGAGAAACTCAGAAATACCTTCAAACCCTCAGCTAGATGAAATCGAGCAAAGAAAAATATATAAATTTTAGATGCCTTTCTCTTCGAAAATAAATCATATTTATAAAACTTCATGCAACGTGGCTTCACCTTGACACTTCTCACTTAAACCTTGCTTTATAATATAAGTCCAATTACTTTATACTATAAAGCACCATAATTAATCACCAATGCATTAAATAATCATTAAGTCCCACTATAATTGCAATAAATATGACCACCAAATCAATTCATCCAGAGCCGGAAAGCAAAATGATAAGTGACCAACATTGTCAGAACTGCCTTGACCAAAATAGAAACTTGACCAAAAGTGACTTACTAAAAATAGTGAGTCCAAAAATGGCAAATCCATATCAAAGACCCCCAAAACCAAATGTCAACTCAAGGGGGTCGCATTGATGAGCTGACAAAAACCAAACTCTAGGAACCTGCTAAATCGGAGACATTACAAATTCTCTATTTAATAAGTTATTTTGCAAGCCAATTGTTTGTAAAAATGGTGCAGGAGCACCCAAGACACAAGATTGGAACATGAGGACTTTGAGGACCATGGAGGAAGTCAAGAAGGCATGAGGGACAATTGGGACCTCTGAAGCCAATCGTGACAGTTGGCAATGAAATATATGATGTAAAATATATAGTGAAGGTGTAGGATCATTCAATTGATCTCATAAGTGTTTGGAGGGAATTTAATTAGAAAGCCCTAGGTTCTGGAGCATTTTAGTGAGGGTTTTGGGGCTTGTATATCAAATGAAGCCATAGAACCAATTGACTTAACAAACCTCTAATTAGGATCATATTACCATCCTCTACAAAGCCACAATGTTTGGAGTTGAGTTTGGAGGGTATTTCCTTTGTAAAAGTGGGCTATTCTACCCCTAAAAACAATACAAGTGAGAACAACAGGGTTTGGTCCAAAATAGTAGTATATAAATTTTTGACATGTTATAGTACTTTGAAAAGGGTATCTAAAAAGACAAGTTGTTTGACAAGTTGTTTGGAAGATTTGGGAGAAACTAGGCAAAAACACCTGCTAAAGGGCTAATAGGTGTAATAACCCCAACCGGTTATAACTTTGTGAAACACCAACTTCTCAAATTCAATTGTTTGACATTTTGTCAAACACTTTGCAAGCAAGCTCTGATACTACTGTAATATCCCTTATCAATTCGAACCTCAACTTGTTGATTTGCAAGTCAAGGAAAATTGTCAAACACTTCCAATACGATCTCTATGCTTGTTGTTTATGAGTTTCAGACTGATTATGCTTGCTTGAAATGATATCAAAGGGAATCTAAAAGCCTGCAATTGATTACTACTATATCCAAGAAAAGAACTAAATGCATATGCAATTATCTTTTGGCTTTTCAAATGCATATAAATGAATTCTAAATGAAAAATGTGCACTTACAGCCAATTGATATTTTGTCAAACACTTGACATGCATACTATTATGTCAATCATGGAAGATATAAATATGCACATTATATCAAATATATTGACCTACAACTTACCACTCCTTTAGTGAGATATTTTCTAATTCAATCCTTAACATAATATTCCAAGGCTCTTGGCTTTGCAACCCAAAAAAAAATTGAGTAGAAATGACATTATAAATCTGATATAAAATGTGCATCTACAACTACTTATGACAGCCACATTTACAATGTCAGATGACCAATTTAAATGATGCAAATTGATTGTAGAACCTGATATACAAATCACCCAATAAAGGAGATGAAATTGCAATCACAATCAAGCCAAGCACTGTAGTGTGGGTCATAGTTTTCAAACTCGGACTTAGAGAGTACTTGGCAGGCCCAAAATTTTCAACTCTTCAAAAACTCGGAGAAAACTTGACAAAAACTCGGGGAAAACTCGGCAACTTAGAAAGAACAAAAAAACAAAAAAAAATCTCTTAAAGAAACATATTTTTGTTTGTAAAATTCAATAACAAAATGTATTAAATTAAGAATTGACACCTTGAAAGAGAAAATGCATGGTTTTATAGAAAAATTAGTATGTGGAAAATAGATTTCCACCATCATTTTACTTGCTTTGACATTTCTACCCATGATTTTTTGTGTCTATAAAAATGCGAGAGTTAAACTTGAGAGTACTTGCCTAACAAAAAAAATTGAGAGTACTCAGCAACTCAGGGAGTACTTGGAGAGTTTGCAAACTATGGTGTGGGTATTGTTCACAACACTGTAGCAACCAACAATAAATGTATTCTCCAATTTAATCACAAATAAAACTCCAGAATGAAGCTCTCCTGAATGCCAAATTCAATGGATATTTCACCACCTCAAATGGTTGCAACATTGAAGAATTGACACTCTCCAATGGCTAACTGAAATCAGAAACCCTTAGTTTCTTCTGTCAAGTTTATATCAAATGCAATTGACAATAATCAGATGCCTAACAATGAAGCTCTCGCCTCTATTTATTCTTTTGCTTCACCCTTCTAGAAGGAAATAAATTTATTATTCAATTGCAATCTCTAGAAGCTTCCCCCTTTCCAATACAATAATTAGTTGTGCTTCTAGAAACTTAAATTAATTAAATATAAAGTCACTTTTAGACTTATTTATTTATTGACTTTTAATTTAATTTATTTCTCCACTTAGCCTTCGGAGAATAAAAAGCTAAGAACTCCATTGAGGGTCTAAAAGATGGGGAACATTACAATAGGACTAGGCTACTAGGCCTAAAAGTGCAAAATTGGGGTTTACGTGGAAGGTGAGTACCATAACTTTGTAAGCTATTGGATCATGTCATAATAGGTTGGAATAATCATTTGAAGTCATTGTGAACCATTGGTCGAGTCAAGTTTGTTGATTGCCTTGTTTGAAGCATTAAGGTGTCATAGTTGTAACAAGGGAGTTGAGAACATTTCAGCATTTCCTCATTAGTTTGGATAAAAGGACTAGAGGAAACCTTGCAAAGGGAAAGAACAGAAAAGAGAGAGTTGGAGGCAACAAGGGAGAGAGAGGATAGGCAGAGTAGAAGGGAAAGGTTACAATTACTTGCAAGAATAGGGGCCTTGGAAAAGGAGAGGGAAGAACCAAGGAGAGTGGTGAATCAAAACAATGAAGAGGAACATGAAGATGGCCAAATGAATGAGCAGCCTAGACATAATCTTGGAGAAGACGATGTGGAAGAGAGGAGATTTGTCAAATTGGTCAAAGCAGTAGAAAGGACTAGAGGAAGAGGAAAGGTTAGATGGACGATGCAAATGAAGAAAAGAAGGTGGGCAACTATGCAAATTGGAATGTTGGCTAGGGGTCTAAACAAGATCACAAATTGGGAAAGGATGAAGGCTATAGTAAACGGACAATTTCTACCAAATGATTTTGCTAATCAAACAAAGAGGATGAGGCAAGACTTGAAACAAAGAGACATGGATGTCATGAGTTATACAAAGCAATTTCACAAGTTGAGTATGAGGGGTGGAGTAGAGGATGAAGATGAGAAAGTGGCCAGGTATCTTAATGGCCTTACGTACAACGTATAGGATGAAATAGGTTTGAATGTCTCACAAACCTTGGGTGAATGTTTTCACCTTGCTATAAGTGTGGAAGAGAGGTTGAAGAAGAAGAAGCAAGAGAGGAGTAATAACATAGGTGGATCAAGCAAGGGTAGAGGAGGCAAATTTAATCAAGAGATGCAAGGTAGCTATGATAAAGAGAAGGGATCTACATTATAACAAAGAGGAGGTTACACTTATAAAGGAGGAAAAAAATTTGGTAAAGGAAGAGGCACTTTCACAGGTAGATGTTACATTGTAATGAATTGCGACATTCATCTTTCAAGTGTCTTGAATGGGAGCAACTAATAAGGGCAAGAACAATGAGAAGAGAGTTAATTTGGTGCAAGAGAAGAAAGAGGAAGTGGAATACATTTGTGAGGTTGGTGAGCTTCTCATGATTGGGAAAGGACCACTATATCAAGCAAACAAACCAATGGTTTCTATTTTCAGAACTTGTCGCAAGAGTTATGGCAAGGTATGTAAACTAATCATAGATTCTGCTTCACATGACAATTTAGTTTCATGTGAGATGGTGCAAAAGTTGAATTTGAAGACTTTTCTACATCCAAAACCTTATTATGCCACTTGGGTAAGGATCAAAATATGTTGGTGAAGGAATAAGCATTGATTGATTTCTCTACCGGTGCATCATGATAGCATTTTGTGTGAGGTAATACATATGTCTTGTGGACATATAATCTTGGGAAGACCATGGCAATACACGAGAAAAACTAATCATGATGGGTTTACCAATAGCTATCTAATTTTTTGATAGATTGTTTAAAGTTTTTTAAAAGTTCTAATTTTTTTTCAAGTTCTTGTACAAATTTTGCAATATGTTTCTTTTTTTTCATTTTTGTTATAGATTGCAACAATGAGTTGTCAAAGTTTAGTTGGTTGGGAGAGGTCTCAACAATTTAAAATTGATAAAAGGTCTCTACAAGAATTTCTCAATGTTGGAGGTAGGGGCTTATTTGGAAATGTAATTTTTGCAACTCACAATATAGAAGCTCCTACTCTTGAGTCAAACTTCATTTTTTTGGCCCTGCGGATGAAGGGATTAATATGTGTGAGGGGCCAAATAAGAAGGGGTTGCCAGCTGGAAAAATAATAACAACATTCATAAAAGAACAAGAAAATGATAAAAAAAGGTTGTAAAAGGGAAACAAGGTGGTTATACCGGGACACAAAAAAAAATACACCACCCACTCAACAAGCCTCTAGACATCCCTTCTTGCCTATGTCGTCTAGGAATGATGATGATACAAAAGAACCACAAATCGCCACCCACAACAGAGGCTCATTAGATAAGGTATTTAAAAATGAGTTAGAGATATTATTGATGAAAAAATTGGAAGTTGCCTCTATGTGAATAGTGTTAGATTCAACTTAGTGAGATCACCTAATTGGAGGGAGATGGTCCAAGCAATAAGTAAGACACATTTTCAATACCAAGGCCCTAGATGTAAAAAGGTGTGCACCACCTTATTGCATAATGGAAGAAAAAATGTAGAGACCCTACTAAAACCAATAAGAGATTCTTGGGTTCAAATAGGTGTCCCTATTGTCTCTGGTGGATGGAAAAATTGCAAAAACTGTCCCTTGATCAATGTTAATGTTGTGTCCCCCAAGGGAGCAATTTTTTTGGAAGCAATTGACTTTGAGGGGTAAGTAAAAATGTAGCATTTTTTTCCGGATTTCTCATTGATTCCATAGAGGCAGTGAGGAGTGATAACGTTGTCCAAGTAATTACGGATAATGCAAAAGTTTGCGAGGTTGCAGGTGCTTTGGTAGAGGCTAGATAGATCACAACTTTTAGATGCCACACACTGTCCACTCCCTTAATTTGGTGATGCAAGCAATTAGCACCCAAATACAATGGGTGAAGAAAATATATAAGGGTGAGGAGATTCAAATGTTTGTGACAAACCACCATATGTAACAAGCTATTTTCAGAACTTCCTCCAAATTGAAATTATTGAAGGTAAACTCAAAATTTAATTTATTTAGTTTCATTTATGATTTATCATTTTATGTCATTCTTTATATAATTGAGTAATATATTAGTTTTGTTGCTTCCATATTTTAAATGTGTTTTAACTTATTATTAACATGTTAGGTGGATGAAACCCACTTTACATCACACAATCGTTCTTAGATCATTTGTGAGGGTAAAAGTGGCATTGTCACAAATGGTTCTAAGCAACCAATGAGGCATTCGGAAGCAATCCAATACAACAAGAGCCCAAAAGGTGAAGGCAATGATATTGGATGATGATTGGTGGGCTCGTGTAGATTACATATTGGAATTCATCGAGCTTATCATATCTATGATTCAGTTTGTCGACACTGATAAACCCTGCCTCGGGGACATCTATGATGCCATGGACACCATGTTGGAAAAAATAAAATTGGTAAGTTATAATACAATCCTCAATCCTTTTTTATTGAGAGATATCTAAATTTTTAATTAACATAACTTACATCAAGATTACTTACCTGAACATCATTTGATGTCCTCTATCACAAGCAAAGGAAAGAGAATGATCCTAAGGACACCTTATACAAAAAGGTGAAAGCAATTGTTCTTCACCACTAGAATGAGATGACTACACCTTTGCACCTCCTAGCATATTCTCTATCTCCTAGGTAGTATATACCAGAGGTACTTGCCATTCCAGGTGGAGTGGCACCATATAGAGATGTTGAGGTTGCTAGTGGATATAAGAGGGCATTTAGTAGACTCTTTAGTGATCCAGAGGTGGGGGCAAATATTAGGACAACATTTGGATTATTCATCTCATGAAAAAGATGCATACCCTATTGTTTTGAATAACCAAAGAAAAATGGATGTTATTACAAGGTGGTACGTTTATGGGCAAGATTATGTGTACCTCCAGCCTCTTGCAATTAAGATCCTATCACAAGTAAGTTTTTAAGTTTTTTCTCTTTTTGTCGGGACCACTTGCATTGTAGAATTAAACACTTAACACTCTGCATTTATCTAAGCTTTTTAGTTTTTCCTTTTTTTGGAGGGGCCACTTGCATTGTATAATTTAACACTTAACACTCTTGAATTTATCTTGTATTTTGTTGGTTTTCTCTCTAGGTTGTGAGCTTTTCTACAGCTGAGTGGAATTGGAGTACATACTCCTTTATCCACTCAGTGAAGTGTAACCAGTTGGGTTCAGAAAAAGAAGACTTGATGTTTGTTCACAACAAATTGCGCCTCCTAGCATGAAAGGATCCAAAATACAAGAAAGAGGCAGAGAAGCTTTGGGATGTATCAACTGAGTCTTCTGAGTTGGATATGACTGTCCAAGAACTTGCTAGAGCCACTTTACATGACCTCTATATGATGAGAATGACACAACACCCTCTAGTGCTTGTAGAACCAGTTTGGGTTTTAATGATGATGATGATCTACCACTTGCATTTGCTCAAAAGCCCAATGATCTGGATTTTTTTGATAATCCATTTGATGATTGATGAACATTGTCATGATTCATAAATATTAAATCATGTTTCAAACTTTCGTGTGAAGATTTTCTTTTGAATCATGAACATAGACCAATGATCAAGTATTTAAATTTCTAATCATAATGTTTATCTTTGACATTTGGCATTGATCAATAATCAAGTATCATAGATTCATAATATGAAATACTTTAGTTTTACAATTATATATATTTCCTGAATGCGAATTGACAACTTAGGAAAAATATCCCTTGATGTAAAATATTTGGATAACTAAACTCCCTTAATTTCCATATTTGGATTTGAGGACAAAAATCTCTCATCTGCTAAAGGTGATTATCAAGTTTTGATTTCTCTAGAGCTTGAAATTGATTTTCCAAATGTCATTTCTTTGTATATCAAAGGTGATTCGTTCTCTTGGGAGATTTCCCTACTTGGTAATATGGGAGCTTGCTTCCATTGCAAACTAAATAGCCATACTTGGGAAGAATGCTCCACTCTCAAAATTATTCAAAAATTTTTGAGGTGTTTATTAAAGATAACGAGGGAAATACTATTACAAAATCTCACGAAGAGATGGGTATAAGGAAAATCATGCAAAATTTGATAATAAAATAGTTGATGATAGTTTGAATAATTCTTTAACAAGTGTTCTAGACACTAGTAACCATGATGAAACTAGAGGGAAATTTATCTCCCTTTCTAATCCCTTGTTCGAGGATGATTTTGAAGTGGTTCCTACAAATGGTAATAATCAAACCCTAAACAGCTAACTAACCAGTTGTCCAACTGATATCATACTTTAAATATCAAAGTAATCGCATAGCATGCTTTCAATACTTTGAAATTTCTCTGGGACAAGCCACATATCATTATACTAACCATGGTAAGGATAATGGAAGCACAGTCGGTTTTATTAGTTCGTCTGGGATGATAAGATTGCAAACAAAGGAGTGTCCCCATGTTAGAGAGCTCAATGGGTGTTAATTAAAGAAAGAAAAGGAGTGTGTAATATTTAAGCTTCTAATGATTACAGAAACAAAGAAACCTTTTGGGA
The DNA here is from genome assembly GCA_028749045.1 of Cupressus sempervirens. Classification (NCBI taxonomy): domain Eukaryota; kingdom Viridiplantae; phylum Streptophyta; class Pinopsida; order Cupressales; family Cupressaceae; genus Cupressus; species Cupressus sempervirens. The sequence goes on from CM053790.1 coordinate 113,001,886, forward strand.
CTAGCTTACAAACAATCTCCCTAATGCCAACTAGATTTTTGTAGGTGATTTCAATATGGTGGAAAATAGAGAAGATAAGCTTGGAGGAATTAGACACTTGGAGGGCAATGAATACCATTTCTGGGCCAATTTTTAGAGGAAATTTAATTTGATTGAACCTATGGAGAAAGAAAAAAAGACGGATAGAATATGGTACACATGGTGCAATAACCAAGTTGGTAGCCAGAGAGCCTTCCGTACACTAGATATAATCTATGTCGACTCCTCTACTCTTAGTGTCTCTCACCCCTCTAGTTGTTATCATGTGAATGTAATATCTGCCAATATTCATGACCACTCTCCCATTTCCATTTCTATCAATATTCAGGAACCTTAGATCGAGGTAATAAGGAGTAGAAACACTAGGCAATTCAAGTTAAGTGTTTCCCTTCTTAAGGACCAGGATGTAAATGAAGAATATTCAAATGGTTTCTTGATAATCTCAATTTAGCAATCAGAATTGCTCCCCTATTGAACAATGGGGTCAAATGGTGAAGGCACAGAGGAAAATGTTCCAAATAATCAGTAAGAAGAAAGCAATGGATAAAAGAGAGAATGAAGCCAGATGTCATAGAGTGCTCAACGAAATTAGAGAGCAAATTCAAGACAGAGGTAGAGACAATGTGTTGGAGGGAAAACTGATTGCCACTAAAATGGAAAGTAGAAAACATCAGAGCAGTGAAATCCAAGGTCAAAGGATTAGAGAAAGAATGAATTGGTTTAAATGACTTAAAGGGACTAAATACTTATCTAATATTATCAGATCAAAAAAAAGAAGATAACTCATTGACGAAATCCATAGAAGAGGATTATCAAGTGATAATAAAGTAATTCTAAAGGCATTCTATGAATTTTATAAAGATCTATTTACCTCAGAACATGGGAACAGTAATCAGAAGACATTGAAAATGTGTATTAAAATGGTTCTTAAAAGAGTGTATGCAGAAGAAGCTAAGACATTCAATGCAATTCAAGTTAAGTGTTTCCCTTCTTAAGGACCAGGATGTAAATGAAGATATTCGAATGGTTTCTTGCTAATCTAAATTTAGCAATCAGAACTGCTCCCCTATTGAACAGTGGGGTCAAATGGCGAAGGTACAGAGGAAAATGTTCCAAATAATTGCTAAGAAGAAAGCAATAGATAAAAGGGAGAATGAAGCCAGATGTCATAGAGTGCTCAATGAAATTAGAGAGCAAATTCAAGATAGAGATAGAGACAATGTATTGGAGGGAAAACTGATTGCCACTAAAATGGAAAGTAGAACATATCAGAGCAGTGAAATCCAAGGTCAAAGGATTATAAAAAGAATGAATTGGTTTAAATGAATTAGAGGGACTAAATACTTATCTAATATTATCAGATCAAAACAAAGAAGATAACTCATTAATGAAATCCATAGAGGAGGATTGTCAAGTGATAATAAAGTAATTCTAAAGACATTCTATAAAGTTTATAAAGATCTATTTACCTCAGAACATGGGAACAGTAATCAGAAAACATTGGAAATGTGTATTAAAATGGTTCTTAAAAGAGTGTATGCAGAAGAAGCTAAGACATTCAATGAGAATATTAAAATAGATGAGATTGAGTAAGCAATCAGATCCATGGCTAATGGAAATTCTCCAAGATTGGATGGACTCCCGATTGAATTGTACAAGCAAAACAGTGAATGGATTAGTGTGGAGCTAATGGATCTATATGAAAATGCTTTTGAAAGGGGTTCTCTTAGAGAAAACATTAACAAAGGTATAGTTAAGCTGCTACCAAAGAGTGGGGGCAAGACCCAAGTTAAAAACTGGACACCTATCACCCTATGCAACCTCTCATAGAAAACTATTGCTGAAGTTCTTGCTACAAGGATAGTGAATATTCTAAGCAGACTTATTTCAGTAACACAAACAAAATTCATCAAGGGGAGATATATCCTGGAAAATCTGATAACTGGTTGGGAGGCTATGGATTGTGTCAAATATGTTGTTTTTCTTAGGACAGTTGTAAATGTACTAAGCACTGCCATATTGGTATGTGTGTTCCAAATGCAACATCCTCTTATATTAAATATACATAAAGAATAGGCTATCTATTCATTAATCAGAAAATTAATAATAATAACAAATTTAATCTCATATATATATATATATAAATTTTCCTCATATAACAATGACCTCGTATCTCAATATAAAGAACAAACACACACACACACACATACATTATCTCATATATAAATATACATAGGTTTATCAGACTGAAGCTACCAAACATTAACACTCCCTCTTAGCTTAGAAAGATAAACAAATAAGTACAAATATTACTTCACTACAAATAACAATTTTAAGGATATCTTAGAAGATTTCCACCATTTGATATCGTATTTGATATCATGAGTATTGGTCTTCCAAAATATCAACATATGATATTCACCAAGTACCCAAATAAGGTTTCATATCACATTTGATATCAAGAGTATTGGCCTCCTAAAATATCAATAATATTCACCAACTACCCAAATAAGATTTGATCTCACATCTGATATCAAGAGTATTGACCTCTCATAATATCAATGATATTCAGCAAGTACTCAAAATGCTTTGATATCACGTCCGATATCAAGAGCATTGGCCTCCCAAAATATCAATGATATTCACCAAGTACTCAAAAGGTTTTGATATCACGTCCGATATCAAGAGTACTGGTCTCCTAGAATATCAATGATATTCACCAAGTACTCAAAAGGTTTTGATATCACATTTGATATCAAGTGTATTGGCCTCCCAAAATATCAATGATATTCACCAAGTACTCTTTGAGTAATGGCCTTCTAGAATGTTGAAATGCAAGACATTCACCATATTTGATCTCATAATACAAGTTATTGCAAGATTATCACCTTACAGTAACTTCTGCAAGTATAAGTGATTTGATTTGGAAGTCGTCCCTTCCTCATGATGTACACAAGAGGTAGGCCCATTAAAATCACATAGCTACAAGGTATATTCATGAATCACAGTCCTCTTGACTGCTACAATTTATTGATCATTGTAAAATCCATCTCAACATGGTTTACTCCCTCTGAATCAATAAGACCAAGATCACTGAAGGTTGACTAGATCACATTCTCTGTCTGCTCCCTCTCTTTCAAGGTTGCCTCTAATGAAATGTTAGGCTCCCTCTTCCTACAGCAGCATCCTCAAAGAGAGAAAAAGATCAAAGAAAATTGTTCTTATAGTACGTATAGAAGTACAAAATAAGAGAGACTACATATAAACTAAATACTTATCTTTTAAATACCATTGTGATGTCCCCAATCAAAACTATCAAATTTGCAATGTGTTCATGTTAATTGTAATGTTTTCGTCCCAATGCACCATGACTTGCATTGAATAACCTCCAAGCTCCCATCTTGAATCCTTAGACAATCTTTGGAAGGCATATTGATGTCAAATGTATTGGACCCCACCTTGTTAGCAATCCTATATCCTACATGATGCAAACATGTCCCTTTCTTATTCCATCTTAATCCCACTTTTCTTACCCTGTGGTGGGTCTACCTTTATCCACAGGGCACCCCTATGTGACATACCATTCATGGATTCCTTTTGACTATTAGATCTCTTCTCTTAAATTTGGATAGATCCTCTTCATTCAATGAATCAGTTTTTGGTCTATGCATTATAAATGTCTCTACTTTATATGCAACATTAACTACTTGAATATACACTTCAATGATTATCTAGAATTTCTAGCAATCTGATTGCGTTGTTCTGATATGCCATTACCATGACATATGCAAAACGCAACCTTTATGTATGATCCTTAGTATGATGGTTAATTCTGATTATAACAACAATCAGCTTTCACCAAGAAAACACCAATCTGCCTTTATCCTGATATGGCAATCATTAATAAATAATCACTTCCAAATAGCTTTAATGCAAGAAACCTAGTATGCAATACACAGCAATATCTTTTGACAGAGATTAGTATCCAATGGTGCGGCAGTCAAAAATCTATCTTGCAATGTTTCCAAGATAAGCAGTCTAAGACTCTGAAATTGCGGCTCATATGCATCTCTTATTACTGTCCACAACCAAATGGATTCTTCAATGCTAAGCTCATGTCATGCCACAAAAGTTGAGCCCAGAAAATATATTTCACACTCCAAATATAGAGCTTCAAATCTGATATGAAAGGTTCACATCACAGAAATATGCAGTTGCCAAACTCAAAGGACTTCTAAGTGAAGAATGATTTTCGTGATAATCTTTTAATCCAAAATAGCACTCCCAGACAGGGCATCTATATAAAAATAAACTTGCAAGAAACTTCCTAAGAATACCATGATTCCCCTTATACGGTCCATAGAAGAAACTCCACGTTATTGTCAAAACAGCAGAAGATTATAAGGAAGGAAACATGCATTTATTATTGCTGTAAAATAATGTATTTATGATTATCTCCTAACAAAAGTCAAACTTCAAATATTTAATAATAATCTATAATCCAACTTCAATGGCAAACTGACTCTCTATCCTTTGCGCTAATCCCTTTTCATTGTGTTGTCTATGAAATTCTTACATTTGCAACCTAGCTCTGATACCATGTTGTTTTTCCTGAGGACCGCGGCAAATGTACTAAGCACTGTCATATTGGTATGTGTGTTCCAAATGCAATATCCTCTTAGATTTTTATATATAGAGAATAGGCCATGAATAGACATGTCCCTTCATGGGACATGTCTATTCATTAATCAAATAATTAATAATAACAAATTTAATCTCATAACAATGACCTTAAATCTCAATATATAGAACACACACACGCGCGCAAAGATATAAATTATATCTCATATATAAATATATATAGGTTTATCCGACTGAAGCTATCAAACATTAACAAGATACTCTAGACAGAAGTGGGTATGATCTTGCTAAATTTTGAAAAAGCATATGATAGGGTGGAATGGCCCTTTGTTATCAATATGCTTGAAGCATTTGGTTTCCCTTTGTATCATAGTAAATGGATCTCAATTCTTTTGAAAGATTCTTCTATAGTGATTGAAGTTAATGGTGAACTTTTAGAACCTATTCCACTCAAGAGATTCATTAAGCAAGGTTGCCCAATTGCACCATCCCTATTTGTCATTACAACTAATGCTTTGGTTTTCATACAAACAGAACCAAAATTAGGACCTCCAATCAAGCGTATATCTCTCCCAAATAGTGAAGAATTGATCAATGCTAAATTTGTTGATGATACAACATTATTCCTAGAATTATCTAATAACAACTTTGACTATGTTATGATGAGGCTTCAACTCTTTTGTCATGCCTCAAAAGCCAAAATTGCTCCGACAAATCCACTGTGCTTCGTTGGTTTGATATACCCCCTAATTGAATCCTTCAAAAAGGTTTGATGTGGAATGTACCTAACACCACTGTGAGGTACCTTGGTATCCCTCTTGCTATTGAACACTCCATTAAAGACATGTGGCAATGGATTCACTCCAAGATTGAAACAAAGCATTCTAAGTGTCAACCCATATGTGACATTGGTTGGGAGGGTTCAAGTAGTGCAAAAAGTGTTGTCTTCACATGCTATTTACTATGCATCTGTTTGGGTTTTTGCAAATTATCAAACTAGTAAGTGGAATGTCCCCATTCTTGCTATCATCAGAGTTTGAGAGATTGGCCTATTATTGTGATCCTCGTAGGAAAATTCTTGTAGATAGTGGGTCTTTTGAGACAAAGGCTTGGCTATGGGGGGGTCTGTAATGTTCTGTTGTCCAACTAACCCTCAGGAACAAATCTGTCCATGAGTGAAACTAGCAAATGCCAAAATCAAACTTGACCTAATGAGCATAGGTCACAATGTTCGTACAGGGAAGCCTGAAAAAGGTCGTATAGTACCCACTTGGAGATGCTAGGAGGCCGGTAAATTGAAGGTTGTACGGTAAAGTTGATGGTTGTATGGTATGGAGGATTGGCTAACAAATAGGTAATATGGTGGGCCGTACGTGAAGCAGCAAATGGTAAGTCTATAGGATATAACAAGGGGTTGTATGGTAGCTGGGTGGCCGTACAGTAGACTTGGGGAGGTCGTATGGTATGGGAAAAGCAAGCCGTACGATGTGGGGAGGCAGGGCTGTTCGGATGGAGAAACAGGGTTGTATGGATGAAGAAACAAGGCCGTATGGATGGGTAATGTTGTAGTACTGAAAAATGCACGGATGGTGTACGAATGGAAGGTGGATTCAATCATGCAACCATAAACTTATAGTCCCGAATTCATTAGATAAAAGCCAAACAAGAATGGAGATTGAACATGAATAACCTTCAATTAATATTTGAAACAAGATGGTGCTCTAATTTGCTAGATCCGAGCGAAGTATTACAAGCAATGGAATAGGGTGAGGGTTGAATCCCACCGAAACTGGAATAGCCAAGTAGGGAAGATCTTTCACTTCCGAAATGGCGAAGAAAAAAGAATCCCAATGGGAATTTGCTGTACAAAAAAAAATCCAAATCGCATACCAATGACTACCTACAAGTCGTGCTTAAATTCTCATCGAAGAAAACCTTTCCGAGGGTGTACAAAGATAGCCAACAGCTACACTTACGTACGGAAACTAAAACAAAAATGGGTCCGAGATATACTATATCAATTGGCTCATTAACTAAGGTTTGATTAAGAATTTATTTTATGACCGGAACATTACAGGGCCTTGGCTTCTTCACAATTTAGTATATTCCAGTTTTGCCTTCATTTCACTCAAACAGTTTTAAAAAATGTCTATAGGCTTTAGATGCGCATTTAACATGTAAAAATCATATTTATGCATTCAGATGGTTAAAATCGATTGCATTTTGTTGGAGTTTGTAGCTGCGATAGAAATCCTTATCACAGGGTGTTAATACTGTTATCATCACCTTCAGCTGAAAAAGACATTTATGATAATTTGTAATCTTCAAGTTTAAGACATGTGCCATGCAACATGCATCCAGGCATGGAAATACGAAGAGTTGTATTTGAAAATTTAGAATTATGTTTTGAGAAATTGAAGAGACCTTTGGTTATAATGAGAAGAGTCTCTCTATGTTATATATATCATATCAAGTGAAATGCATTGTACACTTGAACATTTATGATCAATAAAATGATATTTTGTTGTGTGCTAGAGCTTTTCCCTTCATTCTAGAAGGGTTTTCCTAGGGTATCTTTTGGTGTTTGTTTTAGTGTTATGTTTCCCTTATTGGTGTTTATCATTGATTTCTAGGGCTAAATCCAACATGGTATCAAATCAAAGTTTGATAACATCAATAAGGAAATTGTTCAAGACCAGCTATGATTATTACGGTAACCGTGCAAGGTAGCACTCAAAGGAGGCTCTCTTGTTATTTTTGCATGATCTATCATGGGATGAGTTATCTAGATCTCCTACCTAGATGATGTAATCAGAAATTATGTATGGTTTTATTTACACTCTCAATGTTTCATATGAATCTGAAAGGGGGCAAAAGTCTTCAAATGTCAATAATGCCAATAATTATTGGTCATTTGAAATAGAAGACTTTTTAGGTGTTAAGGGTGTAGATGTGCGTGCGTGATTGTTTCTCAACTCAAGCACAGGTTGTGGAATTCGGATATCATACATCTTGCATCGCCTGGGGTTCTCTACCTACGATTTTCATAATTTGATCCTCTAGCTACTAAATGTATACATATTATCACCAAGCTCTACATGGTAAATATTTCATTATCAAACTGAATCACTACGATCTTCATCAAAGTCTCCATGTAGTAGGTTTCCTTCAATGTTTTTTGGTAATTCCCTTCTTAATTTTTTCTTGGATGGCTGTGTTTTATGATCGTCTTAGAGGTTTGTATTCTTACTCATTTTTATGCTAGGGTTGGGTCATCCTTGCATGAGAAGTTAATATGTGCAGATTTCATTTCCTTATGAAACTTTACCAGAATTTCTCTATATTTATCCTTATGTGATATGTGAGACTTTGTATCATTTTTGTGGTTATCTTCTACGAGTTGTCTTGGATCTCTAGAAGATCTGGGCAGATATACAACAATGTTGTAAGGATGTCTGACCAGCATTATCGAATTTCGTTGAGCTTATTGTCGTCGAGCCAGCAAGAATGTAATGAAATAACTTGCACAATAGAAGAAATAATATGAAATATTATATAAATACTTGATAATAACTGAGAGTAATAGACCACTTCGAGGGGACAACCTCCAAATATCTCCAATGAGAACACAATACACAAAATGATCATGAAATAAGACTCACAACCTCCTATATATACCAAATTATGCTTAGGTTGAATAGACACAACCCTACATAACACTTAGGCCGACCTACCTACCTAAATAATAATATAATAATAATATCATGACTTAATTAAGGATTAAGATAGCCGCAAGTTGACTATTCATAACCCTATATACACCAATATTAAGGGCGTAGCATGCCTCCTCTCGTGAAAGAAGCATTGTCCTCAATGCTAACCAAGTGTGGATTCTTTTGAATGAACTCCTCATCCTCCCATGTGGCCTCTTCAACTAGTAAGTTCTTCCATTGGATAAGGAAACTAAGCGAGGGTTCTATTCCTCAACTTCTTTGTGCTTGTTTGAAGAATGCACTCTGGTTCCAAAATTATTCTTCCTTCTTCATCAAGCTTTGGTAGTACTGTTTGAGTAGGACAATTCTGCCCAATTACTTTCTTCAAACAAGAAACATGAAAAATTGGATGTATCTTTGTTGTTGGTAGGAACTCAACCTTGTAGGCAACACTACTAATCTTTTGCATTCCATAATATCTTGGAGACAACTTATTATTCTTTTTTTGTTGCTTCATTGAGATTTGTTTATAAGGCTGCAATCTCAAGAAGATCCAATCCCCAACTTCAAAATTTCTTTCACTTTGATGTTGGTCTGCTTGTTGTTCCATTCAATTCTGTGCCATAGCTAAATTCTCCTTGAGTCCTGAAAGTACCTGTTGTTAATGAAGCAAGTGGTCCTCTACTGCCTCAACTCCTATTGACACCTTTAATGATGATGTGATGGAAGGAGGATGATATCCATAAAGTGCCAAAAATGGAGACATTTTTTATGAGCTATGAAAAGAAGTATTGTACTACCATTCGGCAAGAGGTAGCCAATCTACCCATTGAGATTGTTATTCTGAAGTGAAACAACGTAGATATCCTTCCAAACATTTATTAACAACCTTAATTTGCCCATCTGATTGAGGATGGTATGAAGAACTATGAGCCAATTGAGTACCCAAACATGAGAATAAATGTTTCCAAAAGTGACTACTAAAGATAGGATCACGATCACTAACAATAACCTGAGGTGTACCATGTAGCTTTTGGATATTCTCCAAGAAACTTTTTGCCACCATACTTGTTGTAAAAAGATGTGATAATGCAATGAAATGTGCATATTTAGTGAGGCGATCAACTACTACCACGATGGCATTATGACCTAAGCCTTGTGATGAAGTTCATGGATACCTCTTCCCAACGTTGGTTAGGAATAGGTAATGGTTGCAAGAGACCTGGTGTCTTAATTGTTTCCCCCCTATTTCTTTGACAAACCAAACATTTTGCCACAAATTTTTGAACATCACCTTTTAGCCCTTTCCAAAAAAAATCTTGCTTAACCCAATGATATGTCTTCAGAAATCATGAATGACCACCAATTGGGGACTCATGTAGTTCTTTGAGAATCTTGTGTTTAAGAGTAGAATTCTTGCAAAGATACAAGTGCTCTTTATATCAAAGAATATCCCCCTTTAAACAAAAATTATCTGAGTTACTAGGGCTACTTTTTATCTATGTTCTTCGGGGACGCGTACCCGGCCTAAAACCCCCCGTTTCGAGGATGGGGACGTCCTGGGGATGGGGGGATGGGTATGGGACGTCCCCCAGCCGTCCCCAAATTCCCTTTTTTTGCAGGGGATGTCCCCGAAACTTGGGGATGTGGGTGGAACAAAAAGGGGACGACCAATACTGAAAGGGGACGTCTAGCCGTCCCCCAACCGTACCAGGTACGGCCGGCCGTCCCCATTTTTTGCAAGCTCAAAACATAAAAAAAACATTTGTTGTGTCTTTTTTGGTCGGCTAGTGGGCCCCACTCCTCCAAAAACCCTAAAATGTATATAACTCAACACATTTAAATTGTTTTAACCATTCTTTGATTTTCATTTTATGTTGCAGCTGGCTGAAGTTTTCATTTTGCAAGTAGAGGAGGTAATACTTTTGTTTCCAAGAGTTTGACCAAGGGTTTGATCTTCTATTTTGTCCACCAAGTAAGTATAAAACTCTTTGTGCTTTCATCTATCATTTTTTTAATAAATTTGTAGCTTGCAAAGTCTGATTTTTTTTTATTTTTTCATTGTTTCAGCTCATATATCTATTCAATTGCATATTTAAACACAATGAGCAGCAGTGGGAGTACAAGTAGTAGTAGTGAAGAAGAAAATGTAGAGGTTGATGTTGTTAGTAGTGACACTAGGCAAAAACCCAATCCTAAAGCTGATTTGTTTAAATGCCCTTCCAACATTATGAAGAATTTTGCAAAAGGTCCTTTTAATAGGAAAAAACCTCTTCTCCAATATGTGACACCTAGGCCAAAAGATACAAAGAATTCGGGAGGGACTAGGGTGTGGGATTGTCATGTTTGTCTTGATGATTTTAGGGGCAGCTATACAAGAGTGAAGTCACATTTTTTAGGTGTTACATGCCAAGGAGTCAAAGCTTGTCCTAACCTAACCGATGAACAAAAATTAGAATGTCAAAGATTGCACTTAGAGGCTGAAATGGAGGGGCAAAATTTGACAGTGACATCACCATCCATTCCCTCACAATCATCTAGGCATATTTCATCCGCCATTGGTACTAGTGGCAGCCCTAGTGGGTCTAGAGGGAAGAGAAAGATAAGTAGTAGTGAGAAGGGCTCGGTGGAAAGTATGTTTAATGCACAGGCAAAGGAGAAGTGTGAGGCATCCATTGGTAGATTCTTTGTTGCTAATGGTATCCCATATAATGCAGCCCGTTCCACTTATTATAAACAAATGGTGAAAGATATTATGAGCATGAATTCCTCATTTGTGCCCCCGGTGAGCATAAGCTACGAACCACTATCCTATATGAAGAGTACTCAAAGGTTGCTTTATTATTTGAGGATATGAGACGCACTTGGGTTAGGACAGGCTGCTCTATTGTGATGGATGGGTGGACCGATGTTAGACATCGGCCACTCATTAATATCATTGTCACATCCCCTGTTGGCTCTTATTTTTTGAGAGCCATAGATTGCTCAGGAAAGAAGAAGGATGCAGATTTTCAGTTCACCATTTTGCGAGATGCCATAGAAGAGATTGGGCCCTCTAATGTTGTACAGGTTATCACAGATTCTACACCTGTGTGCAAATCAACAGGTTTGATGATAGAGGGTGCTTATAAGCACATATTTTGGACCCCTTGTTGTGTTCATTCCTTGAACAATGCATTGAAGGACATAGGGAAGATTGAATGGGTGAAGCAAATGGTGCTAGAAGCTAGAGAAGTGCAAATGTTTATTTGCAACCACCACACTTCACTTGCTCTATTCAGGCCCTTCTCTAAGAACGAGTTCCTGAAACCAGCCGAGACAAGGTATGTCAATTATAATTATAGTTTACTTTTAGTTTGTTTTAACTTTAAGTTATTTAAAAAAATTATTTATAAGTTTACTTACATGTGATGCTTTTTGTTTTAAATTTTAATCATTAATGTTTAAGTTTAAATTTTTAATTTTTAATTGTTGCTATAGGTATTGCACATATTTCATCTTGATGGAGAGGATGATTGTGGTGTATGAGGCCCTTCAATTGATGGTGGTGAATCCAGAGTGGGGACGATGGTCTCATTCTAAGTCCACTGAAGGAAAAGCAGTGAGGCAAAGGATCCTTGATGAGAGTTGGTGGTCCACAATGAAGTAAGTTGTTGGTTTTTAAATTTACTATTAGTCTTTTGCTTGCTGATTTTCCTACTAATAATCTTAAAATTCTTAAAATTCTAATTCTGTTTTTTGTTTTTTTGGCATTTTGATCTTGCAGATACATTTGCTCTGTCATAGCGCCCATTGTTGATGTCAGTAGATATGCTGATACTGACGCTCCTAGTTTAGGAGAGATCTATGAGACTATTGACAGCATATTGGGTAAGATGAAGAGAATTTTTGCGGCAAAGGATCCTACATTGGGCTTTTTTTATGAGGAGCATATTAGGCCTATTGTGACGCGGAGGTGGAACATAATGAATACCTCGCTTCATATGACAGCATTTGCTCTAAATCCCAAATGGTATGCACAGTTGGGTGGAAGGGGTCTCCCATGTGATGATCCTAAGGTTTTGGATGGCTTCACAAAAGCAATTGATAAGATGTATTCAACTCAAGATGCCTCTACTCTTCGTGCACAGTTCCTTGACTTCACCAACCTTCGTGGCCCAAACTTGGGTAAGCCACAAGCAAGGTTGGATAGAGTTGTTTTGGCACAGAGGGATCCTATTGGATGGTGGACTTGGCATGGGAGAGATACACCTGAGTTAAAGATACTTGTCGGTCGCCTCCTTTCACAGGTTGCTAGTTCTTCAGCTGCAGAGAGGAACTGGTCCACATATTCATATATCCACTCTATCAAGAGGAATAGACTTACCTCTAAAAGAGCGGAGAAGCTAGTGACAGTGCATCATGCTCTTCAACTTGTCGATCGCCAGACTCCAGAGTATAGGCAGACACCAACTTTGCGATGGGATGTTGAGCCTGAGGATGTGGCCCAGATAGATGAGGATGACATAGCACCAGGACTGATTGGGGTTCCATTAGATGAGACTATGCTTCCTGTGGAGGATGACAGTGAGGAGGATTCTGATTTTGATGCCATGGATTAGTAGAGGCACAATAGGAGCAGCAGTCTGCTTCATTTTCTATGTTTTGCTTTTTATGTTGAACATGAACATGATTATGATACATTGATTATATGATACTTATTACTTTATGGCAGCCTATAGCTTTGGGCATATTTTGATTTTGATTTTCAAATTTATGATTTATCATGCTTATCATTGTGAGTCTTATGATATTGGCAATGGTTAATAACTTAATGTTCATTGTTCAGTGTTCTCTGATATTGTATTGATATGCATTTTGAGAATTGGATACTAAAATACTAAATAGTAAAATACTAAAATCGGATATTATTTCATAGATGGCATTCAAATGTTGTATGGTATGGTTCTATAATGTTTAAATGACATGCTTTGTGCTTAATGTCATATGAATGACATGTATATTTACAAATTTCAATGTATATACTATATTTTAAAATTTTCCTATATATATAGCCGTCCCCGTCCTCCCCCCCCCCGTCCTCAAAATCGCCAAAAAAATTTGCCGTCCCGGAAACCCGTCCCGCCGTCCCCGTACCGGAAACTTGGGGGAACATAGCTTTTTATTTGTTGGATGAGATTACTTGTTGCAGCATCATTTTGTCACTCTTCTTTGGCTTCTACCACTTAATTTTCTTGTAATTTGAAAGGGCACACAATAAGGCTTCATCTTTTTCATCCTACTTGAAAAGTGCATCAGCTACAATATTTTCCTTCCCTTTCTTGTATACAATTTCAAAGTCACATCCCAACATCTGAGTGACCATTTTGGTTGCTCTTCTAAAGATAGTCTTTATTCAAAAAATATTTTAGGCTATCATGATCTGTCTTAACCTTGAAGTGTCGACCCATTAAATAAGGCCTCCATTTTTTAACTACACGAAGGATTGCTAGCATTTCCTTCTCATAAATAGGTTTGAGTTGATTTTTACTTTTTAATTGACAATTCTCAAAAGCAATTGGTCGACCTTCTTGCATGAGAACTACTCCTATCCCATTTCCAGAGGCATCACATTCCACAATGAATTCCTTGGTGAAGTCCAGAGTGACAAGCACTAGAGTTGTACACGTAGCCTTCTTCAATTGCTCAAATGCTACATTAGCAGATTCATTCCAATGAAAAGAATCCTTCTTCAATAGAAGTGTTAAGGGGTGCTGCTATACAACCTCACAAATCTTCTATAGTACCCTGTCAATCCCAAGAAACCCCTTAGCTTCTTAATGGTTTTTGGAATAGGCCATTCCATGATAGCCTTAATTTTGTTAGGGTCCACCTTTACTCCATGTGAAACTATGCGTCCAAAATACCTCACCTCCTTAAGAGAAAAGGCATACTTGGATGGCTTAGAATAGAGTTGATGATCTTCAAGTAATTGTAAAGCTTGATCTACATGTTGCAAATGTTCTTCCCAAGTCTTGCTATAAATTAATATATCATCAAAAAACACTAACACAAACTTTCTCAAGAACTTAAAAATGGAAAATCAACCTTTGGAATGTTGATGGTTCATTGGTAAGACCGGATGGCATCACCAAAAATTCATAATGAACCTCATGAATTTGAAATGTTATCTTGCAAATATCTTCCTCCTTAATCTGAATTTGGTGATAACCTGATCTAAGATCTAACTTGGTAAAATACATAACTCCATTTAATTCATCTAGAAGATCATCGATGTCTGGAATAGGAAACTTATCTTTAATGGTGTACTTGTTGCAGTGTAATGAGACTCGAACTCGGCAAGTGTAACTTGACTCATGACCCGGCTCGGCGGTGACTCGGCGGCGACTCGACAAAGTGAAAAAATCTCGAAATTTTAAGATTTTTTAAAATTTAAAGAACATTCCATGCACCCATTATTGAATAAAGCGTAAAGACACAATAACATCATTAAATACAAGATAATTTGATCATAATGCACATGCCACATACTTAAAAACTTAAAACTTAAAAGTCAAACATCGATTACATAAGTACAATACTACAAAGTTACAAACTTACAAAGGTAAATTGCTAAAAGTAAATACTATATTACTAGTAATTAAAGTCAAACTAAGATAAATCCATGCAAACCATCAAACTCTATATGTATTATCATTTATACATTATGAAATCCAACACATCAAGATTCAATAGTCATCATCAAATTCAAATGTTCTAAATGCTGATCATATATTAAGTTAAACTGTTAAACAAAAAGTTAAAACAAGACTATAAGTCTACAACTATGGCTCCTAGTCGGAGTTCTCATCATCATCCTCATCCTCAGGCTTATCCTCATCGTCATCCTCATCCTCATCCCCAACCTCAGCCTCAACCTCAGGCTCAGGCTCAGTATAATCTATAAAATGCCTCTTAGTAAGGCGTCTAAGGTAGGTCCTGGATGTCTCAGTAGCCATAGCATCGGCTTGTGAGGTGCCTCTACGATCAACTATACTCTCTGCCTCTGGCTCTGCCAATGTCTGTGAGGTGCCCCTAGGAACAACTGGAGCTCTCTGGTCCTCTGCTGCCATAGCCACAACCTTAGCCTGGCCCTCTCTATCTGCCTGGTCAAGCCACTGTAGGTCATCATCATCAAAGACAGGATCAGTAGCCTCAATGATCCAATCAGAGTCTGGATCAACCTCCTCTAGAGTAATCGGAGAGGTGTCACTATCCAAATCTCCCTGATCCTAATGCGCAGGTTGTAGTGCACAAAGACTAGACTATTCATTTTCTGCACAAAGACTAGACTATTCATTTTCTGCACAAACAACTTGTTACGCCTCTTCGAGTGGATGTGCTCGAACATGCTCCAATTGCGCTCACATCCAGAAGCGCTACTTGGCTGGCTCAAAATGCGGGTGGCGATTTGCTGAAGGTTTTCGGTTGAAGGCCCAAACATTTGCCACCATCTATCTGAATTTTGAAAAAAGGAAAACAAAAATAATTAGTCTTATTTCAAAATTTGAACTTTAAGTTTAAAGCTAGAAATTTAGAAACTAGATTGTATAAGGCTTAAGCTACAATCTTTAATTGGCTACAATTTTGTACGACCTTCTTTGCAAATTTGACTTGAAAAAATGGGCCCTGATGCATTATTATAGGCATCCATCTCAAGCAATATATCTGTGGGATTAGGGGACATCTTCGATATCACTGTGTATAGGCCACTAAGAACCTCCTCATCTGCCTTGAAATCATCACAGAAACGATATGCCGGATTTAGGTAATAAGCTACTGCATGGATGGGCTTATGAAGCTGATTTTGCCATCTCCTATCAATTATGTCCCAAATAGGGTCATAGTTTTCCTCAACTCCTACATATTTGGCCTTAATAGTCTCCTTGACCCTATCCATGGCCTCATAAATGTAGCCCATAGAAGGCTTCTTGCGATCAGCAACTCGTAGGAGAGCTACAAGGGGCTCGGTGATCTACAAAACAATTAAACAAAAAAACAATTTAGTGAATGATGAAACTTTGCAAAGTTGCATAATGAAAATAAAACAAAAATATGTATGAGACAAATTAATTTATAAAATTTTAAGACTTAAGCTTTTAAAATTTAAATTTTAAATTACCTCCACAATCTTCAAACATGGCTCCCAAAAATCATCATCATCATAAATGCATTTTGTTGTATCTATCCCTGCAGGGCTGCTCGCAAAGGAGGAGGAACTCCATTCTGGACCAACAAACATGCACCTCAACTCTAACCTTGAACTCAGCAAGGATTTTAGTGTGACAAAGTTAGAGGCAAATCTTGTGATACCAAGACGAGCCAACTCCTTTTCCTTTGTCTATTTCCTCATAGTGTTGAGGACCAAGGCATGATTATAGATGAACTTACAAAGATTTTTGGCCTTGGTAACACATGATTTCACCGATACAAGCTTGTCAATATCCTCTAACATGAGGTCGATGCAATGGGCCACAGATGGAGTCCAAAAGATTTTTGGGTGTCTCTCCATCAATAGTTTTCCTGCAGCAATTTTAAATTAGTTAGTAAACAATGAAAATTTTTGATGTATTAAAAAACTTTTAATTTTCAAAATTTAATGAAAAACTAAAACAAATTTTTTAGAAGTAGAACTTAGAAAGTTAGAAGTTAAAATTTTACCTGCAATAACATAATTAGCTGCATTATCTGTCACCACTTGGACAACATTGTCTTCCCCCACCTCCCTTATGACCTCCTCAATAGTCTCACATAAGAATTTTGCATTTTTCACACATGAGGAAACATCTATGGACCTCAAAAACATGGTGGATCTTGAAAGTGAAAATTAAACAAAATAATTATCATTCAAGAATCAATACTCAATAAAACAAAATTTTCGTTATTCAATAATAGTATACATTAAATTTTAGACTTCAAGAAGTAGAGCATGATGAATTACCTCCACTAGAAATAAGAAAATTTAGGAGGGTTCTGGACCTCCTATCTGCCCATCCATCTGTCATGATGGTACACCCCTTTTGGCTCCAAATCTTTTTGTGGTCGTCCAACTCAAGTTTCATCTCCTCAACCATATCTAGCAAGAGGGGGCCACTCAACTCATCTTCAGTGAGGGCTTTGAACCTTGCACCACAGATGGAAATTGCATCAATCATCCCCTGCCAATAAGGAGTCCTATTACATTTATAAAAACATTTTAATTAGCATATTTCAAATTTTCAACATCAAGTTAAAAGTATAAAATTGAATATAAATTTTAAAACTTAAAACGTAAAGCAATCAAATATAAATGAAGTTGAAAACTTGAAGTACCTGGCAGCTATAAATGGAATGTCGCAGAAAAACCAAAACTTGCAAATTGCTCTTACTCCAGCTTCATGTATCTCCCTATTCAAGCCCATGCTCTCAAGTGAGGGTTGTGCACTAGGAGTGGTACGCAGTACAAAAAAGTTGTCCAACTTGCTAGATTTTCTGACTCTAGGACGAAGAATAGCAGCACTACTAGAAGGGGCAGCAGCAGTAGCATCACTAGAAGTGCAAGGAATAGATGTCGAAGAAGCACGAGCAATAGAAGCACTAGGACGATAGGGGGGACTGGAAGAACCTTCTCCAACACAACCTACTGACTCAGAAACATTTGCAGATGAGCGTGGAAGGGAACTAGAACCAATTTGAGTTAACTCTTCTAATTGTTTTTTTTTTAATTCTTTTTCTTGTTCATATTTTTCCAAGGCTACATAACAAAAACGTTGAGCCTCAACAATTGCAGCTCCACAAGGCTCAATATCATGACCGCGTAAGCCAGCAATATGGTATTTTAATCTATTTATCCCCCCACTATTAATGGTTTTGCAAAATAGGCATTTTGTTTGAGTTCTCTTTCTACCCGAAAATTCTATGGTGAACTTCCAACACTCATCTTTTTTGTTGCCTTTAGAGAGCTTGGGTTTTTTACCTCCAGAACCCATTATGACTTAATTAAGGAAAAATGTAAAGGTTGCTGCTATAAGACATTTTAGACCAAATATTACCATTTCAGCATTGCATTTTATGAAGATGTAAAGTTATAAAAAAACTCATAAACAAACAAAAAAAATTCATGCAAAAAACCCATAAGCATAGACAAAAAAAATCAAAATCTAAACAATCAAGTCTTACCTCTTTCAAATGCTTTGGGAAGTGTTGAGAAGAGTTCCTATAAACTCCTTGATGATCTAAATGCAAGCTCCAATGTCACAAATGCAAGCTCCAATGTCACAAATGCAAGCTTTTCTCCTCCTCCTTTCAGCAGGTTGCAAAACAAGAAAACTCTATTTCTCTTCTACCTCTCTCTCTCTTTCTTCTTTTCACTATAGACTATTATGGGAGCCCTTTTAGGGTTATATGAGTGAGAAATGTAAAAATAAAACATTAAAAAAAGTTGCAAATAAATTATATTTTAATGGTCGAATTTTTGCCTGCCGCGGCCGAGTCAAGCTCAGTCAGGTCAGGCGAGCCACTCTGTGACTCACGAGTCAGGCGAGTCACTCCTTGTGACTCGCCGCTCGCGGGTCACGAGTCATTGTGACTCGGCGAGGTCAGCGCAACTCGCTGACTCGCGTGACTTGCCGCGAGTCATGTTACCCTGACTTGTTGAGCACTCTATAATTTGGACACATCTGCCAAGTTTCATCCTTCTTATGCACCATCACAATAGGTGAGGAGTAAGCACTTTGGCTATGCTTGATAATCTTTGCCTCTACCATTTCCTCAACAATTTTTTCTATCTCACTTTTTTGTATGTGTGGGTACCTATAAGGCCTGATGTTTGGCGACTGGCTCCTTGGAACTAGTCATATGGCATGGTCATGATCCCTCTTAGGAGGAAGTCCTATAGGCATATCTCCAAGAATCACCGAGTGACAATCAATTATTCCTTGTAAATATAAATGAGTAAGAGCATTAGATTGAGAGACTTCTAATGAACATAGCTGGGCCACAAATCCATCCGCTCCCTTTTTAAGAAACTTCTACATTTGATGAGAGCTTACCATTTGTGGGGATTTTTCCTTCAATCCCCTTAGCTCCACTACTTTTCCTTTTGCTTGAAATCACATGAATAGTTCTTGGAAGTTCATCTCAATTGTTCCCAATGTAGTAAGCCATTGTACTCCCAAAATAATATTCGTCGCACCCATGGATATCGCATACATTGGGGTATCAAGTTGATAATCTCCCATGGATAATTTGATGCTATGACACTTCCTTAAACAACTAATTGTGCCCCCATTTGCAATCAAAACCTGAAACTCTGGGGCTGGATATATAAAACAATTTAGAAGAGTTGCCAACTTTTTGTTGATGAAATTATGAGTGCTAGTTGAGTCGATCAACATTGTTACTTTCTGCTTCTTTAAGAAATCCACTACCTTGAGAGTTTGTGGTGCACTGAAACTTGAAAGTGCATTATAAGAAATGATTGGTTGAGAATCATGTGATTCCTCGCCTGACTCCCTATCCTCCTCCAATATGGGTTCATGCTCTTCTTCCTCACTTGGACTTCCAATATAGAACGATTTCTTTTCACTACATTTATGTCCTCGACTATATTTGCTATCACAATTGAAACACAATCCTTTTGCTCTTTTCTCCTCAATTTGTTGTGGAGTCAACCTACTAGATTAAGGAAGAGGTGTTGAATATCCTTTTTCTCTTGTCACATTAGCCCCTTGCTTTCTAGGAATCAAGAACTTCTCCTATACCCTACGTGCCAATATAAAAGACTCATTTACTGAACTAAGACAAAACATGCGTACCTCATGTTGAATGTGATCCTTGAGACCACCCAAGAATAAATCATTCAAGTTCTTTGTAATTATATCCACTCTTAAGGACAGATTTTGGAATTTTTGAATATAATCCTTAACTAATCCTGTTTGTTGAAGCTTAGCAAGTTGGCTAAAGAAGTTTTCTAGAAGTTTTCTATCACACTATTACCATATTGTGTTTGGAGTTCTTTTGTAAAAATTGACCATGATACAGTGAGACCCTTTTTCCTCCTATGAGTACAAAGCCAACAATACCAAATGAATTGATCTAGTTCTAGATATAAGGAAGCCATCGTGACGTTTTGTCTATATGGGGTTTGATGTACTTCAAAAAAATTCTTCATTTGATTTGTCCACGTTAGAGGATCCTTGCCATCAAATTTGTGCATATCCACCTTTGGAAAAAAATTTCTAGATCTCGTAGGAATATTAAAACTTGTGTCATTATTAGTCAACCTGAAGGTTTCACCTTGACTGCTTGAGAGCTCCTTCCTTGTTTCATTCATATAGGTGCTTAACATGCTTTGTATATCTGATATATCTCCTCGTACGTAACACATCCCTCTTAACCTCTTCTCTGAACTTACTTAGTTCCTCATTGGGATTACTATCCTCTATTGTCTCCCAATCTTGATCAGAGGATTTCCCTTGTGTGGTAGCATTCTTTTTGCCTCTTGTTGAAGGCCCCGTCATGATGGAAACCAAAAATTTTGAAATAAATCACACAAATGAAATCTAAATTCTCTAAAAAAAAAAATTTTACTGTAACTTATAGGGCGAAGATACCCTTACTCAAAAAAAATCCCAAAAAATTTAGCAAATTTGCTCCCTTGAGAGCGAATTTATTTTGCAATATTTTGCTTATTTTTTCTTCAATTTCTCCAAGCTTTGAAATTTAGGCTCCTCTAATATGTATTCAAAACCCATTACAAGTTATACTCCAATTCAACAAAATGTGAGAGATATGAAGATCTCAATAAATTGTGTAGAAATAGTAATTCTGCAATAATTCGCTCAAATTTGCTCCAATTCCTTTAAAGTTTGGACTATAGCTTCTTTAATATGGTCTTCAGAAATTCTTTAAAAATCTTTGAAAAATTCGCTAAAATCTGAAAGTTATGCTCTTCCCGAAATTGCCCCAATGTTGAAAAAAATCTTGTCTCTATGGTGCCAAGATCATGCTCTGATACCACTTGTAATGAAATAACTTGCATGATAGAAGAAATAATATAAAATATTACATAAATATTTAATAATAACTAAGAGTAATAGGCCACTTCGAGGGGGCAACCTCCAAATATCTCCAATGAGAACACACTTCACAATATGATCTTATAATAAGAATCACAACCTACTATATATAGCCAATTATGCTTAGATTGAACAGACAAAACCCTACATGACACCTAGGCTGACTTACCTACCTAAATAATAATATAATAATGATAACATGACTTAATTAAGGATTAAGATAGCCACAAGTTGACTATTCATAACCCTATATACACCAATATTAAGGGCGTGGCAAGGGAAATATGGAGTCTTTGTGAAAGCTGAAGATATCTAGATTCATCACACTTAGCAAAGCCAAGAGAGGATGTCTTCATCAATTAAAAGAATTGCATGGATGGTGTCTTGTAACTGTCAACACATGTTGTCTTGATCACCTCTTTAGCAAAGATTAAAATGTTGATTGGGAGGAGTGGTGATTGTGAATACACTAGAAGTTTGTTTGTCTCCTTCCTTGTATCTCCTAATGTGACAATAAAACTTCAGTGTAATTGTCGTCCTTCAGTAAATAGCATCATATTTTTTAGAATATATGAGTTGGAAAAAAAAGTCTTTGAGCGACACTTTATTTCTAGGCAATTCGAATTCACATTTGTAACAGCAAGGCAGAAGAAATTTATAATGACAAAGTGAATTTTTGTGGTGCATGTCCTACTTATAGACAGAACACAACTTTTGAATAATTTGAATGATAACTATGTTTAATCAAAGACTATGTAACGATAGCATAAAACATAACCAGTATGCGTAGGGAGACTTGATCAATTATTCATTACTTAAAAGATATGATACAAGTTAACAGGTCAAATGTGCAAAGAGTTTAAACGGGCGCAGTGCATTGTGGGTTGTAATGAATCGAGTTGGAGATATCAGGTTGTATACTGCTCATTAGTTTATTTAGTAGTTAGCGGATGGGACACAAATGCTCAACATTGACGACAATGTATGTTCATGCAAGTCAGACGACCTTGAGAAGGTATGATTATTTCAGAATTATAGTGAGGTAGCTTCACGGGTGTAAGGATTACTGGCACTATCAGCATCTTGTGGTATGGTGAGAGCTGAAATTGGAAGTGGCTTGAGCTGGACTATAGATGAACTATTTTGATTGTCTAGAAGCTAGGGACTGCTTGAATGTTCTTTTGCAGACCATCTACAAGTTACACAACATACATATCAGAGGAGTATTGGACATTGCGCATTCAACTATTATTTGTCGAAGCCTTTTGAAGATATAATTTGTGTACTGCTCATTGGTTTACTTAGAGTTAGCAGGTGGGACACAAATTTACCAAGTTCACAAGTTGGGTTAGGTATGGCTCACCATTGATGACACTATACATTCCTGCAAGTCGGACAACTTTGAGAAGGCATGATTCATTCAAAACCATAGTGAGGTAGCTTCACAGGTGTAAGGAAGAGTGGCACTATCAACATCTTGCGGTACGGTGAGAGCTGAAACTGGAAGTGGCTTGAGCTGGACCATAGATGAACTATTCGAAGTGTCTGAAAGCTGGACACTATTTGAATGTTCTTCTACAGACCATCTACAAGTTCAACAACATACATATCAGAGGAGTATTGGAGGAGCAACAACTTACATTTGCGCATTCAACTCTTATTTGTTGGAGCCTTCTGAAGATATAATCTATGTGAGAGAGGGAGCTTTGATTACTAAGAATAGTGAATGTTATATATTAATAATAGTTTTATAGATTCTGATTCTCAGTGGGAAGCACAGTGATTCTTCCTGAGGCTGTGAAAGCTGTCAGAGATTGACTTGCAAAAATGGAGGGAGGAGAAAAGATTTATGTTGAAGTGCCTTCTATAGGATAAATTCGACATCGGTATTTGTAGCAAGAGGGCTACAACGATTTTTGAATGGATCTAGTTTGGCATCAACATATATATTAGCACTATTTTGAAGAGTTCATGAATTTTGTTATATATACTTATAGCATTGATATTTATGATAACTTAATTTTCTCTCTCTTGGTTGCGAGTATGCAACAAGATAAAAATTACATATTCAAAGGGAGAGTGATGTTAAACTTCCGAGGAAAGTTTCATTTGCCATCTTCTTATGATGATTAAAGGAGTTCTTAATTAAGAGGGAGTTCACATGGAATCCCCACCTTTCTTATACATGCTTTTAATACTTGTGGTATTGTAAAATTTGAGGCTCTTATTTTTCCGTGTTGATTATGATTTCTTATTCATGTGAAATTAATGATAGTTATAAGGTCAACCTGATAATTCTTTCACATATGAGAGATTTATAATGAACACCATATGTTGAGAGAGTCCATGATGTCATCATGTTGAGAGATTTTCTTATGGGAGTTAGAAGTCATGTTTAGAGATTCCATGTCTATATCACGTTGAGATAGTTTGTAATAAAATGTTGGTTGTAAACCTTACTAACTTGTCATGTTGAGACATTCCATGACAGCATCACATTGAGTATGTGATGAAAGTTGATTATGATTTTTTTGTAGGTTTTTCATGTTGAGTGATTCCATGATCATGAGAAATTGTTGCAGGTCTATCATGTCGAGTGATTCCATAGTTATTAACAATAAGTAAATTGTTCTTTTCATGTTGAGAGATTCCATGACAACATCATGATGAAAGCAAGTTGTGTTTCTTGCAGGGTTATCATGTTGAGTGATTCCATGAATTTTATAGAATCTATGTGATTAGATTTGATCATTGATATTTTGGTTGCAAGCCTTGTGTGATTGTTCAGCTAAAAATTTCTCTCGCTAAAAAGGAGTGTTGGAGATGGCAACTGCAATAGAAATCTTTATCACAAGGCGTTAATACCATTATCGTCACCTTTAGCTGAAAAGGACATTTATAATAACTTGTAATATTAAATATTAAGACATGTCATGCAACTTGTCTCGAGGCATGGAAATACGAAGAGATGAATTTGAAAATAAAGTATATTTTGGGAAATTAAAGAGACCTTCGGTTATACTGTGAAGAGTTTCTCTGTGTTATATATATCGCATCAAGCAAAAGGCATCGCACACTTGAACATTTATGATCAATAAAATGATATTTGTTGTGTGGTTGGGTTTTTTGATTCATTCTAGAAGGGTTTTACCAAGGTATCTTCTGATGTTTGTTTTAGTGTTATGTTTCCCTTATTGTTGTTTATCATTGATTTGTGGGCTAAATCCAACATATTTATGTTCCAATTCTTTACCTGGATTTCTTGATAATCATTTGCAAGCATTTAAACTTCATTTAAAGATATTTCAAGCAACCAAATACAGTCTGAAATTAAAGGACAGCAAGATAGACGATGCATGCAAAGAGTTTGACAAAATGTCAAACATCTAAAAGTGAAACAATTTGATGTTGGTTGGAGTTAGAAGCTGTTGGGGTTATTACAATAAGCTTGAAAAGTATCTGATAGATATCCTTTGGGTTGATGGCACGGGGAATAATAGAAGACATTGTGGGAAATGGGATTGGTGTTGCACTCCTAAAGAGATTGGAGGCCTCGGGCTCAAAGACCTATACGCTCTTGGTATTTCTCATCTCTAAATGGATATATAAGAGCATACAGGGGAATGAACCATGGAAAGGATTGGTTAGAAATAACATTACCGAAACTAGAGTTAAAAACGGTAAACAATGGAAAGACATTTCTTTTTGTGAAAGTTGAGAGAGATAATGCAAATTTAAGTACCCATACTGTAATGACCCTGCTCAAATCTAATCCCAAAATGTTGATAAAGGCTCAAGAAAAAACTTTGCATACAAGGGTCATATGACTGATATAAAATTTCAGTTTGCTTTTATGGCTCTTTCCTTCACTTAGCATCAATAAGAATGCTTGCAAGAAGACTCTAAATTGACTAAACAATGACCTAACATGAATGTGCAACTAATTTTGGCAATATTCAATGCATATATACGATCTAAGCATGAAAAATGAAGACCTACAGCCAACTGGCATTTTTACAAACAGTTGGTATGCAAACTAACTGGCTGATAAATAATGATATTGAATTGCTCAAATGACACCAGCAACTATTATCTTCTCAATTGCAATGAAATTTCTAATACAATGCTCATGAAATATGGCCAAGACTCTTGGCATTTACATGGGTTACAAAAATGATAATGTTGGTATAATGCACACCTACAGCTGAAACTTGTAACACCTAAAATGCAATGCTAACAAAGGAACCTAGTTGAAGATGGCTGTAATAGTTTTCTCTAATACTGTCTTTCTGCTTTGCTTTTTTCTATTATGCTTTTTCACTTGCTTTTTTTAGATCTGCTTTTCTCACTTCTTTTTTTTCGAACTACTTTTTCGGATCTGCTTTGTCGAGCAGCCATAGCTAAGTCCTCAAAATCACCAGAATTAGTAAGTTGGAAAAGACCATTATCCACCCATTGCAACGATAGACTAAGTTGCCTATCAGTGATGGTACACTGATGTGAACTCCAACGTAGTACACATCGAGCAAAATGACTATCCTCCCAACAAACTAAATCCGAATGTTGCCTTTGCCGACAACAATGTACTCTTCTCCACCACCAAAATTAACAGAATCTAAATAAGGATGGTAGTCAATGAACCAATCTCTATAGTGGGTGAAATGATGAGAGTATTGCAAGCATGAATGTTGATGATATTCCTATGGGGGAGTATTGCAAATATATTACTATGATGATATGTTACATTCATGACTAAGTTTTTCATTGATGTCAACATAGAAGTTTTTTGTGGTATCTGACAAAAGAACAGCGGAAAGATCAAGTTGCTACGGATGGCTAATTGAGTATTATACCTATG
This sequence comes from Cupressus sempervirens, assembly GCA_028749045.1. Lineage (NCBI taxonomy): Eukaryota > Viridiplantae > Streptophyta > Pinopsida > Cupressales > Cupressaceae > Cupressus > Cupressus sempervirens. The sequence goes on from CM053790.1 coordinate 113,028,234, forward strand.
TGAGGTTATGAGAGATACTTCTAAGTATCTAGTATATGCAATTAACATCGGAAGAAGAAATGATAAGCCTAGAAGAAGTTATGTAAGTTTTGGTGATGTTTGTTCTGAGATAGAATTTACAAAGGCATGCTCTGGTAAACTTGTTATATCTCTTAGCAAAGTTGATATTCTAAGAATCGAGGTTGAGGACATGAAGAAGACATGTTGATGATGACATGGCTAAGTTCATTCGTCACAATATTGTGTGTACAGAAAGATATTTAAGTTGTAAGTCGGAAGATTAATGTTATTGCTAAGTGTAACGTGTTCTTAATGTGGTCCGATAATAATTAATTGAGAAGGTTTAACAACCAACTCAAGGAATTGTTTTGAGAACTTGGTATAAAGGAACAACATTTTCCTTTATCAAGTATGACATGAAATATATTGATGAAAAGAGATGGTAAGCAGAAAGAGAAAAAGGAATGCGAAGTTGAGTAGAGCAGTGCGAAAGTGAAGGAAACTTAATTGTCGAGGTTTTCCGGAGTGATCTGAGGTTTGATATTTGGATCTAAGGTTCGTGACCTGGTCTACAAGGTTTGACAGTGATTGGTTCGGTTGATAGAACAAAGGAAAGAACATAACAATAAACTGTATGTTTGAGCAATGAGCCCTTATTGTAGTTGAAATTGCATATTTGGGCAGTGGGCTCATCTTGCATAAATTGTACCACAACTCCTAACAAGGTTGGAATCTCCTAACATGGATTCAAAGTCTCCCTCCTCTAACAAGGAATATTTATATTAGTGCATCATCTTGTGGGCATCATTCCCACTGAGGTCTTCCCTCTGATCAAGGGTTTGCCTAGTTAACATATCTAGTGTAATTGTCTATGTGCATCTTATTATGGTTGCTATTTACTTTGGTTGAATAGTTAAGTTTGTTTAAAGAAGATAATTGTTTTAACTATCAGATAACTGATTCACCCACCCCCCTCTCAGTTATCTTGGTGGACTATTATTTCTAACAAAAAGGCACCCAAATCAATATATCAGAAGACAACTTCACATGATCTATAGGTTTCTTAGTCATGAAGGTGTTAAAGGCGGATTTCGACAGCTTAGTGTGCTCTGCACTATTTGCTTTGGGTTGCGAACCCGATTCCTTAGATTGACGAACTAAGCATTTCCGACATCCAACCTTCATGTGACCATACTTATGGCAATAGTTGCATTGGATGTTCTTTTTCCTTGAGCCTTCTAAAGCTGGAGCAAAGGACTTCTACTGAGAAGACTGTTGAAACTTGCCTTTATCCTTCTTAAAGGATTTAGGAGCAAAGGTTTGCTCTGTGCAGGTGGAGTTGGAATTGTTGTTGAACTGTTGTTTCTACCGATCTTGTTGAAGCAGGAGTGTGCAGAGATCTGTGAACTTCATATCAACACCAATAGAAGTGATGTGGAGAGTCTCAATAAAATGCTTGTAGGACTTGGGCAAACTTTTAAGGGTTATGACCACAATGTCCTCTTCCTCCATCTTGCGTCCAATGACAAGCAACTGATTACAGATTTCCTGAATCCGACTCATGAAGTTTCTTTAAATGCTCCCATATCTCGGCAGTTATTTTGGCAGATGGAATTTGAGGGAGTTGATCATCAATTATGGATAATTTGAGAAGCATCACCGCCTCCTAATTATTTAAATCCCATGTATCTTGATCAGTTATAGTTGCAGTCGGACACTTTCTAACACCCAGAACAATCTGATAAGTATTTCGATATTCAAAGATTGCCGGTATCCATTGCTTCAATGTGCTATAATTCTAACCATTGAATTCTGAATTTCCCTCAAGTAGAGTATTGGTCAAAGATGCCATACCACATTTTTCAATGAAAAAAGTGAAAATTTGTGAAGACACGTACTTCGAGGAAAACAAACAAAAGCCCAGAAAAATTGAATGGGTACTTAGAAGAGAGCTCGAAAAACCAAAAAAAGAATATGTTGTCAATTTCTGGATCCACTGGCTCGAAAATCAAGCCACAAAAATTGAGGCACATAGAAAAATCTGATGACAACCTAGTTGAGCTCTCGAAAAACCCACTAAAAATTTGTAATCAGATAAGATAAGATAATAATATTAATGTCCAACAAAAAACCAAAAAGGTTTATGAGACTAAGCATACAAACAAAAGCGTCGGCCACACCAGAAACAACAAAATGATGTTGGAAAAGAAACAAAACAAGACAAAAGACCAAGAAACACAAGGTAAGAACTATGAGTCCTTCCTTGGTACAAAGTAATCAAAGATAGAAGGATATAACTGTGGACGATTCAAAGTCTTTGATCTTCGTTGAGATCCACTGGAGGATTGTTGTTGCCTGAAAAGACTGATACAGTATCTGACTAATCTAGGAGTAGTGTTGGAAGGCCTTTTAACACCCTGTGATAGAGACAAGGGGGAGTAAAAGGTGGTAATGACCTAGTCAAAGGTGTGGATCTGAAACATAGCTAATTGAAGAGTATGCTCACAAAATTGGGTAGCCTCCCGAAGATAAAGTGCAAGATAGGGCTGATCAACATAGCTAAAGAACTCTGAGAGAGAGAGAAACAATCCCTGAAAAGACAATAAAATCTCCCTTAGATCTCATAGTAGATAGGGCAACAAAATAAGAAATGGATCTTAGACTCAACCCCTTCCAAAGAACACAATCTGCAAATCCAATCCTCTCTATCCATCAGGTGATCAGTATGGATATGAAGACGATGAGAGCCAACTCTGAAAGAGCCTAGAGAGAATCTAAGGGAATGACACCAACGTCGATAGAGATAAGTAGGTTGCACAATAATACCATCCTAAATCTCAAGAAAATGCTCTGCATAAAATGCCATCTTAGGATGTAATCCCTCAGGAGGATTACTCCAAGTAGTGATAATGTACTGTCTGTAGATATCCTGTCTAACACAATTGTTCAACTCCTGACGAGAGGGGAGGAGATGAGCAAGAGCATCTAACAAGAATTGGTAAGGAGGGAGACGATCAATGTCAATCCTAATCGACCCAACAAAGAGGTGGCAAGGGCATACCAACAGCGAGATCTAGTGGTAGTGTCAAATCTCCTAATGTAAATAGAAGAGCAGTATACAAGATGAGAGTATCTATGATGGTCAACATCAGAGTCCATGAAACCTTGAAGTCGATGGAAAAACCATATCAAGTAAAAAATGGTCGAAAGCCTAAAAGGATGAACTCCAAACTCGGCTAAAACAATACTGTGGGAGGTGAGTTTGTGACATCTGATGATGCGCCGTAAAAATAATGTTTGAATACGCTCAATAGAAGCCAATCAGAAGCAAAAAGAGAAGGCCCCCAAACCACCGAGCCATAAAGAACAGACGGTCTGACCAAGGAGTCCAAGAGGAACAACTTGGACGAAATATCCTGAAAATGATGCCTAAAACACTGCCTCTCAATCATGGCCAGAGATCCCATGCCCTTACTAATCATGGATTGAATAGTTGGTCTCAAACTAAAGCGGGGCCTTGAAAACTTAACACCAAGATATATGTATGAAGAAGTGATCTCAACCTCCTATCCCTAAAAAAAGAAATGAAGATAAGAGGTCTTCAACTCGAGTCTTAGCCAGATTAACTACAAGCTAACGTTGGTCACAGAAAGAGGCCAGACCATCAAGGAGTCTCTATAAACTGTTTGGAGAAGAGGCCAGGAGAACAACATCATCTGCAAAAAGGAGAATGGATATAACACATGATGCAAATAACAACCGTCATCGGAATGCGAAGAGCTCACAAGAAAATCCTCTAGCTCGTCAATATGCAATTCGAACAGAGTAAGAGAAAGAGGGCAACCTTGCTTCACACCAATGGTGCTCTAAATCGGATCGGAGAAGCCCTCTAGAGTCTTGAGCCTACCAATCACCTTCTTGTACAATCTAATAGTCGTAGTCAAAAGCATATCTGAGACCTAAATCTTACGAACAAATATTTGAGCCAAAAAATTTAGGTTTTTGAACAAAACCCTAGTCGATGACCAATGGAAGGAAATAGTTGCAGAAAAATTGGCGATTTCAAGTAGAAGGCGGCCAATTTTTCCACAGAGGTTGTTGGAGCTAGGAGATTCATCACCAACAATTGAGATTTCTCAGGTGTGCGAATGAGAAAACAACAACAAAACGCGTTTGCAAAACATGTCTTCAAAAATGGCACTTTTTTCCAAAAACCAAGGTGGTTGCAGACAAAACCACAATAGAGTGTCTTATTGAAGACTAAGTCACAGCAACAAGTCGTGGTTTGACGATCACATGCAAATTTTTCAAAAATCACAATTTGTACAAAAACCCTAGACGAATGTAGATTGTACAGACAAATTTCTCAAAAACGGAAACCCTAGACAGGTTGCAAAGATAATCACAGAGATAATTTCGAAAAATTATACAAAATAAATTCGAAAGAAATTATAAATTTTCCCTTTTTTTAAGTATTGGCTCTGATACCATATTGCAAAGTAATTGGTAAAATACTTGCTTGATATAAACAAAGACTGAGAGGTCAATGTATACAAAAGAATGAAACAATGTTTCCTTAAGAAACAATCATAAAGAATACAACATTCTATTCTAGCTAAAAGAAAACTAACAGACTAACTAAATATTAGAAACATTCTAATATTTACAATAGATGACAAATAGATAACTATTAGATAATAATAGATAGGCATTTGACTGTCTTGATATAACTAAATTGGAGACGCTTTTACCTCGACTTTGATATCTTGTTGTGATCAGGTTACAAACTATTTCAATTAAATATAATCTAACATCAATTTTATCTAAGCATTTGTCGTTCACAATAAAATCCCACTTACTGGTTGGTGGTTATCATGCTTGTACTTATTTCATCCATATTAAACATACTTATTGCTATTGTACAACCTAAGAAGGATGACATACCAACAAATAAAATTACATACAAACAATTATACCATTTATAAATTGTTTATAATAATTACAAGAGGCAAACCATTCGAGATTCTTAATGAATACTTATTGTTCGCTGAAAAATGTATTATTTTCAAAGTTCTTGTCCATTTGGGTCCCATACTTCCATATATTCTGTTGTACCATGTGTAACAATTATTGACTGCGAAATCTGTAAATTGATTTGTTGTTGTTCATAACAGCCAATAATGATGTCGCCTCGATGTTCTCATCCAAAAGCTTCATTAAGGCGAGATTGAGAGGTCATGTGAAGATCACCGTCAATGCTAGAATTGAAGAGCACATGAATATACTAAGAGGGTGGGGTGCGAGGGGGGGTGGTGTGAATCAGTATATTAACATTTTGCCAGTCAAAACCTTTATCCAAACAATTAACTTCAAATGCTGAAATGAACAATTATGCACATAACATAATAACACAAGATTTGCGTGGAAACCCAATGCAAGAGAAAACCACAACGATAAATGCTTTTATATAAACTTATTCTTTTACAAATTAGTTTGTAGGCTCCAACCTACTAGAGGCTACGACCTCTGTTTATGAGCACCGACTCATTGGAAGCTCTAACTCCCACACTTCACAGGCTCCAACCCACTGGAAGCACCAACCCCCACTTTGTCTTCGTGAGCATTGACCCACTACGCACAAACGTGTTTTCCACATTGACAATGTTGCTTACTTCAACTGATGCTGGACAATCAAATCACTACTTCAAATCTCCACATCCTTTCTATAATTTGAATTTGTTTCTTCTATATCTGCTTATATGTCTCATAAATATATCTGTCCCCAATTTGAATGATATTATAGTTCTTTTAATCTCATCTATTCAACATATATTATATGTCAGCTTTAAATCTGAATATATATATATTTCTTTATTTTCACTCTTCTTATTCTTCTTACATGTGCTTACATTCACACTTATCCTTGACTTATTTCAGATCTATCGATTTTAATACTCCTTTCTTCAACTGCTACTTTTCTTTTCTTTATATATTCTTCTTTCAACACACTCTCCCATTACTTCATTTTATTATTTTTTTTCACTTCACACTATCTTTCTTTTTGAAGCATTCCTTATTTATATTCTAATATAAGACGTGAATTTTCATATTTTAAAAGTCATGTCTTTTCTTTCATTAGATATTTGCAAACTAAACTCACTCACTTTTAATTATATTTTATCAATGATCTCTTATTTAGAGAATGTTATGATACTTGTATACACAACTTAATTTCTTCCTTCGCTGCTGTAATAGTGTCATGTCCCCTTCTCAGCACTAGTATTTTGGGCACCAATTTAATCTATCTCCACATCTGGATAGATTAATGACATTATCTAACAAGATGCCTCCAAGTCACAATGGAAATTTAATTTAATTTACATCAGAACTTTATTAAAGTGTGTGGAATTAAGTCATTTTAATGTTATTAAGCTATTTACTTTATAAAGTGGCTTTAAGTGACTATAGGAAAAAAATGAAGTTTTAATCCCACATTCCTTGCTCCTCGTGTTTCCCTCACTTCGAGGTTATAAATGAGAGCTTGTTTTGGGATTAGAGGACACACAAGATTTTATGAAGGAAAGGATTTCAAGTTCTGGTTGCTTTGATGTGATTGGTCTGAGACTTTGAGGACGAAAACCCTCAAGTCTAAAGCACTAAAGGAGCTGAACGTTACCCCAAGCTTCCTTTAATTTTTCAGTTGATTGGTTTGGGCAAAAGTCGGCAAGGCATAAGATTCTAGTTCAGGCATTAAAGTAGGTACCATTGGCCTTTGCATTTGGAATGGTAAATACAGTAGGTTCTATATAGGTAGCCGAACAGATTACACTAACAACAAGATAATTACTAATTGGGTTTGAGGAAGTGGCAAATAGATAATCCCTATATTACTTCTCAAGAACCGAGTATTTCTTAATCGTTTTCATCTTCACGTGTTTGGGAGGAAACTCAGGCTGGCATAGACTAAGACAAATCTAGGTCACGCCATTAAACACGAACAATTTTCAAACGCAGGAATCTCCTTAATTCACTACCAGCAAGGACGAAGTCATTACGGGTGAAGGGAAGGCCATAATCGGCATTTTACATATCACAGCAGAAATCAGGTACGTCATCCATTCCGTGGGCTTGATATATTCGGAAAGGATAGAGCAATTACCTCACGTGACTACAAGGTACCACTGCAAGTCGAATTCGCATAGCGCTGGGAGAGACTTAAGGTAGTGTGAAGGCCATTACAAGCTACTGTGGCCATCTTAGAAGGTGAGGCTTCAAAGCGGGTAGATACTGTCACGTCGGGCAGTATGGTGAATGTTGGGCGAGCCATTGTGGGCTGAGAATAATACAATGAAGAAGAGAACACCATTTTGGAATTATCAAGACCAAACTCGACATACAAACACTCCAAGAAGAACTCTCAAGTTAGTCGGGTCTATTACTATCTCCTCCTGCATTTTATGGTTGTTTATTTTGCTATGAATATTGTCATAATCAAGACACCAGCCGGTACATTGTTCACTGTTATTTGTTGATTATTGATAAAAGTCTTGATTATCTAAACTCGATATGGATTTACTTACTGGAATTATACAATAATTATGTTCTGTCTTAGACATCTATTGCATAAATTGCTACAGTAAATTAATTCTATACAGAACCTTGGAAAAAAGGGAGTTAATGAATTGTAAGATAACTGTTGGACGAAACTTTTTGGACCAGTTTCAGTATTCTGCTATAGGACATTAACCAAGATTATTAAAGTGGTATCAAAGCCACGAGACCTGCCATCTTGTGGTAAATAATCAAATTTTTGTAGAACATTATCATCCGAAAATGATAGCCAGGAATGAGTCGAAGACATCATAAATTCAGTCACCTACAGCCAGAACAAGCAGACTCCTCAGTACATATTGACATGGAAGATAGTTTTTCTGTTGATGAGGAAATAACCTTGGAAACAGGTGGACAAGCTGATATTACTCAACAGGTTGATCATTTGGGACAGGTTGAACCAGAAAATAATATTCAAATGGCACATAATGGAGATGAACAAGACACAAGTATGGGAAACTTTATGGCCTATCAGAGATGGACAAAACAACATTGCAAATGCTATTCAGCAATTAGCAGGTACTATGCAGCAGTTGCTTCCAGTCCACAAAAGGGCTCCTAGCCATCACAGTGGAGGTGGTAGTATAGCTATGTCTCCTCGACCAGTTAGAGCTCCCACACATAACACAGACAGACCTTTGATGCCGGTTTTTAATGCTGAAGAAGAAGTTGTACCACCGGCAGCCCCGAATTTGTTACCAGATAATGTTGTGGCAACATTTGATGAGCGGGATTTGTTTCCAAATCAAGTTAAACAAAATTTGACCTTCATGCAATATTTAATTCAGAAAAGAGAGGCTGACAGGTAGCAGCAGGATCAGAGACTGAGAGCACTTAACAGAGATTTAAAATATGTTATGAACAAACTTACTCTCTCCACCTTGATGGCAGTGGTCAGACATCCACTAGAGCTTGGATTCACAAGTTGGATACTTATTTGACACTTAAGCCCATGGCTGAAGCAGAAGCCATCAGATTTGTGACCATGCACCTAGAAGGAGTCGTGTACAATTGGTAGCATCATGGATTAGTCACGCAAAATCATGGCCTCATAACGTCATACGAGACTTTTAGCTCTAAGCTGATTACTCGTTTTGACAGGAAGGATCTTGAAATCTATTACAAGGATTTGGCCCAGTTACGTCAGAGTGGATCATTAGATAAGTTCATTGATGAGTTTCAGCATATATCAGTTATGGTGCCAAATATGTCAGAACAACGAAAAGTGATGCTATTCACAGAAGGTTTACATGATAGATTTAGGGGTTTGGTTAAGGTCCTTAAACCAAACACACTAGATGACACGATCAAGATAGCTCATGATTTGGATTCACCTTCATCGATATTATAGCCTTCAAAGAAACCTTATAGAGGATTTATATCAAACTAAGGAAATAAAAACCAGCAGAAACCCACTCCTCCCAGGTTGGATTTTGAAACACGAAATGAACTCAGAAGGAAGAAATTGTGCTTTACTTGCAAGGAGCCTTGGACTCCAGATCACAGATGCCTTGGGAAAAGCAAGATACATTATGTTGAGGTTCTGTCCGAGGATGAAAGGGAGCAGCAAGAAGGTGAAGAGGTTGAGGACAGCGAGGAGGAGGAAGTTGAAGAGCAACCCCTAAAAGATAAGAAAAAGAAAACTGTCACAAAACAACCTCCAGTTATAGCCATTCTTTCTAGTAATCCGGCATGTCATCCTTTTAGAGTGAGGGGTGTGGTTAAAGAGCGGTGCATTGTATGCCTTTTGGATACAAGAGCCTCACATAACTTCATTAGCACATGGATGGTATCTAGGACAGGGTTGCTGATAGTCGACATTCCTAAGTTTGAGGTGAAGGTAGCAGGCGGTGAAGTTTTGGGGTGTACAGAGAAGGAAGCTGGTCTTCGGATACAGTTTGATGATTATCTTTTGGAGACTGATTTCTACATTGTTGACTTGGATGGGTTGGATGCCATTCTAGGTAGACAGTGTTTAAGAACTCTCTACAGGTACACTTTTGATCACGAGACTATGTAGTTAGAGTTCTTACAGGGTGATTGGTTAGTCGTCCTAAAAGCCATACCAAATAGTGGACCCAGATTAATTACAGCTCACAGGATGGAGGCCATTTAGAGACATGATGATATAGAGTGGGCTACATAGTGCTTCATTTCCTCAAAGGAGGCACAAGATATAGGGCTGCAGTATCATTATGACATTCAAACAATTATAGATAAGCACAAGAGAGTGTTTGAGAATATACTTCCCGGAATCCAACCAGATAGAGGGTTTGAGCATATTATTGAGCTTGAAGAGGGAGCCAAACTCGTTATTACTACCCCTTATCATCACCCCAGGCACTACAAAGAAGGGATAGAGAAGATGATAAAGGAGCTTTTAGATATGGGGCATATCAAACCTAGCTCTAGCCCCTTTGCTTCTTTAATGGTGTTGGTTAAGAAGGACGGCACCCTTCGGATGTGTATAGACTACCATGCTCAGAACAAGAGGACCATTAAGAACAGGTATCCAATTCCCCGCATTTATGAGTTACTAGATGAGCTTCACAGGGCAATTTATTTTTCGAAGATAGACCTTCGATCAAGATACCATTAGATTCGAGTCTGTGAGGAGGAGGTGCATAAGACAACTTTCAGATGCCACTACGGACACTACGAGTTTTTGGTGATGCCATTTGGGCTCACTAATGCACCTGCCACCTTCCAATCATGCATGAACCATGTTTTCAAGAAACAACTAAGGAAGAGTGTATTGGTTTTCTTTGATGACATTTTAGTCTTCAGCAGGACTTGGGAAGAACATTTACAGCATTTGGATGAGGTCCTTAGTCTCATGGAGGAGCATTTCTTATTTGCAAAAGAGTCTAAATGCGAATTTGGGGTAAACGAGATTCTCTATTTGGGGCATGTGATTGGTGCCGAGGGGGTTAAGGTGCATGAAGAGAAGATACAGGCAATTCTGGATTGGCCACCACCGAGAAATGTATCTGAGTTGCGAGGCTTTCTTGGTCTTTGTTCCTCTTATCAGTGGTTTGCCAAGGGTTTTTCACAAGTAGCAGCACCCCTTACCAATTTGACACGAAAAGGGGCGTTTAGTTGGACAGAGGATGCCGAGGCAGCATTTGATAAACTGAAACAGGTGATGAGTTCATGTCCAGTGGTAGCACTTCTTAATTTTTCTAGGCCCTTCATTTTAGAGTGTGATGCTTCGACAAGCAGAATAGAGGCAGTATTGATGCAGGACCGTCATCTCATTGCTTTTGAAAGCAGGAAACTTAGGGGCAGCGAGTTGCTATACTCCACCTATGATAAGGAGATGTTGGCTATAATGCATGCCTTAGCCAAATTTAGGCAATAATTGGTAGGAAGTAAGTTTACAGTAAAGACCGATCATAACAGCTTGTGCTACTTCCTGGAGCAGGAGTTGAACAAAAGGCAACAGAAATGGGTCAGCAAGATACAAGCTTACGATTTTGACATTGAGTTTGTCAAAGGGAAAAATAATATAGTTGCTGATGCTCTTTTCCGACGACCTCTAGCGTTAGCATGTTATGCCATTTCTGAGATTTCAGCAAATTGGAGGTCTCAGTTATTAGTGGAGTATTCCAAAAATGCTCATGCTTGTTAGATTTTGGATGGTATACTTCAGGACGAGTGGTACAAGGTAATGAATAATGTTATATATTACAAAAACGGGATTTACCTAGTACCTGAATCTAAACTAAAGGGGGACATTATGCGCACCGTACATGATGCACCATCAGCAGGGAACCCAAGGTTTTTTAAAACCTATAGGCAGATCAGGGAGAGATTCTCTTGGAAGGGGCTTAAGGACGATGTATTGCAGCATGTCAGAGAGTCAGACTTGTCAGCAGAACAAGTCGAACCAGGGTTTTCCTGCAGGGTTACTTCAGCCTCTCCCTATTCCAGCCCAGAGGTGGGAGAGTATCTCTATGGATTTTATTACTGGGTTGTCGAGGGTCCAGGGCAAGGACTGCATCTTTGTAGTGGTGGACAAATTGACCAAGTACGCGCACTTCTTCGCAATTGCCGCAGACTGGTCAGCCTCTCAGGTAGCTAAGCTATTTTTCCGAGAGGTTTTCCGGCTCCATGGATTACCCAAGACTATTGTGAGTGACAGAGACAGTAGGTTTCTCAGTACCTTTTGGCAGGGGATTTTCAAATTGACAAGTGTCGAGTTGACTCCCAGCACTAGCTATCACCCATAGACGGATGGTCAGACCGAAATAGTGAATAAGTGGGTGGAAGGGTATTTGAGGAACTACATTGCAGAGCAGCAGAGAGCATGGGTTAAGAGGTTGTATTTGGGGGAGTATTGTTACAACACCACCTACCATATGTCCATTTGGATGACTCCCTTCTGTGCCCTTTATGGTTATGAGGCCCTTTCTTTTATTGATTTGGCATTACAAGACAGTAGGGCACCACTGGCCAAAGATTGGATTATGGACCAACAGGATATCCTCCGAGCTCTCAGGAATAATATTCAACAGGCACAAAATCAACAAAAGTTATACGCTGACCGACATCACACTAAGCAGAGTTTTGAGGTGCGTAATAGAGTTTTTCTTCGTCTACAGCCATATAGACAGAGTTCCTTGAAGCAAAGTGGGTCAGAGAAACTTAAGCCCAGATTTTATGGACCTTATTATATCACCAGGAGGGTAGGAGAGGTTGCTTATGAGCTAGATTTGCCAGGTGATAGTCGAATCCACAATGTTTTTCATATTTCATGCCTCAAGAAGGTCGTAGGCCAGCAGATTGTACCCTCAGAGAGTTTGCCCCCACTTGATGAAGTGGGTAAGCTTATTTTGGTACCAGAGGAAGTGATTGAAACCCGAGAGAGGAGGCTACGTAATAGAACCGTTAGGGAATATTCTATCTCCACATCCGGATAGATTAATGACATTATCTAATAGGACGCCACCCAATCACAATGGAAATTTAATTTAATTTACATCAGAACTTTATTAAAGTGTGTGGAATTAAGTCATTTTAATGTTATTAAGCTATTTACTTTATAAAGTGGCTTTAAGTGACTATAGGACGAAAATGAAGTTTTAATCCCACATTCCTTGCTCCTTGTGTTTTCCCTCACTTCGAGGTTCTAAATGAGAGCTTGTTTTGGGATTAGAGGACACACAAAATTTTATGAAGGAAAGGATTTCAAGTTCTGGTTGCTTTGATGTGACTGGTCTAAGACTTTGAGGACGAAAACCCTCAAGTCTGAAGCACTAAAGGAGTTGGACGTTACCCCAAGCTTCTTTTAATTTTTCAGTTGATTGGTTTGGGCATAAGTCGACAAGGCGTGAGATTCCAATTCAAGCAATAAAGTAAGTACCATTGGCCTTTGCATTTGGAATGGTAAATACAATAGGTTCTATACAGGTAGCCGAACAGATTACATTGACAACAAGATAATCACTAATTGGGTTCGAGCAAGCGGCAGATAGACAATCCCTATATTACTTCTCAAGAACCGAGTATTTCTTAATCGTTTTCATCTTCACGTGTTTGGGAGGAAACTCGGGCTGGCATAGACTCAGACAAATCTGGGTCACATCATTAAACAGGGACAGTTTTCAAACGCAGGGATCTCCTTATTTCACTACCAGCAAGGACAAAGTCATTACGGGTGAAGGGAAGGCCACACAGTCGGCATTTTACATATCACAGCGAAAATCAGGTAGGCCTTCCATTCCGCTGGCTTGATATATTTGGAAAGGACAGAGGAATTACCTCACGTGACTAAAAGGTACCACTGCAAGTCAAATTCGCACAGCGCTTGGAGAGACTTAAGGCAGTGTGAAAGCCATTACAAGCTACCGTGGCCATCTCAGAAGGTGAGACTTCAAAACGGGTAGATGCTGTCACGTTGGGCAGTATGGTGAATGCTGGGCGAGCCATCGTGGGCTGAGAATAATACAGCGAAGAAGAGAACACCATTTTGGAATTATCAAGACCAAACTCGGCATATAAACACTCCAAGAAGAACTCTCAAGTTAGTTGGGTCTGTTACTATCTCCTCCTACATTTTATGGTTGTTTATTTTGCTATGAATATTGTCATAATCAGGACACCAGCCAGTACATTGTTCACTGTTAGTTGTTGATTATTGATAAAAGTCTTGATTATCTAAACTCAATATGGATTTACTTACTGGAATTATACAATAATTCTGTTCTGTCTTAGACGTCTATTGCATAAATTGCTACAGTAAATTAATTCTATACAGAACCTTGGAAAAAAGGGAGTTAATGAATTGCAAGATAACTTTTTGACGAAATTTTCTGGACCAGTTTCAGTATTCTGCTGTAGGACATTAACCAAGATTATTACAAATAGTTTTATTTATTTTTCATAAATTCCTCTAGTCAAATCGTAGACTTCCATAGAAATTATCTTTATCTTCAGTAAACACATTAACTCCATGTTTTGCTGTCCATGTTTGCATGTAGACTCCATGTTCTGCCACTCATATATTATTGGGCTTCTTCAATTTGATGGCACCCATTCGTTTTAATTTATGTTGTGTATTAAATCACCTATAGACTCTTTATCTTCATTGTTCGTATCTTAATCCAGATGTTGGAACACTGGTATCCTTATCACCAATTTATTCGGACTTCAACTCTGCCATCATTTTTATGTATATCGAATTTTGTTTTAATCGGGCTCCATAATAGTTTCCCACTCTTACTTACCAATATTGCTGACGCATGGATATCTGAGATATGCCTTTTTTAATGTTTAACCTGTACTCCTCGATGGGTTCCAATTGCTCTTTATACAACACATATCTAACAGCAACTCTGACGTTACTGTCTCCTCCAGAATTTATTATACTTATATACCATGCTGCCGTCAATCTCCATCATTTCTGATTAACGTGTGATGTGGCAATCTAATTTGTCATTTTCTGAATGAATCCTTTGAAAACATACTTACACCTTATCATATATCAGGCTAGTCTTTTTGTTCTGTATATTAATAATTCTGACCTGTCATATGAATTAGACAAATTTTGTCTTATCTGTTTTGTTTCCTTAATATTTTGTGCGCTAGCCTTTGCATAACACAAATTCTTGTCTTATTCTTATCCTGTCTTTTTCTGTGAATGAGACAGTAAATTTTGTCTTTGTTTGACTTTTATCATCATTCATTTGAATGCTCTGCTGTATCTTTTCTGTCCAGTATATCTTTATATATTGGATTGGGTCTGTGATCTCTGAACATTTTTGTGGTGTGTAGTTATTACCAGTTCTTTAAACGCTGTTTGTATGTTTAACAACACAATCACTGTTCTATAAGCATCTGAAACTATAAGTCTTCCCATATGTCTTCTACCATTTTTCTTTTACCCAAGAACTATTGCTAAAAGCCATTTTCGATTCTGTGTATCTTCTAATGTCAAATTAACAAGCACAATATTCTTCAGGTAAACATGTTGCTGAATCAATGCATATGTGGATATGTCAACTGACGAGATACTGGGAATTCTGCCTGCTGCATACTCAGCATGTTTTATACTGTTTTGATTACGAATTGGATCTGTAGCTTGAGTGGACATCTCAGTCTCTATTATCTTGCAATTTCAATAAGCTCATCAAGCAATTCTCTTCATAGTCTTCTAGCTTTCATTGCCATAATATTGTTAATAAAATTTTCATCTATTTTCTTATCCCTTTCTTTACATCAGTGACAATAACTTCAACAATCTTCCGAATGCCTTTGACATCAATAACAATATTTCCATCAGGAATGTCCTCAAGTGAGTTGAACATACATGTCTCGTAGGATGTAGGTAACACAACTTAAGGCAAGAGGTCACATCACCAATCTCTATGAAAGGAGCAGTGATAAGTTCAAGGGGGATGGGGGGGAAGGGCGGGGCTCTCAATAGCAAGCACAAATACAAAGAATTCCTTGAAATGGATTTCCAGCAAAAGAACTCAAGTACAGGGCCCAGCTTGAACTTTCTCTTAAAAGATGGAGATACCTTTTTATCCACTATAATGGGTCTGAGTACCCCAAGAAAGCTAGGGTGACAATTAGCAGATGGCACAAGTTGGGGACATGATTGCAATGGACACAACCTTTGAAAGCAACATGTTAATTGGCTAGGGGAAAGGTAAGATATTGGGAAGTGAGGTGATGAGCAGTGGTTCCAAGGATGGAGAGATGAAGCCCTGAGCTTGTTTAGCGCGAGGCCCATTAGTAACTCCCAAAGCAGGAAGAAGCAAAGCTAGGTATGAAGCCAAACTAGATATAGATGTAGCAAGAGCAGGTGCAAACAAAATAAACATAGGGACCAGACTCACTCGTTGCCTTTATGGTGACCTCATGCTACAAAATCTTTGCTTGCTAATGATGCTAATGATGCTTACACTCATGCGCAAGCTAGTTTTGGCATAGGTGCAAACTAGGATGAGAAGCCTATGAGGCTTAATAGAATCCTACTCCATGGGGGAAGTTGTTAATGCCATGGTTGGCAAAGAGAAAGGCCTCACTGATGGGATGGAAGTTCCTACTTCCTCAATCTTGTACTTGTCATAAGCCTTTGAACAATAGATCCTCTCAGGGAATTAGGGTCTCTACCAAAGTAGGTCGGAAACAATCCAAAAGAAACCCCCCGTAAGATACCAGTGATTGTTATCTAGAACCCTAGATGATATGCACAACAACCTTGTGGGAAAACTTTAAACAGTTGTAAACCATCAAGGCAATTCCCCCCATTAAGACAAACCAAAGGATTGTTGAAGCCGTGCAATTTTTTGTCAATGTCTAAATGGTCTATCCTTTGTGCATATTGTAGTAAGGGATTTGACTTCCGTTTTCATTTGTAGAGACATTCTTTTGAAAAAAAACTCCAACAAATTAACCTCGAGCTTTGTCTTTCCCATCATTTCTTGAAATCAAATAACTCGTCCTATATTGACTCGTGATGTTTAGTATCTTAATTTGACACTTGGCTGCTCCATTTATACATTCCCTTTGGTTGGGAATCTCATTTACCATTGCCAATCACCAACCCAAGATCTTGTGTTGTGTGGTCACCCTTCTACTTTGATGGTTTGGCCTACATCATGAAGAAACTTTATCAAGAAGATTGTCTCATTCTGATTTATCATTGTTTTGAATCATTAGCCTAAATAGAAAATTATCTGCGCCAAGATTAGTCTGAGATCATTTCTAGAATAATCATAAATCTATTGCATATTATGATGATTGCAATTTCATGGCTACATTCATTGAATGCTTATGGAGCATGTCATCATAAAAATTACTTTGCATTATATTCTACATTGGCATTTACTAAAATATTAAGTATTATTGAAATTAAATTATTATCAAAGGCATGTGATAAGTCAAGCCAAAGCTTATAATTTACCAATTATTAATTAATATAATCATAGCTCTTGGGTAAATACTTTGGGGCCTTGCACTTACACCAATCCTAATCAAAATAGAACTATGGGGTATTACATGGATGTCCAAATTGAAATACCAATTCAACAGTTATCAAAGACATGGTATGGATGCAACATCTTTTGGATGGAGAATAAATTAACCACTATTCATAATTTAATCTTATTGTGGCTTCATAAATAGGATCCTTTATTCAAAGTAGTCAATCATACTAGAGAGAGTAAGGACTCATTTCTCCATTGAATGCCACATGTGGATGCACTTGAGGATGTTATGCAAGGTCCTACTGGATATATTTTTGCTGACAAGGACAACAAAGGTAATTTACATTCTAAATCTGAATCTTAATTTTTCTATGGCTATTAAAATATGCCCACATGTTACAAGGACACAAACCAGAAGTGTCATCCAAATTGATGCCTTGAGTCATTACACATGAGGATATTTAGAAACCATTAGCTTAAGATATGTTACAAGTACACAAACTAGAAGTATCTATATAAGAAATCATATTAATGTCCAAAACTGACCAAAATAGGTTTATGGTGCTCCAGGCTTCAACAAGTTACAATAGAAAATCAAGAGTCCAAAAGTGCACTCAAAGCTAGTGGATATAAGCTTACCGTTGAATGGTTCCTTCCTGATGCTTCACTATTTTGCAAGTTCAGAGAATGTGTAATGTCCCCATCTTTTAGACCCTCAATGGAGTTCTTAGCTTTTCATTCTCCGAAGGTTAAGTGGAGAAATAAGGAGAAATAAATTGAATTAAAGTCAACAAATAAATAAATCTAAAGGTGACTATATTTAATTAAATTAATTTTCTAGAAGCACAAATAATTATTGTATTGGAAAGGGGGAAGCTTCTAAGAGAGTGTAATTTATAGAAATACAACTAATTATTGTATTGGAAAGGGGGAAACTTCTAGAGAGTGCAATTAAAGAATATTTTATTTCCTTCTAGAAGGGTGAAAGAAGAGAATAAATAGAGGTGAGAGCTTCATTGTTAGGCATTCGATTATTGTCAATTGCATTTGATGTAAACTTGGGAGAAGAAACTATGGGTTTTTAATTTCAATTAGTCATTGGAGAGCGTCAATTCTTCAATGTTGAAACCATTTGAGGTGGTGAAATATCTACTGAATTTGGCATTCGGGAGAGCTTCATTATGGAGTTCTAATTGTGCTTAAAGTTAAGGAATAACCAAAGGGTTTGAAGAATATTGAAGGAATATCGAGTGTAGACTTGAAGATTCATGTTTGGCGGCCATTAGTAATCATTTTTTTCCTTGCTGCTATAGTACGCATGAACAGTGTCGCGCTATAGTATATATGCAACTTTCATCTCCATCCGTGGACATCACTATTATCAGGTTCCTCTTGCAACTATTAGTCATTAGTAATATAGTCTTAGGCATATAATTTTACTCTTGTAAGTGATAACTTAGAATCAGATTGGCATTGCTGTAGTCATTATTGTAAGCCCATTTGTCTTGGCAAATTCATAACAATATTGTACATAGGAATAAATTTAATAAAGGAGATATATGTTGCATACCATTTGTTTGACGAAATGTCCATCTAATAGGATATATGATCAGCATAATAGTTGTATGCCAATTGTTTGTCAAAATGTCCGTTGGTTGTAGGTATGCATTCCATATCTAGTTTCCATGTATATGCATTGAAAATACCAAAAATAACTGCACTTGCATATTAGTTCATTGTGAGAGATATTGTAATATCATTTGCGAACATTCTAAATTTCTTAGCATCATTCAAACTATATCAAACAAATCTGAAACACAAAAAATCAGAAAAGAGAAAGGTGACATACAAGTGTTTGACAATATTCCTTGAGCTAAAATCAGTCAGTTTGGGCAAGGGATATTACATTGGTATCAGAGCTTGCTTGCAAAGTGTTTGACAAAATGTCAAACAACTGAATTAGAGAAGAAATTGGTGTTTGACAAAGTTATAACTGGTTGGGGTTATTACAGAAAGTTGGTTTCCATTCTTTACATTCTTTATCATCCTTGTTTGGTAAGTGGTTCAATCCTGAATTCAAAAGCCTTCATACTAAACAATGGGGAGCTTGCTTACTATGCTGAGCTGTGAAAATATATGTGAACCTCATCTGCATGGATTGTAGTCAGTATACAATGCCTGTTTTTGTGTTTGATAATATTGGTTATCCAACATTGTATTTATCACCCGTACTAAGCTGGTTGTCACTGTTGAGCAGTTGTGTTGGTTAGTTGAGAGTTGTGCTCCTTTTGCCAACCTTCAGGTCCTTTAAATATGTTGCTTATTTTAAGGAAAGGAGTATGGTGAAGTCAGTTTAACTGTAATCCTTGGCCCAAGCATCTGTTGTCTTCTTTTCAGCAATAATTTTACTAGCAAATAAAGATATATTCTACTCCTGTATCTGGTATGCACTATCATCTTTACTATTACTTCATATATTTAATTTATCAGATACAGCAGTGAATATGGATTGCTTTCATTTGAGCTTAAAGATTGGTAACCTTACACAACCCTTGGCTGTGTAATATATTCCTAGGGCTGAATTCCATTTTTTTAAAAATTCATTACCTGTACAGAACTATAATTTTAATATCTTAAACATTTGAGACAGATTTTCTAATTTGCATTACATGCTTTATGCAAAATATAGAATCTGTCTATAAAGGGGAAAAATGAAACATGACCCTTAGAGTCAAAAGCCTGCAGATGAACAATAAACATAAAGAACCTTGTGGTTTTAACCTTTGATAGGTAATCAATGCAATGTTATTACGTACAATATATGCTAAAGAAAGACAATTAAATTTTAATCTCTACAAAGCAAGCTAATTATCAACAGTTTTCATTACACAACTTTATTACAGCACCCGCATACAAAATTCAACTCAATCAATCTGCATTCTTTTTATATCTATGTGTTTAATTGATACTTCAGTACTCACATAAAATTGCCCATTGATCGCAGTCGGAATAGAGGAATGAATTCAGCAAGATTCTCGAGTTTCCCATTACCCTTGATGGTCTGAAATTGTATTAAAAGTAGTTTAAAATGATGAGAGATAGGAAAAAAGTAAGAGAACCAAGGCAACACCATCACTTGCTTCCTATTGCAATCAAATGCAACCAACGTCAAATTATCTAATTTGACATTGGTAAACTGAGTCCCAATAAAGAAGTTGATTTTGGTGTAACATTTGTACCTGCAAACTCTGAACTGCAGTAGTGGCTTTTACCAACCAGGTCCCATCCTTTGGCTGATCAATTGAAGCAAGTGTGAAGAAGCATTTTAATTCCTAGAAATATTGACTCTAAACATTTTTTGAAATTTCTGATATTGAAAAGATACTGCACTTTCAATTAAAATATCATTGTTTGAATTTTTTCTGAATTATTAGAGAAAACAAAAACATAATGAACTAGAGCTCAATTTGAAGTTTTAAAACCTTTGCAAATCAACAAAGATCAAAATGAGTGATAAAATATTTAGTGTTGCCAACAAAGTATATGTTGTCAAATTATCTATTTGGCAAAGTACATTGACTACAGTGCAAGGCAAGTGTTGTCTTCTCTTGATAAAGATTAAAAAGTATAACAAATATATGGTTGGAACATAGAAATGAACAGGAAGAACCTGTGAAGTCCACAGCAGTCTCCATTTGCCCGCTAAAAACTCTACATCAACTGGAGGGCTACTGTGATTTGAAACAAGTGTATCAATAGCCTGTCAAAATTGAACACTTAGAATATCTCAAGTCAAAATTTAAATAAAGAAAACAAGGTACTCAAACTAACCAGATGACCACAGTTCATTCATACAGAAGCTTTTCCACAATTCCGAAAAGTGTCACAGCATTGTTTTATTGCAAATAAACTACTATAAAAGTGCATAAATAAATTTGAAACACGTCAGTGTTGGAACCTGCTCTACTCCCTGTCCAGTCGAGATAGCTGACAGGAGCTTTTGCCTGGGTTCAATTTTCTTTTGCAGCACAAATGTAGTTCCCTGCACTACTAAACAGGAGGTAAAAGTTACTTTAGAATCTAGACTAATCACTTGAAAAGTTATTTTCTTAAAGTTCTATTACCAACACTCCATCAAGACCAAGGGTATACTCTCTTTTTAACAAGGTACTGAATTACTAATTGTATATGTGAACATTTTTTAGATTTGTCAATGATTAAGGAACAAGACAAACAAAATAGATAAATTGTCTAAGAACAATAGATTCTGGCAATTTATATAAACATCAACCAAAGAACAACATTTATACATACCTTATTGCCTCTAGAAATACGAATATTTCCTGTGTGAGAGAGGTATGTAGTGTCCAACCACCCTTTAGCTTCATCCCCAAGCAATCGAAAAGGAACTGGATATGGGACCTTGAAAGGCAAAAACTTGAAAGAAAATGATGCCTTATCAAATTTGAAGAGAATGCGCTTGCCATTTTCAATGAGTGCAGCTGCCTATTTGAAAGACAAATAATGGAAAAGCTTATAAACAAGGGATTCAGCACAAAGAAAAAAGTTTCAAGATTTCCATTTTATCAACATCATAATTGTATTACTCAGATCTTGTACTTTTAAAGAGAACATTGCTTAATACACTGTATATTACAGTAACTTTTAGTTCTGGCATTTATACTTCTAAATACATACTCAAAAGGAGGGTCCTGATTCAAGATTCAACAGGAACCCACAATAAAAGTTAGTTAGAAACGATAACAAAAGAAAAGTTACCCTTGAATACTAAAATACTTATATTATTATACTCAGAATATTCTTTCTTAGTTATATTACTTCACACACACACACACATATATATATATAATCATTCATAATATTATAGTATTGATTATATATCATTACACTAATGATATATGTTTTATTATAATAAATTTGTTATCCTTGAATACTAAAATACTTATACTATTATACTCAGAATATTCTTAGATATATTACTTCATATATATATATATATATATATATATATATATATATATATATATATATATATATATATATATATATATATATATATATATATATAATCATTCATTATATTATAGTATTGATTATATATCATTACACTAATGATATATATTTTATTATAGTAATAGTAAATTTATTATTATTAATATTTTTTTCTTTGAATTATGATTACTTATTAATTTAACATTATTATTAATTTTTATTTATTTAATATATTTTTTATTTTTTATTATTAGTAAAATCTTATATTAAAATGGGGACATGACAAGGTGCTTGGGGACTTAGGTATTTGTGTGCCTGGGTGCTTCATCCACTCTTTACGAGGAACAAACTTACCTCTAAGTGGGTGCTTTGGTGCTTGTGTGCTTCATTCACTTTGTTAAGAGGAGCGAACTTACCTCTAAGAGAGCAGAGAGGCTGGCAATTGTACATAGTGTCTTGCATATCATAGATCGCAAGACACATTTGTACAAAGAGAGCCTAGCAACATGATGGGATGCAGAGCTAGAGGATCTGTCTCATATTGATGAGGATGAGATTGCAACAAAGTAGATGTAGAGTTGGTTGGTGTTCCTTTTGCAAAACTTGAGTGTGAGGAGTCTAGTAGTTTCAATGATGAGGACTTTAGCTTGGGTGATGATTAGAGGTTTTCCATCACTACATTTTGACGTGACTTTGTACTCATTTTGATATAGATCATGATTCATATCATGCATAATGCTACTCATTGTAATTGTCTTTATCATTATGATATAGTTGAGATTTGATAGAGCTAATATAAATTTTATTTGTTAATAATTGGGATTTCTATTTGAATCTTGATACATGAATGTTACTATTGGGTATGTACTATGTTCAATGTTCAATGTTTCAAGTTTGTGTTGCAATTTTGCTATGTGCAAGTATTTCAATTTGGTATGCTATATTGAAACATCATTTCATAACTAACATTCCATGTTCTATATCTAAGTATGTAGCACCCCTCCCTATCGTCCCCAAATTGAGGACCTTTTTTCCTATCTCATAAACTTGTCCCGACATCCCCCCGCATCAGTATTCTACTAAAAAATACACAAACAAATATATTAATGTTTGTCTTCATATATTTTACCCATTTGGCCGATTTAGTGGTCTATTTTGGGGTTGGAGGATTGAATTATCTATAAAATAGACCCAAAAAAAATTCAAAAGTCAAGAAAATCCATTTTTTGGCCAAATTTGGGCCGATTCTTGCTACAAATTCACAAATTTACCATAAAAACAATGAAATACGTACCATGTTCGTCTGACAGAATTTAAGAAGACTTTGACGATCTACAGTGGAGTTTTGCAAGAACCGACTCTGAATCAGACTTTTGCCAGAACCCTACCAAAGTTCAGGGTTGCCAAGGAAGTATTTGGCAACATCGCTTTATTCTTTAGTCGAATTACCCTATTGGTCTTTCTCCAACCTAGTGTGATTTAAGGTAAAGAAGGCCTCAACGATATCTATGCAACTAGTTTAGGATTTTTTGGAATTTTTACTTGAAGTTGAAATTGACATTATTTCTTTTGTTGTTATTTTCTTTTGCTGGACAAAGCACCTTTTTTCGTGACAAGGCACTCCCTTACATAGTACGGGAAGTGATGTGTTGCATTTAATGTGTATGATCTTTCCAAAGATCATCTTGTTGCTGAAGTATTTATTATGGTAAAATAATGAATGTGTTACTAAATAGAGATAATAAATTATCTATATACTAAGTTACAACGTTTGAATTTGAGTTTGAGTTCAGCAACCATAAAATTCAAATGAAGCTCGACAATAGTAAAAATTTGGGAAAAAAATCCGATTAAATTCGCCTTTATATAAAATAAAATTAAATTAAAAAAATTTATGAGTATGTGTCCAATAAATTATCAAAATAATTAACATTGTTAAACATATTTGTATCTTTCTTAAAGGATAGACCATTTAATATATTTTTGATGTAAGGAACATGTGAGATCATGACTGTAGAGATGTTTTATTCTCAAAAAGTTACAATGAAATTTCAAGACTTTATAATTTCAAAAGAGCTCTATATTAGCAAGAGCACTTGGCTCAGATGGTTTATCACCATTTATTAAATATCAGCTTAAGCCTTAAAATCTAAATTGATTACTTTTATATGATATTTCAATTTAATAAATGGTGATAAATAACTATAGAAAGAAAATAGAATAATATCAAGTATAATATTAATGTAATTATATTTCATTTTTAACAATTAAATAAAATATGGATTATAATTTAATTCTATTATAAAAAACCTAAGTTGTCGGTTCAGATTCTGGTATGGATGCGGGTTCAAGATTCAGGTTTGAAATTCGTCCATATTTTTTTGGGGTTGCTTCGGGTTCTTTTGTACAAACACATGTTTTTTTTAAATATGTATGTGTGTATATATATGTGCAACAACAAATAAGTCCATACATCACTTTGCTAATAGTAAAGCATCATAACTTAATACACCACCACATCTATGTTCTAGTTGAATACAATATCAATTGCATCATTTAGCCATACATACAACATTATACACTTGCTTGGTCACATGCATGGAACATATTTCGATATCAAGGGGACAATTAGAGAACAAAGGAATTGTCAAAAGATTAGTGCAGTTATCTAAATTTTTATTTTGTATTGGTTAGAGGATTTCTACCATGCTAAATCAAAAGTTGAGATTCAAAGATATCATATATTTTTTAACAAATTCCTATATAATTGTCAATTTGGATGTCACCTATTGTCAATTTGGATTTCCTCTATAAAGAAGTTTTCATTTTCATTACAAATGCATAAATGACATATAAACCATATTTTTTGGTCTTTTTAGTGGTCACTTTAGGGTTTGGAGGATCGAATAAACCAAATTAGGCAAAAATAAATACTTTAAAAAGTCTAAAAAATGTTTTGAGACCAAATACCACCTAGGTTGGGCCACTGGGCAGAAAATTCTTCTAAAATCGCTGCAAATTTTGCCCGGGTTCCTCTGATAGAGTTTGCAGCAAATTCATAGCTCTGCTTGAGAATTTGTGGAGAATTAGACAAGGACCAGACTTTGTACAGATTTGAACCAGACTTTGAGGGTTGTTGGAGAGAATCTGGTAACTTAGTTAAATCCTCAAAATCATGTAAAATATTTATAATAATATTTGCTACTTCTAATATAACATTCTTTAAGATAATAATATTATTATCTATGTTATTAATTGTAATCTACAACTTTTTAAATTCTTTATTATTCTTTTATTAAAAAATATTATAAAATTTTCAAATATTTCATTAATGGATTTTAAATTTTATTGTAAAATTATTAGTAACTATATATTACAATAGTAAGATAAAACTAAATAATTTAATAAACTATAATCTATAGATTTAGAGAAGTCATAAAAAATATAAAAAATAAAAAACTTGCCTCCCTGCTACAGTGGCTTACAACAAAATGGAGATGGGTAGAACAAAGATTGAGGAACAATTTTCTTCCAGGGAAGGAGCGATTTGGTCCAAGAAAGAAGCAATGCAGTAGAAATAGCGGGAATTTAACAGGCACAGCAAAATCAACAGAACGATGCAGCAGAAATGGCAGGGATTTAATAGGTCACGACAAAGTCAACAGGGAAATTCACTCAGTGCTCAATTTTTTTCATCACACAACACAACAGATTTATAGAAAATCACCCAGAGATTGCCTTTGAATCCTAAAATCTGTGCATTGGACGACCTTAGAACAATTCTTTATAGAAAAGAATGGGTGGGAAACGTTTTAGAAACTTTGGAAACAACAAATTCTTAGTGTTTACACTTAGAAACAAGCTCTGGAAAATTGCAGATTTTCCTACACGAATAAAATGGAAAACTCCAACGATTTTTTTTGGAAAAATCCGAACTTGAAGCATTATATTCACCAAACACTATGAATTAGTTTATATGTACAAATATACACAAGAATGTTTCTATAACGAACAAAGAGAGAAATAGAAACTTTTTGAAGAGAGAACAAGAAAGTTTCCATATTGAATAGATAGAGAATATGGAAACATATAAGAACAGTGACCATTACAAATAGAAGTAAATCTACGAAAGAGAGAGAAATAAAAATAGAGAGATTTAACTCTGATACCCTTCCTCAATAATTAATCTAGCTTCAAAACAACAAAAATTTGCAACAGAATCCACTCTGTATGTTCTGCAATATTGGTCTGTGGCAGCATTGACTATGGTAGGATGAGTGACAGTACCCAAAAGAAGCATCTCAAGGCAACAGTACTTGACAATCGTCATTGTTCTCTGCTTCCAAGTGTTGTAGTTCTTTCTGTTGAATTGTTGACTACATTCCAAGAAAAGATTGCTGAGAGATGCCATGACATGTTTTTGAGGCAAAAAAATGTGAGTATCTGAAAAGGCACAAACTTCAAGGAAAATTGAGGAAAGACCCTAGAAAAAATGAAAGGATACCCAAAAGAGAGCTCAAAAAATCTATAAGGAATCTGAAATTTAATTTTGAATCCATTGGTTCAAAAATTGAGGCAAGGAAAACGATGCATCTAGAAAAAATGGAGACTGACCCAGTTGAGATCAGCAAAAACCCACTAAGATTTTTCAAAAAACATAAAGAGAGCTTCAAAAGAAACCCTAGCAGTTTTTGAAAAACCAAAAAAAATGGCAAATTTGATTATAAAATGGTGGAAAACAAAATTGTCGGACAAAAATAAAAGACAAAGGGTTTAAAACACCCTAAACGCTGCCCTTTGCAGAAGATGTACAAAAAACACAGGTCAAAAATGCACAAAAAGAAGGCCACAAAAATGCACAAAAACAGGCTCACAAGAGAAGGTCGAATGTAGGCCTAAACATGCCAAAAAGCTAGTTGTTATTCAGAGGAAGTTGGTCATGTAGGCAAGGGAAAGGTAGATGACACACAAGTCACAAGAGCAAAGCTGCTTAGAGGAAAAAACATACAAAAACCCTATACGGATTTTACAAAATATCTCCGCAGACAAATTTTTGAACACACATAGTCAAAGATGTTGAAAATCTTGAGTCTAAAATATAATGAAGAAATTAAAGATTTTCAAAACCTGTTTCAAAAAATAACTCGGAAAATTTCAAGAATGAATTTATTATTTTTTGAAAAATTAGCTCTAATACCATATTATGGTAAAATAATGAATGTATTATTAAACAGAGATCATAAATAATCTATATATACAAGTTTACAAGAGAATGTTTCTATAGAGAACAAAGAGAGATATAGAAACATTTTGAAGACAGAAAGAGAAAGTTTCCATATTGAACACAAAGACAATATGGAAAATGTAGAAGAAGAGTGACCATTAGAAATAGAAGTAAATCTACATAAGAGTAAGAAACAAAAATAGAGAGATTTAACTCTAAAAGTATTTGGAATCATGAGTGTCAACTTTGGTGGTGGGAAGAAAAAGTTTTATACATAGGAGAAGAGTGACCATTAGAAATAGAAGTAAATCTACGTAAGAGTGAAACAAAAATAGAGAGATTTAACTCTAATAGTATATGGAATCATGAGTGTCAACTTTGGTGGTGGGAAGAAAAAGTTTTATACATAGAAAAAGAGTGACCATTAGAAATAGAAGTAAATCTACGTAAGAGTGAAATAAAAATAGAGAGATTTAACTCTAATAGTATTTGGAATCACGAGTGTCAACTTTGGTGGTGGGAAGAAAAAGTTTTATTGCTCCAGCCTTTGATGGAAACTAAATTTCTTTGAGCCTTAGGTGTAGGATGAAGTTGGGTGTGATGGAACTCTAAATTTAGAGTTTCCATTTGTGGAAAAATGTTGTAAATTAATGCCAAAGATTTTGATATATGTCCCTACATTTTTCACAACAAATTGATATAATGTGTTCTTGCTAGAGAGATATTTCCAATCATCCTGAATTATGCGATTAGCAATAGAGTAGTCAATCTAAATGTCCTTGAAGATATATACATATAAAAGTGATTGAATATTTCCATTGATGTCAAGTTAAACTTTAATATGGACAATGGCATGTCACAGGTTTTCAGAACAAATAGGGTATTTTGATATAGAATGTCATTATTGTGGTCTGGTCGGTTGGATCAAAGAAATCTGAGATTGGCTTGTGTACTTTAGAAGGCAGAACACAGATTTTTTGAAATTCATGCACAGCAACAACATTTTTGCAAGTCTTGATGGATTTACAGAAATGGAGAGCACTCTAAATTATTCTTCTATGCACCAGATGCCTGGAACCAGTGGTCAATCTTTCAGCATATAATGAAAAATAGGATGTCATTGAAAGCTTGAAAACACCAAGCTGTAATGAACAGAATACAGGCATCTGCCAGATTCAGAATTACCTTTCATATATTTGTTTATACCTTCAGATTTGCACAGGAAATGGTATTAATATTATCAAATTCTGAACCAATGTTTCAAACCAAGTGAAGTAAATGGAGTTGTGACACCATTAAATGAATATATGATTAAAATCCGTCACAAGCTTATGAGCAGGCAGATTAGAAAGGCCAGTAGTTGTGAATATCATCGCCTAGCATTTCGACCCTTCTCCCGAGCAACAAATAAATTATATTTTTCATGATGCATGATTAACTTTTCCGTATGTTTTGTTTCAGGGATTTGAATGGAATGAGGCAGAACCTGTAAAATTGTGTGGAAATTAATACATGGAGAGGAATATTTACAGTTTGGAATTGACACAATAAGCACATTGCACCAGACGGCATACATTCCTATTTGAAACTTATGGCATCTTCAATACTTGCAATGGTGATCGAAAGATCTGATGAAGACGGAGGAGCTTCATGGTATTGACAATATGTGTTCACATGGTGAAGTCTAAAGTCGAGTCTCCATTGATACTGCCAACGAGGATGTATACTTTGATCATATGTTCCAAAAGAAGCATATATGCAGACAACCTCCAGAAGAATTGCTCGTTACGTAGAAACACGTGAAATGAAACTTATATCTACAGTCTTAGTGTCGCCTGGAAGATTGCTCATCTAGGAGCGTTTGTTCAACATCTTATATGTCCGACATCTTATTTCAATTTTCTCGGGTTGCTTGTCTCACCAAGTGGACAGATTGTAGAGGGCACGATAATGCTCAAGAACGGAGGGCTGTGATTCGTTTGATTACAAAAGCAATTGTCCAGAGGACAAGTCGTCGAACCGCAAACTTAAGTGATTAATTAAGGTGAAGAGGTGTTTGATTAAAACATGACATTTCATAAAGGCACAACCTCTTGGCTGATGCCTCTTCACACTTACAAATATGACGTAAAATCAATCAAGAGAGACAATTCATATTCATATTTATATTTTATATATTATAATGCACTTATGATATATTATATTTTTTCATTGGCAAAGAAATGAATTCTTGAACAAAGCCCATGGATTGAATTATTGGGTTAATTTTGTGCAATCCGAATAAATTTGCAATAGATTGATCATCTGTAAGGAGTGTCTTTATTGTGATTTTATTTCTAGCATAATTATTTATTTTAAATTTCAGAATTTTAAATTATTATTAAGTTGTGTCCTTTATAAATATTTTTATTTATTTTTTATAAATATTTTAAATTCTGGATAAGTGGATTGAGTCATTATTGCATTTTAAATTTGATAAACATAGATATTGTGAAATATTTAATTGTTTTTGTATTTATGTCTAGTTTGTCTCCATATCACAGGAGTTAAAGTGCATCCTAGACTAGTTTAAAATTAAGTTCATAAAAATTGATCCATTGTGTCTAAATTGTTAAAATTGTTTATAATTTAAATACATTGAACTTTATAAAGTTATACGTGTCAACTTATAATATTGACTCTGATTGCCTATTTAATTAAGCACTGGTCTTTATATTACTCTTTATTCGTAATCCATATGCTAGCAACTGTTTCATTTCTTTCTATTGAGGAATTAATATAATCATTTGTTGTATTCATTCTTTATTTAAATATTATCACATTTATTATTCTTAATTCGTAATTTTCAAGTATAAAGTTTTTCTATAATTCTTGCTATTAGGAAAACTTTCAATACGTTCACGTTCTAATCAATTTGCTATAAGCATCTTGAGCTCAAGTGTTTTGTTCAGGATTAAGTACACTCACCTTGGTTTTGCAGAGCCAAAAGCGCAGGGGATTTGGATCGCATTGATCAATCCCATCAAGTTGGCCTTATCCGGTTGGATATCCCAGCATCGAGCAGGCAAGGCTTGTAGGATTTCAATCTACGATTTTGGGAACCAACAAGGTGTGCTTTGCAGTTTAGTTTAGGATGAGAATGAGTTGTTTTTTTAACCATTGAAGACATGGTTTCAAACAGAATACTACAGAATATTTTTAACATTTCAAACATAGAAACTATGTGACTGAACACAGTCTTCTAAAGGACTGCAAATGTAGGTGCCGAAAAAACAAGGGTAACCATCAATCAAGACTTTTGTGTAAAATGGAGGAAAAGGCCTTCTATAACAGGCTACTAGAAGATTTCCTTGACCTAGTGTTGGCTGTGGGGGTTAAAGGTTGTGTTGAGATGAACGATGAAGTAGGGAAATTGTCAAGAAGAAAGTCTTCAAGAGAGGAAGTCCAGGCCTTCAAAAAAAGAAATTCATGCTCTTTGAGAAAATGAAGCTAGCAGCATTTTTCCTTGAGCTTGCAAAGTGTGTGTGGCACCTTTACATTGTCCACTTGAAAGGGAAGCTGGAAATCTTTAGTGTTTTCTCAATATTGGGCCTATCAAAGGAGGATTCCAAGGCAAAAGAAAAAAGGAGTTTCTAGGACACTACATGCCAGCTAAAAAGCATTCCAAAGGTGGTAGAGAGTTCCTTAGAAAGTCAGGTAAGAGAAACTCTTCTCTCAGGTAGGTAAGTTGATGCTTCTCTGCCTATCTTTAGTTTAACAGCTGACAGTGTGGTTGAGATGGGTTTCATTTAATGATTGGCGGTGTGGTTTTGTTAGGTTTCATCTGATGACTGGTAGTGTGGTTGTGTTGAGTTTAATTATGTGGCTAGTGGATGGTGTTTCAAAGTGTTCAGATTTTTTGTTGCAGGCAACTGAGTGTAATGTTGGGTCTCAATACCTGTGCGTGTTTGTGGTGTGAATGTGTTGGGTTTTGTTTGGCAGATACTAAATGGTGCTTTAAGTGTTCAGTTCTTTTTTTGCTGTCAGCATAATTTTAGGTCTACACATGCAAAAACACAACCTCTTTTATACACACAAAAAAGCTGCATATGAATATACCAATGACCATATACACGTGTGCAAATATACTTTATTTCGAATTCTTACTTTCCAGTTTAGCAGACTTGTGAGTTGGCTTTTGCCCCAGCTGCAATTTAAGCATTCTCTATAACAGCAATAGGTTTTTTTCTCAATAGAAGGCCATATAGAACCCGCACTATCCCTTTCAACCATTTCATTTCTCTGCAAGTGAACATCCCAGCTGACTTTCTCTGTTCATTTCTTTCCAATTACAATTCTAATTATGTTTAATGTTATATAATATTTTACTATAAAATCAACTATGCATGAAAATATTTTCTAATTTTCTAAATCATACTTCATAAATATTTGAATAGATTTTACTGTCTCATATGTGAATCCAAATTTACCAACTTGGTAATTGTGTCTCAAAACACAACGAACTGAATGTAGAACCCAACATTTGTCTTGGTAGCATCGTGAAGCTCGTTTATCTTCACTAATTTCTTGTAATGTTCCCCATCATTTAGACCCTCAATGGAGTTCTTAGCTTTCATTCTCCGAAGGCTAAGTGGAGAAATAAGGAGAAATAAATTAAATTAAAGTCAATAAATAAATAAATCTAAAGGTGACTTTATATTTAATTAATTTAATTTTTTAGAAGCACAACTAATTATTGTATTGGAAAGTGGGAAGCTTCTAGAGAGTGCATTTTCTAGAAACACAACTAATTATTGTATTGGAAAGGGAGAAGTTTCTAGAGAGTACAATTAAATAATATTTTATTTCCTTCTAGAAGGGTGAAGGAAAAAAATAAATAAAGGCAAAAGCTTCATTAATAGGCATCCAACTATTGTCAATTGCATTTGATATAAACTTGAGAGAAGAAACTAAGAGTTTCTGATTTCAGTTAGCCATTGGAGAGCGTCAATTCTTCAGTGTTGCAACCATTTGAGATAGTGAAATATCCACTGAATTTGACATTTAAGAGTGCTTCATTCTAGAGTTCTATTGGTGCTTAAATTGGAGAATACATTTATTGTTGGCTGCTACAATGCCATGAACAATGATGTGAATAGTACCCATGCTATAGTGTTTGGCTTGATTATAATTGAGATTTCATCTCCTCCATTGGGTGATTTGTTTATCAGGTTCTACAATCAATTTGCATCATTTAAATTGGTGATTTGGAATTGTAAAGGTGGCTGTCATAAGTAGTTGTAGATGCAAATTTTATATCAGATTTATAATGTCATTTCTACTTAGTTTTTTTGAGGCTGCAAAGCCAAGAGCCTTAGAATATTATGTTAAGCATTGAATTAGAAAATATCTCACTAAAGGAGTGATAAGTTGCAGGTCTATATATTTGATGTAATGTGCATATTTATATCTTCCATGATTGACATAATAGTATGCATGCAAAGTGTTTGACAAACTACATATTGACTGTAAGTGCACATTTTTCATTTAGAATTCATCTATATGCATTTGAAAAGCCAAAAGAGAATTGCATATGCATTTAGTTCTTTTCTTAAATATAGTAGTAATCAATTACAGGCTTTTAGATTCCCTTTGATATCATTTAGAGCAAGCATAATCAGTCTGAAACTCAGAAATAGCAAGCATAGAGATCGTATTGGAAGCGTTTGACAATCTTCCTTGACCTACAGATCAACAAGTTGATGTTCGTATTGACAAGGGATATTACATTGGTATTAGAGCTTGCTTGCAAAGTGTTTGATGAAATGTCAAACAACTGAAATAGAGAAGAATTTGGTGTTTTATGAAGTTATAACCGGTTGGGGTTATTACAGTGGTATCAGAGCAGTTTCTTGCCATCCTGTGGAGTAGGAAATTTATATTATTGTCAGATTTGTTGTTGCATTTGGAGTGACCAACACTCTAGCATTTTCTAGCCATGGACAGACATAGGAGGACTGGCAATTCTAGAAGTCAGTGGAGTAATGACGAAGTTAGCGAGAAGATGAATGCTTTGCAGGAGAGTATGGAGAGACTTAAGCTTCATCAAAAGAGATTGACGGAAAGCTTGTCGAATCCAGAGACAATTGAAAGGGCAGCGAGGTATATGGTTTCCGCCTCTAGAAGGCCAACATTGAGGTTGTAGAGAAGGAAGCTTGATTTTTCCTTGACAGGAGTCCCTAATGTAGATGTACCTATATTTAGTATGACACCTGCTAGTCCTATTTGTAGTGTTGACGATGGACTTAGTCACACCGTGCTTCAGCAGGTTAAGGCTCCTAGAGCTATTGTTACAATTAATGCAGAGACAATTGATGCAGTTGTTACCACTGATACTTTTGGCTCTCTTGAGGACAGGATTTTTATTGTAGATTTGTATGTGAGATCTCATGGTGTTGCTACAGTGCAGGAGGCAATTGTTTCCTCAGATGGGACAAAGGCACGTATGGAGTCACTCAGTTGTGATGTTGGTGATGTGGGTGTTTCAACGGAGTCAATAGATGTGGCTTTATGCTCTAGTCTTATTGATTTGGAGCCTGATGCTGAGTCATGTGTGCAGAGTTAGGAGTCCACAATTGAGGATTTGTCAGGAGATGTCAATGCAGATAGTATGGACACATCTAATGATCCATTTGATGATGCTATGAAATGTACTGGGTATGACACCCCTTGTAAGGTATTGGGTGACGACTCCAAGGAGGTTTTGAATGAGTCCCGGGATCGATGCTTACAGGATCCTACTAATGAGGTGGAAGCTGAGACATGCAAAGAGATTGATACGGCAAGGGCTACCATTTCTTCGAATGAGTTGGTTGAGGTACATGGCAATTGTATGTCCGATGTAGATTTGTGCAAGGAAGATGGCACCCGTATAAGCGATCTTGTGGTGGAGAGTTCTGATTCAGTTTCCCATCTCAGTGCAGTTAGTGAGACAGAGAGCTTGCATAGGAGTCAAGGATTACAGAAGTATCATGTGACTTGTTTGCTAAAGGTGAGTGATAGTAACATTTCTTTAGCTCTTGAGCATTATAATGCTATCCGTCAGATGTTAGCTACATCTGGTTGGGGTGCTCTTATGTTTGATGAGCATGGTGATAGTACTCTTTCTCTAGCAGAGGTTCATGCGCTTCAAGAGGCTATTAGGATCTTGAAGCATAGCTACTCTCAATTAGTTACTGGCAGGGATTAACTTCTGGAGTGGGGTAGCACTTGCTATGAGATGTTGATAGGAAGAGAGGAGGAGGTGGTTGAGCTCACCCGAGAGCTTGAGGTGACTGTGGACTCTCTTCAATATACTCAGTTGGCTCTTCATGAGTCACGGTCACAGTTGGATAAGGTTACCATCGAATTAGAACGTGTATAGTTGATACCAACCTGAAACCCTGTTCAGTTACATATTGTGGTTGGTGGTGAGTTTGCTTCTACAGTTGAGGATGAAGGACGTGATGATGTGGTGAACACATTCGTCCAAGATAAGTGTAGTATGCACAAAGGAGGTGAGAGAATCAGTGGAGATGGGATCTCATGGTGATTTTCTTCCTTCTACTAGAAGTGAATCTATTTCTTCTTTTCATAGGCTGGTAGCATTGGGCAGTTGGCATTGTCACATTTTCAAAGGGATCAGTTGTGGATTGCGAGGGAGCAGATTGATGCTTCCACATATAATTTCTACTGTATTGAGTCATTCATGGAGTATTTTCTTGAGAGCTTGGATTTGCAAGAGGTTTCATACAGTATATCTGAGGGTACTCTCATTCGGGGCTCTCACGCACAACAATAATTGGTGAAGAAGATTGTAGAGACCTTGGCTACAATGCTTCCCAATAGGGATTTTGTGGTTGGGTTTGCTGAGAGGGTTGCCCAGGATTCTGCCCGACCAATAGTTTGGAGTCAGAGATTGGAGCTATCTTCTGATTCCCAATTTGATGATGATGAGCCCTTGATAGAGATTAAGAGTTTTTATCGACATTACACCGTGAGGAGTGTTCATCATTTTTCTTTCAACCCACAGGTATAGGAATTGGTTCTCAGCATTATGGATGGTGACAGAAGGCTTGGAATTCATTATACTCACAAAGAGCATACTTCTTTGCCAAGGGATGGAGATTTTGAGATATAGGCTATTGGGAAATTGTTGGATGTGCTAGCGAATGAGATGAATCAAAATCACAAACGGATGACCCAACTGATTTCGAATCCGAGATTGAGCAAAGCAGAGCGAAATGTGATGATACAGTTGCGACTTCAGATTTGTAGGACATTTCTTATGAAACACTGCATGAATTGGGCACAATTGAGGTGGAATGTGATGAAAATTCATGTTAGGTTAAGTCAGATGATGCAATTGTTGGCATGAGTTCCCCGGATCATGTATTTGATGGCGATGCAGCAATAGTGGGAGTAGGACCATGTGAGGATACTGTCATATCAGCAGCCACTTCTATGTTAGTTGAACCATCCAATGAGGAGTTTAGCCATATGCATGCAGTTGTCGATGTGCGTTCTGATGATAGTACACTTGTTATTGCTAATGAAGTGAGTGATATAGTGACAGAGTCATGTTATACTATCGATCAACAAAGTGTTGATGTTCACTTCATGGACAGTGTTATGTTCAATATGGATGCAACATTGTCTTATGACAATCTGATGGTTGAGGTTGATGTTGATCACTCACCTAAGTGGAGTTGGGCTCAGTTTTCACCGTCTGTAAAGATTTAGTTTTCTATTGCAACAGTTGGTAATGTTCCTGTGTCCACAGATTTTAACGTGGCTATACCTATTGTTCATACAGTTGGTATGAGTGCATATGGTACTCCTGTGCTACATCTCTTCAAGGGATTGTTGATCAAGATTCCAGTCTAGTATATATTATATGGGTGGGGACCAGGATGAAGATCTTTCTTGTGGGGTTTTCTTCCGGTGATATTCTAACTCCTACATCATTAGCATAGGTTTTGAGTTCTATACTGCAGGTTATATTGTTGGTCCTGATGATGTTAGTGGTATGCAGTTGGTTCAATGTTGACAGGGGTGTCACATACTACTTAATTTGAGATCCACGTGGAAGTTGGAGTTCATTGTGTTGTTGGATTGCTTGAGGATAAGCAATTTCAAGGAGGGCGGATTGTAATGTTCCCCAACTTTTAGAACCTCAATGGAGTTCTTAGCTTTTCATTCTTTGAAGACTAAGTGGAGAAATAAGGAGAAATAAATTAAATTAAAGTCAACAAATAA
Organism: Cupressus sempervirens; assembly: GCA_028749045.1. Classification (NCBI taxonomy): domain Eukaryota; kingdom Viridiplantae; phylum Streptophyta; class Pinopsida; order Cupressales; family Cupressaceae; genus Cupressus; species Cupressus sempervirens. Next base: position 113,064,795 of record CM053790.1, read on the forward strand.
ATAAATCTAAAGGTGACTTTATATTTAATTAATTTAATTTTCTAGAAGCACAACTAATTATTGTATTGGAAAGTGGGAAGCTTCTACAAAGTGTGTTTTCTAGAAGCACAACTAATTACTGTATTGGAAAGGGAGAAGTTTTTAGAGAGTGCAATTAAATAATATTTTATTTCCTTCTAGAAGGGTGAAGGAAAAGAATAAATAGAAGTGAAAGCTTCATTACTAGGCATTCAATTATTGTCAATTGCATTTGATATAAATTTGGGAGAAGAAACTAAAGGTTTCTGATTTCAATTAGCCATTGGAGAGCATCAATTCTTCAATGTTGCAACCATTTGAGGTGGTGAAATATCCACTGAATTTGGCATTCAGGAGAGCTTCATTCTAGAGTTCTATTTGTGCTTAAATTGGAGAATACATTTATTGTTGGCTGCTACAGTGCTGTGAATGACATAAATAGTGTTGTGAACAGTACCTGTGCTACAATACTTGGCTTGATTATGATTGCAATTTCATCTCATTCATTGGGCGATTTGTATATCAAGTTCTACAATCAATTTGCATCATTTAAAGTGGTCATTTGGCATTGTAAAGGTGGCTGTAATAAGTAGTTGTAGATGCACATTTTATATCAGATTTATAATGTCATTTCTACTCAAATTTTTTTGGAGTTGCAAAGCCAAGATCCTTGGAATATTATGTTAAGAATTGAATTAGAAAATATCTCACTAAAGGAGTGATAAGTTGCAAGTCTATATATTTGATGTAATGTGCATATTTATATCTTCCATGATTGACATAATAGTATGCATACCAAGTGTTTGACAAAATACCAATTGGTTGTAAGTGCACATTTTTCATTTAGAATTCATCTATATGCATTTGAAAAGCCAAAAGAGAATTGCATATGCATTTAGTTCTTTACTTAGATATAGTAGTAATCAATTACAGGCTTTTAGATTCCCTTTGATATCATTTCAAGCAAGCATAATCAGTCAAAAACTCAGAAACAAGCATAGAGATTGTATTGGAAGTGTTTGACAATATTCCTTGCGCTAAAATCAGTTAGTTTGGGCAAGGGATATTACAGTGGTATCTGAGCTTGCTTGCAAAGTGTTAAACAAAATGTCAAACAATTCAATTTGAGAAGGATTTGGTGTTTCACAAAGTTATAACCAGTTGGGGTTATTACATTTCTATAAATGTGAACATTCAAACAATTACCCACTACTGTATCACAGTTTTGATAAATTTCGGATAATATCTAAATGGAATAGATTTGAAAAGAGGACCTAGGGATCGCATGAGGACATAGTGCATTGGTTACAGGTGGTTGTGTTCTTGTGCTCACCTAGGTTTAAACCCCAGCTGGGCCAGTGGACTCGTAGGCTTTGTCCCCCCACTGGGCCTCTGTTCTAATGGACTTGGACAATTAATTGTTAGACGATGGACTTCTGATTGTGGTCCCACTGCTTGGGTCCAGTTAATGACAGAACTGAGAGTGGCATCTGCTAAAACACATAACTGACCTGTCAAAACAACAAAAAACCACCTGGAAAAGAAATTTGTAATATGTGAGACAAGGCAGACCATCAGACCAGACTGTAAAGAGTTTGCTAGCTTCACCAAAATACAAAATTGCAAGGAAACTAGTCTCTTATAATTTGATGAAACTTGATCCACCTACGGAGAGGTATATGTTAAAGAACAAGAGTGTTTCCTTGTGGAGAAGAAACAATTCTAGACCAAAACCACCTAAAACTTATAATTTGATTGAACCTAAACAGACCAATCTGCTTAATACATAATGAAAACTGCATTTGATCGTCTAATATAATTTATAATCTAAGCATCAAATTGTAGTTTCTTTTGGCATGTGCTTTGGAACAGCCCTTCCAAAGTTTGGGATAAAAAGTAGTCCTAAGCAAGCAAAAAGACGTGAAAGTCATACATGAAATTTTCCTACCTCTACTTTAAGCTCCCCAATAGCATCAGAAAATCTAACAATATTAGAAACTCTGGGATCGTCTGTATCTCTCAGCTGTATTTCCTGAAAGACAGTAAATGCATCCACTCCAACAAATGTTCGCTGCAAGAATATTCAGACATGATAAGTATTACGTGAATGATCTACTGAAGTGCTACAGCCTATCACAGAAACCAGTTTTCATTAAGTAGATCATTTGGATGAATTCAAGACCATATAAACATGTTTGATAGGAGCTGACATTAATTTACAAATATCAACACTTAGAACAAATGGACTATTATAATGGTGATGGATATAGACAGAGACAATTTGTAATATGTTGGGTACAAAATGATTGAATTTTATAAGAAACCTCAACAATATGACCTCTATAGAGTAATTAAGTAGTTCAATTTTGATCCCAAATATTCAAACTGTCAATAAACAGTAGGTAATATACAAAGGACATATATTAACAAGATAAATAAACAAACAGTGGTGCTTTCTAGTAGGCCAAACTGCAACACATTTACCCTTACTTGAATAGGAGAAGCACTGCCTGGCCTTGTGGTGAAAATGAGCTGCCATCGACCTTCAATTAAAGAGGAACTAGTCTGCATATTGTCAGATCAATCTATTGTTAGAAAATTATTTTCCTGTATAGGAACTGGACTGCAAGGACATTGATTTGTAGAGCCTAAGTTAAACAAATAAGCATTAGTTGATTTGAAATAATTCACTTTTGTCCTGTAAAGACTTCATATAATCATACAAGGATGAGTAAATTGCATATTCATAAGCAATGGAATTAACTGTTATAACAGGCCAACTGTTTCTAGGAAATATCATATCTAACAAATGACGAGAAATTGAAAACTAACCATTACAAATATCATATAGATCATTAACTAATTGATACACTCAAATATCTTTTCAATTACTGAAAGGAAAGTAATGCAACAGCAACAAAAATAATTACACATATAATTGAATTTAGATACACATGGAGCAACAAAAATAATTACACATATAATTGAATTTAGATACACATGGAAAGGAATAAGATACCCGTCAACTGCATTAGGCTATGAATGAAATCTTACTCTATCTTGTCCAAGCCTGAGCATTGGTGGAGAGAAGCATTGACAGAGGCCTAACCACAGACCTAGTGTAACCCCTCTCGCTCTCAATCAAGAATGACCCTACCTTGCACGAGAAAGAGCATGGGAACACCATCATGTCCAACCACCTAAGCATTTTGGTGTAGAGTGTCAATCACTCAGCCAGCTAGACCCTAGATACCTTCTTAACAATCTATCTATCCGACCACTGGCTATTTTGGCCTCTAGTGATCACAACAGCATCAATTGCCCCTAAACCTACCTTGGCCAGGGATTTGCAAGGACACTTTGTGCCCAATCACCAACCGCTCAACTTGACAAACAAGAAATTCCTCAATGAACTACCATGAGCTGACTAAGTTATAGTTTCCTAGACCTACTTTTTTCTTTTCTTTATATTATTACTGACATGATTCTCAATTTTGCAAGACATTCCCACACAGTCCATAGTTCCATGATTTACACCTTACATCTCAGCATTACTCAGTTGTCATTGATGATCATTTGTGTACCCATCAAGCATTCATGGTACTTACAGATTTTCTATTTTACAGAACAAGTCTCCCCCACTCCTTAAAAGGGGTTAATTAAATGAGATTATGATACTATTCCATGATTTAAATCATGATTAACATGCTAGAAGGTATACTGCCAAGAGGTAATCCTTCCAGACTCAGAGACATACAGATACTTAATGTCCATGTACTTGCAACTTTCCCCAGAAAATCAATACAAAAAGATTTATTGAACAATGCCATGATATATCAAAGTAGGCTTCGGAGCTCACAGGGCCATTCGGATTTTATATCAGAACTGGTTATGCAATTTCACATCATGCTTTAGCAGATCTTTTATGAGAAATAAACAAGTAAAAATTAAAAATAATTGCACGATCGATAACTATCTTTCAAATAAACCAAGCATGATATAAATTAAAAGCATCATGAGAAATTTGAGATGCAACCTAATGAGTATCAAATATTGAAAATATGATGCAAATGCTCCAACTGCAAACTGCTATAACAGAGGCCACTAAAAAATGCAATACCAAAAATATGCTCTATAATCTCCTGATATTTCTCAGTCACTGCCACTACGGTGATATCATACTGACAAGGCAATATTGCAGAATAATGTGCGGTAAATGCAAGAATAATCACTCAGAAGCAACCTTTGAATGGTTGCGATCGAGCATCTTATAGAATGATGCCTGGTTACTTACAAATATGAGCCCAAAAAAGAGTTGCGTGCATGGAAAGGTGCAAGGTGGCGAATAGGAGTTACAATCTTGAATTAAAAAGCAAGGCCAAAATAGTGAGTAAAAAGAGTATAGTTTATGGCCTCTAAATAATAATTTATTGTCATAAGTTAGAAATAATAAATTATTTCCCATGTTTTACTATAATTATACCTATTTTATTTACATATATTTATATGTGCTATACACATATATACACAATTTTTCAAATATATGTATTTCTATGCAGACGTATTTTAAGTATATGTATATATACATATATGTCATATTTTAATATACACATACATACATATACATGTATTTAACATGTACAAATGTAAGAACCATGGTACCATTATACTAAAACATGTCTAACATTACAAGAAGGATTTGAGATAGACTCATTTTCTCAAAAGTAACATTTGTAATTAATTCGCCTTATATCACCAATGAATATGTATATATCTTATTGAGCTTGTTGACCTAGTCAGCTCATGGTGGTCACTTGAGGTATGTCTAGTTTGTCCAAGCTTATGCTCCTTGACCATGGTAGTTTAGATTCATACCTGTTAACTTTGGTAGCAGGATGGTGCACTCATACCCAATTCCCTCTCTATTAATGCTTCCCCCCATCACCACAATACCTACAAGAGGAATTAACATGGTGAAGGCATACTTCCACATTGGTCAATTGAAATTATTCATCATAACTAATAACCAAATTAACTGTATAATCTTTGTCTTCACATGAAACATAATGATCAACAAATATTTCCATTCATATGAACTTCAAAATTGAGTAACCAATTTAACTACTTGAAATATCAATGGTTAAATGAATTTTTTTAAATCAACAAAATAAGGGATGTAACATACCCTCCCTTATGTTTCATCATCCTCGATGAATATTGTAATTAAATACACAAGAAACGTTCATAATGAAAGAAATAGTTGTCATATGTTCTCAAATAACATTATGTCACAACGGTTTAAAATTACAAAATAATAATAGTAAACTATAGTTTATGTTGTTGGAAAAACGTGGGGAAATTTTTGGAAAATCTCATCATAATCTTAACAGGTAGCATTCTCTTCAACATATTGGTCCCACTGGACCTTGCACAGGGTGGTGTCTCAATTTCATAAGAGGAGCTTACGCACCTCGAGCATTCTGAGTGGCTCTATTTCCAACACCCCTAAGTCTCGTACATGCAAGAGATTCCAATTAGACACATTCTCATTATTGGCTATATAATTTTTAAGGTATGATACATGAAACACATTATGCATCCAGGCAAGGGTTGGGAGTTGGGCAATTGTGTAGGCTACAAGATTTACGACTTCCAAAACTTCAAAGGGTCCCACATATCTTGGGGACAGCTTGGCATTCCTGCTGAATTTGATAGTACTTTTCTGGGATTTACTTTTAGGAGAACCTTTTCTCCTACTTTTGAATTCTTCGTAAGTTCTTTTAGCATCTACATAACTCTTGTGTCAGTCGTTTACATCTTTTAACCTCTAACGAATTTGAACTACTTGTTCTTCCATTTCTGAAAGCACCTCAGGGCCAACAATAATATGATCTTCAATTTTGTTCCAACTTATAGGTGTCCTACACTTATGCCCATACAAGACCACAAATGGTGTCATCTTAATAATAGACTGGTATGAGTTATTGTAAGAAAATTCATCCAAGGGGAGATAAATCTCCTAGTGGTATTGTTGATCCATACAATATACCCTTAGAAGGTTTTTTAGTACCCAATTCACCCTTTATGTCTAGTCTTCTTCGGTCTGACAAAAACTGTGATCAGTATAAATATATATAGATATATATGTACATATGTATACCAATATCATGCACATATATATATCCCAATGTATTATAGCAGTATATGAAATAATGCACAGTTGAAACTGATGATCATATATATATATATATAGTGTCTGAGATCACTTAAGGCATGATCGAAACTTATTCTGATTCCTTTGATTTTAGATCACTATCGATCTATATTATATCGAATGCAGTTCATAATGATCGGTAATACATTATTAATACTTATGTTAACTCTATAACAAATCGGGCATGATTAATTAGCACAGAACTATCGAGTTGTAGTTCATAATGATCGGTAATACATTATTAAGACTTGTGTTAAGTCTACAACAAATAGGGCATGAATAATTAACACCGAACCAGTGTGATGGTGAATGTTCATCTGTCAATTTGGAGACATGCCCATTCACCCTCACACCCCTTCGTGTGATATGTATACTTCATCCACTTGAATAAGAAAGCATTGAAATCAATTAATGCAAGCACATCAAAGGATCGATTTACATTTCAAGTTCAAGATTATTTTATTATCTCTGTTATTTTTGTACTATGTTACATCCCAAAATTTTGTCCTAAATTTTAAGTTGAACATAGTCGTTGATTTAACGAAACAATATCATGTGAAATTGAGTTACTTAATTATAGCCGTTGTTTATTTCTTCATATCATGTGAAATTGAGTTAGTTAATTATAGCCGTTGTTTATTTCTTCATATCATGTGAAATTGAGTTAGTTAATTATAGCCGTTGTATTCATTTATTTATCATATGAAAGTGAGTTAGTTAATTATAGTTGTTGTATCAATTTATTCATGATCATGTGAAAGTAAGTTAGTTAATTATAGCCGTTATATATATATATATCATGAGCATGTAGAGTTAGTTATTCTGAAATTGATAGAATCCCTAACGGTCACTTGATGATTTTGAATTAGCAATTTATAAATCTTGAATTGATGTCTTGGCGAGAATGTTGTTTTGAATGATTACAGGAAGAAGATTCAAGAGGGAGGGGAAGCATTGCTAAATGGGGTCATCGGAAGGGGATGATCAAGTAGTTTAGCCATCAGAATCGACAAGTTTGATCTAAAAATACCTTGGCGAGGTTACTAGGACATGGCAACGTATTACAAGGTGGAACTGCATGAGCTATAAAGTAGAACATTATAATAAATAATATAAAATAAACATAAATTATTACCTTTAAAGAATTATCAAATATTAATATTATTTAATTATTATTTTAATTTCTCAAATATGATCATATGTAAATAATAATAAGACGACACCATTGCAATATAAATAATAATCTAATGATGCCACCCTATCATTACGTACACATAACCATAGATGAGAAAATATAATAATAATAACCTTTAAACTTCCCATTTCTTTCCTCCTCTTTTCTTTTCTCTTTTAAAAATTGATTTGAATGGTTACGAAAGGTTTCTTGTAACGGATGGAAGCCATAGAGTCAGGCTCTTTATTATTTATTAGACTCCCATAGTCGTATCACATATTGGATCTTTTTCCTTCTGTCTTTCAAATCCATTACCGTTGGTAACCAAAGAAAAAGAGCTCAGAGTTTGAATTCATGTTTGCCGAACTTCCTTAACATAATTACCGTAGGTCACAGTTCAGAAACCAAGGATTTATTCAAGTGCAGGTCTTCCGAATCATTTAGAGGAGTCACGTAAGGCCCTGTCACATCTTATTTATTTTCTTTTATTGCTAATTCAATGCACAACAAACCGAGTATATTTGAATGCTCTAAGTTTCGGCCGGATTCTATTGTTTTCTTTCCATATGGTAGTAACTGTAGTAAGGGAGATTGTGATACCGAATTCATGTCATGATATCTTATAATTCTATTCGAATGCAAAAGGGTGATGGTAGAAATAGTTATACATACATTGTATTCTACTCATATAATGAAAATCCTACCGAGTAGTCTGTCAAACATGTATAATCCAAATACTTCCATTCATATCTCATAAAGGTGAATAGAATATCTCAAAATCAGAACACCAATGAATTCACCAGGCGATGATGCCAGAATATGGTGAAGAAGGTGAAATGTTTTGATACAATTATAGTATGATAACACATGGGAATCACCGCTTGGAGGCCTGAATGAGGTGAGGAGGTGTAGAGAACCTACAAAATGAGGTTGACATTAGTATTCATAAAAATAATATATAAAGCATTACTTCAGCGCATGCATGTTCCACTTATGTAAGATGTTGTCAAGTCGAGTGGTCAAGATCGGGTTTGTCGACCCACATTTTGAAATTCTTGGCCAGGGTGGAATTAGGAAAATTTGCCGAACAAGTGATCTTTGTTGATTGTCCAGACGCTTCAGTTATTTTAGCAAATAATTGTTGAGACTTCAACCCACCTGAATACTCTGATGGCTGGACTTATGATCATCCCAAGCCCGATCCTGAGCTAGGGAGGGTCGTTCTATTATATTAGAATAAGTGGGGATAAGTAATGGTTCGCAGATGGGAGGTTAAGCCTATGTCAATGCTTCTCCTCTCACCAATGTTTGGGCTTGGACAACAAGTGAAAGAAATTTCTCAAATTATGTTGTATGTTCTTTAACCCTCCGAATGTTTATTGTTTCATTTCAAGATGAAAGTCAATTACTTTACAAATAGTTGTTACTTAACTCGAAGATGTTAAATGTTCGCAATTATCTCATTTTGTATTCTTAGATATTTCATTTCAAGAACATAAGTTACTTACTTTCAGCTGAATATATTGAATAGAGTTTTATTTCAGTTATAAACAGTTAATGGAAATCAATGTCATGTGATATGAATTAGGAAATCAATTGATTCAAGATTAAAACTTGTTTAAGAAAATCAGTATGTTACATATGGTATCAGAGCGCTGGGTTCCACACTGAACCTAGGGCACATCACCATCTTAAAAACTTAATAGAGATCTAAAATGACTACAAGATGTTAGTACATAAAACACCCCACAAGAAAACTCGGCATCCAATCTTTCCCTATCTTATTAGAAACATGACTAAATATGACTACTCCTGCTGTTCTGAACCTCAAGATAATGAAACCCTAAACTAGGCAATTCAACGGATGAAGAAGGAAAGAGTTAGATGGACTCCTACCACGAAGGCGGCATATAGAAACAAACTGATATAGAACTGGAATTCTCAGCAGAGCAGCCCCCTTTTCCATTCCCATAGGTCTTGGATGGTACGAGACATGTACTAGTCTAAACCAGAATGTACTGTTGCAAAGCAAGAATAAAAATATTGTGTGAATGTATACTTCCTCAATAGAGGAAAATTTTGTAAATAAGATTGCTTAGTTGAGCAATGAAAATGAATTTTGAGCAATGAAAATGAAATTTAGTAAATAGGAATGCTTAGTTGAGCAATGAAACTAAAATTATGCAAATAAGATTGCTTAGTTGAGTTATTTGAAATTATATGTTGTAATACCTTTTCACTTGTAAAATTCTTCTTTTCGCAAAATAACACAATTGTAAATTAACAGGTAAGAAACCTGAAACATAAAAATGAATAACAACGAAAAGGTAGAAAACCAAGATATAGTATGCAAGAACCCTCAATCCTCCAATGAACTGTTACTCCAAATTTTGCAAGAAATGCAATTAAAACTAGAAACCATGGTAAGGAGGATGAGTGAAATGGAAGCCCAGATGGTGCAAAACCGTGAAGAAGTGCAAACCACACCCACTTTTAGAGCAGAGACAGAAGTCTCTGAACGTAACGAAACCCCCTCTCCCAAACGATTAGAAAAGCTAAAAAAAAAATAGTGGCTGATTTATCAGTAGACATAAGGAAAATAAAACCATCTAAGTTTTCCGGTTCTGAATCAGGAGAAGAAGCAGAAGCATGGTTGACTGAAATGGAGCAATATTTCGAGATTAAAAACTTTTCTGAGACCTCAAAGGCAGTATGGGGTATATATCATTTCACCGGGGAAGCTGCAACTTGGTGGGGAAACACTAAAGTCGAGCAAAACATTAGAACTATTGATATCACCTGGAAGAAATTCGTGAGCATATTTTAGAAACGATGGCTGCCTCAAACCTTTTATGATCAGAAACTCTTGGATTTCCAAGAACTTAAAACAAGGAGATTTGTCAGTGCATAAGTATTGGAAGAAGTTTACTCGGTTGCTTAAATACATGCCACCTTATCAACAAGACACCAATTTGAAGGTGAGAAAGTTTATCATGGGACTAAATAATAGGATAGGAGGAGCTGATGATGTTCTTGCACCTCGGACCATGGAAGAGGCTTTAGAAAAGGCTGTCTGACAAGAGCATAAGATTAGAAAGGATGACTCCATCCGGGACAACAAAAGAAAGACTACCTAGAATTCAGAAGGCGCTGATTTTGGACCACTGAAAAAACAATTTAAGGATTATAAGAATAACAAACCTGAAAATAAAAGCGGTGGAACAAGAGATATAAAAGGTAATTTTTATGTGAGCAAAAACGACAAAAATAATGAGAAGAAAGGACCACCGAGAGGATGTTTTATATGCGGAGGAAATCATTATAAGAAGCGGTGCCCTAACTTCAGCCAGTCATAACGTCCACCTTTGCCGCAGCAGCAACAAGTCTTTCAGCAAAGGATTCATGCAGCCTTGGATAACAGGCAAGCAGAGCAGCAGATAGGCCCCATTGAAACTCTGGGTAACATCTACAAAAACCCTGTGTCCATATTAATTGATACTGGAGCAATTGAATGTTTTATTTCACCTAGATTGTTAAGTAGATTCCCAAAAAGATCTAGTTTTATGGCAAAACCATGGACGGTCGAGTTTGCAAACTAGTCAAGGGCCAAGGTAGAGCAATGCCTATTTGAAGCTCAAGTTGATTTTTCGAATTTCTCTACAGAATCGAACTTATATGTAGCTCCGTTAGGGTCATATGACATTATCATTGGAATTAATTAGCTCAGTGAAGATAAGGCTAAGATAGATTGTCTTGCCAAAACTGTAAATTGTGTGGATGATCAAGGCAGACCAACAAGTATTTTAGGGATCAAATATGAAATCAAACCAAAACAGATTTCTGCAATGCAACTTAAGAGATATGGGAGAAGAGGCTGTGAAATTTTCACATTTAAGATTGAAGATACAAGAAACCTAAAATAACTACATATGGGGATGACTACATTTATGAAGATGGAGAAATCAGGCAAAAATTAAAAGAATCCTTCGAAGAAAAATATCACTATTTGAAGAATTATCAAGATGTGTTTCCTGAGGAACTTCTTGGATTACCACCTTCTCGGGCATTTGACTTTACCATAGACTTGATACCGAGAGTGGAACCCATATCCAAGACCCCATATAGAATGACCACCACAAGGTTAATGGAGTTACAGATTCAACTGTAGGATATGTTAGATAAGAAGATGATTCGACCAAGTGTCTCACCATGGCGATCCCCAGTGTTATTTGTAAGAAAGAAGGATGGAACCATGAGACTATGTATAGATTACAAGATGCTTAATAAAGTCACCATCAAAAATCGATACCCATTGCCAAGGATAGACAATCTTTTGGACCAAATGAAGGGGGCAATTGTATTTTCAAAAATTGATTTAAGGTCAGGATACCATCAATTACGAATTAAAGATGAAGATATACATAAAACTACCTTCAAAAATAGATATGGACATTATGAATTTACCGTGTTGCCATTCGGATTAACTAATGCCCCAGCAGCTTTCATGAATTTAATGAACAGTATATTTCAAGATTGTCTGGACAAGTTTGTATTGGTCTTTATAGATGACATCTTAATATACTCCAAAAATGAAGAACATCAGAGGCACTTAGAGATAGTTCTGCAAAGACTAAGGGAAATCATCTAAATGCGCCTTTTACCAGAAGGAAATTCAATACCTAGGGCATATTATTTCAGCACAGGGTATAGCAGTAGATACATCTAAGATTAAAGCAATTAAAGAGTGGCCCATACCTAGAAACGTATCTGAAGTCAGGAGTTTCATGGGATTAGCTGGATTCTATGGAAAATTTGTCAGAAATTTCTCGAGGATAGCCTATCCAATTATTTCACTCCAGAGGAAGGGGAAGAAATTTGTTTGGACGGAAAAGTGTCAATTAGCTTTTGAGTTTCTGAAAGAAAAATTAACTACTACACCTATTTTGAAGGAACCCGATCCACGAAAACCGTTTGTAGTTATCACAGATGCATCAGGTGAAGGTTTACGGGGTGTATTAATGCAAGAAGAACAAGTCATTGCTTATGAGTATAGGAAACTAAAAATTACGAACAAAATTATGCACCCCATGATCTTGAATTAGTAGCAATAGTACATGCTTTGCAAATGTGAAGACATTATTTAATTGGAAAACTTTTTGAACTTAGATCCGATCATCAAAGTTTAAAATATATTTTCACCCAACAAAATCTTAATGCTAGACAAATGAGATGGTTGGAATCTTTAGCAAATTATGAGTTCGACATAAGCTACATTAAAGGAAAGGAAAACAAGGTGGTTGATGCCCTAAGTTGGAGAAGACACATTTCGGCAATGACTAGTAAATTTCAGATTGAGAGACCAATTTTTATAACATTTGGAACATCATGAGTTTTATACAGAAATCAGCGTGGCACTTATTAGAGATCCATAGGATCCCAAGTATTCAGAGTTAAACCTAGAAGAAGATGGATTGTTAAGATATCACCACAAAATCTATGTACCTAATAAACCTGAACTCCAAAGACTGATTTTAGGTGAATATCACTCAGCTCCATACTCAGGACATCCAGGAGTAACGAAAATGTTATCTGATATAAAACCTTTATATTTCTGGAAGGGAATGAAAAGGGAAATAATCGAGCTTGTAGCAGGTTGTTTAGAATGTCAGAGAGTGAAGGCAGAACATCAGTACCCAGCAGGTTTGTTGCATCCAAATGAGGTAATTGAGTGGAAGTGGCAAGTAATATCCATGGATTTTGTACAAGGGCTACCTATGACTCGGAATCGGCACAACACTATCTTGGTCGTGGTTGACAAATTGACTAAGGTTGCCCATTTCATACCAAGAAATTTGTCTGATGGAGCACCTGAAATTGCTCATAAGTTCATAAAAGAAATTTTTAGGTTACACGAGATTCTAGAGAAGATTATTTCGAATAGGGATGCTAGGATAACTTCCAGATTCTGACAAACATGATTTTCAGCTTTGGGCACCAAATTGAATATTAGTTCAGCCTATCATCCTGAGACAGATGGTCAGACCAAACGAGTAAATCAAGTATTAGAGGATCTCCTAAGAGTATATTGTATGGATCGACAGTATCAATGGGAAACATACTTACCTCTAGTTGAATTTTCATATAATAACTCTTATCAATCTTCAATTAAAATGGCTCCTTTTGAGGCTTTGTATGGTCGTAAGTGCAGAACTCCAGTAAGTTGGAATCGATTAAAAGACAAGGTCATTGTCAGGCCTGAAATGCTTCAAGAAATGGAAGAACAGGTACTTCAAATTCATCGGAGATTAAAGGAAGCGAATGACAGACAGAAGAGTTATGCTTATGCTAAAAGAACGCCCAAAGAATTCTCAGTAGGGGACAAGGTGTTACTAAGGGTTAAACCTTAGAAAAGTACTATCAAGTTTGGCAAGAATGCTAAATTAGCTCCAAGATACTTAGGACCCTTTGAAGTTTTGGAGGTTGTTAAACCAGTAGCTTACAGGATTGCTTTACCACCAGCTCTTGCTAGGATGCATGACGTCTTCCATGTGTCTTACCTTAAAAAGTATATTAGCCACCATGAGCATATGATTGATTGGAAATTACTGCAGGTGCGAGAGCCAGGAGAGGTAGAGGTAAAACCACTCAAAATACTTGAGGTACGTAAGCTACGCTTACGAAATCGAGAAGTAACACAGTGCAAGGTCCAGTTGGACCAGTATATGAAAGATAATGCCACCTGGGAAGATTATCATGATATTTTTTCTTTGAAGTTGAAAACTGAATACTTTATTTCTTTTATTTTAACTAATTAAGTACAATTTGTTATTATCTTCATCGAGGACTATGAAAAACCTAAGGGGGTGGGTATGTTACATCCCAAAATTTTGCCCTAAATTTTAAGTTGAACATAGTCATTGATTTAACAAAACAATATCATGTGAAATTGAGTTAGTTAATTATAGTCGTCGTTTATTTTTTCATATCATTTGAAATTGAGTTAGTTAATTATAGCCGTTGTATTGATTTATTTATCATATGAAAGTGAGTTAATTATAGTCGTTGTATCAATTTATTCATGATCGTCTGAAAGTAAGTTAATTATAGCCGTTTTATATATATGATGAGCATGTAGAGTTAGTTATTCTGACATTGATGAAATCTTTAACGATCACTTGATGATTTTGAATTAGCAATTTATAAATCTTGAATTGATGTCTTAGCAGGAATGTTGTTTTCAATGATTACAGGAAGAAGACTAAAGAGGAAGGGAAGCATTGCTAAACGGGGTCATCGAAAGGGGATGCTCGAGTAGTTCAGTCATCAAAATCGACAAGTTTGACCTAAAACTACCTTGGCAAGATTACTAGGACATGGCAACGTATTACAAGGTAGAACCGCGTGAGCTATAAAGTAGAACATTATAATAAATAATGTAAAATAAACATAAATTATTACCTTTAAAGAATTATCAAATATTAATATTATTTAATTATTATTTTACTTTCTCAAATATGATCATATGTAAATAAAATAAGACGACACCATCACATTATAAATAATAATCCAATGATGCCACCCTATCATTACGTACACATAACCATAGATGAGAAAATATAATAATAATAAAATAATAATAACCTTTAAACTTCTCATTTTCTTTCCTCCTCTTTTTTTTTCTCTTTTAAAAATTGATTTGAACGGTTACGAAAGGTTTCTTGTAACGGATGGAAGCCATAGAGTCGGTCTCTTTATTATTTATTAGAGTCCCATAGTCGTATCACATATTGGATCTTTTTCTTTCAATCTTTCAAATCCATTACCGTCGGTAACCAAAGAAACAGAGCTCAGAGATTGAATTCATATTTGCCAAACTTCCTTAACATAATTACTGCGCGTCACAATTCAAAAACCAAGGATTTATTCAAGTGCAGGTCTTCCAAATCATTTAAAGGAGTCACACAAGGCCCTATCACATATTATTTATTTTCTTTTATTGCCAGTTCAATGCACAACAAACTGAGTATATTTGAATGCTCTAAGTTTCCGTCGGATTCTATGTTTTTCTTTCCATATGGTAGTAACAGTAGTAAGGGAGATTGTGATACCAAATTCATGTCATGATATCTTATAATTCCATTCGAATGCAAAAGGGTGATAGTAGAAATAGTTATACATACATTGTATTCTACTCATATAATGAAAATCCTGCCGAGTAGTCTGTCAAACATGTATAATCCAAATACTTCCATTCATATCTCATAAAGGTGAATAGAATATCTCAAAATCAGAATACCAATGAATTCACCAGGCAATGATGCCAGAATATGATGAAGAAGGTGAAATGTTCTGATACAAGTATAGTATGATAACACTTGGGAATCACCGGCTTGGAGCCCTGAATAAGGTGAGGAGGTGTAGAGAACCTGCAAAATGAGGTTGACATCAGTATTCATAAAAATAATATATAAAGCATTACTTTAGCTCATGCATGTTCCACTTATGTAAGATGTTGTCAAACCAAGTGGTGGAGATCGGGTTTGTTAACCCACATTTTGAAATCCTTGGCCAAGGTGGAATTAGGCAGATTTGCCAAACAAGTGATCTTTGTTGATTGTCCAAACGCTTCAATTATTTTGGCAAACAACTGTTGGGACTTCAACCCACCTGAATACTCTGATGGCTGGACTTATGATCATCCCAAGCCCGATCCCGAGGTAGGGAGGGTCATTCTATTAAATTAGAATAAGTAGGGATAAGTAATGGTCCGCGGAAGGGAGGTTAAACTTATGTCAATGCTTCTCCTCTCACCAATGTCGGGGCTTGGACAACAAGTGAAAGAAGTTTCTCAAATTATATTGTATGTTCTTTAACCCTCCAAATGTTTAGTTGTTTCATTTCAAGATGAAAGTCAATTACTTTACAAATAGCTGTTACTTAACTAGAAGAAGTTAAATGTTTGCAATTATCTCATTTTGAATTTTTAGATATTTCATTTCAAGAATATCAGTTCCTTACTTTCAGCTGAATATATTGAAGAGTTTTATTTCAGTTATAAACAGTTAATGGAAATCAATGTCATGTGATATGAATTAGGAAATCAATTGATCCAAGATTAAAACTTGTTTAGGAAAATCAGTATGTTACAACTAACATATACAGATTTTGGAGCAAATCTATTCTTTGACATTAGTCTTCATACCTGCAATAAAAGTTGTGCATCTGTCAACATCGAATTTGAAATCTGGTAAGAAACTTTACATGGTATCAGAGTATTATTAAGGAGAGATCTCGTTAAGTTTAAGAGATCAGATTTCACATTAAATTGCAATCTCTCATTTCTCTTCAAGATGACAAACGTGTTAAGATTCGAACACCACCTTACAAGTGCTGATAACTTTGAATCTTGGAAACTTTATATAATGATGTTATTAAAAGAAAACAAATTGGAATCTTTTGTAAGAGAAGAAGAAGAAGAACCTAAAGATGATCTAGAGAAAACTCAATGGATCGAAAATAATGAAAAAGCCATGAAAATAATCATGGATGTTGTTCGAGATCACATAGTGTCTATTGTGGCAAAACATCCTACAACATATCACATGTTTAAAGCTCTTGAAAATGCATTCATAGTAAATAACACTGGTAGAAAACTTGCTCTTAAAAGACAAATGAATAATGTTAAGTTTGTAGTTACAGTCAGTTTGATATGATCATGAGTTTCATTATTGATGGTAAATCATCATTAGATAAATATGCTTTAATATACATATATTATATTATATATATATATATATATATATAAAATAATGCATATATTATACATATGGTTATTTATATTATTATTATACTAATTAATGATGTTTAATCCTTGGAGACATGTCTCTTCAAAAGATGTCTCCTTTTCTCATATTTATATGAGATCTAAATCTGGATTTTGAAAACATCAATATAACGGCAATATTATTACATTTTCAAAGATCCTAGAACTTAACAAATAATATCAGCGTGAAAAAGGAGAAACAATGAACGCCTTCTTCATGAGAATCATAGAATTGAGAGATCAATTATCTTCTGTCTATTATAAGATTGACAAGAAAGAGTTATCACTAATAGCATTCGGAGGACTACAAAATTCTTGGGAGTCCTTTGTACAAGGTATAAGTGCAAGATCTAAAATCCCAAAACTAGATAGATTGAGATTTGATTGTCTTCAAGAAGAATCGAGATTAATAATTAAAGAAAAACATAAAACTTTAGATCAAGACATTTATGTTCTTAACACCAACTCTCATAAGAAGGGAAAGAAGAACAACAAAAGGAAAAGAAACTTTCATGGAAAAGGACAGTCAAAACAGAAGAAAGACTTGTCCAAAATTAAATATTTTAGATGTGATCAATATGGACATTATGCACTAAATTGTCCTAATCGATCAAGACTTCAAGCATCATTTGCCAAATCTGATAAATCAAATGAAGGTCAAGAATCTGAGAAATATGCCTTCTATTCAGCATTGTCTAGTCAAATATCAACCAAATCCAACACTTGGATAATTGACAGTGGATCTTCAAGACACATCACTAGATATCAAGATAAGCTAGAAAGCATGCAAATAGAAACAGATGAAGAAGTCACAATTGGTGATAATTTTGCTCATTCCATAAAAGGAATTGGGTCCTGCACCATCAAATTGAAATCCGGAAATTCTATTCAGCTTTATGGAGTTCTTTATGTACTAGGTATTAAAAAGAATTTAATATTTATATCTACACTTGAGGATGATGGTTATAGAATTGCATTCGTGGAAGGTAAGGTACTAGCATGGCCTAAGATTAAGTCATATTCACAATGAATCCTACAAAGGTTGTGCCTTAGGGACAAACACTAAAAAGTCATTTCCTCATAGTTTGAGCAAAACTAAAGATGTGTTAGAACTAGTGTACTCTGACCTAAGTGGACCCATGTCTACACCATCCATATGACGGTTCTTGTACTATGTGATATTTGTTGATGATTTTTCAAGGAAGGCATAGATATACTTTGTTAAGTGCAACGAATCTGAAGAGATTCTTTATAAATTTAAATAATTCAAAACTATCACTGAAAATTCCTCAGAAAAGAAAATTAAAGTTCAGAGAACAGATAATGGGAAAGAATACAGTTATGAAATATTTAAAGAATTCTGCAAACTTGTTGGGATTAAGAGCGGGTTCATAGTTCCCTACAATCCTCAACAAAATGGAGTTGTTGAAAGGAATAACAACACTATTGTAGAAGCTGCTAGGGCTATAATTTATGATCAAAACTTGAGCATGTCATTTTGGGTTGAAGCATCTAATACAGCAATCTATATTCAAAATAGATGTCCTCACTCATATTTGGACAACAAAACTCCTAAAGAAGCATTTTCAGGAATGAAACCTATCATTAGTCATTTAAGGATATTTGGATGTCCTATGTATGTTCATGTACCTAAGGAGAAAAGGACAAAGTGAGAACCTACTGGAAGAAAAGGAATTCTTATCAATTTTAGTGAAACAATAAAAGGGTACAAAATCTACATGCCTAGACAGAAACAAATAGAACTCAGCAGAGATGTCATCTTTGAAGAAGATATTGCTTTCAAAAGAACCAAAACTTCAAATGATCCAAATACCGATGACTTATCATGTTCCCTAGAAGAGGCTCTTGCTCCTGAGATTCAGAGGAGTACCTTGAAGAGACTTCAAATGAAACTGAGATCCTTCTTGAGACTCAAGAAGAGAGTCTTGATAATAATTCTAAAAGGCCACTTTGATCAAGGAAAATTATATAGGAAGGAGACGAATTTGCAGCACCTTTAGGGACTTTCAGAAAAAGAAAAAGACCTAGAAAATTAACATACAGTGCATTCATGTGTGAGAGTCCAAACTCTGAACCTTCTAATGCTTCAGAAGCACTTAAACATCAAGCTTGGAAAGATGCAATGGTGGAAGAATATCAGTTGATACTAAAAAATGATGTTTGGAATATAGTTCCTAGACCTAAAGGAAAATCTTTTGTTTCTTCCAAATGGCTCTTCAAAGTTAAGTATGCTACAGATGGTAGCATTGAAAAACATAAAGCTCGTTTTGTGGCTAGAGGGTTCTCTTCAAAGGAAGGAATTGACTCTGAAGAAAATTTTGCACCAGTTGCCAAGTATACCTCAGTTAGAGCTGTAATAGCCATTACAGCAACTAAAGGTTGGAAAATCCATCAAATGGATGTAAATACTACTTTTCTAAATGGAAAAATTCAGGAAGAAGTATACTTGGAACAACCAAAAGGATTTGTGACTCATGATGCTGCCTCCTATGTATGTAAATTGAAAAGGGCTCTATATGGACTCAAACAAGCTCCCCAAGCTTGGTATGAAAGGATAGATAAATATCTTCTAATTCTCGGATTCACCAAGAATATTGTTGATCCAAATCTTTACTTTAAAGTAACTAAAGGTGATATGTTGATTCTAATTCTTTATGTTGATGATCTTTTGATTATAGTAGAAGAACATCTCATTAATCAGTGTAAGAAAGATTAGGCTTTTGAATTTGAAATGAAGGACTTAGGGATTCTTCATTACTTCCTTGGATTGGAAGTTCGTTAGAAGTCTGGGAATATCTTCCTACATCAAAAAAAGTATTTTGTCAATATTCTAAAAAGATTTAAAATGTGGAACTGTCGACCTATGTCAACACCTATGGAAACCAACTTACACAAGCTAAAAGAAGCCAGTGCTGAATCCAAACTAGTTGATCCCACTTTATACAGACACATAATTGGATCTCTGATGTGTCTTATGAATACTCAATCTGATATCTGCTATGTTGTGAATGCATTAAGTCAGTTCAGGTGTGAAGTTCGTGAAATTCATCTTGTTGCTTTGAAGCATATATTAAGGCATCTCCAAGACACTATTGGGTATGAACTTAAATATGAAAATACCACCTTGGAGTTACACGGATATACTGATTCTGATTGGGTCGGAAGTGTAAAAGACTGGAGGAGCACATCAGGATATTGTTTCAGCTTAGGTTCACCTATGATATCATGGATCTGCAGAAAGCAAGCTTCAATTGCTCAGAGTTATACCTGAGGCAAAGTATATCGCAGCAGCAATGGGAGCTAGAGAGGCAATGTGGCTTCAAAAGTTGTTTTCTAATCTATTCTGTGAGCCTATGAAACCTACCACTGTTCACTATGATAACCAAAGTTGTATCACGTTATCTGTGAATCTATTAGTTCATGATAGATCCAACAATATAGAAATTTCGTACCACTACGTAAGAGACATGGTCGAAAGAAGAGTTTTTCAATTGAAATATATTAATATAGGTGATCAAACAGCTGGCATTCTCACCAAGGCTCTTCCTAAAATGAAGGTTGATCATTTCAGAAAGAAACTTGGTATGGCTGAAATTTAAGTTTATGAGATTGAGTCTCAACTTTGTAAATTTGTATTATTTTAATAAAGATGTTCGGAGTGCAAACTCTTTTGTCATATGTGTGACTCTTATGACTTATGGGCCTACCCTATGCACATTATCAAAAGGTGACAATCTTTTATAATGAAATGTTGATTCTAATAATATAAGGTGATGACTTTATAATTATTAGACTACTATCATGATGAATATCACGTGACTTGATATTTATGGACAAATCATGATAGTTAAAAGACATTGTTGATAGATATCATGTGACTTGATATTTGTTGAAGATCAACATGTTCAAACTCATGGTAGATATTATGTGACATAATATCTATGGATATACCATGATCTCTTATGGTAGATATCATGAGAATTGATATATGTGTACACACTATAACTGGAAAGAATATCATGAGACTTGATATCTGTGTACACACTATAACTGGAAAGAATATCATGAGACTTGATTTTCTTAAGTATATCTAGATGATATCACTTTTCAAATAAGGATAGCACCCAAACAACCACTGCTACCAAAAAGTGTTAAAGATCTCCAGTCAACTGAATCCCAAACGCCAATGAAATAATCTCGAGTCCATATCCGTAAACTAGAATCAGCTGGTAACTCAAGCAAACTCCTCACCTGAGTAATATGACCAATACCAACTAACTCCACATACCTGTCTGACACTGTCCCTGTATCTTGGATGTGAATGCAAGATGAACCCACAACATTATCAATGGCCACATATGATTTACGTGCCGCAAAAAGCTAAGTATCAGGAGTGCAAGATGAAACTAAACTCAACTCCATGCCATGCTTATCCCCATGTCTCTCCCAGTCCTGTATTGCCAATGGAGTATTCACCAAAGAAGCTCGAGTGTCCTCAAGCTCGCGAGAAAGCCTGTCAACTTCCTCCTCCTTCCTCCTCAAGGCATCTGAATAGTCTCCGACAAGGCTAAGAAGATGGTCACGATCTGATAGAAGATGTAAATAACTCAACTTCATCGTTCCCATTCCTTCCCTAATTGCCTGTAAGTCAACACAAGAAGACTTTGCCTGAACTCCCTTATGTCTACCCTGTAACTGAATCATCCGAATGTGATCCTCTATCATATCCCGCATCCTGTCATGATGAGATAATGAAGTCACAATACTGTCTTCACTCACCTTCAGCTGGCTGGACAAATCATGTGAAGTACTACCAGCCTCAACCTCATGTGACGAAGCATCTATCTGTGCCTAGTACTCTCTCTCAACAAAGTCATGAATGCTCAATGTCTGCTCGTCTCTACCAAGTATCTCACCATCATGCACAACAACATCCTCATAATCATCATCTGAATCCACTATGTTGTAGTCACTGGTTGTTGGAGCTAAACCATCCCGAGTACCTGTGACATCACCCTCTGACGACATGTATACAATTGCCTCAACTTGAGTATCAAGTTGACCGTTACTATCAATCTGCGTAATATCCATTCCCACTACCTTCTGAAGTATTGTGTGCCCAACATCTTCCTCCAAGCTAGTCTAATTTTTGTCCTCCCTAGATTCGGCTATATACTGGTCACCAACTACTGCAAACTCCTTGTAGAGGTTTCTAGATACCTCACTTGTAGAGACCTCTTGTTCCTCTTTGTCTTTGTTCTGTGATGTAGTCCTCTTAAACATGGAAACCATCAATTCATTCATCCTTTTCTGACTTTCATCCAACCTTTTCAAATTTTGTTTAAGCTTCTTCATATCCTTGTCCCACTGCTTCTGGGTACTTGAAGTAAACATGATTAACTAACTAATTCAATGTCCAATTTACCAACCAGGATGGCAGGTCAATAGCTCTGATACTACTGTAATAACCCCAACAGGTTATAACTTCTTCAAACACCTAAAATCTTTATACTTCAGTTGTTTGACATTTCGTCAAACACTTTGCAAGAAAGCTCTGATACCACTGTAATGGTCCTGCTCAATTCCGACCTTAAAATGCTGATTGAAGGCTCGAAATTTTTTGTCAAACACTTTGCATACAAGGGGCCATATGACTGATATAACTTTTCAGATTGTTGCAATGATTCCTGTTTGGATTTGCCTCAAAGAGAATGCTTACAAAATTGTCTAAACAATGACCTAACATGAATGTGCAACTAATTTTGGCAATATTCAATACAAATATGTGACTTAAACTACTTGCAATATGCAGCTACAGGAATTAGTAATTATGACAAATACTTTGGATGCAACCTAGGATGGCATTAATGCACTTACAACCAAGTGGCATTAATATAAACACTTAGTATGCAAAATTATAACATTATTTATGCCAAAAAAGAGAACTTACAGCCAATTGATATTTTGTCAAACAATTGGAATGCAAACTAATAAGCTGATCATCAACTCTAGGGTTGCAATATAGATAGTCTAAAAATTACAACGCTCTTTCAATTGCAAAATCCTAGCCTTCCTTTGATACCAATAATGCCAAATGGCAAACAAAGACAAGTACAATATGAAAATAGTGAAGTGTTGAAGCTATATTTTGTACTCAACTGAAAACCTACATTTCTCAGAAAATATGCCAAATGAGAAGTGAAGAACCTGATTGTAGATGGCTGCAATAATTTTCTATAATGCTGCCCCTTCTGCTTTGCTTTTTTTCCAATCTGCTTTTTCCACTTGTTTTTTTCAGATTTTCATTTTTCAGTTTTGCTTTTTTGAACTGCTTTTTTGGATTGCTTTTTTTGGAGCTACTTTTTCCGCCTGCTTTTTTTGGGTCTGCTTTTTCGGCCTGCTTTTTTCGAACTGCTTTTTCGGCCTGCTTTTTCGGTTCTGCTTTAAAATGGCTTCCTATAATTTCAGACCTATTAGAAATGACTTCCAATAATTTCGGCCCTGCTAAAATTGCCTTTTGAAATGCTGAAATGCTGAAAATGGCCTTAGGCCCAATGATGCCCTAGCTGAAGTGACTGAAGTATCACCTCCAAATGTGCAACCCTTCAGAAGATATTTCACTTCCTCAGTTATGCTAATCCAAGGAAGTTTTTGTTCCCAAAGATCAACTAACTATCTGAAACCACTTGGCTCCACGATAGACTATGTGACTGAATCACAATTTGATGTCAAGAGAGAAATAAACAACTGGATGAAAAGAATGAAGCCCGGGGTGCCTATTTATTCTTTTTTCTCCACTTTCTCCAAAAGCTTCTAAAACATTATTTTATTTTATCTATTAAGTGACTTTATAAAATATTTTATGATTCAAGTCACTTTATTAAATTAATTAAATATAAAGTTACCTTTTAATATTTATTTATTTATTTGATAACTTTATAAATAATTAACTTAATACCACTTATTTATTTAATTAAAATAATTAATTAGTCATCCTCATAAAATATTCATTATTTTGGATAACCTAATTAATTAAATTAATTAAATCAAATTGCCTCCAAAATGGGGACATGACATACTATCTCTGTTATTTTTGTACTAACATATATAGATTTTTGGGCAAATCTATTCTTTGACATTAGTGTTCATACCTGCAATAAAAGTTCTCATCTATTAGCATCGAATTTGAAATTTGGTAAGAAACTTTACACTCTGGAACCCCATAAAGTCTAAAGATCTCTTCTATGAACTTGTGGGCAATTTATGGTGCTCCATCAGTTAAATTTCCTAGAATGAAATGGGCTCCTTGGTTAAACAATCTACTACCACATGGATGGTATTACGCATGTTTATGGTCATAGGCAATCCTTGAATAAAATCCATGGTCATTATATCTACTATTTCCATTTTGGAACTTCGTTTGGGTGTAACAACCTAGCTAGTTACCTATGTTCAGCCTTGACCTTCTAAAATTTGAGGCAGCTTGCTATAAACCCAATTGTTTCCTACTTCATGCCCTTCCAAAAGTATAGTTGTTTCATATCGGCTAGCATTTGTGTTACTCCTGGGTGTCCTAAATATGGGGTGGGATGGGTTTCCCTCAAAATCATTTCCCAAATTTTCAAAATTCTTAGGTATATACATCCTCCCCTTGTATCTCAAGAGTCCATTTGTTTCTAGTTTATAACCTTCGCATCTGATGTCATGAGGGTCCTTTTGGGCTTGGTGCGCTTGATTATAGGAATCATCTCCTAGTAGACTTTGAAGTACTTGCTCCCTAAGCTGAGTGTTTATTGTCATTATAGCGAAGATATGCCTTTGCCTACTCAAGGCGTCAACTACTCAGTTTTCTTTTCCCTTGATATAGTTGATGTCAAAATTATAGTCTACTAAGAATTCTAACCACCTTTGGCGAGCATTAAGATTGGGTTGAGTAAAAATGTACTTTAATTCGTGATGATCTGATCTGAGTTCAAATGGTTTTCCAATTAGATAATGTCTCCACATTTGTAGAGCATAAACGATGGGTGTTAATTCTATGTCATGTGGTGCATAATTCTACTCATAGTTCTTTAACTTCTTGGACTCATGCAATAACTTGGTCTGTTTGCATCAGGACACAGCGTAATCCTTCTCCTGATGTGTCGGCGATAAACACAAGGTCACCCTCAAGATTTGGTACTCTGAGTATGGGTGCAGTAGTTAGTCTCTTTTTCAGATATTTGAACATTGTTTGGCATTTCTCCGACCAAACAAACTTCTTACCCTTTCGCTGCAAGGTAGCTATGGGGTATGCTATCTGTGAGAAGTCCCTAACAACTTTCCTATAGAAACTTGATAAATCCATTAAACTTCTAACCTCTGACACATTCCTAGGGACCGGCCATTCTTTAATTGCCTTGATCTTGGCGAGATCTACTGCAATTTCTTGTGCTAATACAATATGCCCTATATACTATATTTCCTTTTGATAAAAAGAGCACTTTGATAATTTCTCGTACAAGTTGTGCTTACCTAACCTCTAAAGGACTATCTCTAAGTGCTTTTTGTGCTCCTCATTCCGAGAGTAAATAAGGATATAATCAATGAATACTGATATGAACTTGTCCAAACAATCTTGAAATACACTATTCATAAGATTCATATAGGTTGCAGGAGCGTTAGTCAACCCAAAAGGCAGGACTATTAACTCATAATGCCTATAACAAGTTCTAAAAGCAGTTTTATGAATGTCTTCCTCCTTAATTTGGAATTGGTTGTAACCCGATCTGAGATCAACTTTAGAAAACACTGCAGCTCCTCCCATCTGATTGAATAAATCATCAATCTGTGGAGGTGGGAATCTATTTTTGATGGTGACCTTATTCAGCATCCTATAGTCGATGCATAGCCTCATGGCTCCATCCTTTTTCTTAACAAGCGTTGGGGCTCCCCAGAGAGAGACGTTGGGACGGATGAGCTTTTTATCCAATAATTCATGCAATTGAACTTGCAGCTCCATTAGTTCTATAGTAGTCATTCTATATGCTCCTCTTGATATTGGCTCTACTCCTGGTACCAAATCTAAGGTAAAATCAAATATTCCAGAAGGGGGTAATCCAAGTAGTTTTTTTTGGAAACGCATCCTAATAGTTCTTAAAAAGGGGGTACTTTTCCGCAAAGGATTCCTTCCTCCCTTCCCTAATCTCACCATCCTCAAAAATGTAGTCATCTTGATATACGTTTTCCTGGGTTTTCCTTAAATCCTTTATTCTCGCTCCATAGATTTGACACCCTTTTCTCCTACATCTCTTAAGTTGCATGGTTGAAATTTGATGTGTTTTTACTTCATGTAGTATTCCTTGTAATGCTTATTGCTCACTAAGTCAATTTACCCCTATGATAATATCATAAGAACCTAAAGGTGCTACGTACAAGTTAACCTCTGTCGAGAAGTTTGGATAGTCTACCTGAGCCTCAAACGAACATTGATCAATCCAATCCTTTGACTGGTTTGCATATTTGTCTAGGGATTTTCCATAAATCTAGTTCTTTTTGGAAATTATTTAACAATTTTGGTTATAAAAAACACTTTGTGGCTCCAGTATCAATTAATATAGAAATGGGGTTTCCATATATCTTGCATGAGGTTTCTATGGGGCCCAATTGTTGCTCTTCATGATGGCCATCCAAGGCTACATGAATCCTCTGCTGGAAAACTGTTTGCTAAGGTGGTAAGGGAGGACGTGCTTGCTGGTTTGATGTTCCTTACTAGGACACTGGTTGGCATAGTGGTCTCCACCACAAACGAGACAACCTTAAGTTGGTCCTTTCTTTTCACTTCTTTTGTTGTCATTGCTATTGTTGGAGTTCCCTTTTGAATCTCTGTTATTACCTCCCTTGAAGTCGAGTTTGCTGGTTTCAAAATTCTTAAAGTTCCTTTTGTAAGTTCCTCATTCAGAACTACATGTGTTCCAATTGGCCTTCCTCTTATTATCACTGATGGAATAATCCTTCTATACTTCTTGTTCTTAATGGATAGCCTTTTCAAGGACCTCCTCCATGGTTCAGGGTGTTAGCACATCTATGACTCCCCCAATTCTATTATTCAACCCCGTGATAAATTTTTGAACCTTGAAACACCCATCATGCTGACAAGCAGGAATATACTTCAAAAGTCGGGTAAACTTTTCCCAATACCCATTTACTATCAAACCCCCCTGCTTGAGGTTTTGAAAATCTAACATCTTTTGATCATAAAAGCCCTGAGGTAACCATCGATTCTTAAAGATGGTGACAAACTTAACCCACATAATGTCAATAGCCTTAATATTCAATTATGTTTTACTATTTTCCCACCATCTAGCAGCTTCACTAGTAAGCTGGTAGATTCCCCAAACAACTTTTGAGGATTCAGAGAAACTCCTAATGTCAAAGTACTTCTCCCTTTCAATCAACCACTACCCAACGGCATCCCCAGACTCAAATCCTGAAAACCTAGGGGGCTTGAACTTTTTAATATCAGCGGACAGCTTACTAGCTATTTCAATTTTCTTTTGATTTTCCAATTTGTTGGAGGAGATTTATTTCCTTGATCAATGTGATCAAATGGTTCAGGCTCAACTCTAAGATGGGATGAAGAATGAGTGCCTTCTCACCCTTGTCTAGGTTGAGTTACTAGTTCATTCATTCTTTTTCATAGTTCTCCATTCTAGTTTGTATCAAGTAATACTTGGACTGGCTGGTCCATGGAACCTCGGGAGTGAACCTCTTTGGATACCTCATTTTGCACAGGGTCGTTGTTGGGAGTTTCATTGTTTGCCATTTTGTTTGACTTAGCTTTCCTGAAATATAGTTGATTCATTTGTCAATAGAATGTTTACATGCATATGTTTAACATCTAAAAGAAAGATGATATTATAATAAGCATTCTCTCAAGACAAGAAGAAGTACAAATGTCATTAATTCTCATTATTTTCAATGAATAAGATAGATTTTTTTTTGTTGCAATTGCAACCACATTTATTTACAAAACCTTCCCTCTACTAAGGGTGCAAGGAGAAAAAATTTCATAACTCTTTAAGGGAATCAAATGCCCTAACCTTGGGTATCTTGTTTGTTCCCTTACTTGGGCTTATCTTGCCCTTTACAAGGTACATGATATATCATGAGTGGGTTTGTTTGTTTAGCATTCCAGATTTGGATGAGTTCTTTTCTTATGATTTCTTTCCTCACAGGAGTCCACCTAACTTTTTCGTTCTAGATTCTTAGCAGAGCATGGGCTAGTGTCTTGTAATCTTTGGGCATGGAACATTGTGAATAGTCAAATTTGGGCACGTTCTTTATTAGAAAGAAATGGATGGAGTGACTAGGTTTCTTACGAGGTATCAATCGGGTCCACATCTTGTTCTCATTTTAACAATGTATTCAATTTTGAAGACGATGAGCCCAAGGTCCAGTGTTAAACCCAAAGCTCTGATACCATATATAATGAGCTAAATTCCTATCCTTTAATTGACATCTATTATCATACAAAATAAGAAAATTGTGTGTTCATAAGCAAGGGAATTAACTATTATAATAGGCCAATTGTTTCTCAAAAATATCATAACTAACATATGACAAGAGAAATTGAAAACTAATTGTTACGAACATGATATAGAAGATCATTAACAACAACAAAATTAATGATACATATAATTGAATTTAGATACACATGGAAAGGAATAAGATACCTATTAACCACATTAGGATATGAATGAAATCCTGATTTGTCTTGTGCAAGTCTAGGCATTGGTGGAGAGAAGAAGCATTGACAAAGGCCTAAACACCCAACCACAAACCTAGTAGCTAGACCTTGGATACCCTCCTAATAGTCTATCTATCTGCCTGGTGGCTATTCTGAACTCTAATGACCAAAACTGTAATATCCCCATTATAAAATAGATTATTAATCAAACTATTGTTAATGGGCCGATTGATTTAATGTATCTCGAACTCATTTTTGTTTTCTTTCCGTAGTTTATGTCGTCGTCAACTATCTTTGTACACCCTCGGAAAGTTTTCTCGAAAGGTATCTAAGCACGGCTTATAGGTAGTCATTAGGTATGCAATTTGGATTATTTCTTTGTACTGCGAATTCCCATTGGGATTATTCGTTGTTCGACATTTCGGAAGTGAAGATCTTCCCTGCTTGGTTTGTCCAGTTTCGATGGGATTCAACCCTCACCCTATTCCGTCGCCTGTAATACTTCACTCGAATCTAGCAAATCAAAGTATCATCTTTCGGCATGTAATTATTAAAGGATATTCATGTTCAAATCTTCTTCTTGTTTGGTTTCGTATGATAAATTCAAGCTTAGTAGTTTAGGATGCATAACTGTCTTCCATCCATACTTCATCCACGACTGGCAACTTTCATTGTAACTTTGTACTGCAACTCTACCACCGTACGGCCTCCTAGTTCCCCGTACCGCCTCCCTTGCTCACCGTACTGTATGTATTGTTCATCGTACTGCCTCCATAGCCTACCGTACGGCCTACATAGCCTTTCGTACGACATCCATAGCCTACTATACGGCCTACAAAACCTTTCGTACAGCCTCCATAGCCTACTGTACGGCATGCATAACTATACCGTACGACCCTGTCCTATGTCACCATACGACACATCTTCTACTCTGTACCATACCATACGAATTGTACCATACAACCTCCCCATTGTCTGTACGTTGGCAATAGACATCCGTACGCCATCTCAACTCAATCGTACTAGCCTCCAGATCACTGTGCGTATTCCATCTTATTGCCAAATTGTCTAGAGAAAGATTGTTTGTGAATCGTGTACAAGAATGGATCATCACAACAATAGCATCAATTGCCACTAAACCTACACTAGCCAAGGATTTTCATGGACACTATGTGCCCAATTACCCACCACTAAACTTGACAACCAAAACATTCCTCAATGAACCACCATGAGCTGACTAAGCTATAGTTTTCTAAAGTTAGGTTTACTTTTCTTCTTTATATTATTACTTACATGATTCTCAATTCACAGGATATTCCCACACAGTCCATAGTTCCATGATTTACACCTCTCATCTCAGCCTTACTCAGTTATCCTTGATGATCATTGGTGTACTCATCCAACATTCATGGTACATAGACATTTACTATTCTACTGAATACATTCCCCAACTCCTTAAGAAGGGTTATAAAATGAGATCTTTCCCTGATTCAAATCATGATTAACATGCTAGAAGGTACACTACCGAGAGGTAAGCCTTCTAGTCTTAGAGACATACAGATACTTAATGTCCCTATACTTGCAGCATTCCTCGGCTAATCAATACGAAAAGATTTATTGAACAAGCCAATGATATATTATAGCAGGCTTCGACTCTCACAAGGCTGTTCAGATTTTATATCAGAATGTTTATGCGATTTCATGTCATGCTATAGTGGATCTTTTATGAGAAATAGACATGTGAAATTTAATAATATTTGCAAGATCGATAAATATATATTAAATAAACCAAGCATGATATAAATTAAAAGCATTATGAGCAATTTGAGATGCAGCTTGATGTAAGAGATATTGAATATATGATGCAAATGCTCTAACTGCGAACTACTATAGCAAAGGCCACTCAGAAATGCAATCCCAATAAAATTCTTTATAATCTCTTGATATTTCTCAGTCACCACAACTAAGGTGATATCATACTGACAAGGCAATGTTGTAGATTAATGTTCAGCCCGTGGCGAACAAGAAAGAAAACATATAATCAATGCAAAGTACTATTCATTATCAAATGCTTTTCCGTACACAACAATGATATTCTGTACAATGATAATGATGCCCAAATACATAAGTGTCCACAATATTTATAATGTCTTAAATGTTGCCAATGAAACAACACAACCGTCGCCACACTAGTAACTATCTAACTACCCGTTTTGTCGGACATTATCCCCCCCAAAAAAGAAAAGTCGTCTACAGGTGACTTCAAAAACTAAGAAAATAGGAGACAAGAACATACAACATAGAACAATATAATCTTGGGAAGAGATGGCATCCCTGAAGTGCTCTACTGTCAGCGTAACTTGTACACTTGATCCATGCAGATGCATAAATCCTTTTGAGTCCACGTATTAACCTCCACTACTTCCTTCAAAAGAAGCACTGCATCCATAGCTGGGGCCTTAGTTGTCTGCAATTCGTGCTCGGCCACCTATAGTCTTTGTTCGGCCATCTCCTTGTCCTGCAAAAGTGTTGTGCGCTCAGCTACCCACACTACCTACTGGCTAACCAAGTAAATAGCTAGCTTCACTCTAGTCTCCCTCTCAACCGTCACAGATCTCTCGGTTACGATCCTCTCTGATGCCCTGTCTGCCTTTACATGCCTATGAGAAAAATAGACGGGCTTTATATAACCTCACTATCTCGTATGCCAGCTTCTCCATTGGAGTGTTGCACGGTCCCAGCTCAGGCTCTATAGCCCAATCAACAGCCATATCTGGTGTCTCCATTGTTGACCATCCCCTGGCCTTAAAGTAGGAGCGAAAACAACCAAGACAAACCCCCTGAATATAAACTCAGATCAAATGTAACTCCCTCCTACAAGTCAAAGCCTGGCATGCAACAATGTGTCCTTTCTCCATCACAACCTACATAGCTTTGAGGTATGCCTTGCATCTATCCTCATCCGATCAATAATCCTCTTTTCCCACATCGTCGAGAGTCCACTCCCCGTCTGTATCCATCCTTGCCTCTCCTGAGGTAGCCACGTCCACATCCGGTGCCGCCTCCTCTCTGGACACATCATTGGATTGTGGTACTCCCACCTCCTATGGCTCTAATACAGTAGTTGGTCCTGGGGATACCCCTCCATGCCTCAAGGATTGAATGGAAGGACCAACCTTTGTAGTAATGAATCGGAACTGCTGTCCTAGGAATGCACTGGCTCTGTCCATCACCTCAATCTTCTCGGGTTGAGTTGCCTGTGTCGGATGAATGCTCTCATCTGGCTGTGCTGGCGGAACTGGCTGTACTGGCTGGGCTGGCTAGGCGTCGGCCAACAAAGAGGAAGAGATGGTGACCACAACGTCAAAGCCAATCACATATAATCGAACCTGAGGTTCAGGCTCTGGTGCTGGCAACTCTACTATCTTTGTGGCTGGCTCTATTTGTGTAACTGAGTCTAGTGAAAAACTCTGTGGAGGTATAACATCTGTCGTGGCCGTCAGTGAAGTCATAACATCTGTCGTGGCCGTCAGTGGAGTCATAACGACTGCCGCATGTCTCTGGCCAAATGGAGGAATGAGCAAAGTGATGGCTGTCAAGTGTGATGAAGTTGGCAACTGGGGCGGGGTGAAGAATGTGGACCCGTTGGTCGCCACGTTGCCACCAACTTCTACCGAAGTACTCTCTTCCTCAGAATCGGCCCCACTGCTCTTTGTGGTTTCCTCCCTTCTGCTGTTCGTGTCCTTGTATGCCTCCAATCCCTACAATACTTTCTTCTGTCCGGCCCCAGTTCCACCCGTGTCTAAGTGTCTCCAGTAGAATATTGGAGGTTCTCCTAGCACCAACTTCCCCCTTAGTGGAACCTCAAAATCGTCAACTAGAACTTGATAAAAGGGCTACCTCCAAAAACAAGCCTATGGCATGATGCGGCATGAAGAATTTCCGATGTTGGACTGTCATAAACTCCTCCATCCTGTCGGCAAGGACCGTGGCCCAATCATACATGGTACCATTCATGATGTTGTTCATAAATGTAATCTGCGGCAGAGCTATATCCGAGGCTCGACTTGCCCCCGCCAACCTGCTTTTAATTACATCCATGATACATCTCCAATGACCCTCCCGAATAAAATCTCTCCATAGTCCTCAACTCTTGGCACCCTTCACTACAGACTCGACTTCCTCTAGTGTGAGGTCGTGGCCTACTAATTTCACCCAATACTCCTATTCTTGTGACAACTTGCAATTCTTGGTCTCCACCTTCCGAACTCCTTGGCCAAGAATGCCAAAAACCCTACTGAAATCCCACGGTTTGAAAGAGATTGTCATATGATGCTTCTTGTAAACAAATGTACTCATTCTACTATTCCTATTGTATGATTCTATCATAGTTCTTAAAACTGATTCAAACAACCGAATGGAAAATACCAGAAGTTGTATAGCCCAATGTACTTGTGCTCGTACTAGAATTTGTTTTATTAAATCTGTATTTGCAGTCTCTTGCCAACATTTCCGACACTCGCTGCCATTCAGTCCTTCAAACTGAACTGTGAAGCGTGATAGGTCAACCTTCACTTTCTGCTTCTTAGTGTTGGATGCTGTTGGCCCTGCGACTTGGACTCCACAAGCCAACACTCTCGCATTCTTTTCCATATTTTCCATTAACTAATTTTTCCACTGCTTTCTTTTTCCTATAGACTCCATAATAACGGTCTCTTATTTTGTCTTTTAATATAACCACAAGAAACAGTTAGGGTTTTTCTTTCTCTTTCTGTCTTCCACAACAGTGATTCTCTGGCAACAATGGTTCCCACGTTGAATGTCTTTCCTTCCCTATGGATATTCTTTTCTTCCCACGGATGATGTGCTTGCAATATGTTCCCTTCCCGCAAACTGTAGCTTCTTCCTTTTCTCCTTCAACACTTATTCTTCTTATGACTTCCTCCTATGGATGCTCTTCATTTATGCTTGACACTAATGCTGCTACCGCAAACAACCTTTCTCTCCTCGGCATAAACTTCTATTCCTCTTCCAGCTGGCTTACTATCTCTTCTCTACGGTTCTCTTTTCTTCTTTGCAACTCATTTCTTTTACCACTATGCTAGAGATATCTTCAACTCTTTATGTTTGCGGCTAATATCCCTGCAAAGGTTTCTTTTTTTAAGCCTTACATGTGGCCAAGTGTTTGCGGGACCCTTACCACGGGACACAAGTGTCTGCGGCCACATGTCCGCGAGACACTTGGTGTCATCCGCAGCCACGCGTCCGCAAGACACTTTGTGTCCGCGGAACCCTTTGCGTCTGAGGGACACACTTCGTCTCTTTTTTTTCATTTTTTAAATTTTTTTTCTAAATTTTTTTTTTAAAATTACTTGAGTCCCATTTGGCGATTATTTCTTACTTCGCCTCCTTGTCGCTGCTAATAAATTTTTAACTTCAATCCGTTAATGGCCCTGGGAATTTCACACCCATCCAAGGTCCACAATTTTATGGATCCACTGTCGCCAACTTCTCTTACTTTATATGGTCCCAGCCACCTAACCTTGAACTTCTCGAGTTTTATTTTGTTGCGGCCATTGTACTGAAGCACGAGTTAGCCTGGTTGGAACCTCATCCTTTGCAAATGTTTGTCGTGTCATGCTTTTCGACAAGTCTGTGCCACTTCTGTTACCCATTGCACTATTAATCTGTGTTCATCCAATTTGTTCAATTGGTAGAGGCGTTCTCGTAAACTCTCCATATCTCTCAGTCTATTGTCGATTGCAATTCGCAGGCTTAGGACCATAAATTCAGCCGGTACCACCACTTCTTGGCCAAACATCAACTAGAACGATGTCTGTCCCGTCGTGACTTTGAATGTGGTACGGTAGGCCCACAACGCTGAACGTAACTTCTCCTCCCAGTAGCCTGTTCGAGGTCACGTGATTTGTATATGATGCCCACCAGAATTGTATTTGTGGCCTCCACCTGGCCATTGGCTCGTGGATAGTAGAGACTTGACAACGGATGAAAATTTTTGAATTTTGTTGTCAATAATCTAATCATGTGGTTGACGAAGTGACCTCCTCTGTCACTCGTCAACTAAATAGGTATATCATACCGTGTGATGATTTGTTCATTCAAGAACTTGGTCGTATTGATTGCAGAATTATTAGGTAGTGGTCATGCTTCTAACCACTTTGTTAGATACTCCGTAGCTACCACTATGTATCGGCAGCGCTGGGCCCTACTCACCTTCAGGGGACCAACGAAGTCTAATCCCCAACGTTCAAACAACTCCTGGGCGTAGGACGGGTTTAATGGCATGAAGTCCCTCTTGAGTGGTTTGCCAGCTCTTTGGCATGTGTCACAGCTCAGCACCCATTCCCGTGCATCGTTGTAAAGTGTGGGCCACCATAACCCAGCAAGCAGAACCTTTCGTGCTATTTTGTCAAGTCCCATGTGGCCACCTACCGGTCCTTCATGTGCTTCTCTTAGAACACTTTGCACTTCTTCCTCCATTACACATCGTCGTAGTACTTGATCAAGACCCATCTTATAGAGAAGACCATTTATTAGCGAAAAAGTCCAGCTTCTTAGAACTAGTTCCTGTCGTTCGCCTGGCGGCATCTCTCTCAGAAATTGGGACATTGATAAATACTCCCCTATAGACTTGTACCATTCTGGGAGAATGGCGATTCTAAACAAGTGTGCATCTGAAAAGTCGTCATCAACTCCTTCCGACAGCTCCCCGAACTTGATTCGAGAGAGTTGGTCAGCAATGATATGACTCTTCTTGGGTCGCACAATGATGGTGAAGGTAAATTCTTGTAGTAGCAACAACCATCTGCTAGTTCTGCCTTGGATGATTGGTTTGTTCACCGAGTACATCAATGCGTGGTGATCCACGTAAAAGGTAAATGGTGTGGCCAATAGATAATAACTGAACTTTTGTACCGAGTACACCATCCTAAGAGCCTCCCTTTCAGTGGTGCTATAATTCCTCTCGGCTTAGCCCACTTGCAAAATACACTAGATGATCGAGACCATGACCACCAATCTGTGCCAACGTCGCACTGATAGCGAAGTTTGATGCATCCACATGGATGTGGAATTTCCAATCCCAGTTTTTATACGCCAATATGGGCGCTCTCAGCAATCTATTCTTCAGTTCTGAGAACACGGTCTCCTGCTCAGAAGTCCAGATGTATGGTTCTCCTTTTCGTGTCAACTTGTCCAGGGGCAGAGTAATTCTGGCATAGTTCTTTATAAACCATCTACAATACCCAATGTGTCCGAGAAAGGATTTGACTCCCAATATGTCCGTCACGGCTTCCATTTCCACTATCACCCTTACTTTATCCGGGTCGGTTTTTAGTCTTGTCTTGCAAACAATATGTCTAAGTAGTTTTCCCTGAGCAACCATGAACTGACATTTCTTTGGATTTAATACCAACCTCACCCGTCGACACCTCTGCATACATTCTTGAAGTGCCTTTAAGTGGTTGTCTTGTCCACTGAAAATGGACCAATCATCCAGATATGCGCGGAAGCTGCCTACAGACATTTTGTCAAATATGTCCAAAATGATCCTCTGGAACATGGCAGGTGTGTTACACAATCCGAAGAGCATTCGGTTGTATGCATACACTCCATCCTCCACCACAAAAGTAGTCTACAATTTGTCTTCCTCAGCAATGGAGATCTGGTTATAGCCAAAAAATCCATCCATGAAGGAATACGTCTCGTGTCCAACCACGTCTTCCAGAATCATGTCGGAAGGGATCTTTTACTGTGACCGCATTGAGGCACCTAAAGTCTAGGCATATCCAGATTTGGATCCCATCCTTCTTCATCGATATCACAATACTTGACACCCACTCGCTTGTTTGTTTGAACTTTGAATATTATGCCAGCCTCCAGCATGCGTTGTATTTCCTCATCTGTGCGGGCTACGTAGTTTTTATTCATTCAGTACGAGAGTTTCCACACAGGTATGGCTCCAGGTACAAACTGCATGCGGTGGACACACATCTCCGGTGGGATTTCCTTTAAATCTTTATTAGTCCATGTGAATACATCTTTGTACTCTAGAAAAACTTTGAATGTCGCGGCCTTCAGTACCAGGTTCCAGTCATCTCCCACGAGTATGTTCCTTGGATTCTCCGCGTCTCCAAGATTAGTAACCTCTATGGACGGCTTTTCGTATCTTATCTCTTTTCCTTCAAAGCGATGGGCGGGACTCTCATTGATCTCCGTGTTTCCTTCTCTATATTCCACGAATTGTGGTGGAAATACCTCCTCATCTTCGGGTTCGTCTACGCCCAGCATGTATGTATGTAAGAGTTCATAGTCTTCCATCTGCCAATGAAAAAGTCCATTCAAGGAACTTGTCTCATCCTTTGAACACTCTTCCAGCTATAAAACACCTTCGTCATTCGGATCCATTCTTCCCTCATCTGTCCGATGCTCTCCGTCTGACTCGAACTCTAATGACGATACCATCTCTTCACTTACCACTTGAGTTCGGAGATCAATTGCAAACTTCCGCCCTCCACTTTCCATTGACAGGATATTCTTCTTCCAATTGTGATTTACTTTCGCCGCCACCAGCCATCCTCTTCCAAGAATGACGTCATATCCCTTTTTCTTCAAGGGGATTACTACGAAATCCAGCACAAATGGTTGTGTCCCGATAGTTACTTGTTGAGCCACTAAGGTGCCCAAGGATTTTATCCCCTGCTGGTCGATGAGGAGTAGGTTGAATGTGGACGGCCACAGGGTAGGCTTTCCCAATTTTCTCCACGTCTCCCTGGGAAGAATATTTACCCTGGACACACCATCCACGATGGTGTCTGTCAGGATGGTTTCGAGGATTCCCATCTTGACCACCACCAGATGACGGCCATTACTGTCAGCAACATGGGATCTATTGCGAACTTTCCTAGTACGGCTAGTCGACCTTTCGTCTCTTCCATATGTGCGTGGGTGTTCAGTAATGTCGTCCTTAGCTGCAGTACTCTTTGTAAGAGGTCTTGAACCCCAACAGGCACCTCCATTTGTAGGATCTGATTGACCAAGTTGTTTTCTCCCTCCGATCGTCAAGGAATAGCATCTTTCGTATCCTTCGCAATCTTCATTGCTTTCTCTACGTCCTCCCGTGCCTCCCACAACCTTTGCTTCTCCATGCGGGGGTCAGGATAGGTGGCCTGCTTAGCTGGGTTGTGGGTGACAACCAGAACCTTTTCCCCATCGATGTTAATGAGATTTACTTATTTCAGGCAATTAGCATCTTCCTAATCTCCCAAACCACACCATTGACATAATTTCTACGGAGTGTCATTCTTTGAACACTCTCGCGAAGTGGCCCCACTGGTTACATGCCTGGCATTGGATTATGGGCCTTCCTTTGGAATCATATTGTATTTGATTTCTATTGTCATTCCTGCCCTGTCCTCGACAGTTGTTCCGATAGCCGCCGAATGTGGCATTATTGTTGCTTGGGTCTCATTGTTTGTGCCAAACGTGGATGGTTGTTCTTGTGTGAACAATATCTGTTGGCTCCTAGTCTTCATGTCAAACAGACATTCCTTTGTAGAGTGCCCTAGGACTTGACAAATATCACACATCGCCTTCTTGGGACACGCTCCCTTTGAATGACCCTTCTCTATGCAATTCGTGCACCAAATTTCTCCTTCCTCCATGCGGCCACTCATTCCCATCATGGATTTGAATTCCTTGTGCATCCGTTCTAAGTCTTTTTAGAGTGCTTGCACTTTCTTGCTGGGCTCCTCGCTGTCAGCACTGCTTCCCTCGTCGGAGGATTCATAACTCTTGGAAGATGATGAAGATTTACTTCTCTTCTTCTTTGTTGTTTTGCTTTCACTTTCTAGATTTAGGGCATGGTCGTATGCATCGATGTAGGACGTGGGCAGAACTATTTTCATTTTTCTTCTCAATGCTCCGCGGAGGCCTTCTACAAACCAGCATTTCTTTAGTTTGTTCGCCAGTTGAGTACTCATCCGGCTAAGATCTTTAAGCCTTCGATTGTAGGCTCGAACAATGTCCTTCCACTGTTTGCAATTGTAGATTTCTACTACAACCTCGTTATCATCCCGGAGCAGCTGAAACTCTGCTTGGAATTCTTTCTTCAGAACATCGCATGTGGAGATCTTTGCCTTGTCCATGTCGGAGAACCAATCCACCGCTACCCCCCTTAAGCTAGCAAGAAATTGGTTCAACCATTCATCCGCATCCGTGACCACATTGGCAATCCATATCGTTTCACACGTATGGCAATGTCGTACGGGATCTTCCTTCTCATCGCCCGTGAACTTCAAGAGTTTTTGCTTTTGAGACATAGTGCTTCTTGCCCATTGATTACCACTAGATCGTGTTGCTGAACTATTAGAAGTTGATCCCGACGGGTTACTCTGACCACCATGCAGTGTCGCTCTGGCACTTCCTTTCGCCCCGGTGTCTTCTGTCGACCTCGCCTCTTCTCCTACTTTAGGTTCGCTCCCGTAGTGGTGTATGTGATAAATGTAAAAATTGCTCCTTTGTCTCCTCAAGCACTGCCAATCAATGCTGTGTTTCCTCAAGTAACTCCTCATTGCTCCATCCTCGCCGTTCCAGCAAACTGAGGCACCCTCCGCTAGTTCTTGCGAACCCCGCTATAACCACCACACTAGGTGATTCCTCCAGCTGCCCTTCAATCCGTTCCCTAGTGAATTGTCTTATCCTCCGGCAGCGTTCGGCTTCGCAACAACAATTTGTAATTCATCAATTTCTTCCCGTAAGTTCCTATTCTTATTCAAAAGATTGGGCATTTGGCATATAGTACCATTATAAAAGAAAATCAAAATAGAACACTCTTTTTTTTTTTTTTTTTGTATACATCATGTGTTGACTTATGCGACAATTACAGATTTTTGAGTGCCCTTGACACCACGGTGCAACTGCTCATGGTTCATTTTTTGACGGCGTGCATCTCTTTCCTCATAGAATTTCTTCAGTCTCCTAACGGCATTCCTCGCATTCAACTTCCTCCCAGTGTCTCTTCTGTGCCACGTAGGCTTGTGCGATCAGACAAGGAAGTTGGTCTAAAAATTTGTTCATAGTGGGGCTTGCGTGCATATCATCCCACATACTATCTGTCCTAACCACATTCTCCATGGCTTCCCTCCATACAAAAGTTTCCAGGCCTATGCGATACAGAATGTGAAAGTTTTGCGCTACCTCGTGCTCTCCTTCAAAAATTTCTATTTCGCCATCATCATTTGTCTTCTAGTTGTCTTGTACTGTTCTTCCCATTTATCTTCGTTCTTACATACTACCCCGAATTCAAACTAGCAACGACGCCAAATGTTCAGCCCGTGGCAAACAAGAAAGAAAACATATAATCAATGCAAAGTACTATTCATTATCAAATGCTTTTCCGTACATAACAACGATATTCTGTACAATGATAATGATGCCAAAATACATAAGTGTCCACAATATTTATAATGTCCAAAACGGTGCCAATGAAACGACACAACCATCGCCGCATCGGTAATTGTCTAACTACCCATTTTGTCAGACAATAATTAATGTGCAGTAAATGCAAGAATGCTCACTTAGAAGCAACCACTGAATGTTGCGATAGAGCATCTTATAAAATGAGGCTCGATTATCTAAAAATATGAGCCTGAAAAAGAGTTATGCGCATGGAAAGAAGGTGCAAGGTGGCGAATAGGAGTTACAATCATGAATCAAAAAGCAAGGCCAAAATAATGAGTAAAAAGAATACAATTGATGGACTCTAAATAATAATTCATTGTCATAAGTTCGAAATGATTAATTATTTACCATGTTTTACTATAATGATACCTATTTTATTTACATATATTTGTATGTGCTATACACATACGTAATATTCCAAACATACATATTTTTATGCATACATTGTATTTTAAGTATACATATGCATACATATACGTCATATTTGAATATATGCATACATACAAATACATCTATGTAACATGTACAGATGTATGTAAGTACCATGGGTACCATTATACTAGAACATGTCTGACATTACAAGAAGGATTTGAGATCGACTCATTTTCTCAAAGGTAACATTTGTTTTTAATTTGCTTTATATCACCAGTGAATATTTTTATATCTTATTAAGCTTGTTGACCTAGTTAGGTCATGGTGGTCACTTGATGTATGTCTAGTTTGTCCTAGCTTGTGTTCCCTGACCATGGCGGTTTAAATTCATGCCTATTAAATCTAGTAGCAAGATGGTGCTCTCGTACCCAATTCCATCTCTGGCAATGCTTCCCTTCATCGCCGCACTACCTGCAAGAAGAATTAGCATGGTGAAAGCATACTTCCGCATCAATCAACCAAAATTAGTCAACATAACTAATAACCAAATTAACTG
Source organism: Cupressus sempervirens (assembly GCA_028749045.1). NCBI lineage: Eukaryota > Viridiplantae > Streptophyta > Pinopsida > Cupressales > Cupressaceae > Cupressus > Cupressus sempervirens. The sequence continues at coordinate 113,106,182 of CM053790.1, forward strand.
TAATAGAAGGTAATTTAACAAACCTCTTCCTCTTCGCACGAAACATAACGATCAACAAATATTTCCATTCATATGAACTTCAAATTTGAGTAACTGATATAACAAACTATTTGAAATAATAACGGTTAAATGAATTTTTCAAAATCAACAAAATAGTAGATTTAACATGGCCACTTTTAACAATCGCACAGTTTGTTTAGGAAAATGGAAATGCAAATAGCAATGTCGTAAACCAGGTTCAGAATCATAAGGTAACACAATGTTTCTATATAATGGCAGAATGTACAACACACACACAGTGAATCTCACATACAACATTCATACAAGATACACACTGAGACCAAAGACAAGCAACAAAATAATGAATAAATGCTTTTGTTCAGCAACTACAAGTGAAGATTAATGTAGCTAAGGAATATAATAATGGAAAACCTTGACAATAAGACCCTATTATAAATGAATTAAAATGTAGTCCACCGTTAAAATCCAATAAAACTTCTGGGTCTAGGTGGACAATTAGTTAAAAAAGTAAAGAAAAAGGTGATAACCTAATTTAATTTAATTAAACTAGAAAGATTCAAGATACCTTTAGGGTCAAACTGGTTAATTTTCTTTTGAGTTGGTTGATACCTCAACTTTATTTAAATATTTCCTACAATAAACAAAATGGCTAAAGGGAGCATCATAATTTTAATGCTCGGCATTCAGAGGGATTGCCTAATACACCTACATCACACAGTAGAACACAGAATGTAGAGGAGATATGGAACAGGGGAGATACAAAGCAATGTGGCAGAGAAATCCATAGATGAATAAAAGATGAAGGCTGAGAAGTGCATCCAAATGCAACACAAAGGAAAATCATCCAGAGAGAATGCTCAAAGCTTTGAAACATTAAGTCAATTACACCATTCTGTGCCAAGGATTTCAAGCAAATGAATAGATCATCCAAAGGGATGTAGTGTAATTGTTAAGGTGGAGCAATTGCCGTGATGATGATCTCAATTCAGAATCAATTAGTCAAGATAACTTTGATGGGATATATACCCATAATCCATAGACAAAGTTTCTAAACTGGAAATGTTCTAGACAGGTGTTTTAAGTTCAACAAAAATCACTAGAAAGAACTTAGTCAGGCCATCATTTCTATGAGTAATACAACCATACCGACCGGGTCCAAAACTCCAGCTGCTGATTCAAGTGCTTTTATCGATTGCTCCACATCCTGTACAAATGATCAACTACTATGTTAGCCCCTCTTTTACTCTACATGTATGTCAGAATAATAAGTGCTAGTTCCCATATATTACTGTAATAACTACAAGGTTAGCCACGGTCTGCCCAAGGCAGTATTTTATTGGTTATTTTGCAAATTAGCCACATTTTCAAAATTAAATTCCAGGATTTACAAATTTCCCAAACAAAACAAAAATGTTCCATATTTTTTAATAAAAATTTAAAATAGCATATTACTAGTTTAGATTAGATTACAAAAATATTATATTCTATGTTTCCACACATATCAGTCCATTATATATTCCTCATTTTTCAAAATAAAGATATCTTCCAGCTGTCCTGTACTTCTTTAATCAGCGAAAATAACTGCTAGTAAACTGTGTCAGATATGATGTGCTACTTCTTACAGACTATTTTAATAATTACAAGATTCGATTGAGCCTAAATCACTGACAAATTTACACTTGTATTAGCTACATCCCTAGTTAAAATGGTATATTGAATATTCACAACATAGAAATAAAGAATTGATTTTACAAAACAATGCACAAATTAAGTGAAACCCCAGATAAACTATGAATAGTCAATTCCACATTATTTGCACATATCAAAATATTGGATCCAAAATAGTTATGCCTCATATTTGAAGAAGCCCAAAACATTATTAACTATAAATACCTTTAATATTTTTTAAATTAAAAATTTGTGAAACCATTTCATACTTTATACACCTGACATTATCACACAACATTATTAATATTATTTTTTTATAATAATTATATAGAATATTCCATCTATCAAACTAGTGGTTCCCAATAACTTGTCCCTCATAAGATAAAATGGTCTAAGTTAAGATCCATCATGTGAGGTGATGTTCACAGCAAAAAAGGGGATTCAAAATCAGTGTTACACGGGGACTCACACCCCCCTCCCAAACTTCAGAGTACTTGTCACCGAGACGTCCCGCACTAGGTACTTGTGTACCCAAGTACCCCCACCTTCGCCATTTCGCAACCATGCTGCCACTGGAATGGGGACTTGGATTTATATTTGAAATTTGATTTTTGAATGTTACTATTGGGTATGTAATATGCTACTATGCTGAATGTTCAATGGTTCTAATTCATGTTGCAATTTTGCTATGTTCAAGTATTTTAATTTGGTATGTTCTACTGAAACATCATTTCATAACAAGCATTTCAAGTTCTATATGTATACTATACAACACCCCTCTTTGCTCCTTCCTCCCCTTGCCGCCGTCCCCTAGCCGTCTCCCTACTATCCCAAAAATGAGGCCCATTTTCCCCTTGTCCTAGAAACTTGTCCCAACATACCCCAGTACTGTTGTTACATTGTTCAAAATAGAAAAATGCACTTGAGGAGATTATCAGTTCTAGTAGAACAATGACAAATTTTGAAACAATAGGACATCTGTTAAAATTCAAATACTGATAAGAGATTTAACCAATACAAAATTAAGCATTCAATCTAAAACTAATGATATCTATTTGAACAATGGGTATGTTGAAGATGCGGAAAAAAAATGATATTATAAGAATTTCATGAATCCCAAACTAGAGCATACCACCTACTTGCATAACATTACCACAATCAAAAAAAACATCTTTGCAAATTCAGACCATAGCAACAAACCTATGTTCCATTGGAACAAATCCCTTGAACTTATTGTCTCACTCCTATCCCTGCTATAGTACAGGGATGCAGAGATGGTGTTTTTCTGTCCCAAATGCTGCACCTAAATCTTCAAAGAAAAGGGGGACCATCCTTGAAACAACCACTCAACACAACATGTGACTTGGGTATGGAAATCCATGTCGGGGATGATTAGGCCATCCCTCAACAATTCTCAGGTCAAACATTAAAAAATAAACAATTTTTTTAGAAGTTCCTTTCATGTTGTTGTCCCACATGACTAATAGAATACATTAAAAAATTCAAACCCTAGTTTAGAAGATAAAGCACTAAAAAGAGACTAAAAGAGTTCATTCTGGCATTTGCTAAGAAGAGGAACTTGAAGAAGTGAAGGAGCAGCAGCTTGTGAGGAGTGAATAGCAATTAAAAGAGGAACTTCTGGCAACAAATCTTCTCCATTAAAGTTTAGAGGTATGTTTTTGATTTTCTATTTGTTTTTGGCTATTTCTTTTTTTTTAAATTATGTTTTGTAACACACAGGGAAGGCATTAATTGAGTTTATTATTTTTATTTTTGAACTTACAGAACTATTTCACATTTTTTTTTATTTTTAAATCATTTACATATCTTGTGCTCATCCGAGCAACAACATAAAACTTACAACCTTATTCAAGCTCCTTACAAGCAACCACACTAGAAACAACAATTGGAAGACCAAGAGTCACAACTTAGAATCCACCTTTTTACAATGAGACAAATTGTAATGACCCCTTTTCAATTCTTTAACCTGATATTCAAAATTGGGTATAAGTTAGGAAGTCATTCAAATTAAACACGCCTTGGATCCTTATTGTTATTTAAAGTTTGAGGAGTTGAGCATTATAATTAATTAATTTAATTTGTTTAGGAAGTTTCACCTTATAGTGCCAGGCAATCTTCTCTCTCCTGGTTATGATCATCTCGAGACGGTAGATTGACATTGCAGAGAGCGCATGAAACAAACTACAAGCGGCTCCCTGGAGGATACCGTCAAGTGCTCGAATTTACTCCGCCTCTCCCTCCACCACCTCCCTATCTTAAGATGTCATAACTCAGATGAGAGCAAGACTTTCTGGATTATAAGTTGAAAATACATTTTAATGATAATCCTTAAGATTGTTGTTAAGTATAATGTAACAATATCTCATTATTGTCATGATTGTTTACGCATTATTACTATTTGAAATATTTATCATTGTGTGCATATATATATGTTTAAATATTTATATAAATTGATCTGATTCCATTCTATGTATATTCATGAATTATTTTTACCAATTTAAGTTGATGGATGAAAGAGCTTTTATATTTGATTAATCTCTATGTAATACATATGCCACCAATCGGTAATACGTGTGGCTCAATTATAACTATTAATAATAAAATCCATCAGCGATGTTCATAGCATAAATGTTATTGCAAACTTTGAAAGCATATTATCATGGCCGGATCCGAGTATCGTACCTTGTAGTAAATGTTTGCAGGGCTGTCAGTCTGCGGCACAGAGTTAATTATCTCTTGGTACGCTGTGTGACCGGTTGTCGGGAGGAAGATTTTTGAGCGTCGAACGCAACTTGTAATATTATTATTCTTCACTCTATCGCTTGGTGGTTTATACTGTATTCACCACCATTTCTCCGTCTTTTTGTGACCTAACCCTAATACTGGTATTTATATATCCTTCAGCATTCACAAATGTAAAGTCATGTCTCTTAAATATGATTTGATTATAGTTTTAACTTTCTTATTCGCATAGTTCAATGTTTATAGTATATTTTATTTAGTAAGCATTATTAGATTTATGTAGTAAACACTTGTAATCATATGTAAGCATCAATATAATAATAATTAGTAGATTAGGGTTTCCTTGGATTAAAAGGATGTTTTTAATAATCAAATTAGATTTAGGTTTATTGAACATTGATAATATTTATAATAGCAAGATTTATATATTGGAAGTTAATGATATTAATGTATTTTGAAATAATAATATATCTATAATTATGACTGTTCACGAGGGACTTTGGAGATTATGAATTTAACATTAATAATATTTATTATAACTTGTATGCTATTTGATTGAAACAATTCAAATTATTGCCATCATAGTAGTATATTGAATATATCAATCTTAAATATTTGAACTTAATATATTACATTTCTGATAAAGGAAAACATATTAATCCAGGCTCATTACACAAATACAACTAATAGAAGACCAAGAGTCGCGACTTAGAATTCCACAAAGATGTCCCTCTCGGGATTTGAATCGAGGTCTCCACAATAATAACTCGTTGCTTCAACCAGATAAGCTAAACCCCTTAAACTGAAATATTTCACATTTGAAAATCATGAGCAGCAATAACAAGGGGAGTAGTGATAGTATTGATGTTGTAGTGGAAGAAACTTAGACATCTCAAAGTAAAAGACCTAGTACTAGGGCAGTCATAGCAGGGTCTTCAAGTAATGTGGTCTTAGTAAGGGCAGCAACCTTTAACCCATATGAATGACCTTCCAAAGCCCTCAAAAAGTTTGCTAAAATCCCATTCAACCCCAAGAAATCTCTTAACCGTATTGGTGTAGCTTCTTCAATGAGTGATTGTCGAAGTGAGCTTTGTTATCGGAATGAAAGTTGAAGGCACTTCCTGTAGTGTGACTTTCTCCGATAGCTTATGTTGGTGTAGTTTCTCCAATGACCCTTAACAATATATTTGTGTTCAAAGAATGTTTTGAAGGCTAAATCGACAAGTTGTAGAGACAAACATATGGGGATCACTGGTTGACGTTGTTGACTTTACTGATGTGGTTTTTAGTGATTAATTGAAATATATGTCTTATGCGTTTGTTCGAAGTTGTTTTGTCATTTAAACAATTGATCAACCAAAATTAGAATTCAATTGTCACATAGTGATGAATAAGTTTGAAGGCTGAATCAAACACTTAGATTGTTAAGAGGACCAGTTGTGAAGAAGAAACTGAACTAACTTAGAAAAGTTTCAAAAGTGAATTTTGTTGGAACTTTTTCGTAGAGTTGTTTGTTGATCAAGGGCTATAAAACCATCAAAGAGATGTGTATACCTGTATGTAAATTATTTTACTGTTATACAATGGAACTCTATATTGGTGTGTCGATTTGTTACCCATAAGGGTTTTGCCATAGTATATATTTCTATTCATTTTACAATTATTTGTTCTGAATAGATTATTCTATTTATCCATTAGTGCACATCTTGATGTTTTATGATTTGCAATTCAAAGAGACATTTGCTAAATTCCCTTCTTAATTGACATTAGGAGAGCAATATTTGCACTATGTTTTACTTAAAGATGTGTATAATGGAGGAATTAAAATCAGGGATTTAAATAGAGAATGTATCTTTTATTATGAAGTAATTGGAAAATATTTGCTTGCTATTAACAGTGATCAAGAGATCAATTTATACAAGAGATTGTACGATGTTTCCTTAAGAAACAATTGTATAGAGAATAGAAACATTCTATTCTAGAAACAAAAAACTAAATATTAGAAACATTCTAATATTCACAGAAGATTACAATAGATAACCATTAGATACTAAATAGAGATAATAGAAACTATCTATTTTCATAACACCCTCCCTTAATGGTTAATCTATCCAGAGCACGAAGCTGTCAAAAAGCGTAAGAGGCAGATTCTATCTGCTTAGAGCACTCTGCACTATTCGCTATGGGCTGCAAACCAGATTGCTTAGATAGGGCAGCTAAGCACTTCTGACATTCAACCTTCATGTGACCAAACTTGAGGCAATAGTTGCATTGAATGTTCTTCTTCCAGGAGCCTTTTGAATTTGGAGTAGAGGATGTCTGTTGAAAAGACTGTTGATGGTACTTTGGATAACACTCCAAAGCTTTGCAGATGAGCATAATGCTCCAAAACAAACCACAAAAAGGCGTGATTTTTAGGAGAAAATCGAAAGAACTAAACATGATTTTTAGGGTGAAAAATCAATCAAAACCCAACATGATTTTTGGGGTAAAAAATAATCAAAACCCAACATGATTTTTGAGGTGAAAATCAATCAAACCCTAACATTACAAAGCTTCATTTTTTAGGAAACAATTACAAACCCACAAAGGAATCCCACACAACTTTGCGAATTACAGAATCAGAATTTTTAAGGGGAATTTTATAGAAACCCATTAAAAAAAATTTAGGGAAAAAAATATGAAACCCCATCAGAAAATTTTTTTTTGAGGGAAAAAACTATGAAAACCTACTAGAATTTTTAAGGGAGGCAAAACACAAGACTTTGCATGGTAAAGCAACACATGTAAACAACATGCAAGTGCATGCAACCCTCAAAAAGTAGAGACCCAAAAAATATGACGAGTGACCTAGAAGAGAGCTCGAAAAACTCAGAAAGAATATGTTGTCGGTTTCTACATCAGTTGCCTCGAAAATTGAGGCACCTAGAAAAAATAGACAACCCAATTGAGATCTCAAAAAATCCACCAAAAATCAGAAGTCAACGGATTTAGATCTCTCATAACAAAAACCCTAATCGGATTATAGAGAGAGTTGGAAGCAAATATGCATGTAAATAATTTTGAAAATAAAAGGTAGATAGTTTCAACCAAGAAATTATAATTATTTTTGAAAGTATTTAGAGTATATGCTCGGATACCATATTACGAAGTAAGTGGAAAATATTTGTTTGATATTAACAGTGATCAAGAGATCAATTTATACAAGAGACTGAACGATGTTTCCTTAAGAAACAATTGTAAATGATAGAAACATTCTATTCTAGAATGAAAAACTTAGATATTAGAAACATTTTAATATTTACAGAAGATTAAAATAGATAACCATTAGATACTAAACAGAGATAATAGAAACTATCTATTATCGTAATATCTTTCTCATAGGGAAGGAAGTGTCACGCCCACTCCCATTTCAGCTAAAGGAAAGGCAAAGAAGACTAAGAGAGAAACCAATGTTCCTAACTTGTTTAATTTGCAAGCACGAGATGCGATTAAATCATCTATTGCTAAATTTATTTTTGGTCTTATACAATTCCATGTGTCACGCTCATCATGTTTTAAAAAATGTACAAACTGTTAAAATTTGGATCTCTGTAAATGTAGTAATATTGTCATTATAATTGATATTTTTCAAATGCAAATCCCAAACTCATATAAATATAAGAGTAGGAGACATGTCTCATGAAGAGACATGTCATTATGATTGATCATTATTAGTTAATATATATTAACAATATATATATAATATAATATAATTTAATGCATATGTATAATATATTATATATATAACGTAATATATATTATATATATAGTATAATTATAATCTATATATATATATATATATCAACATTGCATCTTAAGATTAAATCAAACCAACTGAAGCTATAATCTTAACACTCCCTCTTAGCGAGGGAAGATTTGTTATGGAACACAATATGCTCTCAAGCATATGGAGATACATCATCTCAATGTGATACTTACAGATATCAACAAAAATTCATCAACTCACACATATATTAACATATATTACATATGGAATTTGCTTCAATTCACTATGAGGCTAAATTTCTCAACCCTCCATCTTTAACAAAGGGAGAATTATAGCAATTTGATTACAAGATTTAAACACCACCTTAAGCATAGTCTATGAGAGACTTAAGTTATGGTGCCCAGCAAGATCCAGCCTGAAGAACCATAAAAACTTTCATAGTGTCCAGCAAAATCCGGCCCAAAGAACCATGATAAGTTCGTTATCAACGTGTCTGACCCAAAGAACCAAGATAACACTTGCTCCAACACATTTTGGTGTTAGGAGATAGGTCAACTATTGATAAGATCGTCACCTTACAATAGTTACCTTCTATTCATTATCATAACTTTCGGCACTCTGGGACAACAACTTAATGTAGTATGTTATGATAACAGGTCCAGCTATTGATAAGATTGTCACCTATCAATAGCTCCCCTCTAAATATATACATCAATGAAAGATTGTCATCTTCCATGACATAATCACAACAGCATCATGAAGTAACTCACATGATATCCACCATGAACCAAGTCAGAGGGTGGACCCACCATAGCTGCTACTAGAGGGTGGAATAAGGGTTTTCACCTCAATTCTATCTCATAGAGAAGAATAAATTACAATAAATTTTACTTAGAACTTTTCCTCGTAGAGAAGATATCATTTACAAAGGATTGCACCTCAAAATTCTCCCTCTGAACATTGATCCTGGGAAGTCAGGTCCTCTTAGTTACTTCCTCAGAAAGTTCTCTTCACCCAAGGATGCATGTCGAAGTCACTATGAAACTTTTGATTTTCTAGTAATAAGTCAGTACTTCCTCATGATGCACTAAAAAGTAGGCCCATCAAAATCATGTAGTCACACACATGTATTTCTAGAGTCCCACTGAGTATCAATCTTCTAAGCTCCTGTGTTGCCTTCGAAGAACTGTCATACTCCCTCTTAATGTAGAAGAATCAGATAATCTCAATCATCAAAGATGTTACTTGAAGAGCCTCATTTTATTCATTTTGATCATCAAGTTCTTTGGAGCTACTTCCATTAAATTGAGAATGCACAATATCTGGTAGCATGTGTAAAGTACCAACTTTCTTTTCCGGTAAGAACATCCTCAACCATAAAGGAAAAGATCAAGGCAAATAACCTTTATAGTATGTATAGAAATACAAATAAGAGAGAGATAAATGTAAAAGAATAAGAATACTTATCTACACATGAAGATTCAAAATTGTCTTCTTAGATTATTTGAGGTTCAAGTGGGAATGGAACATTGACTATTATTCCCCCCACAATGTAAAATTTCCACTCGTTCTTATATTATAGAGTTTTTAGTCACAATCAAGTCCAATGAGAGACAATTAATCAATTTCCACTCATCTTTGTGGCTGCATTAATAGCAGTTCTCTGTGGCTGTGTTAAAAGCATTAGTTCTTGTATAATCATCACTGCCATCGTCCCCACATTTGCCATCAACTTGACGTGCTTGGCTATAGCATGTTTATTTTCTGATCGTAGAGTTTTCTAATTGTTTGACGTTGGCATATTGTTTATTCCAAGTTTGCAAAATGTATTGATCCATATTAGCAGATCTTTTAACAGATGCCAAACTGTAATTTATACTAAGTCCACAATGTTTTGGATTAACATCCAATTATAATGCCCATATGTTGTTTATGGTGGCAGGAATAACTAGTTGAAAGATTGTGCTGCCTAGATAGAATTCTTCAATTTTTGACACTTATTACATAAAAATGCCCCTTTTCCATCCTTAATGAATTAAGTCCATTTGTTGCAGTTTGAGCCCTATTAGATAGATCATGTCACTGATTTGGAAGTTTCAAACATTGCGATAGTTTTCAACTCACAGTTATTCTTTAGGCATCAATCTTCAAGGTACTTTCTTCATTTCAGGATTTGATCTGAATATCCATTGTCTTTTGTCAAGAAGTTTATAAATTGATTAATTTCTTTATAGTCAACCATGACTATCACTTGTGGTTTGGCTATCAACCTTTGTTCAAAGTTCCTCCTCTATAATATTTGTCTTCATACTTGCTAAGGACTTAATAAATTTATGCTCGATAAAATGATTTTGTATGCTAGTGGAGAAAGAATGACTTTAGTACAAAGAATGCTCTTCATAGTCCAAGGTCATGTCCACGACACAAATGAATATCTTCCACCAATGACTTTGAAAAATTAAAGGGTCCTCCTTGAACTTCCTGAATCTTTCCTGGTGTTAGTCCTTCATTCACTTATATACTTTTCAACTCTTTTCCCGCCAGGTGCAAGTGAGGAATTTTGTCTCAATATATCTACAGATTATAAATTTGAGTTTGTCAGCAATGATTTCAACTGCCTAATATCAACGTACTTACCTTTTCCAATTCTTAAGGCTCCCACACTGATTAGTATCCGGTGCTGACTAAATTTAATTTCTTATATGTACAACTTAATGAATTCCATTGGAAGCTCAAAGTTATTAACATTGTCAAGTATTGTTTGTGTATGAGGTAACTATATCATCATCCAAATATAATATTAATGTCCAAGATCATTTATTTCAGTCATTCGTCCATGCTACACATTTTTCAAAGTAGTCAGAGCTTCTCCTTATTTTTGTAGACTCCAAAACTTACAACGACAATGCTGAAGTAATCCATTAACAACCCCTGTGTGCTCTTAGGTGTACCACTATTAACACATTAAATAAAATAAATGCTAACAATCTCAAGATTCACATAGTAGCAAAATAAAATGTGAAATGATATCCAAAGATTATGTGCATGATCAATTGGACGCTTAACAAAACACCCAAGCTCTCGTGCTAATCTCCACAACTCCCTAAATCTTCTAGAGAAGTCTGGAGACTAAAGTGTGAAAATCATCACTGTGTGAGAATCAACTATACAACCCTTACCAATAGACCATTAATCCATGTATTCCTCAATATATTTCTTGAACTTGGGAGAGTTGTGCAGCCAAATATGACAGGAATATTTTTCACTTCACCATACACGGTAATATTTGCTAAATACTCAATTGTTTTCCATCAATATTCAATTTGCTAGAACAATATTCATTTCCCATTCTTTCAAGTGCCTTGGCTCTGAAGTAGCTTTAATTTATAATCTCCAAAATAAAGGATACCAATCACAAATAATATATCAATTGAGCATATGTGACATTCCTATGAAACTTAATAAGGATAGATTGAAGATTGCTGAACAGAAAATTCATATCGATATTATTAACTTAAGTACACTGCAAAGATGTAATTATTGTAACAGTTCATCCTCATATTCGTAACAGGATACCAGAAGTCGTTGCTCTTCTGCCATAATCAATCGCTCATCATAATGTAACTCACGAGACATTTGTGGAAGGCTAAATGATAGCAGTTACAAATCATTGACGGTGGATAGACTTGGTGGTAGATCATAACACCCACTCACAAAATCTCATAAAATTCCCAAAATGCTCTTGACACAACCGTGGCGTTGGAGAAAATTTCAGCCATCTAGCTTGACAACCTATATTATACACAACTTTATATAAAAAATGTGGAATATTAACATCTAATCAACCTTACTTTCGACTGCTTCCAATCGCAATATGGTGAGTACAAGTTGAATTTATCTAATTGGTGTAAAACATTTGGCGAGTCCATGGTGAGGATGGGTAGTATTGATGTGTTGACAAGATCAGTCGGCATTTTCGTGTGATAACACATTCAAGTCGATGTTCAATTTCGTCATCTTATTGTGGCATCTTACAGTTTGACTGATTTAGTATTCGCAATAGGCATCATATGTGTCACATTGAATGCTATCACAGGGATCAAGGTAGTAGTATAGCCCAGCATCTCAACATCATACAATCTAGCTAGGACTACCTCTTATATACATTTGCAGTCTAGCTCTAATACCATGTTAAAATTTGGATCTCTACAAATATAGTAATATTGTCGTTATAACTGATATTTGTCAAATGCAGATCCCAAACTCTTATAAATATAAGAGTAGGAGACATGTCTCATGAAGAGACATGTCTTTATGATTGTTCATTATTAGTTAATATATATTAACAATATAAATCACAATATAACATATGATTTATATATGTGTGTGTGTGTGTGTGTGTGTGTGTGTGTGTGTGTGTATGTATGTATAATATATTATATATATAATGTAATATATATTAGATTACATAAATATATAGTATAATTATAAAATATATATATGTATCAACATTGCATCTTCAAATTAAATCAAACTGATTGAAGCTATGATCTTAACACAAACATATCTATGTTGTTGGTCCCTCATTTCTACCACCTGAAGAAACTAAACTACACACGAGCCTTCTTAATCAAGTTTACTCCAAAGTTGATGAAGGACATTAAAGAAAAATGTTTGAGAGATGGATGCTCCATCATCTGGATGGGTGGACAAATATCAAACATCAGCCACTCGTCAATCTTATTGTCACTAGCATAGTGGGCTCCTATTTTCTTAAAGTCGTAGATTGTTTAAAGAAATTGAAGGATGCAGCTTTCAATTTTTAGATTTTGAAAGGTATTATAGAAAATGTTGCACCCACTAATGTTGTACAAGTAGTTACTAATCTAATTGAGGTGTGTAATGTAATATTCCCATTATAAAATAAATCATTAATCAAACTATTGTTAATGGGCCGATTGATTTAATATATCTCAGACCTATTTTTGTTTTGCTTTGGTAGTTTGTGTCGTTGTCGACTATCTTTATACACCCTCGGAAAGTTTTCCCCAACAGGTATTTAAGCATGGCTTGTAGGTAGTCTTTAGGAATGCAATTTGGATCATTTCTTTATACTGCGAATTCTTGTTGGACTTCTCTCTCGTTCGCCATTTCGGAAGTGAAAGACTTTCTCTATTTGGTTTGTCTAGTTTCGGTGGGATTCAACCCTTACCCTATTCCATCACCTATAACACTTCATTAAGATCTAACAAGTCATAGCACCATCTTTTGGCAATTAATGATTGAAGTTTGTTTGTGTTTTGATCTTTATTCTTGTTTGGTATAGTCTGATAAATTCGGAATTAATAGTTTAAAGTGTAGAACAAAATCATTCTCGTTCATACCTCCTTCATCTCTCACAACACTCTGCATTACTCACCGTACGGCCACAAAGCTAAGCCATACCTTCTCCCAACCATCCGTACAGTCTCCATATCCCCAACCGTACGGCCTCCATATGCTCACCATACGGCTTCCATAGGCTCACCGTATGCCTCCATAGTCTCACCATACAGACCCATAGTTCCTACCGTACAACCACCCTACAAATCATTTTCACTTCACCGTACGGCCTTCAGCCTGGTCCATATGCTCCTTCTGACATTCGTACAAGCATTCCAATGGCAACATATCAATTTTTAGGGGAGTTGTAGGTACAGGTCATCACAGTGGTATCAAAGCTTCGATCCTGCCAGCCTGTGAACAGTGAATGAGAGTTTATAGCCCGAAGAGAACAAGAACACATTTCGTTGATAGAATGGCTACCAAACCGGAGCCCACAACCGCTAAACTTGTGGCACTACTGAGGGAGCTTGCGAGGAATCAAGCACAGATCAATGATAGTCAACAACTCATGGAAGAAACTCTCAGACAATAAAATATCTGGTGAACAAAATGGTCACAGCGTGGACTCAATGTCGGGTAAAGCAAACCCTCATCCAGCACGCTCTCGACCTTCCATGTCGTCATTTCCTCCACGGACGGAGGCACCACAAGGAGGGAATTAAGCGACCTTTGAAGAAATACAAGAACAGCTGAGGTAAGATTGGAAGAATGCGAATTTGGAGGAAGATATATCCTACAAAGATTACACAAATTTGAGAATGAGATATTCAAGAGGCAGAAACAGAGGATATTTTAATGATGATCTCAGGAGGAAGTTGAGTAAAGAAAATTTGTCTCCATTTGACGGATCCGGATTCATATCTGCACAAGCGTGGGTGATGAAGGTTGATACTTACTTCTAGCTTAATCCCATGCCAAAAGAAGCAATTAAATTTGCGGCATTGCACTTGGAGGGAGTAGCGCATGAATGGTGGCATCAATACACCATTACACTAGAGAATGATCAAATAAATACTTATGCGAAATTCACTGAGAGATTGATAGATCGATTTGATGGTAAAGATCCGGAACTCAATTTCAAAGATTTGGCACAACTGAGGCAAACTGGATCGGTCGACCAGTACATTGTAGAATTTAAGAAACTCTTTGTTTTGGTCACAGACATTTCTGAAAGAAGACGGATAGTACTCTTCATGCACAGACTAACAGAACCACTAAAAGGTTGGGTAAAGGGGTTCAATCCTACCACCTTGTCGGAGGCCATTAAGAAGGAACAGAGTATGGCAACATCATTGGCATCATCCTTGTGAAGTTACTCACATTCCAAACCACTGGTGTTTTCGAGGGACAAAGATATAAACCTCCACCCAAGAAACCATCGTTGGACAAAGCCACTAGACAAGAGCTCCGAAGGAAGAAATTATGTTTCAATCGCAAGGGACCTTGGGAGCCTAGCCACAAATGCCTTGGAAAAGTAAAGATCCATTACATTGAGGTCGTGTCCGATGATGAGGACGAATAGGAAGAAATACCCTCCGTAGACAACCAACATCACGACGACACCAACAAGGTTAGTTTGAACAGTACAGAAAGAATTGCAACATTGGTACAATGTGGAGGAACTATCGCCCTAGCGGGTAGCCCGAGGTGCACAATATTCCGTGTACAGGAACCCCTTCGAGGACAAAGGGTTATGGTGATGCTTGACAGCGGAGCCACTCTAAACTTCATAAACTCATCTCTGGTAAAGCAAAGAGGTCTACCTACGGAGACACACGCAAGATTTCATGTCAAGGTTGTCAGAGGGACTCTTCTGCTCTGCACACACCATGTTCCTCAACTAAGTATCTCAATAGCAAATCACACAGTGACTGAGGATTTCTTCATAGTGGACCTTGATGACATGAAGGTTATTTTGGGCATACAGTGGATGGAGACACTTGATGAATACACTCAGAGCTTCAAACAAATAGATTTCACTTTTGTTATCGATGGAAAGAAGGTTGTTCTCCGGAGAATGGCAAATGAGGGTCCGGAGGAAGTTTCTTAGTATCAGATAGAGCCAATTTTTCGGTGTTATGACATTGCTTGGGCTGCACATTGTTTTGTTTTGGAAAACCTATAAAAGGGCAACGGACACCTCCACAAGATGATGATCTCCAAAAGATTTTGAGTGACCATGATAAAGTTCTTATAGACATTCCTCCCGACATACCACCTCATCTAGGGTTTGAACATACTATTGAGTTTGAAAAATGAGCCAAGTCGGTCATAACCACACCGTACCGCCATCCCAAAAAATTCAAAGATAAGATCGAAAAGACGATTTAGGAACTACTAGAGAAATGATGGATCTGTCCCAATTCTATCCATTTCGCATCATCAATAGTGTTGGTCAAAAAGAAGGACGGGATGATGCAATTGTGTGTGGACTACCGTGCGTTGAACAAAGAAACAATAAAGAATAGATACCCCATTCCAAGGATAGATGAGTTGTTGGATGAATTGCATGGCGCAATCTATTTTTCGAAAATAGATCTCCATTCTGGATACCATTAGATCCGCATGAGGGAGGAAGTCGTGGAAAAGACGGCCTTTCGCTGTCACTACGGGCATTATGAGTTCCTAGTCATGCCATTCGGATTAACAAATGCGCCTGCTACATTCCAATCATGCATGAATCGCATCTTCAACAAACAATTACGTAAGTACTTATTGGTATTTATTGATGATCTTCTAAACTTATAGCAGGACATGGGGGGAGCACCTGAAGCATTTGGACGAAGTCCTAAGGATCATGAAGGAGCAGTCTTTCCAAGCAATCCAAGTGTGAATTTGGTATGACAGAAATATTGTACCTGAGGCATGTTGTTAGTAAATATAGAGTTCAAGTTCATCAGGAGAAGATTTAGGCTATCCTTGATTGGCCTCCTCCAAAATCACTCACGGATTTGCGAGGGTTTTTCGGACTGTGCAGTTACTACCAGAGGTTTGTTAAAGGATTCTCTCAGCTCAGTGGACTCTTAACAAATCTGACAAGGGGCCTTTCTAGTGGAATGAAAAGGCACAACTCACTTTTGATAAGATGAAAGAGGCAGTGAGCACTTGTCCGGTACTTGCATTACTTGACTTCACTCAACTGTTCATTTTGGAGTGCAACCCATCTGGAGAAGGCATTGGCGTGGTACTAATGCAAGATAAACACCCCATAGCTTATGAGAGCAAGAAGCTTACACAAACAGAACGCTTATATTTCATCTACAACAAAGAGATGTTGGCCATCGTACATGCACTAAACAAGTTTTGGCAGTATCTAATGGGTGCCAAATTTGTCGTTCGTACGAATCACAATAGTTTGAGATATTTTCTAGAGTAACGAGACTTGAACGTGAGGCAACAAAAATGGGTAAGCAAGGTTCAAACTTTTGATTTTGACATTGAATATGTGAAAGGAAGGAACAATATGGTTGCAGATACCTTGTCCAGGAAACCCGCCATCTGCTCACTAAACTAGATTTCAACTGACTAGAGGCACATTTGTTAGTAGAATATTTCAAAAACACATTTGCCTGTGAGCTAATGGATGGCAACACCTAGGATGATCGGTACAAAGTCGTGGATGACATCATTTACTATAAGAGTCGAATTTTTTAGTGTCGGAATCCAAATTGAAGCAAAAAATCTTGGAGGTACACGACTCACCCTTGGCAAGACACCCAAGCTTCCTCAAAACTTAAAGAATTCTCAGGGAGAAGTTTTCATGGAAAAGACTTAAAGGAGACGTATTGCAATATATAAGAGTGTGCGGTCTGTCAGCAGAACAAATCTGAACATACTCTACCTATCGGGTTACTGCAAGCTCTACCAATTCCAGAACATAACTAGGAAAGTATCTTGATGGATTTCATAATTGGACTTCCTAAGGTGAACGAAAACGACTGTATCTTCGTGGTGGTTGACAAATTGACAAAGTACGCACATTTCTTTGTCATCCCCTTAGATTTTCAAGCTGCACAAGTTGTCGATCTATTTATTAAAGAAGTCTTTCATCTACACAGTTACCCTGAAACATTGTCAGTGATCGGGATGGGTAATTCATCTGTGTTTTCTAGAAAGAATTCTTTCGGTTGGCAGAGACAGAATTGTCACCAAGTACTAGTTACCACCCTCAGACAAACAGACAAACGGAGATTGTGAACAAGTGGCTTGAAGGTTACCTCCAGAACTACGTTTTCGCACAATGAGCGTGGATCAAATGGATACACCTAGGAGAACATTACTACAATACCACGTACCACGTGTCCATCGAAATGGCACCATTCAAAGATCTATATTGGTACGAACCCCTTTCCTTTATTAACACAGTTCTAGGTGACAGTCACGCACTGAGGGCGAAGGACTGGCATCAGGAGGAACAAGACATCTTTAGATGCCTGAAGGAAAACTTACAACGGGCACAATATCAACAGAAAATGTACGTCGACAAACACTGGATGAAGAGGAGTTTCAAAGTAGGGGACTTGGTCTATCTCACGCTCCAGCCATATCGACAGTTCTCATTGAAGGAAAAGGGAAAAGAAAAATTGAAGCCACGATTTTATGGCCCCTATCGTATAGTTCGTCGGATTGGTGAAGTCGCTTATGAGCTGGAATTGTCGGATGAGAGCCGTATTTATAACATCTTTCATGTTTCATGTCTGAAGAAGGTCGTGCGACAAAACGTCACGATAGCCACAAAACTTCTGCCGCTCAATGAAGAAGGAAAGCTCATATTGGAACCAGCCGAGATCATCAAAGTACATGAAAAGACCCTACGAAACCACACGGTGAAGAATATTTGGTGGGTTGCAAACACTTGCCGTTGGACGACATGACGTGGGAGGGCGAGCACATTCTTCAGCACCTGACATTGCAATTGCTCGAGGACAGGCAAAATTTGGAACAAGAGGACTGTAATATTCCCGTTATAAAATAAATCATTAATCAAACTATTGTTAATGGGCCAATTGATTTAATATATCTTGAACCCATTTTTTATTCTTTCCATCGCTTGTGTCGCCGTCAGCTATCTTTGGACACCCTCAGAAAGTTTTCCCCAACGAGTATTTAAGCATGACTTGTAGGTAGTCTTTAGGAATGCAATTTGGATTATTTCTTTGTACTAAGAATTCCTATTGGAGTTCTCTGTCGTTCGCCATTTCAGAAGTGAAAGACTTTCCCTATTTGGTTTGTCTTGTTTCGGTGGGATTCAACCCTCACCCTATTTCGTTGCCTGTAACACTTCACTCGGATCTGGCAAGTCAGAGCACCATCTTTTGGAAATTAATGATTGAAGGTTGGTTGTGTTCGAATCTTTATTCTTGTTTGGTATTGTTCGATGAATTCGGAATTAATAGTTTAGAGTGCAGATCAAAATCATTCTTGTCCGTACCTCCTCCATCTCTCACAACACACTGCATTACTCACTATACGGCCTCCAAGCTAAACCATACCTTCTCCCAACCATACGTATGGTCTCCATATATCCAACCATACGACTTCCATAGGCTCACCGTACGGCCTCAATAGTCTCATCATATAGACCCATAGTTCCTACCGTACAGCCACCCTACAATTCATTTTCACTCCACTGTACGGCCTTGCATCATCTCTTCCACCATACGCCATTTTTGGTATCCATAATCACATCGTACACCCTGCACCATACAGCGTTTAGCCTGGTCCGTATGCTCCTTCTGACATCCGTACAAGCATTCCAGCGGCAACATATCAATTTTTAAGGGAGTTGTAGGTGAGTTAGTTGGATTGGTGGTGGAGGGTGCTTATAAGCTCATTTTTGGACCCAATGTTGTGTGCATGCATTAAACAACACCTTGAAGGACACAGCAAAAATTGATTGGAGAAAGGCAATGGTGTCTAAGGCTAGAGATGTGCAAATGTTTATTTGCAATCATCACAAATCTCTTGCACTATTTAGGACATTTTCCAAGAATAAATTCCTCAAGCCTGTGCAAACTGGATATCCTAACTACTTTAAATTTTTGGAGAGGTTGCTTGAGCCCATGAGGGTCTACAACCCATGGTGGTCAAATCAGAGAGGGTAGATATAATGAGTCAAACAAACCAAAGGGAAGATGTGTGAAGAAAAGAATCCTTGATAATATTTGGTGCTCTAGTATGAAGTAAGAAGTTTTTAATTGTTGATTTGATAGATTATTTCTAGTTTTGGTATTTTCTGATTTTCTTATTTAAGAATTCAATTTTTTAAAACTTAAGATCTTTCTAACTAATTTGTACTTGCAAATACATTTGCTCCTTCATTTAACCTATTATGCGGGTCATTGGATATGTTGACATTGACTCAACTAATCTTGGAGAGAGTTATAAGACCAACAAACCTATGTTCCAAGGGGACACATTCCTTGAACTTTTTGGCTCACTCCTGTCAAATGTATAGTAGAGGGATGCCAGACGCTGATTTTCTGCCCCTAATGCTGCACCTAAATCTCTAAAGAAAAGGGGGACCATCCCCAAAGCAGCAACTCAACACAACAGGCGACTTGGGTATGGAAATGCATGTCGGAGACAATCAGGCAATCCCTCAACCATTCTCAAGTCAGACATTAAAAAAATAAATTAAAAAAATTTAGAAGCTCCTTTCATGTGGTCTCCCACATGTCTAATATAATACATTAAAAATTTCAAACCCTAGTTTAGAAAATAAAACACTAAAAAGAGACGAAAAGTGTTCATTTTGGCATTTGCTATGAAGAGGAACTTGAAGAAGTGAACGAGCAGCAGCATGTGAGGACTGAATAGCAATTGCAAGAGGAACTTTTGGCAACAAATCTTCTTCATTAAAATTTAGAGATATGTTTTTGATTTCTATTTGTTTTTGGCTATTTCTTTTTATTAAATTCAAGTTTTCTAAGACACAGGGAAGGCATTGTGAGTTTATTATCTTTATCTTTCAACTTGCACAGGTAAATGACATTTGAAAATCGTGAACAACAATACGACTGACGGGAGTAGTGATAGTATGGATGTTGTGGTGGAAGTAACTCGAACATCTCAAAAATAAAAGACCTAGTACTTGGGTAGTCATAGGGGGGTCTTCAAGTAATGTAGTCTTAGCAAGGGCAGCAACCTCCAACCTATATGAGTGCCCTTCCAAAGCCCTCAAAAAGTTTTCTTAAAGTCCATTCAAGCCCAAGAAACCTCTTAAACATATCAGTGTAGCTTCTTCAATGAGTGATGATTGGGGTGAGCTCTGTTATCATAATGGAAGTTGAAAGCACTTCCTATAGTGTGACTTTCTCCGATAGCTTATGTTGGTGTAGCTTCTCCAATGAACCTTAACAATATAACTTTGTGTTTGAAGAATGTTTTGAAGGCTTAACCGATAGGTTGTGGGGATGAACAAATGGGGATTACTGGTTGACGTTGTTAACTTTATTGATGTGGTTTTCGGTGATTGGATGAACAATAAGTCTTATGGTGAGATGAAAAGTCTCTTCGAAGCCGTTTTGTCATTTGAATAGTTGATCTACCAGAATTAGAATTGAATCGTCACATAATAATAAATATATTTCACTTAGTTTGTAAAGAGAACCAGCTGTGAAGAATAAACTAAACTAACTTCGAAAAGTTGCAAGAGTGATTTATATTGGAACATTTTCATAGAGTTGTTTGTTGATCGAGTGCTATAAAACCATCAAACTGATGTGTATACCTATATGTAATTGTTTTACTGTTATACAAGGGAACTCTATATAAGTTTGTCTATTTTTTACCCATAAGGATTTTCCTATAGTAAATCTTTGTTTTGATTTTATGATCACATGTTTTGAACAAATTATTATGTTTATCCATTAGTGCAAATCTTGATGTTTTATGATTTGAAATTTAATGACACATTTGCTTAATTCCCCTCTTAATTGACATTAGGATAGCAGTTTTTGCACTATGTTTTCCTTACAGATGTGTATTGTGAGGGAGGCATTGAAATCAGGGATTTAAATAGAGAATGTATCTTTCTCGTAGGGAAGGAATTGTCGTGCCCACTCTCGCTTCAACTAAAGGAAAGGCAAAGAAGACTAAGAGAGAAACCAATATTGCTAACTTATTTAATTTGCAAGCAAGAGATGTAGTTGAATCATCTATTGCTAAATTTATTTTTCGTCAATTACCATTCCATTTGTCGCACTCATCATGTTTTCACCAATGTGCAAAAGTATCTATGTTGTTGGTCCCTCATATCTACCACCTAGAGAAACTAAACAACGCATGAGCCTTCATAATAAAGTTTACTCCAAAGTGAGTATTATAATGGATGGCATGAGAAAAACATGGTTGAGGGATGGATGCTCCATCATCTGGATGGTTGGACCAATATCAAACATCGGCCACTCATCAATCTTATTGTCACTATCATAGTGGGCTCTAATTTTCTTAAAGCCGTAGAATGTTCAAAGAAATTGAAGGATTCAACTTTCCATTTTTTGATTTTGAAAGGTATTATAGAAAAGGTTGCACCCACTAATGTTGTGCAAGTAGTCACAAATTCAACTAAGGTGTGTAAGTGTCATGTCCCCATTTTGGAAGCAATTTGATTTAATTAATTTAATTAATTAGGTTGTCCAAAATAATGAATATTTTATGAGGATGACTAATTAATTATTTTAATTAAATAAATAAGTGGTATTAAGTTAATTATTTATAAAGTTATCAAATAAATAAATATTAAAAGGTAACTTTATATTTAATTAATTTAATAAAGTGACTTGAATTATAAAATATTTTATAAAGTCACTTAATAGATAAAATAAAATAATGTTCTAGAAGCTTCTGGAGAAAGTGGAGAAAAAAGAATAAATAGGCACCCCGGGCTTCATTCTTTTCATCCAGTTGTTTATTTCTCGCTTGACATCAAATTGTGATTCAATCACATAGCCTATTTTGGAGCCAAGTGGTTTCAGATAGTCAATTGATCTTTGGGAACGAAAACTCCCTTGGATTAGCATAACTGAGGAAGTGAAATATCTTCTGAAGGGTTGCACATTTGGAGGTGATACTTCAGTCACTTCAGCTAGGGCATCATTGGGCCTAAGGCCATTTTCAGCATTTCAGCATTTCAAAAGGCAATTTTAGCAGGGCCGAAATTATTGGAGGTCATTTCTAGCAGGTCTGAAATTATAGGAAGCCATTTTAAAGCAAAACTGAAAAAGCAAGCTGAAAAAGCAGTCCGAAAAAAAAAGCAGGCCGAAAAAGCAGAACCGAAAAAAGCAGGCCGAAAAAACAGTCTGAAAAAAGCAGTTCGAAAAGCGAATCCGAAAAAAGCAGTTCAAAAAAACGGATCTGAAAAAAGTAGTTCGAAAAAGCAAATCCGGAAAAAGCAAGTGGAAAAAGCAGATAGAAAAAAAAGAAAAGCAGAAGGGGCAGCGTTGAAGAAAATTATTGCAGCCATCTACAATCAGGTTCTTCACTTCTCATTTGGCATATTTTCTAAGAAATGTTGGTTTTCAGCTGAGTACAAAATATAGCTTCAGCACTTCACTATTTTACATTGTACTTGTCTTTATTTGTCATTTGGCATTATTGGTATCAAAGGAAGGCTAGGATTTTGCAATTGAAAGAGCATTGTAATTTTTAGACTATTTATATTGCAACCCTAGAGTTGATGATCAACTTATTAGTTTGCATTCCAATTGTTTGACAACATATCAATTGGCTGTAAGTTCTCTTTTTGGCATAAATAATGTTATAATTTTGCATATTAAGTGTTTATATTAATGACACTTGGTTGTAAGTGCATTAATGCCATCTTAGGTTGCATCCAAAGTATTTATCATAATTACTAGTTGCTGTAGCTGCATATTGCAAGTAGTTTAAGTCACATATTTGTATTGAATATTGTCAAAATTAGTTGCACATTCATGTTAGGTCATTGTTTAGACAATCTGGAGTCTTTTTTGTAAGCATTCTCTTTGATGCAAATCGAAACAAGAGTCATTGCAGCAATCTGAAAAGTTATATCCGTCATATGACACCTTGTATGCAAAGTGTTTGACAAAATTCTTCAAGCCTTCAGTCAGCATTCTAAGGTCGGATTTGAGCAGGACCATTACAGTGGTATCAGAGCTTGCTTGCAAAGTGTTTGACGAAATGTCAAACCACTGAACTATAAAGATTTTTGGTGTTTGAAGAAGTTATAACCTGTTGGGGTTATTACAGTAAGTTAGTTGGATTGATGGTGGAGGGTGTTTATAAGCTCATTTATGGACCTCATGCTGTGTGCATGCACTGAACAACACCTTGAAGAACACTGCGAAAATTGATTGGACGAAGGCAATGGTGTCTAAGGCTAGATATGTACAAATGTTTATTTGCAATCATCACAAATCTCTTGTACTATTTAGGACATTTTCCAAGAATAAATTCCTCAAGCCTATGCAAACTAGATATCCTAACTACTTCATATTTTTGGAGAGACTGTGAGACAACCTCCTTTTCCGGTCTTAGCTAACAACTAGCATAACGTCGAAAATGTAGATAATACTTCACATTCATGAGAAGTCAGTTCCAACAGTTATGTTCATGCGAAAGAGATTAACGGTTATACTCAACTTTAGTGAAATATCATAACTAACAATTGAAGGCATTGTCAATAAACCTACATAGAAGATTTAAGTTTTCCATACCCTAAATTTTAAAACCAAAAACCGCCTAGGGCAGCATCTGCAAAACCCAAGTTCGTCCACATATTCCACTTAGGGCACAAATAGTTATACCATTGTATCGTAATGACAACTACCATTTAGGGCATAAATACCATTGTATCATAATGACAGATACTACTTAAGCATCAAATACCACTGTATCATCCTTTTTTCTTCTATTGCTGACTGTGGCAATAACATATAGTTAAAAGTTACATTCATATTCATTATTCACATAAATTAAAGATAGGTGTAACAACCATCTGGTAAGCCTATCTCATGCATACAGATGCATTTCATCCTCACTTGGAAAATCAACTAATTTGAATACATTAAGAGGAACCGATTTCCAGAATTAATCAATCTAACATATCTTTAATTTGTAATTTCAAATTCAAAAAAGCAAAATACATGTTACTAGCAGATAATTGAATGCATAACTTATCTTTTTCTTTGCATGTCTTGGCATCTTGTGGAGTGGAGAAGCATTGTCAGGGGCTTTACCTCCCAACCGCTGACCCTTGAATATCCCAACACAATCTCAACTGAGAAAGGCCCTCCCTACCTTGGAATTAGGCCTGGGACACCACTAACCAGTCATTGAGCAACCTAGTGCCTGAGTAACAAACCATCTCTTGACTTGACAACAAGATTCCTTACAAGGATTTACATGAGCTATCATTTTATTTTATTTTGATGTTATACTGATTATATTCTTTCTTTCATTGCAGGAATTCTTCCCACTCTTTCCTCCCTTAGCTCGACCACGATGATCCTTAATACTTGGAGGAACTTATACTAAAATGCGGGATTTCATGATCTCTTATTCCTTTGCCATATATCATGCCTTATCGGCCCATGACATCATGAGATATTAAGCTCATAAATCTGTTATGTTATTTTAATGGATGTAACCCATCTCAGAGACACATTGGTTGTGCCTCTATATGGACCTCTTGATCAAGTCTTTTATTATCATAGTACAGTAATAGCCACTTTGCAATAACAGATCAACATATGCTTATTTTAGTTTAAAGAATCACGTGCCATTTCAAACCTTGCAACAAGTATTAAAACAATGAATAATTATGTAAAACAAGGTGTGGCACATGAATGACAGCTTTGAATTAAAAGTTCAGGCCCGATAATCATGACATTTCACATACAATTGACATTGCAATGAACTCAAGGAAAGACATACATGACCTGAATCTCAAAGTCGGTCTGAGAATAGCAGAACGGCCTAGCTCCAATGCTTTGTTTGAGTTGATGAATAAAACAGCCTAACTTACGAGCTACGACTCTAGCAAATGGCTTAGTTGCACTACCTCAATGAAATACACAACAAGAGTATAGAGCAAATGATTCTCAATGCTTGGAAAGGTTCTTGCAGATGAATATAGAGAACGGTGATTATCAAATCCAAGAGTGACCCTCCCGCAAGAAATTATAAAACATATATAACTTGTAGCAGCCAAGAAGATGAGGCCTTTTGCAGGTCAATTAGAGACAAGATGGACGTGGTGTAAGCTTTGCAAGATTGCCTTGATTGAATTTTAAATTAAATGAATTTAAATAAACTCTTTGGCTCGATAACATGAGGTGGCAATATGTAACAAAAGGTGTTTCATAACAAAAACAAAGACAATTTATAAAGAGATTCATTGAAAAGATAATTGGATTCCTTATCATATGACATTAACTATTTTAACTATCAATAATTAACTAAATTATCCATGTTCAACTGTGATAACCATATCAATGATCAACTGAAATAACTAGATTAACGTTTAACTGAAAATAACTAGGTTAAAGATTAATTGAAAAATAACTAGATTAACAATTAACTGAAAATAATTGTATCTATGATCAACTAAAATAACTAGATTAACAATTAATTGAAAATAATTGTATCTATAATCAACTGAAAATAACTAGATTAATGATTAATTGAAAATAACTGTATCTATGATCAACTAAAAATAACTAGATTAACGATTAACTATCTTTTCTACATACCAGTAAGTAAATGCTTATCATGAAAAGAAGAAAAGAAACATACAAGAATCATCTAGTGGGTCTTTGGCTGGTTGTGCAAGCCTCGGCTTTCGGTAAGAGAAGCATTGACATAGGCTTAACCTCCCAACCTCAAACCATACTTATCCCCACACAATCTATTGAATTAGAAAGGCCCTCCCTACCTCGGGGTCGGGTTTGGGATGTTCTTAGTCCAGCCACCTGAGCATCATGGTGTTTAAAATGTCCGCACAATTATGAAACGAACATGTCTGCATTACTGGCACTGCTAACATCAAGTGATCATTAGATGGAAAAAATGCCCTTAACTACCTTGGCCAAGGATTTCTAATGGGTTCAACGACCCAATCACCACTGCTCAACTTGACAATAGGTTACATTATTAGGGACGAGCATGAGCTATTAAGTAAGATTTATTTAATTTGATTTAAAGTATCAAGTCTGATTTCACTTTATTTATCCTTGTAGGATTTCATCTCACCTATTCACCTTTCCCATGGCTAAACAGTCAGTGAGTCCTAGGTGTTCAAAATTTCAAAGCATTCGGCTCTTATTGATTCATGAATATTATAAACTTCCAGCATTTCACAATCTATGATCACATAAATAATAAATATATTCTTTAAAAGAAAGAAACTTGCATAAATCATTATCATCCGACTTTAAAGTCTATTGGCAAAAATATTTTATGAATCCATCCTATAGACACTTCACTATGCTTATTGGTAAGCAACTCCCTAGAGCTATTTAGTCATAAATGAGGATAAACTACAACTGCAGCTATGGAAATCAATTTGTGAAAAAAAAACATGGGAATAACATGAACTGGAATGATTATCACATGACCTGATATAAATTTGGATCTGTTTTGAAGTTTTGCAAGTCCTTTGGTAATCAACTCTTCTTCAGTTGTTGTAGACGTAACCAAAGTGCATAAATACTTAATCCTCAGTATGAACAGAACATATATGGCAGAGTATTAGAATGCCACTGCTTATGAATGGGAAAGGGTTCGATGGTCTTGCAGATATACGATATATGTATAGCAGGTATCGATTAAGAAGGGAGCCGCAATAAGCAAGGAAAGAATGCGATTTAAAAAGAAATCGGAAATGAGAGTTCCCGTGTCTGTGTCTCACCCGACTCAAGATATAAAAAGGTCTAAGGAGACTCTTTGGCTTCCATAACTTACAGATTATTTGTCAATTTACTACGCCAAGTGTTTAATTGGTTATAAACAAGGAAAGAATAAAGATGGAAAAAGAGTTGGAAGGTTATAATTCAAATATTATTATAATTTATATTTATATACGTTCATGTAAATATATTAGTGAGGTGACATCATTTTATTATAAGAAAATAATATATTGGTGCCACTTCATTTTTATATCTATATGTACATACATTTATATATTATAATAATATGGTGAAAGATCATTTAAAATCCTTTGAGGTACGTTTTATATTTTAATTAAATTATTTTATGTTTCTTAAATTATTTATTTAATAGCTCATGCGGGTCCCACAAATGTATCTTGTGTTCAAATCGTTAGGTCCTTACCAAAGAAGTTTAAGGTCATACCTGTCAATCCTGTTGACTGGACTAAGCAAGTATCCCATTCCGATGATCTTGTTTAGCAATGCTTCCCCCCTTCATCTTCTCCTCCAATCACCTTTGAAACACTTCCACCATAATAACAGTTCCATAATAATTTTCATATAAACATTTAAAAGACTTTAAATTATTGACCATAATTCCAAAATCAAGCAACTGCTAAACATCATATAACAAATGATGGTTAATGACCATCTCCATTAACAGTTAGTAGAACGGATATAAATAACTACCTACTTTACATAATCATGAAAGAAAAATCTGTTAAATCCAACGGCTATGAGCAATTTTTAAAACTAGGTCAAAATTTGGGATGTAACATACCCTCCCACTTAAATTTTTCGTCATCCCTGATGAATATCACAACAAAACTTTAAACAATATCCATTCAAATCATTTCAAGAAAAGAAATGTTCAAGTTCTAGCCCTGGAGAAAAGATGAGGGTATTTTTGAAAGATTTTGTGATAATCTTCCCATGTAGCATTATCTTCTGCATATTGATCCCACTGGACCTTGCATTGAGTCACCTCCCGATTTCGTAAGCGTAGCTTGTGCACCTCGAGTATTCTAAGTGGTTCTATTTCTACCACCCCTGGTTCTCGCACCTATAATAGGTTCCAACCAATTATATGATCGTGATAAGTAATGTATTTCTTAAGGTATGACACATGGAAGACATCATGCATCTTGGCAAGGGCTGGTGGTAAGCCAATTATGTAGGCTACTAGGTTCACAACTTCCAATATTTCAAAAAGTTCCACATACCTTGGGGCTAACTTGGCATTCTTACCAAACTTGATAGTACTCTTATGAGGTTTTACTCTTAATAGTACCTTTTCTCCCACTAAGAATTCCCTAGGTATTCTTTTTGCGTCTGCATAATTTTTGTCTATCATTAGCTTATTTTCGTTTAAAGAATAACATGCAATTTCAAATCTTGCAACAAGTATTAAAACAATGAATAATTATGTAAAGCAAGGCGTGGCACATATGAATGATAGCTTTGAATAAAAGTTCAAGCCCGATAATCATGACATTTCACATACAATTGACATGGCAATGAACTCAAGGAAAGACAATACATGACCTGAATCTCAAAGTCGGTCTGAGAATAGCAAAATGTCCTGGCTCCAATGCTTTGTTCAGGTTGATGAATAATACAACCTAACTTACGAGCTACGGCTCTAGCAAATGGCTTAGTCGCACTACCTCAATGAAATACACAACAAGAGTATAAAGCAAATGATTCTCAATGCTCGGAAAGGTTCTTACAAATGAATATAGAGAAAGATGATTATCAAATCCAAGAGCGACCCTCTCACAAGAAATTATAAACATATATAACTTTTAGCGGCCAAGAAGATGAGGCCTTTCGCGGGTCAATTAGAGACAAGATGGACGCGGTGTAAAGTTTGCAAGATTGCCTTGATTGAATTTCAAATTAAATGAATTTAAATAAACTCTTCGACTCGATAACATGAGGTGGCAATATTAAGGTTGGTCAAGCAATATTATTAGAACCATGTCCACACCAAAGAGAAGGATTTTAAAAACACGGTGCATGAACAAGTTATTTAAAACATATCTTAGTATAAGAATACCACTTACCATATATGCATGCTTGACTAAGTCCTGTGACATATATATATGTGTGTGTGTGTGTGTGTACACTAATGATTATTTCGCGCGTGCACACACATATCTATAAATTTGTGTGTATACATATGTATATAGTTCATACCCACACATGCATGAGTGTAGATGAGATATTTTTATACCAAGGTATGATGGCTTGCACAGAGCAAAGAAAGAAATCAATACACGATGAAAGGTAATATTCTTACTTAAGTTATTTAATGTTTTTTATTTAAATGGCTAGCTCGTGGTCATCCCTTGTTCTCCTTGCTTGTCTAGTCATTTCATCCTTGGTCATGGTGGTCTAGGACTCCCACCTATTTGCTCAATGTTAGGTGGTGCTCCCTCGTGCCCAACTCCTTTCTAGCAATGCTTCCCCCCTTCAACATGCTCCTGCAGGAAAGAAATTCTCCATGATAATATCATATTCCCAGATAAAACCATAATTAACATAGGATGCAACTATCCTCCATCCAAACTATACAGTTGACCAAGTTTCAAAAAATCGAAAACATCATGGATTTTTCTGAAAATTTCAGCGTTTGATCTTCATGATCTACATAGTTTGTACTAGAAAACAACAAAAAATTTAGAAAAAAATCACTACGTTTTCGTGAATCTGGAAAAAAAGAGTTTGACTTTGTTTTGTCTTTAGTGCATTTTGGATGGAGATTAGCCTGTCCCATTACCATAACAGTTATTATTCATAAACCATCATAATGGCTAACCACCATTTCACTTGCCATGAATCTATATTGAATAACCAACCCTCCAAGTTTTCAATATAATAACGATTAACGATTAATTAACATGTCATCTTCACACGAATCATAACTAATTTTACCTATCAATTGACTTCACGTGAAATGTTATCAACTATAATAACATTTTTATATAGGACCAAAAATTCGGATGTAACAGGCTGCTTGAGCCCTAGGAGGGTCTACAACTCATGGTGGTCAATTCGGAGTGGGTTGATAAAATGAGTCCAACATACCAAAGGGAAGATGTGTGAAGAAAAGAATACTCGATAATATTTGGTACTCTAGTATGAATGCTACATCCCCATTTTCGACCCAATTTAAAATGTTCATATAGCTGTTGAGGTTCACATGAAGTCAGTTGACAGTTAAATTTGTTATAATCCCATTAATGGTAAGATGGTTAGTTGTTATAATTAAATATGAAGATAACATGTTAGGGGATTATTTATCATGAATTCATAGAATTAAAAAGGCGGTTAGCCGTTATGATCATTTATGATTAATAATTTGTTATAGTAATATGATTTAACTGTGGAGAATTTCCTTGTAGGGAGCACGTCAAAGGGGTGGAAGCATTGTGAGAAAAGAATTGGGCACAAGAGCATCACCGTCACTAGGCAAATGGGTATGAATTGCGAATCACCATGGTTGAGGACCTAGCGACTACATAATAGGATACACACATTAGACATGCATGAGCTATTGGATAAAAACATTAATGATCTTAACTTAATTAAAGTACATACCTTTATTGGATTATGGTTGACTTTTCCACCACATCATTATAATACATATTTATGTACGTACACATAGATATAAATTAAAGGTGACATCATAATATTATTTTTATACAAGATTTTATCTATTTAATACATACATTTAAATGCATGTACAAGAAGATAAAATAAATCTTCTAATATGAAACATGTATTTAGATATACATATTTAAAAGGTACGACCTTGGATAAACATTTACCATGTACCATCTTAATAAGATATATTTACGTGCAAGTAAATAAATATGTTTATAATATTCTTTTGATTTATAACGTTCAAATTCTTTTCCATATTTATTCAATTTTTTTAGAAACCGAAATGTACACTTGGCATATAATATCGATGTTCAAGAAGACAAATCTTTTAATTCTTTAAGAATTACAACTTCTTAGAAGCCCTGATATATCGACTGCCTCTATATATTTGGGAGTCGTGAGAAACTCGAAGAACATGAAATGATTTCTCCTTCCACTCGATTTATGATATACCTTTGCAATTCTTGTCACGTTATTTTTTACCTTTGCTGAAAGTCATGATTGATAATCACTCTGGGTTTTGCATCCGGAATTACTCCAGAGAAGGAATTGGTTGTAAGCGTACAGCCAAGGCTCACGTCCAAGGGACTAGCTAATTGAAACCAAGCCAAGACTCATGTCTTCCATTCTCAAACCAGGTTATGTGGTCAGACTTTCATATCTAGATTGTTGTATGTTTTTCTTAAACTATTTTCGTATTTGCAGCAAGAAGGAATGTGTCATGAAAATTTCGTACATTACTTTTGAATTTCAATCAAATGGATATTCGATAGTCCAATCTCTCTATGTTGTTGAGTCAAGACCAAATGTGCATGATATGTTCATACATCTTTGTTTTATGAAATATATCAGAATCGAATTATATCCTTGCAAGCTTATTATGATCATTCTCTGTTATTTGATATACTGGAAATTGCAATGTTCCAACCCCTGTTGGGACTTAGCAAAAGAGTGGATACTCTAAGATTATAAACACTCGGGACTCACCTGGCTGTATGGCCAAAGAAAAGGGTGAAGAGGTGAGAGAGAGGAATCTGCAATAGCATGAAAACAGAATCAAATGTGACATAAAAATTATTTATTATTTTAAAAGGAATCATTTAATAGCTCATGCATATCCAATTCATTTTCTATTGTCAAGTCGAGTGGTGTGATTAAGTACCAGGATGCTCAGTGGCTGACAAGGTGTTCCATGTCTATTCTGGGTAGGGAGGGTCTTTCTAGTTAGAGAAAGTGTAGGGATAAGTTTGAGGTCTGTGGTTGGGATGTTAAGCCCTTGACAATGTTTCCCCTCTCCACAAGATGTTAGGACGTGTATCAGAAAAAAATAAGTTGAGCATTCAAACATTTATTGGTAATAAGTATTTTTACTTTTATGATATTTATACAAGTAGAAGATATGATGGATTAATTTATATCGTTGAATTCGGTTGTTTCCTTTGATGAAAGCATTCTCGTCAATGTAATTGGTAACCATTTAGATCGGTTGACATTCCAACTGAATATGGAATATATCTATAGGATTGTTATTTCAATATTTCATTTACAAGAATAATGATTATGAGCATATCTTCTAATCTTATGTTATTGCCATAGTTAGCAATAGGAAGAAAATGAATGAAACAAACGTATCTGATGCCCCAAATGATACAGTGGTATCTAATGTCTTAAACAATACAGTGGTATCTGATGCCCTAAATGATATAGTGGTATCTGACGCTCCAAATGATACAGTGGTAACTGATGCCCTAAATGATCCAATGGTCATAGATGCTCTCATTGATACAATGGCATGTGATGCCCTAAATGATCCAATGGTAATAGATGCCCTAATTGATACAGTAGTATTTGATGGTAATTGTCATTTGACTTTGGTATAGTGGTATTGGATGGTAATCGTCATTTGATCCTAAGTGTAATTTGTGGACTTACCTGGGTGTTTGCAGAAGCATCCCTAGATTGATTTTGGTTTCAAATTCCATGATATGTAGATTTTAATTTCCATAGTAAATTCATTGATGGTGTTTTCAATTATTAGTTATGAAATTTCGTTTAACTGACTGTAACTATTAATTTCATTTCCATGAACATAACTAATATAACTGTCTTTCTATGAAAATGAAGTAATAACTATATTTCTTTGATATGTTAGTTGTTAGTTAAGACACGGGAAAAGTTGGTTGTTACAATGGAGTAAGAAGTTTTTTATTCCTTATTTGATAAGTTATTTCTAATTTTAGCATTTGCTGATTTTATTATTTAAAAATTAAAAATTTTAATCTAACTAACTAATTTGCACTTGCAAATACATTTGCTCCTTCATTTAAGCGGGTCATTAGATATGTTAATAATGACCATGGAACCCGCCCATGGAGAATCACATATAACCAATCAATGCGGTAGCTTGCCCCTTATAATAGTAGTGGGGTCATGGATACAAGTCTTTTGAATTGAATTCCCACCTCCGAGGGCGAATGGTAATATGGGAGAATCAATTAAAGAGACATATTACGTCTAGAATGTTGGATTATTGCGAAGGTTGTGAATAATAATAGGGGCACAAATAGAATTTGACTCTCCTAATCTTGGAGAGAGTTATAAGACCAACAAACCTATGTTCCATGGGGACACATCCCTTTAACTTTTTGGCTCACTCTTGTCCCTTGTATAGTACATGGATGCTAAGATGGTATTTTTTGTCCCTAATGCTCCACCTAAATCTTCAAAGAAACAGGGGACCATCCCCGAAGAAGAAACTCAACACAACAGGTGACTTGAGTATTGAAATCCATGTCAGGGACGATTAGGCCATCCCTCAACCATTCTTTGATCAAACAATAAAAAATAAACACTTTTTTTAAAAGCTCCTTTCATGTGGTCTCCTATTATGGAAGTAATTGGTCAAATACTTGCTTGATATTAACAGAGACCGAAAGGTCAATCTATACAAAAGAATGAGACGATGTTTCCTTAGGAAACAATCGTAAAGAATAGAAACATTCTATTGTAGAGAAAGCAAAAAACGAAAGCAAACTAAAGCTTATTAGATATTTACAATAGATAGCCATTAACTAAAAATAGATGACTTATCTATTATTGTAATACCCTCCCTTAATAGTTAATCTAACACACCAAGCTGTCCTCTGAATTTGACAAACTTATTAAGACCAAGAGACTTGGTGAGAATGTCTGTGGTAGGAACATACTGCAAATCTATAGTCTTGTCTTCAACCAACTGTCGTATGTAATGACAGTGAACATCCACATGCTTGGTTCATTCATAGAAGACTAGATTTCATGCTAACTTGATAACGCCTTCATTATCAACAAACAGAGTAGTTGGTCCTGCTGGTGACATCTGCATATCCCCAAGCATCCGACGAAGCCAAACAGCTTCACATCCTGCCTTAACAGTGCCTCTGTATTCGGCCTATGTAAAAGAAAGAGAAATTGCCTGCTGCTTCTTACTAGTCCATGTGATTGCATCAGATCCCAAACTGAACACATATCCAGACATTGACTTTTTATCAACATAGCCTACCCAACCGAGATTTGTGAACCCACTGAGTTTAGGATTAGAACTTCGAGAGTATAGAAATCCATAATCTAAAGTGCCATTCACATAACGAAGCACACGCTTTGCTGCCATCTAATGATCAGCCTTAGGAGTTTTCATAAAGCGTGAAATATAGCTAATTGCAAAGCTGATATCAAGCCTAGTAGCAAAGAGGTAGTTGAGGCTGCCTACTAGTTGCCTGTATGTAGTATCATCAACAAAAGGAGAATCAGACTTTGATGATAACTTTAGACCTTTCTCCATAGGTTTAGATGCAGGTTTGCAATCTTGCATACGGAATTTGTCTAACAAGGCCCTAGCATATTTGGACTGAGAGATGAATATACCAAAAGACTATTGCCAAACTTCAACACCTAGGCAATAATGCATGAGCCCAAAGTTAGTCATATCAAAAGACTGTCATAAATTTTGTTTGAGTTCCTGAATCAAAGATGTCGAACTGCCAGTGATGATCAGATCATTCACATAAATAACCAAAAGGATGATGTCACTATCATTAGTCTTGATGTACAGATTTAAGTCTAAAGAACTCCTCTTGAAGCCTTGATAACTGAGGTACTTATCAATTTTTATGTACCATGCCTGAGGGGCCTGCTTCAAGCCATAGAGAGCTTTTACTAATCTAAGAACCTGATGGTCTTTACCCGCAACCTTGAAACCAAGAGGCTGCATCATGTAAACCTCTACATGGAGATCACCATATCAGGAAAGCGCTCTTGACGTCCATCTAATGGACCTTCCAGCCAAACTGTGTTGCTATGGCTATGACTAATGTGATGGTGCTCATCTTTGCAAAAACAAAGGTCTCCTCATAATCAATGCCCTAACACTAAGAAAAGCCCTTCGCCACTAAATGAGCTTTGTACTTATCCAAAGTATCATTCGATTTGTATTTGATTTTGTAGACCCATTTGCAACCAATGGGTTTCTTCCCTAGTGGAAGATCAAAAAGGACCTAGGTGTTGTTCTTCAGCAAGCTCTGGTGTTCAAATGTCATGGCCTGTTCCCACTCTGGAATTTCTCTAGCCTCGGAATATGTTTGAGGTTCAAACACACTGTGAATGTTGGAGATGAGAGCAAAGTTAACAGAATCTGTAGTTTTGCTCTTTTTCTAAGTAGTTCTCCCATCAATGACCTCATCATCACGAATATCAGCAAGTGTCTTAGTCCACCACTTAGGCCAGATAGGAGAATGACCAACATTAGTACTAGGAGATGCTTGATCAATGGGATCCTCATCAAAAGAATCTGGATCAAACTTAGGTGAAGCATCTACAAAGCGAGGTGATCCTGCAAGAGAAGCCGGAGGTGTCTGTATAGGTATCACTGGTATAACTGGAGCTACAGGAGCTACTGGAGCCCTCCCATTAGGTGGACCTAATGGAAGCTGAACTCCCAAATCATGAGCCTACATAGGCTGGTCTGCTGGATCACGAACAGGAGAAAAAGGCATGAAAGGTCCTCGCTACTCATCAAAGACTACATCATGACTATAGATGAGACAAGATGTCTCGACATCGATCAGCCGGTAGGCTTTGTGAAGACTGTTATATCCAGCAAGCATGAGTTTCTGACTCTTGGCATCCAACTTGGTGCATGATGCATTGAGGATCCAAACAAAAGCAAGGGAGCCAAAAACCTTTAGGTGGACTGATTCTAGGCTTGCGACCTGACCAGGCCTCTTCTGGAGTTTTACCTTTGACCCTCATTATGGGTGACCGGTTTAACAGATAAACTGCAGTATTAACTGCTTCTGCCCAAAACTGCTTCGGAACATGTCTGTGTTCGAGCATGGAACAAGCCATCTCGGTGATTATCCTATTCTGACATTCAACTACACTATTCTGTTGTGGCATGTGGGGTATGGTTAACTGGCATTTGATGCCATGTGTATCCAAGAAGCTAGAGAAAGCATTAGAACAAAATTCCCCCCCCCCATTGCCTGATCTAAGATTAATAATAGATTTCCCAGACTTTTTTTCAACTAAAGGTTTAAATTTCTGAAATACAGAAAATGCATCTGATTTCTTTTTAAGGAAATACACCCACATTTTTCTACTGAAATCATCAACAAACAACAAAAAATACCTGGACCCAAGAACAGGAGTGGCCATAGGGCCATAGATATCAGCATGAACAAGTTGAAGTACCTGAGAAGCTCGCCAAGAATCGCCACTGGTGAAAGATGCGTGATATTGCTTCCCAGCCTGGCATGTGTCACAAACTCCAAGGTGTTGAGTTTGAATCTCTGGCAATCCAAGAACAAGCTCATACCGAGCAAGCTGTGAGAGATAATGCACATTTAAGTGCCCATATCGTTGATGCTAAAGTGTGCTAACAGAAGATCGCCGAGCAACCATAGCTAAGTCCTGAGAATCACCAAAATCAATAAGTTTGAAAAGACCATGATCCTCAAGACCCACTGCAACAGTAGACTTAGTCACTCGATCAATGATGGTGCACTGATGTGAACTGAAGGTGACTGCCAAGTGTGGAGAATGTCGTAGCAGCTGACTGACTAAGAGTAGATTTAGTTCCGTCCCTGGAACGTAGTACACATCAAGGAATATGAGATTCCTCCCAACAAACTGAATCTAAATGTTGCCTTTACCAACGACCGTGTACTCTTCTCCGCCACCAAAAAATAACAAAGTTTGAATAAGGATGGTAGTTAGTAAACCACTCTCTGTAGTGAGTGAAGTGACGAGAGACATCTGAATCAATGTACCATGTAGATGACTTCACATGATCTATAGGTCTTTTAGCCATGAAGGCGTAAAAGGCAGATTTTGCCTGCTCAGTGTGCTATGCATTGTTCGCTTTGGGCTACAAACCTGATTGCTTAGACTGTGCAACTAAGCGTTTCCAACATTCAACCTTCATGTGTCCAAACTTGTGGCAGTAGTTGCATTGAATGTTCTTCTTTCTAGAACCATCTAATGCTGGAGCAGAAGACTTCTACTGAGATGGCTGTTGAAACTTGCCCTTATCCTTCTGAAAGGATTTCGCAGCAAAGACTTGCTCGGTGGAGGTGGAACTGGAGCTGCGACCGAACTGTTGTTTCCACCGATCTTGCTGAAGCAGCAGTGTGCAGAGATCAGTGAACTCCAAATCAACACCAGAAGATGTGATGTTGAGAGTCTCAATAAAATGCTCATAGGATTTTGGTAAACTCTGAAGAGTGATAACCACAATATCCTCTTTCTTCATCTTGCAACTGATGGCAAGTAACTGACCACGGATTTCTTGAATCCGATTCAGGTGTGCCTGGAGCAAGGTGCACTCACCCATGACAATATAAAACAGAGTGTTTTTCAGAAAGAGGCTCTACTTTTGTCAAAAGTCTTATGAAGACCTTTGAGATGTGTCCAGATCTTGGCAGCTATGTTGTCGGATAGAATCTAAGAAAGCTGATCATTAGCCACGAATAATTTGAGAAGTATCACTACCTCTCGATTTTTTAGATCCCATGTATCTTGATCAGGACCCGGAGAAGTCGGACACTTCGTAAAACCTAGAACAAGTTGATCGGTGTTCCGATATTCAAAAATTGCGATGATGTGCTGCTTCTAGGGGCCATAATTGCGACCATTGAATTTTGAGCTATGCTCGAGCAAAATATTTGTTAGAGATGCCTTGGCACATTATTCAATGAAAATCTGTAAAGGCACATTCTTCAAGGAAAAAATATGGAAGAGCCAAAAAAATCAGAGTGACCCAAAAGAGAGCTTGAAAAACCCAGAAGGAATATGTTAATTTTTTGACCCACTGACTCGAAAATCGAGGCATGAAAATTGAGGCACCCAGAAAAAACAGATGACAACCCAATTGAGCTCTCAAAAAAGCCACCAAAAATCTTAAACCAAAATATTTTTTGACCCAAAAAATTAGGGTTTCGAGCAAAAAATCAGTTGGCGGCCATGGAGATCGAATCTGCAAAAAAAATGGCAGATTTTTGATAAATGAACACCCGAAAAAGGAAGATTTTGCTAGCAAAGAGAGTCATGAGTGTTGGATACACAAAAACGACCCTTCAGCAATGATCTCGACAGATGAAATACTCATTTTCTGCAAGCGTTTTTCAGCTCCAGAATATCCCGTCGCCTTGCTTCAGACTTTTTTTTGGTTTCAGACTCGTCCTGCCAGAGGAGATGAGGTCACTAATAGAAGACGGATTCGGCAATGTGCAAACTATGGTGAGTTTTGTAGGTCGTAAATCTAAAAAACGAACACCAAAGCCGTGATTTTCCAAAATCCAACAAGAAAAAGTTGTGATTTTCCAAAACCCTCAAACAAAAACCCTAGTTTGAAAATCTCAGGGTTTTGAGATTAGGAAGCAAGGATCACAAAATAATTTCAAAAATTGGCTCTGATAATTTTGGAAAAGAAATTATAATTTTCGAAAAAATTAAGAAATATGCTCTGATACCATATTACGGAAGTAATTGGTAAAATACTTGCTTCATATTAACAAAGACCGAAATGTCAATTTATACAAAAGAATGAGACGATGTTTCCTTAGGAAACAATCGTAAAGAAGAAATTTTCTATTCTACAGAAAGCAAAAAATGAAAGCAAACTAAAGCTTATTAGATATTTACAATAGATAACAATTAACTAATAATAGACGACTTATCTATTATTGTAATATCTCCCACGTCTAACAGAATACATTAGAATTTTCAAACCCTAGTTTAGAAGATAAAACACTAAAAAGAGATGAAAAGAGTTCATTTTGGCATTTGCTAATAAGAGGAACTTGAAGAAGTGAAGAAGTGGTAGCTTGTGAGGAGTGAATAGCAATTGCAAGAGTAATTTTTGGCAACAAATCTTCTTCATTAGAATTTAGAAGTATGTTTTCGATTTTCTATTTGTTTTTGGCTATTCTTTTAAAATTCACATTTTGTAACAAATAGGGAAGGCATTGTGTGTTTTTTTTTTTTGAACTTGCATAAGTATTTAACATTTGAAAATCATAAGCAGCAATAAAACTGAGGGGATTAGTGATAGTATGTATGTTGTATTGGAAGAAACTCAAACATCTCAAAGTAAAAGACCTAGCACTGGGGCAATCATAGGGGGGTCTTCAAGTAAT
The DNA here is from genome assembly GCA_028749045.1 of Cupressus sempervirens. Classification (NCBI taxonomy): domain Eukaryota; kingdom Viridiplantae; phylum Streptophyta; class Pinopsida; order Cupressales; family Cupressaceae; genus Cupressus; species Cupressus sempervirens. The sequence continues at coordinate 113,146,042 of CM053790.1, forward strand.
GTTGTCTTAGCAAGGGTAGCAACCTCTAACCCATATGAGTGCCCTTCCAAAGCCCTCAAAAAGTTTTCTAAAAGCCCATTCAACCCCAAGAAACCTCTAACCCATATTGGTGTAGGAGTCATGATCGGGGTGAGCTCTGTTATCGAAATGGAAGTTGAAGGCACATCCTATAGTGTGACTTTCTCTAATAGGCTAATAGCTTTTGTTAGTGTAGCTTCTCCAATGAACCTTAACAGTATAACTTTTTGTTCGAAGAATGTTTTGAAGGCTTAATCAACAAGTTGTGGAGACAAACAAATGGGGATCACTAGTTGACATTGTTGACTTTATTGGTGTGGTTTTCGGTGATTGGTTGAACAAAAAGTATTATGCTAAGATGGAAAGTCTATTCGAAATCTTTTTGTCATTTGAGCAATTGATCTACCAAAATTAGAATTGCATCGTCAGACAGTGAATAATATATTTGAAGGCCGAATCAATCACTTAATGTGTGAAGAGAACAAGTTATGAAGAAGAAACTAAACTAACTTAGAAAAGTTACAGAAGGGAATTCTATTGGAATTTTTTCGTAGAGTTGTTTATTGGTCAAGGGCTATAAAACCATCAAAGACATGTGTATACCTGTATGTAAATTGTTTTACTGTCATACAAGGGAATTCTATATTGGTGTGTAGGTTTTTTACCTGTAAAGGTTTTCCTAAAGTGAATCTTTGTGTTCATTTTATGATCATTTGTTCTGAACAATTTATTTTGTTTATCCACCAGTGCATATCTTGATGTTTTATGATTTGTAATTTAAAGACACATTTGCTTGATTCCCCTCTAAACCGACATCGGGAGAGCAATCTTTGTACTATGTTTTCCTTACAAATATGCATTGTGAGAGAGGCATTAAAATCAAGGATTTATATAGAGAATGTCTCTGTCTCGTAGGGAAGTGCCATGCCCACTCCTGCTTCAACTAAAGGAAAGGCAAAGAAGACTAAGAGAGAAATCAATGTTGCTGACTTGTTTAATTTGCAAGCACAAGATGTGGTTGAATCATCTGCTGCTAAATTTATTCTTGGTCATATACCATTCCATGTGTCACGCTGATCATATTTTAATAAATGTGCAAAGATATCTATGTTGATGGTACCTTATTTCTACCAGTCAAAGAAACTAAACTAGGCACGAGCCTTCTTAATAAAGTGTAGTCCAAAGTGAATATTTTGATAGCTGAGAGATGGATGCTCGATCATCTAGATGGGTGGACCAATATCAAACATCGACCACTCATCAATCTTATTGTTACTAGCATAGTGGGCTCTTATTTTCTTAAAGCCATAGATTGTTCAAAGAAATTGAAGGATCCAACTTTCTATTTTTAGATTTTGAAAGGTTCTATAGAAAAGGTTGCACCCACTACTGTTGTCCAAGTAGTCATTAATCCAACTCAAGTGTGTAAGTTAGTTGGATTGATGATGAAGGGTGCTTATAAACTCATTTTTTGGACCCCATATTGCGTACATGCATTGAACAACACCTTGAAGGACACTAGGAAAATTGATTTGACAAAGGCAGTGGTGTCTAAGGCTAGAGATGTGCAAATTTTATTTGCAATCATCAGACATCTCTTGCACTATTTAGAACATTTTCCGAGAATGAATTCCTCAAGCCTGTGCAAACTGGATATCCTAACTACTTTAAATTTTTGGAGAGGATTCTTGAGGCCTGGGAGGGTCTCCAATCTATGGTGGTCAACTCAAAGTGGGTAGATAGCATGAGTCAAACATACCAGAGGGAAGATGTGTGAAGCAAAGAATCCTTGATAATATTTGGTGCTCCACTATGAGGTAAGAATTTTTTTATTGCTGATGTAATAAATTATTTCAAATTTTGGCATCTGTTGATTTTATTGTTAAAGAATTAAAATTTATAAAATTTAAGATGTTTCTAACGAACTCATTTGCACTTGCAAATACATTTTTTCCTTCATTTAAACTATTATGTAGGTCATTAGATATGTTGATAATGACTCTTTTAATGTTGGAGAGAGTTATGAGACCTTTGATAGAATCCTTGGGTAGATCAAGCAAACTACTCATAGCAAGGACGTTGATTTGGGATTTTATGAGAAGCATATTAGGCCCATTGTGATGCGACGATGAAACATTATGAACACTCCTCTTCATATGAAAGCCAATGCTCTCAATCATGGTTTGCACCGAGATATAGGAGAGTGGCTCCATCTAGTGATGAAGATGTGATTCTCAATTTTAGAAATAGAAAAATAGATCACTTATGATTATCTTTTCATTATCTTTTTGTGTTCAACTCAAGGGAAGCGTAGCTTCTTTAAGGTCCTTGCAAAAAGGTGTAGTGAAGATGATGGTACTAAACTTCAGGGTTAGTGGCTTGCATTCGCCAATCTTCATGGTCCAACCTTTGGCAATAGGCCCATTGTGATGCGACGATGGAACATTATGAACACCCTTCTTCATTTGAAAGCCAATGCTCTTAATCATGGTTTACACCAAGATATAGGAGAGTGGCTCCATCTAGTGATGAAGATGTGATTCTCAAATTTAAAAATAGAAAAGTAGATCACTTATAATTATCTTTTCATTATTTCAAAAGATTATTTTTGTGTTCAACTCAAGGGAAGGGTAGCTTCTTTAAGGTCCTTGCAAAAAGGTGTGGTGAAGATGATGGTACTAAACTTCAAGGTTAGTGGCTTGCATTCACCAATCTTCATGGTCCAACCTTTGGCAAACCAGAGGCAAGGACAGATAGAGCTACATGAGCTCAAAATGACCTTATTGGATAGTGGACGTAGCATGGTAAGGATATGCCAAAGTTGAGAAAACATGTTCATTTTCTTTCGCAGGTTGCAAGTTCCTACGCTACAAAGAGGAATAGGTCCACATATAGCTTCATGCAATTTTTCAAGAGGAACAACCTCACCTCTAGACGATTGGAGAAGTTAATGATTGTTCAAAGTTGATTGTGGCTATAGGATCAGCAGACTACTGAGTATCGTCAAACTCTAGCCTTATGTTGAGATGCCAATCCCAAAGATGCTATACAAGTTGAAGAGAATGACACACCTCCAAGATTTCTTGGGGTTCCATTGTGTGAGGAAAACTATTTAGGAGTTTAGTTATATACTTATAGTATGCCTACTATCTACATTTTCAGTATTTTGTCATTGAATGCATGAAACTTGGAGCCTTTGGGCATTATTGCTATATGTATGTCATATTTTGGCAAAGAAAGCATTTGAATTTTGTAAACTTTCTATGTATTGAGCTTCTAAAATGTCTATAGTGAATGTTTTAACTTTTATCAATGTTATGATAAGCATTTTTGAAATCTCTCTCTACATAAAAAATCCCCTTATTTTTAATAGGGGTGTCTACTATCCCCAAATAGATAGCTGCAAACCATACCCGTACCGAAAACATGTCCCCGTAGCCTAAATCATCTTTGTCCCCAAAACTCCATGGACCATAGCAATGAACTACTAGGACCCTCCAAAGACATCTTGGGAAATTTTGAAAAACAAATGTCATATTTTTTACTTAGTTGCCGATTCGTGACATGAATCTGATTCGGGCACGTGAATCGGATCCATGGATTCGAGATTTTTTTTCCCAATTATGATTCGTGGAGGATTCGTGCATATATATATATATACAAAAAAATAAGAGAAATATACATAATTCTAAAACTAAATCATTTCATAGTATGCATCTATGAATCTAGTATACTTGATCGTTGACATTGATAATTAATCTATTTTCATGATTATAAAGAAAATCAACACATTCACATTCAATTACTAAAAGTGAAAGTTTGTAACATTCAAAATATAAATCATTAAACTTAAAGTTTGTAACATGATTTACTCATAAAAGAGTCAAGAGTCAAGACTAAAGTTTTTTATTTAATCATCAAATGGATTTTCAAGAAAATCCGCATTAGAGGGGTATTGATGAGCTGCAAGTGTTGCATCTGTATCAGTAGAGGAACCCAAACCACCAGTAGTACTAGTAAAGGGGATTGTTAACTCATAATCCTCCTCCTCATCATCCACATCAATCAAAGTGGATCTAGCAAGATCTCGGATGGTCATATGTAAATCAGGAGTCTCGGGTGCTACATCCCAAAGCTTTTCGAGCCCCTTCTTGTACTTAGGATCCTTCTGTGACAACAAGCGCAAATTGTTGTGAATGAACACAAGATCTTCTGATTTTTTTGGAGCCAATCGATTGCATTTGACTAAGTGGATAAAGGAGTAAGTACTCCAATTCCACTCAGCTGTAGAAGAGCTAGCAACCTAAAGAGAAATTAAAAATTATCAATACAACAATCAAGATAAATAAATTAAATAATAAATTCAAGGAATTGAGAGTGGACTTATATGGCCTTACTTGGGATAGGACCTTTATGGCAAGAGGTTGGAGGTACATGAAGGCTTGCCCATGAGGGTACCACCATTTGATGGCACCCATCCTGCTTCGGTCTACTATGGCAATAGGGTGGACATCCTCACCTGAGTTGAAGGCAGCAAATTCACTCCTCACAACTGCACTAATCTTTGGATCTTGGAATATCTTAGCTAGTGCCCTCTTATACCCATCTGCAACCTCTGCATCTCTAAATGGTGGCACTCTACCTGGAAGGCGAAGTACCTCTGCACTATAGTACCTAAGGATAACAAAAGACAATTGAACACTATCGAATATCAATAGCACAAACGTTGGATAAAATAAGCACAAGCATTTGATAAGAACTACAATACCTCGAGGATAGAGCAAATGCAAGGAGCTGCAAAGGTGTGGTCATCTTGTTCCATCGATGATGAACAATTTTTTCCACCTTCTTGCAAAGGGTGTCCTCAGGATCATTCTCCCTCCTCTGTATGACCTAGGATATGAAATATGAATAATAATTATAATTAGTGAATATTTCAATTTAAACTTTAAAATCTAGATATCTCTCAAATAAAAATTTGTTGTAAAAGAGCGTAAAACTTACCATTTTAATTTTTTCCAGCATATTATCCATGGAATCATAAATATCCCCAAGGCATGGCTCATCACTCTCTACGAAGCGAAGCATTGCCATTATTGGATCGGTGATTTCCAACACATAACTCACAAGACCCCACCAATCCTCATCTAGTATCATTCTTCTCACATTTATGGCCCTTGCTGTATTGGAATTCTTCCAAACGCCCCATTGGGGGCTAATGACCATATGTTTTAATGCTTCTTTTACCTTCACAAGTCGTCTCAAGACGATTGTGTGAGAGGCAAAGCGGGTTTCAGCAACCTAAGAACATGTTAAACTCAAGTTAGTAATACATTTAAAAATTAAAACATGTTAATGTAAACAAGAACAAAAATTAATAATTATGGAATCCAATAATATTCAATTATATATTAAATATACAAATTTACCTTCAATAACTCCAAGTCTGAGAAACTCCTAAAAATTGCTTGTGACATGTGGTGATTTGTCACAAACATTTGAATCTCTTCAACTTCCTCATATATCCTTTTCATCCAATCTATTTCGGTGCCAATTGCTTTCATCACTAAATTGAGAGTGGACGGTGCATGGTGTCCAAAAGATATGATCATATCTAGACTCTACAATTATCCCTGCAACCCTGCAAATTTTTGCATTGTCCGTGACCACTTGGACAACATTATCAGGACCCACTGACTCTATGGCATCAATGAGAATGCGCGAAATAAATTCTGCATCTTTCACTTGCCCTTCACAATTAACTGCCTTCAAGAACATTGCCCCCTTAGGGCATACAGCAATAACATATATCAATGGACGGTTTCTACAATCTTTCCACCCATCCGAAATAATAGACACACTCGATTGAACCCAAAAATCTCTTATTGGTTGAAGTTGAGCCTCTACATATTTCCTCTCATCATGTAATATGGTAGTGCGCAACTTCTCATAACCAAGCAGTTTGTAACCATGGGGTGCATCATTTATTGTTTCCACCATCTCCCTAAAATAAGGTGATCTCACAAAATTAAATAAAACACCATTTGCAATTAAACAACGTCCAATTTTGTGATCAACAATGTCTCTCTTTTCATTTTGGAATGCCCTATCTAGTGGGCCTCTCTTGCAGGTGAGTGGAGATGGGTCTTCGTTTTCATCAGTTGTAGTTGGCATAGGCAAAAAAAGATGTGTTTTTGTGTTTGTTTGATCAGATGCTGGTGTTGGTGTATTTGTTTTTTTGGAAGCACCAGTTTTGCTTTTGCAACTACTCTATCAGCATACTCTTGCTCTTTTGCTAACGCTGCTATTTGTGCAACTGGTAATCCCTTCTTATCACTACCTTGACACATGTTGATTCCTTAACCCACAGGGCCCAAAAAATGTAGTTTCACTCGGGAATAGGAGCTTATATGTTGTACGTTGCAATAATTACATTTCCATATGTATGCCCCACCCCCAGGACATTGTGCAACTCTTGTTGTGTGTCTCCATAAAAGAGACCCCTTATCAATTTTGAAGCTTGGTGATGCAACCCCACCCCCACCCAATGAGCCTTGACTACTCATTGTTCTATTCTTGCAATCTAGAAAAAAAAGGAAAGAAAACCATGCTTCACACTTACACAAAACCTTGAAAATTTGGATAAAATAAAAAATAAATCAATAATCTATCAAAGAACTCAAGAATATGGTTGAAATGCATACCTTAAACACTTCTTGCAAGGTATTTGGAGCTCCACAACCGATCTCCTTTGAATCCAAGCACTTTACTTCAAACTAGCAAGTATGAGAGAGCAAAATAAAGAGTAAATGAACTTGCATTGTGATTTAGAGGGTCGTTTTTAGGGTTTAGGGCCTTTCGGAAAAAAAAAAAATTAAAATGAAGTTGGGCCCACTTTTTTGCTTCTTTATTTGGGCCCTGCCGCAGATTCGTGCGAATCCGCGTGTGGATCCTCGAGGATCCGGGCAGGATCCATAATCTTGCCTGTGGATCCGTGCGGATCCACAGGCAGGATTACAAATCGTGCCCGGATCCGGACCCAAATCCGGATCCGAGGCTGTTTGGACGAATCCGGTAACTAAGATTTTTTATTAATTTAAAGTAGAAGATGAGATACACTTCTTTCTACCCCACATATTTTAAGCATAGATTAATTTTAGGTGAATGTTTATAGTCCACCTAGTAAAATAGTGCTTATTCAAGGAACAATTTGGTAGAAGCTTTAAATTTGGCCCAAGGGACATTAAAAGTGATATATTCCTGACTGGTCTCTCTAGAAAGATAATAAACATTGGTAGTTTAGTCATTGATTACTTATTTGATTAGTTAGATTCAGTAGCAAATCATTTTGTATAAACATGTATATTGATCCTTGAATTCTATTAAGGAATTTTACCTTCCTTCAAATATCTCTGCTTTTTTGAGTTGACAATCTACAGATCGTCGTCAGAAATTTGTTTACAATTAATTTTGGTACCTTCTAATGAAATCAGAGCTATCTGCTCAAAGTATTGAAGATGTACAGAATCTGCTTCTTCCTTATTTGAATACAAGTTCTAATGAAGAAAATTGTGGTATATTGATTTTGGTTAATCTTCATATATAACTCCTATTGAAAATTTATTTATTAATTTGGATAAAAAAACATAAGAGTATTGTTGTGTTGGAGGATAATAGGTCACATAGGACTAAAGGAAAAGGAACCATTAGTGGCAAATGAAAATGGCAAACTTAAGCTTATTCTTGATACTTTGTTAGAGATCTTTCTTTACGAAGAATTCATTATCAGTTGGAAACAGAATTGTCAAGTTGTTTTTGACAAGAGTGAATATATATTGAAAATAAGTCACAATGATATGCAGTGGTTGTACGAACACAGATGATTGGTCATTCCATGTTTCCCCTTCACTTTTCTTCAAGCAAGCAGGCCTTGAGTGCTACAAAGGTGCATGATAGTCAACTATTGCATCAAAGTTATACACATCTAAACTTTGGTGGTTTGCTTTTATTCAAGAAGAAACATGTGGGTGAAGGATTGCCATTTCTTAAGAATAAATAGGAAATTTGCGAAGAATAATTGTTTGGAAAACAACATAGAAATATTTTTCCAATTCGTTTGTCTGAAAAGTTAAGAAAACCTCTTGAAGTTATTAATACTCATTTATGTGGTCCTTTGGAAACTCTCTCACTAAATAAATCCAAGAGTCTTCTCACTTTTACAATGATTTCTCTTGTGAAACTTGGACATATTATTTGGCTGATACATCCAAAGTTTTTGATAAGTTTGTTGAATTCAAACAATTAGTTGAAAAACAAAGTGATCGATTTATTAAAGTCATTAGATCAAATAATGGGGGAGAGTATCAGTCAAATATATTTATGGATTTATATAAAGAACATGGAAGTCAAATTGCTGAAGATTGTAGCTGTAGTAGAGATCTTTATCTCTGATTTTGCCATATGTTGAAATAGAGATAACATTGTGTCTACAAAAGGAGAATTTATTTATGGCAATATTTGGGATAAAAATATTTGGAGAGACATGTGTCATGCATTTGGAAACATGAAGAGTCTTGTATTTTGGAAATTGAAGAGACCTTTGGGTGTAATATGAAGAGTCTTGTTTCAAAATACATATGTGATTTCTTAGTGTAATGAGATACCATATCAAATGGAAAGCATTGTACTTGAACATTTTATTATCAATAAAAGAGATATTTTCTCGTGTTGCTAGGTTTTTCCTTTCAAGTGGAAGGGTTTTCCTAGAATAATCTCTTGTGTCTTTTGTGCATCTTTATTCTAATTCTCTTTGTTTATCATTATTTTCTGGGCAAAACTTTAACACAAATAGGGTTTGCTACTTCCTACACAACACAGTCGGATTAGTAATGGAAAAAAGAAATTGCTCGTATAATTAAATATTCCTAATTACACTTTACTTAAGCTTAATAATGAATTAAATAGTACTTTGCGTATAAGACACTTAGGAGTTTGCATATGAGAAACTTAGGAGTTTGCACCTTTATTTACACATGGTGTAAGAGAAATTCCCCTTTAGGTAGTGAAAATTGTTATGACATTCCACTTTATGAGTGAGATCCACCATTAGTGCACATATCACATTATCATCCTTCACATATTGCACATACTTATTCCATAATGGAGGATGAACCACCTTCGGTGGACATGTGATTTCACCATGCGTGGCTGATAACTTATTCACTCCTTATCATTGTCTCTTATTACCTTGCCTACATAAGAAGCCCTATTATGTACATTTCTCTTGTCCATTATTAAAAAAATCATTCTACCATCTTAATGCAATTGGTTTGTCATTCTCTTGTGGAAGTTATATTGGTCTTTCATTTGATCATGTGGGTGCTGTAGAGTCACCTAAAACTCTAACAGTTCTTGCTTTCTTATAATACTCATTATGGAAGAGAATTCAAGATAATAAGCATTGTTAGTTTGTCAAATCATTAGAAGGCAATTTTGGAGATTAGTTGTTAGTTGTTGATTAGTTACTTTATTAGTTAAATTTAGTTGTGAATTCTATTGCATAAATAAGTAGATTGATCAACTAATTTTATCAAGGAATTTTAGTATACCCTCCATATATATGTGTTTTTGTGTTGATTATCTGCAGATCATCATTATAAATTTGTTTGTAACCGTTTTGATACTGTCATCCCTAAAGTTTTAACCGGGGCCACGCCCATTTAATTTGTTTTAGATTTGCATGACCTTCACATGTACTGCATTGGATGAACCATTAAAAATTATCCTTCTATTCTACAAGGTCAACAGGAAAAAGGGGTACTTGGAAACTTCGGAGACTGGTACTGGTACTAGTACAAGTAATTTTGAAAAATAGGAGATGGTGGTACTTGGAGACCCTAATTTTTATAAAAATTATTGAACAATTTCCAAAAAAATATCATGACACAGAACTTCAAGAGAACAGTGGTAAAGTTTAACAAAAATGTTTAAATACACAATCAAAATGTTAAATGTCATTATGTCAAGAGTCAGATTCACAACTAAACACTACATATTTCAAATTAGATTATTAGTAATTTAGTATTACATATTGAAATTCAAAAATATTGATAATTTGATGCTGATACACAAACAAAAAATAAAAATTAGAAATCTATCTTCTTCTCTTCAACGTATCGATCACCCATATCAAACTCAGGTTCTTCTAACAGTAGCAAAACTGGAGTTAATTCATTAAGGCCATCTGGTTCAACTGCTTCATTCCACATGGCTGCTGAATGATGGAAAACAGCATTTCTGTTTTGTTTTTATCCTTTTCACAAGCCTTTGGCTAGAAGAGGAGCATGGTAGATGGCCAAAAACTTAAGGAGAGACGGGAAGATGGCAAGAGGCATAGAAGTGAAGTATCCAGGCAAAAATGAAGACTTGGGAGCGCAAAGAATCTCGAAGATGCATCTGATAGTTATAGATCTATTCTATATTTGTATAGCATTTATAGTCCTTCAAACTTTGGGGCATTAAAACTGGAATACTGAGCTATAGGGCGGAATATACACTGTCTTTACAAATATTTAGGAGTATACAATGACAATTCACCATATTAAGAAAATTTAGACATCTTTCTCAAGGATTAGATGCCTGTGACATTTAATAGTGAGACAATCCTTCAATGACCCTTCTCTCTTTAGCAGTCAATCCTGTGTGACCGATCTGATCTCACATGTCCTGGATGGTTAATACTTCGTATGACACTCATGGCATCAGGAGATGTTTTCACAAGGGAAGCTGTTGAATGACCATAGCATTCAAAACTATTGTATATTATAAATTTTCCCTTTCAAGACACGCATTCGGTAGTCGAAACTTCCTAAAAGGTTATCTACTTCAGAGATCAGAATCTATATAGAAAATTTTAAAATAGTCGAAGGAAAAATCACGAATGATGAGAAATGTGTTATCGGAGCTCGAATGAAGAACAAGTGAAACAATGACTGTCATGAGAAATGGGTCATTGAAGGAATGGCTGTTCATTATTAAATAATACATATATTAAATCTCTGAGCGGTAAAGACACCTAAAAATGAGCTACGGGAATTGCACCTGCTACAAACTACAAATATTCTGAGAAATTGAGGGAATGAATGTTAATTACTTAATATTACAAATAGTTTATTATCCACGAACATAGATAACTGAAAATGGGCGGTAGAATTTAAAATTGCTTCAAACTATAGTGGTCTGAAATATCAACAATTATATAGGCTTAAATGGGTGAAATGTTAATTATTGTTAGTTGGCCAGCTGTTATTTCTGACCTGGACATAGCAGTAGTATTTATGGGTAGCTTGGACAGCTGTTCGTCCTTATCTATGAATAGCAATTGTATTTATGGGTGGTTTGGACAGCTGTTTGTCCACTTGCCAAGAATTAGTAAATGGTTATTATTTACTAATTTTAGAGATTCCCTTTTGGACACCTTGCAACCAATTCTATTATTGGCTGTCGAGTTGTCTTAATCTCAGCCGTTGGTTTGATTTAATCTCGGTCATTGGTTTACCAACAGGAGTAGTATAAAAAGGGGTCATTGGGTCATTTGGATTAAGCAGTTTTGGAGAAACGTTTGCAGTGTTAGCAAACAGTCTTGCAGTGTTAGCAAGGGCGCAGTGTTAGCGTGGGGATAGCAATGGGGAATATCAGCGGGAGAAATTAGGAGATTGTCGGAGTTTTGCCAGTGAGAGGCAAGGAATTTTGTATCTCTTGATTTGCTGAAGTTTAATATAATTCCTCATCTGTAGAACTGGATTTCCCTTAGGGGTTTTTCCAGGGACAATTTGTCCAAAAATATTGTGTTCATTGTGTTGCGCATTTCTTTCCGTATTATAAGTGAAATTGCAATTGTGTTATTTTTCAATATTAGCTGAAAATTTGTTTTCAGCAGTTTAATAATCGTTTACAATAGGAGATTAATAATCAGTGACTGCAATAGTTGATTTTTCACATGGTATCAAAGCATTGTTAAGGGTAGAAGAGTTTTGCCCTAGGAAAGAAATTTTGATCTCTTTAGATTTATTATTGCTTTAAACCCTTGAGATGGCTTCAGCTGGTTTGAGAGATCAGGATAGATTGGATGGTGCCTCAAATTTTGGTGTCTGGAAGGCCAAAATTTCTTTATTGTTGGAAGAGAATGGTATCAAGGATTATGCTACCAGTGGTGTACCTGTACCAACGGATGCAACACAGCTTGCAGCATATAGGAAGGACGATGCCAAAGCGAGGAGGATTATCCTTGATGGTGTCAAAGATCATATTGTTCCACATATCTCAGAGCTAGATACAACAAAGAAGATGTGGGACGCCATTCTAAATTTGTACCAAAATGCTACCACCAACAGGAAGTTGATTCTCAGAGAGAAGCTAAAGAATACTCGGATGACTCAGGGAGAAGACGTCACAAGTTACCTCACCAGGCTCAAACTTGTCAAGGATGAGTTAGCAACTGTTGGAGATAGCCCTAGTGATGATGAGCTAGTGAGAATAGCCCTAAATGGGTTTACTAAACAATAGAGTGTCTTTGTTCAAGTTGTCAGTGGACGAGATACTTTACCGAGTTGGGATCGACTATGGACTGATTTCACTCAGGAGGAGTTTAGACTAAGTCTTGTCAATGGGGCCAACAAGAGTCAGAAAAAAGAGGTGGAACAAGAGAACGTTGCCCTAGCGGGTAAAGGAAAAGCAAAGAAGGGATCTAGCAAAGGATCAAATTCACAAAGTGAAAAGAAGAAGAAGGACCTTTCTAAGGTCAAGTGCTTTGGATGTCACGAGTTTGGCCACTATGTCAATGATTGCCCAGAGAGGAAGAAGGGTAAGAAGCAGGTGGCAGCTTCAGCAAGTGCAGAAGAACTCTCCAATAGAATGGAAGATGAGTTTGCACTCATAGCTTGTATGGTTAGTTCAACCTCACAGTGTATTTGGTATATAGATAGTGGGGCGTCATTTCATATGACAGGAGTTAGAGAGTACTTCTCCAGTTACAAGGAGGAGGACACCAACATCCAGATTTCTATGGGAAACTTGTCCAAACTCAACCCTGTTGGGAAAGGGACTGTTCAGTTTCAGAGGGAGAATGGAAAGATAATTCCACTTCATGATGTGTTATATGTGCCAGGCTTAGGTATGAATTTGATTTCTGTATCTGTTCTTCAGGATAGAGGGTATAATGTACTCTTTAGAGGGACACATGTGTTGATTAAGCACAAGGATTGGAAATCACCCATAACTATTGGAGTTAGGAGTGGTCGCCTTTATAGATTGCAGTTTGATACTCCTAAGGCACTTATGAGCAACAGTAATCCTAGAGATCTTGGAGAGCTATGGGATAGGAGGATGGGCCATATTCATCATGGAGCACTTAGATTGCTTCGTGAAGACCATGACAAGTGTTCCAGTGGTGAGCACAGAGCATGACGATGTATGTAAGGGATGTGTGTTGGGGAAGTTTGCGAAAGCATCTTTTCCAAGGAGTGACACCAGATCTAAGGGTGTTCTTGATCTAGTACATTTAGATGTTTGTGGACCAATGTCGACGAAATCTCTCAGAGGATATGAGTACTATGTTACTTTTATTGATGATTTCTCTAGAAAGACCTAGATATACTTCTTGAAGACTAAGGATGAGGTTTTCAGTCGATTCCAAGAGTTCAAGGCTCTTGTGGAGAACTCGAAAGGAAAGAAGATAAAGGTTCTTCGGTCAGACAATGGAGGCGAGTACAAAGGAAATGTCTTCCAGGAGTTCTGCATCAGAGAAGGAATCAAGAGAGAATGGATTGTTCCTTACAATCCACAGCAGAATGGAGTAGCTGAGAGGAAGAACCGTTCTATATCGGAGGCAGCAAGAGCTATGCTACATGACCAGGACATGCCCCGTTACTTATGGGCAGAGACGTGTAATACAGCAGTCTACATTCAAAATAGAGTTCCACACAAAGTGCTAGGGAAGATGACACCAGACGAGGCTTTCACAGGGAAGAAACCAGATGTTAGTCACTTCAAGATATTCGGGAGTTTGGCATATTGTCATATTCCTGGAGATACACGTACAAAGTTAGATCAGACTGCAGAGAGGGGGTACTTTGTTGGGTACAGTGAGACCTCAAAGGCATACAGGATTTTCATTCCAGGGACTAAAAGAATTATTGTCAAATGGGATGTCAAGTTCATGGAGGACAAGGCATTCAAGAGATCCAGAGATTTGCCAGCAGATGATCAGAGTGAGCAGCCAATAGAAGCTCCAAGACCAAGTCAAGGGCAACAAAGCTCAAGTACAGTTACCAGTAGGAGTGTAGACTCAGTTAGTGAAGATTCACAGAGTATGGAGCAACAAGTGCAACAAGAAATGCATCTAGAAGACTTAGAGGTTGACATTTCATCCTCTACAGTTGGCAGCAGGAACCATTTGGTTCCAGATACACAAAGGGATACTCAGGAGTTTGTGGGAGCTCCTAGGAAGAGTACTAGACAGCGAAGACAACCAGCCAAGTTCAATGACTATGTGGCATTAGTTAGTCAGTTGGTAGATAGTGAGCCTTCTAGCTATCAAGAAGCTGCAGAACATCAGGTATGGCGAGATGCTATGGTTGAAGAATATTCTTCAATAATGCAGAATGATGTGTGGGAGGTAGTACCTAGACCAACAGATAGAGTTGTAGTTGGATCACGCTGGATCTATAAGATAAAGCACGGTGCAGATGGTAGCATCGAGAAATACAAGGCTAGGTTCGAGGCAAAGGGGTTCTCTCAGAATGAGGGAATAGACTATGAGGAGACATTTGCTCCAGTTGCCAAGTATACTTCTATACGAGCTGTAATCTCACTTGCAGCACAGATGGGATGGCAAATCCATCAAATGGATGTCAAGACAGCATTCCTCAATGGTGAGTTGAAGGAGGAGGTATACATAGAACAACCAGAAAGCTTTGTAGCACACAGCAAAGAGACCCACGTGTGCAGATTGAAGAAAGCATTATACGGACTCAAGCAGCTCCTAGAGCGTGGTATGAGCGCATTGATACATACTTGCAGAAAATAGGCTTTGTGAAGAGTGAAGCAAATGCTAACCTCTACTACTTGATGGTTAGGGGTGAGATTCTCATTCTTGTTCTTTATGTGGACGACCTATTTCTTATAGGTTCACTAGGGCTCATAGTGGATTGCAAGAGGAACCTTGCAGAAGAGTTCGAGATGAAGGATTTAGGACTTATGCACTACTTTCTAGGCATGGAAGTGTGGCAGACAGATGGGGAGATTTTCCTTGGTCAAGAGAAATATTGCATTGAAATCTTGAAGAAATTTGGGATGGAGGATTGCAAAGCCATGTCTACACCCATGATCACGAATTGGAGGAAGGTAGATACATCTAAGGAGAAAGATGTAGATTCCACTTTATATAGACAGTTGATTGGTTCGCTTATGTATTTGGTTAACACTAGGCCAGATATAGCATTTGCAGTAAACTCTCTTAGTCAGTTCATGGTTGAACCAAAGAGAATGCATTGGATAGCGGCTAAGCATGTGCTACGTTACTTGCATGGTACAGTCGAGTATGGGATCAGATATGTTCGAGGTGAAGGAATCAGGTTGATAGGCTATACTGACGCAGATTGGGCAGGAAGTACAACAGACAAAAGGAGCACTTCAGGGTGTTGTTTCAGCTTGGGATCAGGAGTTGTATCTTGGTTCAGCAGGAAGCAGAAGTCTATGGCTCTAAGTTCAGCAGAAGCAGAATACGTAGCAGCTAGCATGGCGACATGTGAAGCTATATGGCTTCGGAAGTTGTTATTAGCCTTGTTTGGTCAGAAGGTTGAGACTACTGTGATACATTGTGACAATCAGAGTTGCATCAAGTTGTCTGAGAATCCAGTGTTTCATGATAGGTCTAAACATATAGATATCAGATATCACTTCATCAGAGATTGTGTACAAAGGGGAGTTGTTCGACTACAATACATACCTACAGATGAGCAGGTAGCAGACATTCTGACAAAGGCTTTGGGAAAGGCCAAATTTATCTTCTTCAGAGATAAGATGGGTGTCTTGCAGAACAGCTTCCTCGCTAAGAGGGAGTGTTAATTATTGTTAGTTGGACAGCTGTTATTTCTGACCCGAAAATAGCAGTAGTATTTATGGGTAGCTTGGACAGCTGTTCGTCCTTATCTATGAATAGCAATTGTATTTATGAGTGGTTTGGACAGCTGTTTGTCCACTTGCCAAGAATTAGTAAATGGTTATTATTTACTAATTTTAAAGATTCCCTTTTGGACACCTTGCAACCAATTCTATTATTGGCTGTCGAGTTGTCTTAATCTCAGCCGTTGGTTTGATTTAGTCTCGGTCGTTGGTTTACCAACAGGGGTAGTATAAAAAGAGGTCATTGGGTCATTTGGATTAAGCAGTTTTGGAGAAACGTTTGCAGTGTTAGCAAACAGTCTTGCAGTGTTAGCAAGGGTGCAGTGTTAGCGTGGGAATAGCAGTGGGGAATATCAACGGGAGAAATTAGGAGATTGTCGGAGTTCTGCCAGTGAAAGACAAAGAATTTTGTATCTCTTGATTTGCTGAAGTTTAATATAATTCCTCATCTGTAGAACTGGTTTTCCCTTAAGGGTTTTTCCAGGGACAATTTGTCCAAAAATATTGTGTTCATTGTGTTGCGCATTTCTTTCCGTATTATAAGTGAAATTGCAGTTGTGTTATTTTTCAATATTAGCTGAAAATTTGTTTTCAGCAGTTTACTAATCGTTTACAATAGGAGATTAATAATCAGTGACTGCAATAGTTGATTTTTCAAATGAAAGAAAATAGGTGTGTCACATTTCCAATTAATTTTCACACCGGCAAGAACAAGAGCAGACAAAACTAAATCCACTGGGGCGCGTAACTTATGAACAGAAAATGAATCAATCTGCTGAGTTCGCCTGGTATTTAAACAATTTAAAAATAAATGGGTCCGTTAACTATAAAGTAGAACTCGACAAGAACAAAACAGAGAAGAGCTAAAGCAACCGCATTTGCGCTTAAATTAAGCAACGAACAAAATGGGTCTGTTAAAATTTCCAGATGAACCAAAACAAATTGAGAAAATATATTAAACTTCACCTTCAATTTTTCTTGAGAAGCTGAACGTCCCCTACCCTGAATTCCCAGCAAGCTATCTATCAACCGTTTTTCTGCTTCATTGGTTGCTACATCCTCTGTTACAGATCCAACCAGTAACCCACTTGAAATTCTCCCTGTTTTCATGCTAACATTATAATACATATGTTTTTTCTGGGAATTTAACTTTGAAGCACTAAAACTTATGGACTGATGCGTCCTTCCTTTTGGAGCTCTGACCAGGTCGCGTTGCGATCGCCAAGTGACCCATCGACATTGATATCCTGCACTACTCAATGCCATTGCTATCTTGCGTTGAATTCGTGTAACAGTTTTATTTTGCTTTTATCCTCCGTTTGGATGATCCAAATTTCAAATTTGAAGGATAAAGTGATATTTTCAAGGTTCCTCAAAAGACTATCACTATGGGTGGTTCAGTTTTAACGTGCATTTATGGTATCGGGTGTGTTTTGTGTTAGGGAAGACACTTAAGTAGTCGTCGAGGCTAATTTATAGGTTAATCTACAGTTCTTAATTTGTATATCTGAAATTCTCTCCTTTTTTTAAGTGTTATTTTAAAATTTTCATCACTAAGATTCCTAATAGCCATTATAGTATTTTTTTTGTACAAATGGACCAATTTGCAATCAAGAAAACAAAAAAAAGAAAAAAAAACTAAGTTATTAGTGTTAATGGTGATTTGTTTTAGCATGTTTATGTGCAGGGTACCAAGGTTTTTTTGGGACTGCATACATGGGCGGCAAATTTGTTGGTTTCCCCTAGTTCTCACCACGCCCAAATTCATTACCTTGTCAATTTTTATACAATATCTTATCAATTCAATAAACATTGATAATTAAGAAATTGTAAGGCCCCTTCCCCAGCACCAAATTATAAACCCTAAATAACACAAATATGGTCAGATCTAGGAAGCGACAGGAGGTGAGATGGCATGTCCTTGTCTCTCATGCAAGGTATGTGAATTATAGACTGTTACCATACACCTTACGATAGAATGATGATAAGTAGGTTCCGAGATTTAGGTATGTCATGATTGGCATCCTTCTTATTAACATTGGACCTGAAATCTTATTAAGACTAATTTACATTGTAGTCATTATTGTCATAAGTATCGTATTTGAAATGTTATCAGGATGGTGAGCTAAGACCCTATGGAATAAAGACTCAAGACTTTGTAACTTAGAAAACTATGCCGATGGGTTCATAGTATGTTATGATATATTTGGATAGTTGTTTTAGGAGGCCATTGTGAAAAAGATGAATTAACACCCACCCTTGTGAGTACTAATAATAATTAGAGACAAAATTTGTTATCAATTTAGATAATGGCCTACTCGATAAAGCTCGACATGATGCAAATGTTATAAGTCAATTGGTGTACAAGCAGTATTAGGTGGATAGGCTACAGTGAATGATGATTAAGATGAAAATATAATATATTGATTAACAGATATAATTGGTTTACCTAATGACCTATTTTGAACCTATGCAAACATGATTTTGAAAACATCCTGATTTCCTGACATTAGTGATTTTAGAGACATGTGCCTTATTAGCCGATAGGTTATTATAGGTGGGCATTTCACCCAAACTTGTCCATTCCATTGAAACCAGATACTATTGAAACCCAATACCACTAATTGTTTTTGGTACAATCTCATATAAAATCAACTGCATTAAAGTTGGAAAGATCTCAACCAATCTCTTACGATTGCAAAAATCTTTAGATGGATTGTCCTGAATCTTTGCACGATCACCAAAATCTTTAGATGGATTGTCTTAACATTGATTAGATTTCTGGCCATTTGCTCTTTCACTCACACTACCCTGATTTTTCATTAAATATAGAATTGTCGGTTTCAATATATTTAGATAGACCATTTTGTTGAGGAAACTCTTTGGTACTAAACTTACAATGAACAAAGCTACAGTTAGAAAGAGCAATGTACAAAGCTACAGTTAGAAAGAGCAATGTCTAGTGTTGTTAATTAGCCGATAGGGGATTGTGCATAGTTTTCTGAAAATCTAGCAATGTGAAGTGAAGAACTCTTGATTGTTGCATCGAGCTCTTGAGGCAAGTTATCTCCCAATTCAAATTCTTTATCATCCAAGAAAACATGCAGTCCCAAGCCACAAGTAAGCATGTTGTAGATTTTGGTAGCCAGTGTATGTTTGACATGAGGGCCACTATGATTAATAAACACATCATAACATCTACCAGAAGTTGAAGCAGATGATGCAAATTCTTCTGCAACCTTTGAGCAAGAAGTAGAAGCCATCTCAAATTGATTAATCCAAAGAGAAAGAAAAGAGGAAAAGCTTCTTGTTGAGACGATGAGGAGGTAGAGTGCAAAGTATATGTAAAGGGGAGACCACAGAGACTATGTTTTTGCATAGGAAACCACATGAGACCAGTGGAAAACAACATGAAACCCCGGGAAAGAAATTTGGAAGAAGGGCAGGCCTAGAATCAACCTTATAAATGATAAGAATTTGGGACGAAACCTGTCCATTCATAAAAACCAGTAGTTGTATTTGGAAATTGCTCATGGAACAATGAATGTGAATCTTATTTAAATCTGCAACACTGACTATATGAATTCACGCAATGCAAGAAAGCAGTTAGCAAATATGAATTGTCTGATATCATTTAGTTCTGAGAGTTACACGCAAGATATACAACCCAAGCGAATTCCTTCTCATGTCAATACAATGCCCAAGTTTTTGGAATGATTTATCATGTTACACCAATTACTTCGGGCTTATAAATATTGCTGCATTATTCACTGCAAAGGCTAGTGCAAATTATTTTGTGGGGCTAATGCCTGAGCCTATTCTATTGGAAGAACAATTTAGACATTCTAGATTGGACTGGTGGCACAGTGGTAGGGCATCCTGCTAATTTGATATCAAATTTTCAAGTCCCGAATGGACCATAAGAAAGAACATAATTATGCAGTTATGAGTAGAACCCATGACATTTTGAAGCACAAGTGTATGGCTTGATCCATTTTGTCCCTTTCTTCAAATTGACCTATGGGAATAACATAGGGAATCACAATTGCAAGGTCAATATTTAGAGGTTCACATTTTCATGTTGTGATTAGGAAGGAATACCATTGACCATTTATCTAGAGTTTGGTGATTTTACCTAGTATCTATTTTAGTATCTATTTAGCTATTTATTTAAGATAATAAAGGGAGTATTTATTCACATTTAGAAATAAGTTTTGTTGTTTTACAATATATGAGGGGTCAATCTACTTTGTTTTGGTGGTTTTCGGCTATGTTTTAGTGATTTGCTTACCTTGACTCTATAAAATTAGTAAAAGACTCTATTAACAATAGCCCCAGCCATTGCCTTTGTTAATAGCCCCAGTCATTGCCTTGTGTTTGTGTGATAGTCGCTTAACATGGTGCTCTAGTTGGTATTTTACTTTGAGATTCTTCATTTCTTAGTGTTGGTTGCAAATTTGGGCTTTAGATCCATTTTTAATCTCAGCCATTCATCCCTCCACCAACTCAAATTGTGAGCCTATC
Source organism: Cupressus sempervirens (assembly GCA_028749045.1). Lineage (NCBI taxonomy): Eukaryota > Viridiplantae > Streptophyta > Pinopsida > Cupressales > Cupressaceae > Cupressus > Cupressus sempervirens. The sequence goes on from CM053790.1 coordinate 113,166,766, forward strand.
ATGACATCAATCCCCTCCACCAAATTTGAAATTATGTTTCAAGGTTTTCGTTCACGGCAAATCTGCCTTTCAAGTTTCAAGACAAAATGATATAGAATTTGTAGATACATGAGTAGTTAAGGTCTTATTACAGAATTCAACTACAAACTATTTGAATTAAATTTATTGCAAGTCATATTTTACCAAAACTCATCAATAATTAGAATCCACTCAACACGGATTAAATTTAACAGCCTTTGAAACTGAGATTTCTCACTGCAAGATTCTTTGCAACCTTTCATTTTGCCTTTAAAGAATCAATGTTTGGATTTTACATGCAATTTTTATAATCTATGTTTTGGGTTTCAGTTCGAATTATGGTTGGAGTTGTGCTTTCGATTTGATTTGTGTTTTGGGTTTAATTTGCATTTATGGTTTTTGTAAATCAGGTTCATAGTCTAAGTTGAATTTATATTTTTTGGGGGGGGTTTGTATCTGAATCTAAATCTGTGTCTAAGCTGAGTCTGAGGTGAATGAAGGGTAATTGTACATCGGGTTAAGAGTTTGAGCATAATTTCTTTAGTTCTATGTGTGTTTCTAATATGAATTTTACTTTAATAATATTTATTAATAAACTTGAGTTAATATGAATTTTACTTTAACAATATTAATTAATAAACTTGAGTTAAAGAAATATATGGGGTTTGGATGCAGTTCAACAGAATATCCCAAAGATGTGCCACCTATGAAATGCGCATCATAAAGACCAACCTTTCAAATGTAGAATTGTGGGGGATACACAATAATTGGTTGAGAGGAAGTTTGCAAAGTCGTGTCATCTAATATAATGCTCTTTCCGCCCATATGCTAACTATGGAACAATACACATGGTAATTGGTGCCCCAAATAGAATCCATCTTGGGGAATGCCATGGAAATTCGAACTACAGTATCTTCAAGGGCATTTTGGTCTTTTTCCTTAGCATTACTATTTGTGTTTCATCTAAAGGTAAAGGAGAAGAGACCCCTCAAATGCATTTTGTATTTAGTTATCTTACATATACAGATTTGATTGGGTTTCTCTTCTACAAATAGGAGGTTTTTGATGATTACTTTTTTTGTATACTTGTCTTGTGCATCTCAAGCATAAGTCTTTTAATACATTATGAAGATTGTTAACTTTTATTTCCTACCAGTACCTTCTTGGATGTTAAATTGTTTATTTTCCCTTGATGCTACCCTTGAATTTTGATTCTAATCTAGCCAAAAACAATATTAGCTGAGAAATATCCTTTTTATGTTTGGTGTAGATGTTAATTAGTAGATATGGTGTGGGGTTGGGTGCTTTAGCTGGTTAGAAGTTAGAATCCATTGTGTAGGTGGGTCAAGGCTTGATTTGTTTAATGCCTAGTCATGATGCTAAAATTTACAAGTAAGTTTTTTGGACATTGATATGCATCAAATTGAAAAAAAAATCCCTTTGCTGAGATGGGAGTGGAGGGACCTTGGGTTACTTACAAATTTCTCACATGGAGATTCTTGCATGCACAATTATGTAAGAATTAGCTTTACCTTTTGAAATCTTCTTCAACATTTGTATGACAAGTAATTTTTCTATTTATGGCAATATAATCCAATGTGCTTGGAGGGAGCTTGCAGTATAGAAAAATTTGCCACAGTCGAATTCTTGTATGCACAACTACAGAGGAATGGGATTTATCTTTTAAATTGTACTTCAATATTTGTATGACATGAGTAATTCTTCAGTACAAGCCCAAAATCAATTCTCAAAGACTTGTGACCCTTCAATTTCTCTCATCAGAAACACTTGATAATACATTGGGCTCTTGAATATGATAATGTTATGATACTTTAGAAGGGATAAAGTAACATAATTTTAGATTGTAAGAAAATTTCACTATGATGGATAATATTTTCAATTTAACCCCACTAATAATAGCTATTATACAACAAGATTCCCATGTATTAATTTTTGTTTTCTAGATTTTTTGAACATTTACATTTAATAGGATTTTAGTTAAATAATAATTTTCTAAATTAATTATATTTTTAAACATTTTTAGAAGGTAAAATTAAAATGTGTAATAAAGATTTGCGTTGTGCATCTAAAATTTGTACTTGTCAAAATTTTATGCAATTATTCTTTCTATTTTTAATGAACTGTAAAGTTACAATTATTGGTGTCATATTATAAAATTATTTAAGTAGATAGCCTGAGATGGATAGAGAAAATGTGTATCAACCTTCTATATTTCTAAGTTGCACGATTATGTGTGTTGTTGTTGTTTGGTGCAGCTGTCTTTATTTCAGCATATGCTTTAATCCTTTATTTTAGGAGTGATAGAATTTTTTTCTGAGTTAGTCTTCTTATCCAATATTAATTTTTTTAAAGTTTTATAAGATAAATTTTGGAGAAATAGGCACAAAGAAGCAAGAATATCCGATTTATTTGATCTTTCAAAAGAGAGATTTCTCTATGCATCATAGGAGTTGCAACATTAGAACATCATGGCTGCAAGCTATTTGTGTTATAAGAAAAGCCCTAGGAGTATTTTTTTCTATTATAGAAAGGTATAATCAATTGTTTTCGAAAACAGTTTTGCCTTCCTCACAATCCTAGTTCGAATGCAACTTTCAAAAGTATTAATCAAAAGCATGTTTGATCAAGAAAAACATGTACATATTAATATTTATTTAAAAGCCCAAATATTTGCATTAAAGTAACTACTACTGCATTTTCTATCAAGCTTTTGCAAATTCTGAAAGTTAGAGCATGTCTGTGTACTATAACTAAGATTTGATGACCCCAAACATCAAGATTTTATTTTATTATCACCTGGAATTCACTGCAAAAGTACATGGAATGGACTAAGAAGAAAAAATGTTTATGCATATTCCTCCTAAAAATAAAAATGAGCCTTTGTGTGACAACATCGTTATGGCTTGTTTGAAAAGAAGATTAATTGGCAAAGATTTGTAGTACATGAAGAAAATGATGGAGCATAGTCTTCCCATAGCTCTAAGAAATTTATCATACCTATAAACAACATCATCGACCATAGAATTAGGAATACACACAACAAATTTGACTTCATTTTGTTTTAGTAAAGTTGTTGGTCAAGTATCCCATTCAATGTATGTCATCATCCCATATGACTTGTTGAACGAAGTTGGATGTATGGAATTTTTTGCAACCTGAAAAGATTTTCTTTTAAAGGAAGCATGGGTCTCTCATAGTCTAACCATTTCTACAATTGGTCTAGTGTTTCAATTTCCACTCTCTTTCGAACATTTTCTTATTAAAGTTAATAGAATGCCTCTTTTGTGTATCATTACTTAGAGGTCCTTGTAATCTTTATTAATTTGTGTATTTTTATGTGGCTTTCTCTTAATGCCAACCTTTCATGGCTATTTGTGATCCTTTTAAGTTATGATCTAGCTCCTGTCTTTCTATGGTTTATTACAATTCTTCTAGGTTGTGATGTATCTCTTTCAACTACAGTCTACTTTGATTCAATTATAAAATAAGTTAATAAAATGCAATATGAAGATCTGTTTTGGGCATTTGAGTATATTACCAACATTTTGAGTTAAGTTACAACTATTACAGTCAAAGTATGGGTGTTCTTGGCAGGTTGAAGTTACTCACACCATCAGTTCATCATTCAGTACCTAGGCCTCTAACTCAAAGCGTCCATCCATCTCATGGCCCTTTACAAGGACACTCACATCCTCATATTCAATGATCAGAAAAAGATGGAACTACAAAGGGAAGGGTTTTAACCCTTCTACTAATGCCAACCCTTAACAAGTGTTGAAGATGGGATGAAGGAATACGAGGATGGGTTCAAATTGGTTTGAAGAATGGTATCTAGTGGCACCAAAGTATGAACTAGGTAAGGGGGTGCCCCATGTATTCAAAGTAGTTGGTCTTAATACATTTCAATTATTATTTTTGTGGCTATGTTAATTGTAGCTAGATGAAACTTGGTGATCTTCAACGACAAATCATAACATCCTTCTAACCTTTCACAAAATCAAGCAAAAACTTCCTAAAGAACCTTGTTGATGAAACTAAAAGGAATGTCAAATTGAAAGGTGTGAACTTTATGCAATGTCTTTGCAGGGACCACTATTCATTTGAATTGTTAATTAATAAAAAATAAAGGAAAACAATTGTATTCTAGTTAATTTTAATTTTTAAATGGCTCATGTTGGGACCAAAATGATCCAAAAAGTTGTTACGTTTACGTTTATGCATTTAAATATCATCTTTCCCTAATATATAAAGTTGTTGTGTTATAGGTATGGTGAAAAGACGCCCCTTGTGGTGATGTGATGCAATTTACTAATTTATGCATATTTGCATATATCCAATGTTAGTTATTAATGTTGGTGTTTGCCATATTTCTATTGTATGTGATGTTTATTACATTTTGGGCATCTATTATGTTTATCTTGAATGAAACTGATTATTAAATATGTGTTTTTATAGAGAAACTATTGGTAGTATGCCTTGTCTACACAACTTGAATTACCAACATGTTAATTGTAACTAGATGAAACTTGGTGATCTTCGACGACAAATCAAAACATCCTTCTAACCTTTCACAAAATCAAGCAAAAACTTCCTAAAGGACCTTGTTGATGAAACTAAAAGGAATATCAAATTGAAAGGTGTGAACTTTATGCAATGTCTTTGCAGGGACCACTATTCATTTGAATTGTTAATTAATAAAAAATAAAGAAAAAAAATGTATTCTAGTTAATTTTAATTTTTAAATTATTAAAAAAAAATCTCATGAACATGAAAAGTTTGGCCAAGCAACAAAAAATAATTCCACACGAACAACTAAAGGTTTCCTCATTGTGACAATAGACTAAATAAGACTCTTTAGATTTAAAATTAATTATAAAGCAACCCATGGAATCAATGAATAATTTCCAAAAATTGTGATTTCTATCTTGGATTTTTATTTTCGTCTTCGACATTTCTTATATGAATTTAAGAATATGAGTTTAACTATCTTAAATTTAATAATTAGCTATGTCAAATTAACAATTTTTAATTTGTTTTTCACTATTTATATTCCTTTCATGGCATATTAAATATATGTGTACAACTGTCTTATATAGACTTCCACATTTTGCCACTATCAGCGTACCCCTTGCTCGTCTGGGTGCAAGTGCTAGTCATGTAATATCTCATAATGATAAAGAAATAGTGTTCATAATCAAACTATATTTAATTGAATCAAGTATACTAGTTTCAATGATTACATTTTGGTGGTTTTGATCTAAGGTATGTAATCGGAACTAATTTTCAATGTTAGTTAATTTAGCAATATAGATTCAACATTTCGTCATTATGATAGGAAATGGATTATGATGTGATACAAAATGTTAAATTGATTATGATGATTTATGATTGAATGTGATGTGCAAATTTTGATATTTTAACGTTTTGAATATCTTATTTGAAATGATTAAGTAAAGGAATTCCATTGAAATATGTTAATATGGATTACGTAACATCTAAATTCATATGCATTTATGATATGTATTTTACATGACCTCCTTGGACTACTAATGCTTAAGTTTAATGTGCAGAAAGTGGAACCATGGAAATTTTTGGGGGAAACAAGTTCCAAACCTATGTGAACATAGTTTAACCAAGGAGAATCTTTGAAAGATTCAAAAGCCTCGTTGTGAAAGTATTTTGCTTCGTAAATGTAAGTTTGCTTGTATGTGGAAATTTTTAATCACAAAGATGCATTAGGGACATGTCATGGTGATGTGGAATGTGCTTTTATGTGTCACTTGATACTTGTGGATTTTGTGTGCAATGACATGTCATCTAGGATTTTGGTCATGGTGGCATTTAACCCTAAAACAAATTACCTTGTTAATGAATAAGTAAACCCACTTGACAACGGATAGGATGGGTCAAAATCAAAGGAAATTCGAATTTAGACTTGACTAGCATTTTGAAGGGTCATTAGGTGGTCCCAAAGTGTCTTTTGTGTGAAAATAACCTACCCATATGATAGTATAGCATGTTAGGGACCTAATTTTGACCATGATAGTGCCTAGACAGCCTAGGGGGGGCCTTTACCAATTCCTTCTTACACCAATTCGAAAATGGAGCTGTCACATGTGTTCTCTCCCATGTTTCCACTAAGTCAAATATAGCAAACTTAGAGGGAGACGAGTTTTAAAGAGGAAGTGGCTTGGTGTTTTTGCCAAAATAGATAGTGGGAAAGCCTTTTAGAGAGTCTTAGACAAACTAGTGGGTTGTTCACCCACTCTCTAAGTTTGTAGACAATTAGGGTTTTGAAGGGAAGCTAAGGGAGCTCTTCATCAACTAGCATTGTCATTAGCTTGGACCAAGGTTGGTGTTCAAACCATGACCATTTTTCATTTAGCATTGCGTAATGAATCTGCAAGCATGGAGGGTTGTTATAGGATCATGTATTGTTATTGTGAATCTTTGTATTGTGTTGTGGTGGTGTGATTGTGTATTGTGCTTCATGTAATTTCTTGATTTTCTTTCTTGATCTCCTTATTTTTTATTTGAATGTCAAGTGTTAATGGTGTTGATCTAAAGAATAATTTTGACAGCTGAGTGTCAATACATTGTTGTTTAGTGTGGAGCCTGATCAGTCCCCAAGTGGGAGATTGTTAGATTGTGGTGACTGATCAGGAAAGTACTGTACATACTTCATAAATAGTGGGGTTCAGGGCATCGCCCCGAAAAAAATTTTTGGGTAGTAGTCGACATGGTAGCCGACATATTATGGCCGACATATGGCCGACATGTTATAACCCTAAAGCGGTTTAATACTTGTATAAAAAGGGCTTAGGGTTGGGTATTTTTTATAATGTTGTGATACAAAATTGGTTCTTGCAGCAGTATTGAGCTGTAAGGGATTACGGATTGTAATCAGGTTGTAATCACTGGATTGTAATAAGATCGGACTTGCTGTTTGCTGGACGTAGCCCAGGGATTGGGTGAACCACGTTAAATCTTGGTGCCTTGTGTTCATTTCTGTGTGTTCTATTATTTTTTGTTATTGGTTATATTTGCATATAGTTTTTATTTCTGTCCGTGGTTTATCCTAACATACACTTCACCATTTTTTACTATCAAGTGTCGAGTTATTCAAGTGCCGAGTGATATCAAGTGTCGAGTTATTCAAGTGTCGAGTGATATCAAGTGCCGAGTTATTCAAGTGCCGAGTTATTCAAGTGCCGAGTTATTCAAGTGTCGAGTAACATAAGGTGTCGAGTGATACAGTTTTGTTTAGGTGTCGAGCTATCTAGGAAACAGCATGTACCGAGCATCAATAATGCTTCAGGAGCCGAGTAACTCAGGATATCAGCATAAGAGTTTGTAATTGCACAAACTATGATGTAAACCATTTTTGTAGCCGACATAAGGTAAATCTAGAATGATCCAAAGATAAGAACGAATCTTTTACATTTCCTATGCAATCTGCATGCAGCCAATTGGAAAATTGGAAAGGCATGCAACCAATCAGCAAAAAGGGAAGTATTGAGCAGGAAATTGAGATTCAATGTGGATCGTAGATCCATATCTAACCCTAAATCCTCAAATGTCTTTATAAGGAAGACAAATTTTCATTGTAAAAAGATGCAAGCGGATATACAAGGGTGTATAAGGAAATCTATTTTCAGAACAAGGGTTATCAGATCACAAAGGATCAAGATTAGAGAAAGAAAAACAAGTGCCTGCATTCAGCAATCAAGGATTGCAAACTATTAGGTTTATAATACCTAATACTCTCTTACCATTGTATTAGAAAGGAAATCCTATGTAGATAGGTTGGCTTAACAGCTATTTGTAGATCCTTATCAAAAGGTAATTAAATCCTTTAACAAGGTGACACTTCATGTTAAGTGTTTGTAAATCCTTTAACCAGGTCACTATTAACACAGTGTAAAGCCTTTAACAGGGTAGGCCTTTAACAGGGCAGACCATCAGAAGTGGTTGAACCATATTACTGAAGTGAATTTTTGTGGGTATCATCCCCACCCTAGTTTTACCTTCTTATTTCGGGAGGGTTTATGGGTTACCAAATTCCAGTGTTATGTGTTGTAGATGTATGTTTTAGTTTCATATTTTCATGATGTATTGACATGCATGCAATTTACTTTCAGATAAAAGTTTTATTGTACAAAGTATAATACTTCTGATTCACACCCCCCCCCCCCCCCCATTAGTACTCTTTCTATATTTGAATATTCCAACAATTGGTATCAGAGCATATTAGGTTCTCACAAGATAAAGCCTAATAGCTTGGAGGAAAAGATCTAAAGATGGAAGCTTTCAAACTTGGAAAGATCATTGAAAATCAGGTGATAGATGTGCAACTTGCTTTGCAGAGCTTGGAGGAATCTAGAGATAAGTTGAGAAACTCATTGAAAAGAAGGAAGGATTTGGCCATAGCTGAAAATGAGATAAACTACAAAGAGATTGATACTACAAATATATTTTCCAATGGAAATACTAAAGAGTTTGATGCAGCAATTGCAGAATTGATGGAGAAAAACAAAGACCAAGCAGATGAGATAAGATCTCTCAAGATGGAACATGAATCACAGGCCATAATGTTATGTGAAATCACTAAACAAAAGAAAAGAGCAGTTGAAGATAAAGCTATGATTGAAAATGACAAAAGGAATCTTGCAAACAGACTTGAAGAAAAATGTACTGAATTAACAAGGATCTCAAACATGCAAATGGATACACTTGCCCAAATGATGAACCTTCATCATGAACTTAATGTGAAAGACATTGAGATCTCTACACTAAAAATGCAGAATGAACAATTGTAGAATGACTTAAGAAGAGAAAAAGAAATTTCAGAAAGCTTCAACAAACCCAATGAAGCCATCAATTATTTTGAGCAATTACTGAAATCCCCAAGATCGATCCATGATACATCAGGACTTGGATACAACAGCACTGAAGTTGGAGAATCATCAAAGAGTGTTGAAAAAGAAGCGACAAAGGTAAAAATCTCAAACTTACATGTCATTTCTGTGGAAAGAAAGGACATACATCTAATGTATGTAGAAGCAAGAATGCCCATCAGCATGATAAGAACGAAAACTATTGTCATAAGTGCAAGAAGCAAGGTCATCAAGCATATGAATGTAGAACCAAGATTATTAAGACATCAAGATTTGAGGTTCACTGTCATAATTGCAAGAAATATGGACATAGAGCTTTTGAATGCAGATCAAAGCCTATGTGGACATCAATCAATCAGCAAAGGCATCAAACCATGAATTTTGGGATTACAACACCAGGTACAGTTGTCACTATTGTCAAGAATATGGACATATACCCCAAAATTGCATAAGAACACATTTTAAGGAAAACTATAAAAGATGGTTGAGTCAAGCCACATGTTTTAGTTGCTTAAAAACTGGTCATATCAGCAGGAATTGCCCAACACGGTCAAAGGCACCTAGTTCTAAGTTCAACAATGGAAAGGCAAAGATAGATTTTAAAAACATCAAAAGTGAGATGAATAAGACATGGAAGAAGAAAGATGAGTGTAGCACATCAAGTGTAGAGATCACTTCACCTAGCAGGTCAAGTGATCACACTTCATCAAATTAAGCAAGAATGGGTGTGTGGGATTGATAAACTAAGTTACATCATACATCAGTCCCAAAACATAGAAGAATTGCAAAGAAGAAATCAGCATAAGCAAAGATGCAAAACTAAGAGTCTTGCAAAATCTGCCAAAATTGTCTTTAGATGCCAAGTTGCTAACAGCGACCGAGTTGATAGATGATGTCGATCTGTGAAATATCAATAGGAGCCGAGTGAAGTCAAAATCCTTCAGGTGTCGAGTAGACAGTTGTCAGCGCACTAAGCATTAATTACTCTATTTTAAAAGAGTACATAATCCAATTTTCGACCATTCAAACACAAAGCAAAGACAAGAAGAGCACAGAAGATCAAGGTCAGCTTAGAAGCCATTTGTGAAGATGTCCACAGCAATTCAGCACGAGTCTCATCGATTTGAGGTATTTTTACTTAAGTGCCAAGCTACGTAGTGTTTATAAACTTGTTTAAATTGTAAACCCTAGTTTGGCAAATTATGGCATCTGGGTCTGGAACCACTAAGAACGAAGAGAGTCATGAGATACAGTTGGTTAGTAATGAAGTTAAGCAACCAGAATTCAAGCCCATCCCAGAATTCGCATATAAGAAGGATCCTGCAGGTGCATTATCAGTTATTCCTGATAAAGTTGTTATGGTCCCAGATGTCCGTAGATGCTATAACTGCAAAATTGGAGCCATAGGAGATTTAGAAATTCATAATGCATATGACAAGTTATGTGAGAACAACATACTGAAAGATGAGTTCTCAATAGTCGAGAGAAAAGGATTAGCCAAAACCCTAGAATTTTTTACTGTTTTCAAAGTTGAATGGGTACGTATAGTTTTGAGCAGAATACATGATGGAGCCTTTTGGTTAGAAATAGGGCCAGTGAAATTCTCCAAGAAAACTATTCATAGCGTTACTAGTATTCCAACCCTAAATCGGCCAAAGACCCTGTGTAGCGATAAAAGAGAAATAATAGAGAAAAAAATAGGTGCTAAATGGAATAATAGGGGAATGAATATAGATACAATCACATAACCCCTACTGGATTTTGCTGTGAGAATCTTCTCACACAAATTCTATCAGTCAAGCAGGTTAAACAGTGTGCCTCGTATAGCAGTTGATGTTGCATACAAATTGATTAAAAAGGATCATACTTATGATCTAGCAGAGCTCATGTTTCAACAGATTAATGAGAATCTGGGAGCTATAAGGAAGAGCAAGGGAGCTCAGTGCAAATTTGGATCCATTTTGGTGTGCATGTTTTTCTATCTAATGAAAGAATTTCCTTCTATAGGTAAGGTGAGATGGAGTCCAGACAAAACAATTGTTGAACAAATCAATGGATATATTGAACAAATGGGTGATAATTTTGATGCCCAAATGACTAGTTACTTTGAGGACTTCAAACAGTCCATGAAACAAAGAATGAGAATTCTAGTTTCATTGACTGACAAATATGAAAAAGACATTTGTTTTCTTGTAGATATTGATTATACCTATATACAAGCAGTCATACCTAGAGTAAGATGGCTTAGACCACTAGGATATGAACTTGACATTGATCAAGCCTCTGCAGCAATAACAACCCTCCTTGCAGAAGAAGTTGATAAGAATGCAAAAGCCTTTGGAACCTATGATGTGGTAAAATCAAGGGTGATAACAGATTTGAAAACTACCTCTGCAGTAAAGAAGAAAGAAAAATTGGTAAGGAAAATTAAAAGAAAATTTGGTGTTGGAGAAGAAGGAACAGTAGAAGAGAAAGAAGAAGACATTGAAGATGAGGAAGATGAACCACAAGGTCTGACTCAAGGGTTAGGAGAAGATGAAGAGGAAAGTGCTAAGGAAGAAGAAGTCGAGGAAGCACAAGTTGAAAACAAGGTCACAAAAAGAAAGGCCACAACTCCTCCTGCTTCTCAACCCAAGGGAAAGAAAGTAGCTGCTCCAACACCAAAGAGACCTACTACAAGGGCTACATCACAAAAAGCCCAAGAGGAGGCAAGAGAGAAGAAGAAAACTTCAAAGAAGACTGCTGCCGAGCCAAAGAAGAAAAGAAAATTTGTTGCCTAGCCTGAAACAGATGAGGAGAAGACTGAGTCGGAGGACAACAACCAATTTCAAGTGGTAAGGCACAAACCTCAAACTACTATTGATAAATTATGTTCAAAGATCAAGAATGATGATTTGAAAGGTTTAAAGAACCTAACTTTTTCTAAGCTCACCAAAGAAGAACAAAATAAATTAGAGGAATCAATGTATGCTATGATGGTTGAGTATAAGCACACACCTCTAGAATTAGATGAATCAATGCCTAAGGATTTGTACAAAATTGTAGAGGATAAATGGCATTTTTGTTTACAAATGGAAAGGGAGATAAGGGAATCAACATTAGCTAGATTGTTGCCTGATTTGACTAAGGATCAAGTAAAAAATGCAGTCAAGAGGCATAACAATAGATTCACTCCCAAACATAGAGCTTTCAGCATTTTACAGAACAAAATTGAGGAGGTAGTTACAAAATCCACAAGATTGTGGAAGATAGTTTACAAGAAAATAGAAGATGTGTATAATGAAGAATATAAGGTAGAGGCAAGTGTCAAGATAAAGGAGAAGAAGGCATCAGGGATCAAAGGAAAATAAAAGGAACAAGTGGAGAAGAAAAGGAAGAAAAGGCACATACAGAGGAGAAAGAGGAAGAGAAAGATACAGTTGTGCAACAAGATCAAAGTGTGCAAGACACACAGGTATCCCCTCCTAGTCCTCCTCGTGCCACCATCACACCTGCAGAGATTATCAAAATCAAGGATGTTACAGACATTTCAAGTCCAAACATCAATCCATTAACTGCAAAGGATTTAGAAATCCTTGACCAATCAACACTAGTAGCAAAATTATGTTCAAATCCTGTATTGGTCAGTGTTGATGAATTACAGAATCCAGTAGTCAAAACAAAGGCAGTCAAGGTGAAAACACAAAAACCACCTTCCATCATACAACCTACTGGTATTCTATTCCTTCCTCCACCACCTTCACCAAGTGTAGTCAGTGACACACTTCAAATGCCAAGTATAGCAGCAAGGGAAACTAAAGAAACAACTGAACAGCCAACAAGTTCAACTCCACCTAGTGATCATCAAAAGGACATACAAGTTGAAGAAAAAGAAGAGACAAGCAAGAAAGAGGAGTCTACAATACAAACATTGGTTGCATTACCCAAATCTGGTACTCCAACACAAACTTTTCAGCAGCCGAGCACTGATAGGTTACAATTACAAATCAGGACACCAGGCTCGAGCTCATCAAAGGTAGCCAGGAAACTTCACTATGGAATTCCTGAGCTTGATGAAGAAATAAAAATTCCATATTATGAATCCAGCACTCTCACTGAAGAGAAGATCAATGAAATTCAGAGTGCATTGGACAAAAGGAGACAAGAAGCACTAAGAAGAGAACACAAGCACAAGCTTACCTTGAATGAAATCAAAGACATATTCATCGAAGCTTTCTGCTTACAGTCTCTAGATGAGTCAAAACCAATTGTAGAACAACTATTTGATATAGTTGACCAGGTGACTAGTGAAGACCAGGAAACAAATGCCAAACTACCGGAATGGTCAGAAAGAAAATTCCAAGGCAAGGTAAACAAGAAAATATCAAGTGATATAGCACTATCACAAGCAGAGCTGGCTAAGAAAATAGAAAAAGTCAAAATTGTACTTGGAAACATATTTTCCCTGTACAACAAGTTGTGTGACTTTTCCACATTCACACAAGATACTAGCCAGAAGATACTGAGCTTGGAGAAAAATTTGAAGATTTCCAGCATGCAACTCCCCACAAATCCAGCTTAGAGTGAGAAGCATTTTGCCCAATTGCTTCACACACAAAGAGAGTTAGCTGTCTTAGTAGTAGAGGAGGCAACCACAAAAGCTAAATTGATACAAATTCAATCCTCTATCACTCCTCATTTGGAATTACTTAACAAGGAGCAGATGAATGCAGAGACAATCCACAAGAAAGACCCCAATCTTTCTACAACTGATGGACTTGTACACCTAGCAGCAAAGATTGCCATCCAGCATAAGTCATTGGATGTTGCACTAGCAAATTGGGATGTAGCTCTGAAGGTACTCCTTGAAGTAAATAGTACATTTTTGGTCAAGTATGGCATTTCTTTTTAAGACCTTTGACATAACTGTTAAAAAGGGAGAGAATAAGTATGATGAAAGGGGGAGATAGAAATTTTTTGACAAATCTTGTATAACATATTAGTCAGAATGCAGAAACAGGACAGAAGTTACAAAGTGTATAAGGCATAATCAACTCACAGGGAGTCATAAGGTATATTGTTATTTGTTTCTAAATTTTTATGAAGCGAATGAGAGGATGCATGAAATAATGCCAAGATCACAGGATCTTAGTTAAGTTTTTTTGCCACTCATGTCAAAGGGGGAGATTTTTGATCTAAAGAATAATTTTGACAGCTAAGTGTCAATACACTTAACCATTTTTCACTATCAAGTGCCGAGTTATTCAAGTGTCGAGTGATATCAAGTGCCGAGTGATATCAAGTGTCAAGTTATTCAAGTGTCGAGTGATATCAAGTGTCGAGTTATTCAAGTGCTGAGTAACATAAGGTGCCGAGTGATACAATTTTGTTTAGGTGCCGAGCTATCCAAGAAACAACATGTGCCGAGCATCAGTAATGCTTCAGGAGCCGAGTAACTCAGGATATCAGCATAAGAGTTTGTAATTGCACAAACTATGATGTAAACCATTTTTGTAGCCGACATAAGGTAAATCTTGAATGATCCAGAGATAAGAATGAATCTTTTACATTTCCTATGCAATCTGCATGCAGCCAATTGGAAAATTGGAAAGGCATGCAACCAATCAGCAAAAAGGAAAGTATTGAGCAGGAAATTGAGATTCAATGTGGATCGTAGATCCATATCTAACCCTAAATCCTCAAATGTCTTTATAAGGAAGACAAAATTTCATTGTAAAAAGATGCGTGCGGATATACAAGGGTGTATAAGGAAATCTATTTTCAGAACAAGGGTTATCAGATCACAAAGGATCAAGATCAGAGAAAGCAGAACAAGTGCCTGCATTCAGCAATCAAGGATTGCAAACTATCAGGTTTATAACACCTAATACTCTCTTACCATTGTACTAGAAAGGAAATCCTATGTAGATAGGTTGGCTTAACAGCTATTTGTAGATCCTTATCAAAAGGTGATTAAATCCTTTAACAGGGTGACACTTCATGTTAAGTGTTTGTAAATCCTTTAACCAGGTCACTATTGACACAGTGTAAAGCCTTTAACAGGGCAGACCATCAGAAGTGGTTGAACCATATTACTGCAGCGAATTTTTGTGGGTATCATCCCCACCCTAGTTTTACCTTCTTATTTCGGGAGGGTTTCTGGGTTACCAAATTCCAGTGTTATGTGTTGTAGATGCATGTTTTGGTTTCATATTTTCATGATGTATTGACATGCATGCAATTTACTCCCCCCCCCCCCTCATCAGTATTCTTTCTATATTTGAATATTTCAACAAATGGGTGTGAAGGCTTCACTCACCCTTTCGAAGGGGAAGAGAAGTCCAGGGTAAAGGGGTTAGTTGGGCTTGAAATATAGTTGAGAACCTTGGAGTATGGGCTCCCTTGTATGCCATATTCATTCATATCTTGCTTTGGGGGTGATAAGGGAAATGATGGTGTAGAAAGGAACTTTATGGAATATGGGTTTTCAAGGATGCTATAGTTGATGGTAGTATGTTTGGAGGATGTTTGTGAGAGCACCAAAAGGGTATGGAATTGTTTGATTTGTGAAAGCCCCGAAAGGGCATGGAATTTGTTGATTTGTGAAAGCCTCGAAAGGGCATGAAAATTGTTTATTACAGATATGGTATGATATGGCAAGTCTCCTATTTGAAAGTACACTTTCACCCTATGTTCAAGGTTCCATTGGTGAACCATTATAAAATACCCTTGAGATGGGATTGTTCAAGTTTTGTAATGTGATATTTATGCATTTGTAAGATTGGAATGAAACCCAGTTTGTATCTTGTTTCCCCTACTCGGTGGGTGGCTCCATAGAAGCCTACGATAGGAGGTGAGCCTCCATGGTTCCTAGTTTTTGTGTTGTTTGCAAGTTTGTGAAAATGGTTTCTTTGAAGAGGTAAGGGTTTCACCCTTTGGCTATGTTGAAGAACCAAGTGTATGTGAAGAGATAAATCCTTTCCATGTCATCTCATAATGTATTGTGATGTTAAGTTTCCATTGTCGAGTTGTTGAAATGTGAAAGGGGATTTCCTTCCTATTGCATATTGTTGTAAATGTGTAAAGTGGAGGTTTGAAAAAAAAATTGTTGTAAATGTAATGAATCAATGTAGACTTGAGTGAATTAATTTTATGGTTCTTTGTATGTATTTTGATGCATTGGAAATATTAAGTTCTGAATAGTTCATATGTATGCATAGATAGTGATTCATCATGCTTCAAAAAAAAAAAATTCTTATTTGTGCGAGTATTCACCTTTTAGAAGGTTTATGACTAATTAATGGAATATAGACAATGTGTACATTTTGAGCCAATGAATCTATAGACTACATAGATACAAGAAATCACATTGAGTTATCACCAAACAAAATACCTTGATGTCATAGAAGAAAATAGTTACTCATATGTCATGGTTTAAAAATCCCTAAGAAAGAGTAGGTTGTAGATGCAATTTTGCTCTCTCGAATTTGTATGGAGAGCTAGAAATAATTTCATCATCTAATACAGACCATTAAAATAATCTAAGGAATATTTCTTGAAATCATGCGTATATAGAGACACAATAAACTAAAAAGATTGGTTAGAAGAAAACAATAAATAAATAAATAAGAGGCAGAACTGGTCATAATGAGTTTGACCCAAGTTTAGTGCACAAGTCACATCCAGGGAAAAAAAAACATAGATATATATATATATATATAACAAAACATATACATATGTATTAGTATTAAGTAAGTAAGTGAAATAACCTTCTAAGAAGGACCTTATACTAGAACTTTATATTTAAAAAAAAGAGAGCTAAT
The DNA here is from genome assembly GCA_028749045.1 of Cupressus sempervirens. NCBI lineage: Eukaryota > Viridiplantae > Streptophyta > Pinopsida > Cupressales > Cupressaceae > Cupressus > Cupressus sempervirens. The sequence goes on from CM053790.1 coordinate 113,183,504, forward strand.
CATGCCCTAAACTAAACTTTCCCCACTTTCCTATTCGTCCACCTTCAAAGAATGAATAAAGTAAAAGTTTCTAATTGAATTGGAGGACAGTGGTCCCCACCCTCCTTGGCGCCTTCATCTCCCTTTAAAACTTTAAGAAGTGCTTGGAATAAGACACTCCTCACTGAACATATGTCAGTCACCTTTGAAGAAGTCGCCATCACCTTGGTAGAAAAGCCCACCTTTGTGTAAATGTTGCCCAAGCTATTTCCTAGGCACCTAAGTAGGGGATAGGACTAAAGTCATACCACCTTGGAAGGAGAGCGAAGGGGCACGTGTGCCTAAGGCTTGGAAATTCGCTTGGAAGAATGCAGAGATTTAAATGATGACTAAGTTTGGTTGTAGGCATGTGTAGTTCATGATAAAGGTAAATGTTAGGACAATGGGGATAGTTAAATATTGAACTTAAGCAAATAAAGATATGATTATAGGTACTAATCAAATTAATAATGTTTGGATTAAGTGTAAGATCTTTAGTAATAAGGTAGGGTTAGGTAGCATTAATATATAGGTGATTAGTAATATTGTGGATTAGAACATTATATAAAACCATGGGTTAGGGTGTAGGGTGGAAATGTGAATAAGTGAAGTCGGGATTTAAAATAATAATTAACTATGTTGCTAGGGGGTAGAGGTAATTACAAATCACTTTTGGTTATGAGTTACCATTGGAATCATGTAAGTATTAGTTAGTAGTAATATGATTAATTTTGGGTTCAGGAAATGTGCTACATGTTTTCTATATATATATATATAGTTAATTAACCTCCCCACAAACTATGACCAATGAACGTAGCATACTATAAGTAATGTGAAATCAGATTTATATGTGAAAGTAAAATATGACATTGAAAAATAATATGTTAGTTAAGACACATAAAAATTAATTAATATGTACATCACCTTGATGATATATATATATATATATATATATATATATATATATATATATATATATATATATATATATATATATATATATATATATATATATATATATATATATATATAAAGACATGCGCTCGCGCACACGCACACACACACAGAGTATGAAATTATAATCCCTCTAATTAGTACAAGGTATCTTTCAATTAAGTAGGAAGGAGTTGACTAAACAATAGATTGTGTGTTGAATAACATAAAAGAGACTAGTGGAGATTCTTGGTTAGTAAGCAGCAATATTAGAAGTATGTAAGCTTAGTGTTATAAAAATTAAAATTTAAAATATAAATGTTTGATAAAGGATAAAATGTAAGAAATCCATTAAATAGTTATAGCTATATAATTATAAACTAGAATTGACTTTCTTCAAGCTTATCCTGAAATGTCACCATTCCTCTTAGGTATCTTAAACATGTTCGAAACACTCCTCAATGGTGCTAAGTAATGCCTCTAACTCAACGATCAAATAAGAAACGTCCTAATGTTCTTGAAGAGACATGAGTTGTTATATTTCGTACATTCCATAGTTCAATGGTATATCCATAACTAGTATAGGCCTATATGTATTATTCATTAATTCACCTTTCAAAAAAATTTGTTGGTTGCATTTGCCTTGTAAATATGGGCATGATAGAAATCTTAACATTTTCTTCTTTTCCTTCTCTATGTATCCACCCATGATAGTCATCCAAAGAGTGCCAAAATGGAGCAATTAAAAGTTGATTTTATTAGTTATTGTGAGTTTATTAGATTAACCAAAGTTTTATAGAATTTTGATTAATTTTTAATAATAAAAATTTTAATATAATTAAAATAAAGAAATTTTAATATCATATAAAGATGATACTGAAATCTCTTTAACTCTTGGTTTTAGTATATTATATGTATATCACAAAATCACCATTTCAAGTAGGTATTATCGAAAATATATAATCATGATTTTTAAAATAAAAAAAAAATCTTCTTATATTGTCTAGAATATCAAATAAAATACATGATAGTCAAACAAAATATCATTATAGAGTGAAGTGCAATCATACACCTTCATTATTATTTAAAACATTTCAACTGTCTGTAACATTCTTACATTAAGGAAGGAATCAACCACCTACAAATCCTTAAATATCTTGACACGTTAGCATGGCAATAAAAAATTTCACTAAACCCCTTTGACAATTCTAAATTGCTTAGTGAAGAGGGAATTAACAACATGGACATCCATTAGCAAATAGGAACATTGAAGTTGATCTCAATAGAAAACTTCACATTCAACCTCTTTGACAATTCTAAATTGCATACTAAATATGACACACATTCTTGTTCAACTCATAAAATTTTAAAGATGATAGTTAAAAAATGTTTTACCCAAGCTCTCAACACTATTAATGTCATCATGCAAAATATGCATTCTAGTAGTAGAAGATAACTTGGTTCAAAAAAATCAAGAAACATACATTCTCCATACTCCACATCTTTTAACCTACCCAGGTCATCATATCTCCAAAAAAATATTCTTCTAAACTCCTTTCTTGTCACTCCCTCCCAATACACAATCCAAATTTTAAAATAACTTATTTTAGCAAGGTATTTTTTGTGTCAAACTTTTTCTTTGGCATTTTTCATACCCCTTTATATTTAAATTATATCTTATATTATGCTCAATAATTGTCTAAGTTAAAAGGTATAGCAAAAGGTGCTAATATTAATTGATGGGCTCTAAATTGATTGGGGTTTCTATTTAACTTGGTTTGGTTTAAAGTTGAAGCCTTGGATTAAAATAAGAATTGAGTGGGTACCCACATCAAAGATCTATAATAGAAGTTATAAATGTAGAGTTGTTTTAAGTCGATGATTTTGTCTTTTAAATGTTATGGAAAATTTTACTTTGTAATTGCAAGTATTAAGTTTTAACTTTCCACGGTCCATAGATATAAAGCTAAAGTATTTTTAGGAAAATAAAAAGAATTAAGCGCTATAATTATGAAGAGGGCAAACAAAATAAATAACTAAAATGTATCGAGATCTTAAGTCAAGAGGAAGGAATCTAATAGAAAGCAAGAAATGTAAAAAAAACACTACATAAAAAATCAAAACAATAATTAAACCAAACAAATGAAGTAAGAAAACTATGAGTAAAGATGTGGTCTAGGAAAAAAAATGTAAATTAATAAATTGAGTTACCTAAAATTTGTTGGTTGATAGATTAGCCTTCCAAAGATTTCTTCAATTTAGACTCCATATACTCAAAAGACTAAACCAATTTCCCAACTTTTGGTTAAACCAACAAAAGATTTCTTCCTAAATTTTAATATGAAGGTACAACTCCCTCCTTGTCATTTTTGTGTTTGTATTTTTTATTTAAAGAGGCAAATGCTTCATTATTTTCTCCGAAGAAAATATTAATTTAGAATATGATTTGACTAAAATATAATGTAACACCTCACATTATATTATGTGAGATAAAATGACCCAATAATTTGTAATGTTGGTGATACATTTTTTATTAAGAAGCATTCGGTTATATTTTAAATCAATAATGACAATGAAAGATTGGTGATATGACAACTAGAGTAACTAATTGTTACACTATATTATATTATTTGTAAATAATTTACACTTTTACAATAGCTATTAAAATTTAGGTGAACTTTATCTAATCGTATTTTCAAATATTATGATTTTTTTTTTAAGTTTAAAACTTTATTAAAGTAAATGTTTTCGCAGATTTAAAGAAGACAAACAAAATTTTATAATTATATTCTATGTATGTACCCAAAATTTATATATATAATCTATTAAATTGAATATTATTGGATTCCACAATTATTAATTTTTGTTGTTGTTTACATTAACATGTTTTAATTTTTAAATGTATTACTAACTTGAGTTCAACATGTTCATAGGTTGCTGAAACCCACTTTGCCTCTCACACAATCATCTTGAGACGACTTGTGAAGGTAAAAAAAGCATTGAAGCATATGGTCATTAGCCCCCAATGGGGCGTTTGAAAGAATTCCAATACAACAAGGGCCTTAAATGTGAGAAGAATGATACTAGATGAGGATTGTTGGGGTCTTGTGAGTTATGTGTTGGAAATCACCGATCCAATAATGGCAATGCTTCGCTTCGCAAAGAGTGATGAGCCATGCCTCGAGGATATTTATGATTTCATGGATAGTATGCTAGAAAAGATTAAAATGGTATGTTTTACGCTCTTTATAACAATTTTTTATTTAAGAGATATCTAGATTCTAAAGTTTAAATTGGCATATTCACTAATTATAATTATTATTCATATTTCATATCCTAGGTAATACAGAGGAGGGAGAATGATCCTGAGAACACCCTTTACAAGAAGATGGAAAAAATTGTTCATCATCGACGAATCAATATGACCACACCTTTGCACCTCCTTGCATGTGCTCTATCCCCGAGGTACTGTAGTTCTTAATTAAATGTTTGTGCTATTGATATTTGATAGTGTTCAATTGTCTTTTGCTATCCCCAGGTACTATAGTGCAGTTGTACTTCGCCTTCCAAGTAGAGTGCCACCATTTAGAGATGCAGAGGTTGCAGATGGGTATAAGAGGGCACTAGCTAAAATATTCCAAGATCTAGAGATTGGGGCAATTGTGAGGAGTGAATTTGTTGCTTTCAACTCAGGTGAGGATTTCCACCCTATTGCCATAGCAGGCCAAAGCAGGATGGGTGTCATCAAATGGTGGTACCTTCATGGGCAAGCCTTCACGTACCTCCAACCTCTTGCCATAAAGGTCCCATCCCAAGTAAGTTTGTAAAATTAAGCTCTTAAGGTTAACATTCTCAATTCCTTGAATTTATTATTTAATTTATTTATCTTGATTGTTGTATTAATAATTTTTAGTTTCTCTTTAGGTTGCCAGCACTTCTGCAGCTGAGCGGAATTGGAGTACTTACTCCTTTATCCACTTAGTCAAAAACAACCGATTGGCTCCAAAAAAATCAGAAGACCTTGTGTTCATTCACAACAATTTGCGCTTGTCACGGAAGGATCCTAAGTACAAGAAGGGGCCCGAAAAACTTTGGGATGTAGCACCCGAGACTCCTGATTTAGATATGACCATCCAAGATCTTGCTAGATCCACTTCGATTGATGTGGATGATGAGGAGGAGGAATATGAGTTAACAATCCCCTCTACTAGTAGTGGTTTGGGTTCCTCTACTGATATAGATGCAACACTTGCAGCTCATCAGTACCCCTCTAATGCGGATTTTCTTGAAAATCCATTTGATGATTAAATCAAAAACTTTAGTCTTGACTCTTGACTCTTTTATGAGTAAATCATGTTACAAACTTTAAGTTTAATGATTTATATTTTGAATGTTACAAACTTTCACTTTCAGTAATTCAATGTGAATGTGTTGATTTTCTTTATAATCATGAAAATAGATTAATTATCAATGTCATTGATCAAGTATACTAGATTCATAGATGCATACTAGAATCATAGATTCATACTATGAAATGATTTAGTTTTAGAATTATGTATATTTCTCTTATTTTTTAGTATATATATGCACGGATCATAATTGGAGAAAAAAAATATCTCAAATCCATGGATCCGATTCACGTGCCCGAATCGGATTCGTGTCACAAATCGACAACTAAGCATAATTCACACATACAGTCTACACAATTCTCAACCAACTAAAACATAATTCACCCATACAGCCTACGCAAGTCTTAACCCCAAGCCTATAGAATCTTACAAGTTGAATTCGTTTACTTTTGCAACACTAAATAGCATATTCTTCTCATTTTGAAATGATATTTTCACAGTTGGTTTAATCAAAGCATTCATTGGACTCCCACGCTGTATGAAACCCTTACCCAAAGTTCTTTTTAATTATGAATTTACAGCTTGAATGAAACCCTTCAAAGGAATAAACATTGCTATGACAATCTCCAGTACTCAATAAATAAAATAAATTAAAGCACTGACTACAATAAGCTTATTGGAGCCATTGCCTTTACCTTGATTATATTGTTACACAACAACAATTAGTATACGTAGTACTCAACTACCTTGCTGTGCTTGAAGTTGAATTAGTCATGCATTTCATCATAATTTGTTGGAAGATGGTCTCAACTGCCAATTTCAAATCTCTTAATGTTGGCAGCTCCTACAAATGCTTCAAGTAACTTAGCAATGCAGCACGGACTCCCTAAGACTTAGCTTCCAAATTTTCAATGTGTCAGTTACAATTGTGTCACCCAGAACTTGTACTTGACATAGAAACCTCGGAACCAACACCCTACTTAACCAAGGTCCTGGATACAAGCGTTTACTTTCAAGTAATGTAAAATTCAATTGCAGTACATGATTACATTTTTGCATTTGAATATCTTTAATATTCAGTGTTTACATATATTAGGTTTTAATGCCACACAATCTGACTGAACATCTGTGTTGATATGTTCAAACATTGCAGTCTATTATTACCCTTTATATATTTGCAATCAGGCCTGCAGAAAAAATGTAATATGGAGATCAACAAAATTGACATGAGATTTTAGAATCATGTTTCACTTATAAATTGAATTCAAATTCATATTTTTCTGCTACGTTGCTTAGACAAATGTATCGGTGCCAAATTCATTCATATAAACCCAAGAATAGACCATGTAACATTCATCAACTTCTCTCCAATCTATTCTATATATTTATCAATAACGCTCTGCATTAGCATAGCGACTTCTTGCTTTCTTCTTCAGCAGGATTACTGAAAAATACACATTTAATCAGTCAATATCAATCTGGTCTCCATAAGGCTATTTTGGCACGGCCCCTTTCCTGGAATGATGCTGACAAACTCTAGCCTGACCTGTTTATACAGTTAACATCAATGTAATTTGGTTATATTTGTATTATTTGATTATTTTATAGTTTATTTGACACCAAAAAAGCAATGTCAAAAACCATTGCTGATACAACTCAAACCTACAAGAGATGCAGCACACTAAAAGAAACAAGGCCATTGTTTCCTATGCAAACTTTCCAATGCAGATCTGAAGAAACTCAGCTGGCTCATATTGAACCTTTCTGTTAAGGAATGGATAGATTGCATTGCAGACCCAAAAAGGAATAAAATATAAAAAATGTATATGATTGACGTTAAACAACTATATCAACTTAAAATAAATTTTATGATTTTCTTTGGACTTTAACATATAGATATTAGCAGCAGCTAGATGTGCAGATTGTTTCCACACAAAAAAATGACCTCATTATTTAAAGAAATTTGATGGCCTCAAGATTTGTCCATGTCTTGCGTCTATGGCTAAGATACACGATTGAGTTACTAATCTGATAATACCACATTATAACCGTAGGTGCTGTAGGTGAGTAGTCACTACATTCTTGCTCAAGGAATTCAATCTGGATCATAAAACACTGTCTACCAGTGATGATCTCCCCTCAGGCTATAAGAAGTTGAGGTCTGACCAAACAAGCTTTGCTTCTGATGATACAATAAGAGCTTTCTGTTGAATTGACTTGACAGTCTTGGATGTCCCATAGAGCAGCTAGATGTAAATTACCAGACCTGTACAACACAAGCAAGAAAACAAAATACAAATGATTTAAGTAGAGAAACTTTAGGAACAGCTACCTCAGACAAATTGAAAATATTCCTGGTTATCAATGTTGTTTTCCACAATGAAAACATACAAAATCCTTGTATTAAACAGAAACTTATGTTTAAGAACATCCTAACAAGTAACTGCATCATACGTACTAAGTTACTAGGTTCAGAAAGTTGATAGGTTTTAAAGGCCAAAGGTTTGCCAAAAATCAGAATTTTAAAAAGGTGTAAAACAATATAAATTACCAAATTATGTGCAATCAGAGAACTAAAATACAAAAAGTGTTTTAAAAGAGATTGATATTTCAATGTACCTAGTATTCAGTCTAAGTCAAAATTTGATACATGATACTGTCATAATATAAATGTATTTATGTTGGGTAGCTCTCTAGTCTTTGTTGTCTAGTCCTCAACACATCTAGGCTCCAAAATGACAATTTCAAAATTCTCAAAATCAAGACCTACGTGATCATTAACACAAGCAGTCCCAATCTAGTGCAATACACTTAGCATTATAAGATCATTATTCTCAAAAAACACGGACCCAGAATGAGCTAATGACAAGATATATCATACAAACAGAATGCACCCTGAGTTTACACAAGAGAATGAAGGGTCGTTGTCAAGTTCAGTGTTGATCAAACATTGACAAGTTTGATTAAATATTTTTGGCACTCTAAAGAGATTTAGGGTCCAGAGAAACCTTGTAGCTATGATCTGTATAGAGTTTCATGTGAAAGAAATAGAAACATACAGTTACGCATATATATATTCAAGCAAGAAGATTAAAAACTAAGGAACTTATTTTGGCACTCGAAAGAGATTTAAGGTCCAGAGAAACCTTATAGCTATTATCTGCACAGAGTTTCATATGAAAGAAACAGAAGCATACAGCTACGCATGCATATTCAAGAACCAGGATTAAAATCTAAGGAACTTACCTGACATCTCATGATGAGGACTGGAGTACAGACATCACCAAACTTACTAAAACAATCTTCAATAGCCATTGAAGTTTGTTGTCAGGAAACCACTAGGAATTAATCCCACAGATTATCAGCCTACAGCTCTGTCACATCCCTCATCTTCACAATTAATTCGTTGCCTATTTAGAACTTTTTTAATGATGGACCTTATATCAAATATCAGCCCAAACACTCAAGCCCCAAGAGCTGTTTATTTAGACAACCATAGAAAAGGAAAAAGCCTCTTAAGGACCTTAGCTATCCCAAGAAAAAAGGGGGCATCAAAATGATCATCAGTAAACTATCAGATCAAGCTATTACCAAGAAAGAGATTAAGTACCCTTCTAGGCAATGCATCTAAAGCTTGTATATGCATACATTCATCATAGAAGAACAAAACAGAACATGACTCCGACTAACTTATAGTACTCAATAAGAATCTGTTAAAAGGCACCTGGCATCTCAATTATTAAGTGCAAGTGTAGATATCCTTCCATATAGCATAAACTCTTACTTATGTTGAGAAATAAGCATTTAAAAATACATGCAATTCTCCTTCCATCCAATGTTCTCCATCATTTCCTCCTAGGACCTTGTACTTTAGGAAATGACATGAGAAACTCATCTAGAATTAACTTTCACAGTTTCATATTAATTTGTCACATTTTTGTAGGATAGGGCTCCATATATTATTTGAATTGGAAAGACCCTTCGACAGAAGGAGAGCTCCAAAAAAAAATCACTTTATTAATCCATCCCACAGGATTTGAAACAGTTTCATCTCCATGATAGACACCCTTCCTACCACCCAGCCACCTCACGACTATAAAATGTAAGCAATTGTATCCAAGTTGAGGATTACACACATCTATATTCCTCTGTTCAATTATTGTATTATATAATTCGAACAGGGTACATTTAGGTGCAATTCGTGCAACGTGATGGGATTGGTTGAGACATAGTTCAAAAGAGCACCAGCTTATCATAGTTTAACAGTCAAAATACTTTACGAACACATTTTCTAATGGCATTCTCCCATTATGATTTTGTATCTAATGAATGTATCCTAGGATTCCATGAAGATCTTATTCTTGAACTTTTGCGCGACAAGGTGTAGAAAGCATTTCTCATTGAGCAGAGTTTGTTGTATATGATTAGAAAGCCCTTGCAATGTGCAATGAGGTTGTATATAGTAAATTCAGTGCTATAAGTTTTGCTGACCATAACATCCCTCCCCTCTTTGGGAAGACTTCACATTCTTGTTGCGCCTTGGCATCCACCCATCTTTATACTTTGCTAAGATCTTGTTTGTTTGTGTGCCAAAGCAAGAAACTAATAGATTTTTACTCGCAAGAAAAATTATTTTCTTCATTTGAATACATGGTAGTTGGGCCATATCAATCCAGAAAAATTCACAAAAACATTCGAATGCAGTTGCACAGCTGCAAGCATGAAAATAAAATTTTGTTGCAGGTTCAAAAACAGCATAAAGGATGCATCTAAAGTGTGACATTTTTTACATATTTGGAATCCTCTCAAAATGTTATGCAATTTCAAGAAAATGCCATCTCATTTCAAGCCCATTTACAAAAGTTATAATCACTGCAAGTTCAACCAGGGTCGAATTTATCTTACAAGTTCGCTAACAGTCAAACTCATCTCTGATGCAATGGGGACCAGCGAACGGGTCCAACTGCTGTCAAATTCATTACATAAAGAACAGGGTAACAGACCTGGAGAGTCATTTGAAAAGTAAAATAACCCGTCTTGCAGTTTCTCTACATGGGAATCATTATTTGCCTCTTGGGTAATTCATCTACCCTTCCTGTCCCATAAACACAATTACTGGGGCATGTTTTAGAAAAACGAGGACATAGGTGGAGAACAATATATTTGAAGTTTCAGAAACATTAAATTGGATCAAGTGAAAGCATTTAAGTGTATACTTTGATCCTAAATATTGCATTTTTACTTATTTCCATGGATTCCAGGAGCAGGGTTAACTAGATCATGCTTTGTCATCGAGTTCAGTAGGTAAATGTTACAAGATCCTAGACAGATGTTTAAGAGACTTTTGTAAAGGGACCGAGCTTCTACAACTAAATTCCAAATTTCAAATTTGTCTAATCCGATGATGATATTGTAGACAAAGACTTGTGGGCAACCATTGAGCAAATTTTGCAAACTCGGAGTTAGAAATCACTTAACAAAACAAATGGAGTGTGGTGGAGGTCTGCGGGTAGCACCATAAGCAGGATTTAGGGTCATGCGACATGGCAACATTGAGGGGTCAAGCTCAAGCCTCCAAACCCAAATGAAGACTTTCAAAACCACAGAAATCTTCATGGCACACCTCATTTTCATAATCTTTTAAAAGGCAAAAAGCAATTCTTATAATATAGTTTTTGTAGAGTTTAACCAATGTATTATTGTAGTGGAATAATGCTTCAAAACAGCCAAGGGACCACATCTGATTGTACACTGAAAGCTGAGAATTCTGCACCCAAGCAAACTCTGAGCCTATATAGTACAATAGACACTTGACAAGCAGTTTAACCATGAAAAAAAAAATGTTTCGTATCACAATATTGTAGGAATTCCAATTTACCAATCTGTGTAATGTCCCCATTTCTATTAGCATCAAAGTTTGAGGGATTAGCCTATTATTGTGATCCTCGTAGGCTAATTATTGTAGATAGAGGGTCTTCTAAGGTAGAGGCTTGGCTTGGGAGGGTCTTATCTTCTCCACAATTCAGTAAGCTACAGGCTGGTCTTCGTTCGGCTCAGATTGGACTTCGTTTGGGCTTAGTTTTGTGTATTTGCTATTAGTGGTAAGTTGGGTGTTGATTGAGATGGACCCTTTCTATTTCTAGAAAGTGCATTTGGTCACATGGGGAAATAATAGGAGGGACTCTTGTTTCAGACAACATATTTAAAGGATAAGTATTTTGGGAGTTATTATCATTTTGGTGGTCAAATTATTATTAAATCATTAAATAGCTTATTATTAAGTTATAATTTAACTTAAGTTGAGGGCTGAGTCATCATTGGAAGGGGCCATTTATTTAATTAATTATAAGTCTAAGCCAAGTATTAAATGTTATAAAGTGATGTTGTGTTGGAGAAGCTTTGTAAGTGAAGTTACATTTTGGAAACAAAGGCCATTTGGAGATTATAAATATGACCTCACTGTGAAGGAAAAATCATCCGATTAAATAATATTTGCTTTTTCTGTCTTGGTGACATTTATGAGGTTCTGGTTTTCGGTGCCCTTGCTGAAGTACAAGAGTTTGATTTGAGAGGTGTATTAAATCACTGCTGAGATATAGTGATTTAATTCTGAAATTGTTTTGTATCTCCTTAGTGTTTTGACTGTGGCTGGGGGAATATGATTTTAGCTGAGATTGTTTTGAATCTCCTTATTGTTTTGGCTGTGGCTGGGTGAATAACATTGTAGCTGAGATTGTTTCGAATTCTGAAGCTGCTTCTTTTCTATGTTTACTGTGGCTTAGAAGACTGTGATTTACCAGAAGATTCCATTTAATTTGTGAGAATTTGCGGTTACCATTAATCAATTGCGATCTGCATATGTGTGAATGTCTTAATTACTGAACCTGTTAAGCTTGAAAGACAAATTGGGGAGAAGCTGATTGATGTCAAAGGGAACCGACTGGGTTTGAAAAGAGTTTATAGACTGTTCATGCTATTGGTGAACCTGCATTTTGTTTTAGAGTTTTACTGTGCATAAATAGGGGTTGCACTTGATGGAACAAGGGCCTGTGTTTGAAGATAGCAGCCTTGTGATCTAATTCAAGGGTGGCATTTTCAATTGATGAGCCCGTGTTGGAAGAATTCAAGGCCTTGTTAAAGCTCTTGGGCGTTGGAAAATACTGTAGCAGGCAGCGTGGGAAATTTAACAATGTGGAGATGTGGAACAGTCTGCACATTCTAGGCATATAACGACTACCATTACTGGGTGACTTTCTTGCTAGTCTATAAGCGCAATTTTGGGCGTTCATATCTCTGTTGTTAATATTTTGCAGACCAAATTCTGTCAGTTGTAATGTTCTCGTTATAAAATAAATCATTAATCAAACTATTGTTAATGGGCCAATTGATTTAATATATCTCGGACCCATTTTTGTTTTGTTTCCGTAGTTTGTGTCGCCGTTAGCTATCTTTGTACACCCTCAAAAAGTTTTCTCCGACCGGTATTTAAGCATGGCTTGTACGTAGTCTTTAGGTATGCATTCGGATTATTCTTTTGTACTACGAATTTGTGTTGGAGTTCTCTGTTGTTTGCCATTTTAGAAGTGAAAGACCTTCTCTATTTGGTTTGTTTCCGATTTCAGTGAGATTCAACCCTCACCCTATTCCATCACCTGTAATACTTCGCTCGGACCTGGCAAATTGGAGCACCATCTCTTGGCAAATATTAATTGAAGGATTTTCGTGTTCAAATATCTATTCTTGTTGGTTCTGTCTAATTAATTTGGGATTAATAGTTTATGGTGCATAACTATCTTCCATTCCCCAACCCTCTGTGTCCAGCAACCTTCATTGCAACTTTGTACTACCACTCTACCATCCTCCGTAGAGCCTCTCATTGTTCTGCATGCAACCTTACCACATGGCCTTCACATCGTATTGTATGGCCAGCTCTCTCTCCCTCTATACTGTATGGATATTGGGTTTGTCGTACGGCCCCTTCATTCTCCTATTGCCTCCACCGTACGGCAGTCATCTATTTCCCCTCCCTACGGACTGCTACAGTCACCCTACCCCACCACCGTACGGACAATATCAACCACCCTGCAACCTTCCTGGTGCTCGGATTGATACCGTACAACCTTCCTATACACTTGGGCTGACACCATACGACCTATCCTACCCCACCGTATGGCCAAGTGCCTTATCCTCGTACATTTCCCTCGCGTTTTTTCACCTCCAAGAATCTCAAACTCATTTTTCTAAGGTGATTACCAGTTGGAATCATTACAGTGGTATTAGAGCTTTGATCCTGGCAACTTGTGGATAGTGAATGAGAGTTTATAGCCGGAAGAGAAGAACCCATTCCATTGATAGAATGGTTGCCGAACAGGAACCTACAGCTGTCGAACTCGTGGCACAACAAAGAGAACTTGCTAGGAATCAAGCACAAATCAATGATACTCAGCGACTCATGGAAGAGACTCTTTAGAAGTTGGCAAACAATAAAATATTCGAAGAACAAAATTGTCACAACACAGACTCGGTGTTGGGTAAAACAAACCCTCATCCAACATGCTCTCAACCTTCCATGTCGTTCTTTCCCCCACGGATAGAGGGACCACTCCAAGGGAAGCAACCGACCTTTGAAGAAATGCAAGAACTGTTGAGAGAAGATTGGAAGAATGCCCATCTTGAGGAAAATATATCCTACAAAGATTATGCAGATCTGAGAATGAAATATTTGGGAGGCAGAACCAGAGGATATTTTAATGATGATCTCAGGAGGAAGTTGAGTAAAGTAAATTTATCACCATTTGACGGATCTGGATCCATATCTGCACAAGCGTGGGTAATAAAGGTAGATACTTACTTCCAGCTTAATCCCATGCCAGAAGAAGCAATTAAATTTGCGGTCTTACACTTGGAGGGAGTTGCGCATGAATGGTGGCATCATGGCACTATCACACTGGGGCATGATCAAATAAATACCTATGCGGAATTCCCTAAGAGATTGATAGATCGATTTGATGGTAAAGATCCAAAACTCAATTTCAAAGATTTGGCACAACTGAGGCAAACTGGATTGGTTGACCAGTACATTGTAGAATTTTCGAAACTTTGTTTTGGTCACGAACATTTCTGAAAGAAGACAAATAGTACTCTTCATGGATAGACTGACAAAACCTCTAAAAGGTTGGGTAAAGGGATTCAATCCTGCCACCTTGTTGGAGGCTATTAAGAAGGCAAGGAGTATGGCATCATCAACAATGTCATCCTCACGAAGTTACTCACATTCCAAACCACCAGTGTTTCCGAGGGACAGAGATAACAAACCTCCACTGAGGAAGCTGTACGTGGACGAAGCTACTAGACAAAAGTTCCCAAGGAAGAAACTATGTTTCAACTACAAAGGACCATGGGAACCTGGGCACAGGTGCCTTGGAAAAGGAAAGATCCACTACATTGAGGTTGTGTCCGATGATGGGGACAAACAGGAAGAAATATCCTCCGACGACAACAAACACCACGACAACACCAACATGGCTAGTTTGAACCATACGGAAAGAATTGCAGCATTGGTACAGCACAAAGGAACTATCGCCCTAGCCAATAGCTTGAGGTCCACGTTTTTTCGTTTGCGGGGAACCCTTCAAGGACAAAGGGTTATGGTAACTCTCGATAATGGAGCCACTCTAAACTTCATTAACTCTCCTCTGGAGAAACAAAGAGGTCTACCTACAGAGACGCATGCAAAATTTCAGGTTAAGGTTTCTGAAGGGACTCTTCTGCCCTGTACACACCTTGTTTCTCAACTAAGTATCACAATGGCAAATCACATGGTGACCGAGGATTTCTTCATAGTGGACCTTGATGACATGGAGGTTATTTTGGGCACACAATGGATGGAGACACTTGATGAATACACTCAGAGCTTCAAATGGATGGATTTCACGTTCGTTGTCAATGGAAAGAAGGTTGTTCTCCACGGAATGGCAAATAAGGGTCCAAAGGAAGTTTCTACACATCGGACGTAGGCAATTTTTCAGCATAATGACATGCTTGGGTTGCACATTGTTTTGTCTCGACGGAACCTATAAAAGGGCAACGGACACATCCCCAAGATGATGATCTCCAGAATATATTGAGTAAATATGAGAAAGTTTTTATAGACATTCCTCCTGGCATACCACCTCATCGAGGGTTTGAACATACTATCAAGTTGGAAGCAAGAGCCAAGCCAGTCATAACCTCACCCTACCACCATCCCAAGAAATTCAAAGATGAGATCAAAAAGACGATTCAGGAACTGCTAGAGCAAGGATGGATCTGCCCCAATTCTAGCCCTTTCGTGTCATCAGTGGTATTGGTCAAAAAGGACGGGACGATGTGCATGTGTGTGGACTACCATGCATTGAACCAAAAAAAGATAAAGAATGGATATCCCATGCCAAGGATAGATGAGTTGCTGGATGAATTGCATGACAATCTACTTTTTAAAAATAGATCTTCGTTCAGGATACCATCAGATCCGCATGAGGGAGGAAGACGTGGAATAGACGGCCTTTCATTGTCACTATGGGCATTATGAGTTCCTAGTCATGCCGTTCAAATTAACAAATGCACCTGCTACATTCCAATCATGCATGAATTGCATCTTCAACAAACAATTGCATAAATACTTATTGGTATTTTTTTATGATCTTATTTATAGTAGGACATGGGAGCACTTGAAGCATCTGGATGAAATCCTAAGGATCATGAAGGAGCAGTCTTTGTTTGCTAAGCAATCCAAGTGTCAAGTCCGTATGATAGAAATATAGTACCTGGGGCATGTTGTCAGTAAATATGGAGTTCCAGTTCATCAGGAGAAGATTCAGGCTATCCTTGATTGGCCTCCCCCAAAATCACTCACAGATTTGCGAGGGTCTTTTGGACTGTGCAGTTATTACCGAAGGTTCGTTAAAGGATTCTCTCAGTTCAGTGCACCCTTAACGGACTTGACAAGGAAGGGGTCTTTCCAGTGGAATGAAAAGGCACAACTCACTTTTGATAAGCTGAAAGAAGCAATGAGCACTTGTCCCGTACTTACATTACCTAATTTCACTCAACTATTCATTTTGGAGTGCAACGCATCCAGAGAAGGCACTGGCGCGGTACTGATGTAAGATAGACACCACATAGCTTATGAGCAGGAAGCTTACGCAAATAGAACACTTATATTCCATCTATGACAAAGAGATGTTGGCTATCGTACATGCACTAACCAAGTTTCGGCAGTATCTGGTGGGTGCCAAGTTTGTCGTTTGTACAGATCACAATAGTTTGAGATATTTTCTAGAGCAACGAGACTTGAACAAAAGGCAACAAAAATGGGTAAGCAAGGTTCAAGATTTTGATTTTGAAATTGAATATGTGAAAGGAAAGAACAATGTGTTTGCAGATGCCTTGTCCATAAAACCCGCCATCTGCTCACTAAACAAGATTTCAGGTGATTGGAAGGCACATTTGTTGGTAGAATATTCCAAAAACACATTTGCCTATGAGCTAATGGATGGCAACATCTAGGATGATCGGTACAAAGTGATGGATGACATCATTTACTATAAGAGTCAAATATTTTCATTGCCAGAATCCAAATTGAAGCAGAAAATCTTGAAGGAGGTACATGACTCACCCTTGACAGGACAGTTGGGCTTCCTCAAAACTTATAGAAATCTCAAGGAGAGGTTTTCATGGAAAGGACTTATGGGAGACATATTGCAGTATGTAAGAGAGTGTGCAATTTGCCAGCAGAACAAATCCGAACATACTCTACCTGTCGGGATACTGCTAGCTCTGCCAATTCCCGAACATAAGTGGGAAAGTATCTCGATGGATTTCATAACTAGACTTACCAAGGTGAACAAAAAAGATTGTATCTTCGTGGTGGTTGACAGATTAACAAAGTACGCACATTTCTTCCCCATCCCCTCAGATTTTCAAGCTGCACAAGTCGTCGATCTATTTTTTAGATAAGTCTTTCGTCTGCACGGGTTACCCCGAAACATTGTCAGTGATCGGGATGAGCGATTCATAGGTGTTTTTTGGACAAAATTGTTTCGATTGGCAGGGACAGAATTGTCACCAAGTACTAGTTACCACCCTCAGACAAACGGACAAATGGAGATTGTGAACAAGTGGCTCGAAGGTTACCTTCGGAACTACAGTTCGGCACAACAACGAGCGTAGGTCAAATGGATACATCTGGGGGAATATTGTTACAATAGTACGTACCACATGTCCATCAGAATGGCACCACTGAAAGCTCTATACGAGTACGAACCCCTTTCCTTCATTGACACAGTTTTGGGTGACAGTCGCGCATCGAGGGAAAAGGACTGGCTTCAGGAGGGACAGGACATCCTCAGATGCCTAAAGGAAAACTTACAATAGGCAAAAAATACCAGAAGATGTACGTCAACAAACACAAAATCGAGAGGAGTTCCGAAGTAGGAGACCTAGTTTATCTTAGGCCCCAGCCATATCGGCAATCCTCATTAAAGGAAAAGGGAAAAGAAAAATTGAAGCCATGATTTTATTGCCCCTATTGTGTAGTTCGTCGCACTAGTGAAGTCACCTACCAGCTGCAACTTCCAGAGGGGAGCCGTATTCATAACGTCTTTCATGTTTCATGCCTGAAGAAGGTTGTAGGGCAGAACATCACGATAGCCACAGACCTTCCACCGCTCAATGGAGAAGGAAAGCTCATCCTAGAACTAGTCGAGATCATCGAAGTACATGAGAAGGCTTTGCGGAACCACACAATAAAGGAATATTTGGTGCCTTGGAAACATTTGTCATTGGACGACGCGACTTGAGAGGGCGAGCACATTCTTTAGTACTCGACATTATAATTTCTTGAGGACAAGCAAAATTTGGTACAGGAGGACCGTAATGTTCCTGTTATAAAATAAATCATTAATCAAACTATTGTTAATGGGCCAATTGATTTAATATATCTCCGACCCATATTTGTTTTCTTTCCGTTGTTTGTGTATACACCCTTGGAAAGTTTTCCCCAACGGGTATTTAAGCACAGCTTGTAGGTAGTCTTTAAGTATGCATTCGGATTATTTCTTTCTACTGTGAATTCTTATTGGACTTCT
Organism: Cupressus sempervirens; assembly: GCA_028749045.1. Classification (NCBI taxonomy): domain Eukaryota; kingdom Viridiplantae; phylum Streptophyta; class Pinopsida; order Cupressales; family Cupressaceae; genus Cupressus; species Cupressus sempervirens. Next base: position 113,201,931 of record CM053790.1, read on the forward strand.
CTGTTGTTCGCCATTTCGGAAGTGAAAGACCTTCCCTCTTTGGTTTGTTTTCAGTTTCGATGAAATTCAACCCTAACCCTATTCTGTCGCCTATAATACTTCACTTGGACTTAGCAAATTGGAGCACCATCTCTTGGCAAATATTAATTGAAGGACTTTCATGTTCAAATATCTATTCTTGTTGGCTTTGTCTGATCAATTTGGGATTAATAGTTTATCGTGCATAACTATCTTCCATTCCCCCACCCTCCGCATCTAGAAACCTTCATTGCAACTCTACACTGCCACTATACGATCCGTACGGCCTCCAAGTTCATTGTTCTACATGCAAGCTTACTATACAGCCTTCACATCATATTGTACGGCCAGCTCTCTCTCCCTCTATACCATACTAATATCTAGGTCTACCGTATGCCCCTTCATTCTCCTGCTGCCTCCACCATACGGCAGTCATCTGCTCCCCTTCGTACGGACTGCCACAATCACCCTACCCCACCAGCGTACAAACAATATCAACCACCATACGGCCTTCTTGGTGCTTGGACTGATACCGTACGACCTTCCTATACGCTTGGGCTGACACCGTACAGCCTGTCCTACCCCACCATACAGCCCAGTGCCTTATCCCCGTACATTTGCCTTGCGTTTTTTTCACCTCCAGGAATCTCAGACTCATTTTTCTAAGGTGATTACCAGTTGGAATCATTACATCAGCGGGTTCTTTGCAAAATTAATAATAGTATTTCAGTTCTATTGTGATTCAATATTAGCTGTTAGAGAATATTTTCAATTCAGAATTTTGCATGCAAACCCGTGAGGAAGGGTTTATATCAGTTGTGTAGTATTCATCAATGCCCAAAGTCTGGAAGTCTGATTCATCTGGTGAATTATGAGTAGTCCACTACATTTCCTAGTGCTGTGACAAAAATTAAAACATATATGTATGTATGTATGTATGCATGAAATTGATGTGTTATAGCTAAATTGTTGAACTATAATTGGACCTGGGTTATTACAATCTGTATGGATAAGTGTTTTTGCCAAAATCCTGGTTCGAGGAAAAACCAGCCAGACTTTCTTCAATCAAACTCCGAGAACAGACCAAACTGTCTTATCGAAAGCCATGCAGGAGGTTGTACAATAATGTGCAATAGAGGTCATACAATGGACCATAAATTACCACACAGTAGAGAATGGTTCAAAATTCCAAACTATCATCTTCTGTATGGTAAAGCCTTTGTATGGAAGCAATGCCCTGAGAGGTAAACCATATAGTGGTGCTAGAGTTAATCAATACTATGTTGTATACCAATCATGCTATATACCTTATGTGTGAATTCATGTAATGTGCAACATAAATAATTAGAAGATTGAACTCTACAAGTGAGGGAGAATAGATAAACTGTAGGGTATTATGACAGTTGTAACAGTTTAGACTATCTACAGTCCAGTTGTACAGTACGTATGGCAGTTGATAAGAAAAGTCATACAACAGACATATTGGAACTGAAATACATTATGAAAAGGGATTTCAAGTCATATAGTGGAGTAAAACAATGCAGTCAAGACACTGGAGGGAAATAATACAAGCTGTATGGTGAAGCCTATTGTGCCCTGCCGTATGATAATTTTTGAAATCTTAAAATTTTAAAATTTGATTCTCCTTTGCTAGTCATACGATTAGTGAGTATTGAATCTTGAAAATCCTAATTCTCTTTATCTTTTTTTTTTCTTTTTCTTAATCTTTTCCTCAACTATATGTTTATTACTAAGTTACATGGGAATGCAATTCTTGCCGCCAAGGGTGTTAATATATGCAGCTGCAGGAGATATTTTTTATTATATTCAACTTGCTGGTTGCTATTCTTTCTCAGGAAGTCGAACTGATTATCTAAAGAGATTCTCATTGGGATATATGAAGAGTCTTACGTTTGAAAAGAAGAGTACTGCATTTGAAAATCTGAAGAGACTATTGGTTGGAAAGTTGAAAAGTCACCGCATTTGGACAACTGAAGAGTCTCCCATGTGGACAGCTGAATCATTTCTTGGATGTTACACGACACTTGTATTTTTTGCCTTACAGGACATTTGTATCTGTGTTGACTTTTGTTCAATAGTCGGATATATATAGTGAGGCTTTTGTTCTTATATGGGCGGTGGATTCATCATGAAGCTAATCTGAGTATTTATGCATATGTAGATGTTCATTCTTATATTATGGTGTTTGAATACAGTTTGTGATATTTATCCCTGGTGAGAGATTGATTGTATTGTTTAATATTGCTGAAGTTTATCGTAAACTCTCAGCATGTGTTCTGAGCATTGTATCTAACATATGCTATTATTCAATAAGGACTTTTTCACATTGCTGGGGTTTTCACCCTCAAGTGGAAGGTTTTCCCAAGATAAATTATGTGTCTTGTGTTCATTATTACATCTTTTGCTGCTTATTTCAATCCTGGTATAGTAACATTAACGAAGGGCAACGTCCCCATCCGTAAAACGTTTTGGGAACAGTGGAGCATAAAGGAAACATCCCCCAGCCGTCCACAATCTCAAAAGGCTGAAGGAGAAGTCCCCTGGCATTTGGGGATGGCTAGCCGTCCTTGAAATGCCTAGGGGACACTGGAAACATCCCTTATCCGTCCCCAAAATGCCTAGGGGACATTCGAAACATCCCCTATCCATTTCCAAAATGCCTAGGGGGCACTCAAAACGTCTCCTATCCATCCCCAAAACGAAAAAGTGTCCCCTACACATTCAGATGATTTCTGGCATAAAAAAAAACAAAAACAAAAAAGAATACTATTTCAAAAAATCTTTTTGCCAAAGGGGCAATGTGGGAAGCCACAAGGTTCGAATTTGTGCCCTCAGACAATAAAATTTAAATGAAGCTTGGTATGGGAAAAAGATTGCCAAAAAAATCATGATTAAATTTTAATTTAAATAAAAATAAATATATCAAATTTTATATATTGAACAATAAAAATTAAAATATATAAAGTTACAAACCTAATATTTAATTTAAATTTTTAACTGTTCATCATAATAAACATATTAAGTTTTACGTGTTAAATAAAAATACGTTAAAAATATTATATATTAAATAATAAAAATGCCTTAGTTTCATAGGTTGTGCATGTAGACTATTATATTTTAATGTTTGAGACATTTCAATTTGGATATTTATATTGACAGGCCATGGTCTTGGTGTTTTAATGTATTGCTACAATCCTGTTATACTGATTTATACTGCTGCTATTATCATTCACGTTGTTATACTACTATTGTAACTCCTGAATCCATAATTTATTTGCATACTGTCTTGTCATTATCAAATATTGACATATATCTCTCTCTTTCCCTTCCTCTATCTATAATATCTTTATACATACATATATTGCATACTGCTGTCCCACATTTTTGTCCCTTTAGAAAACATCTTGGAAATGTGTCATCTGCTGTCCCTCCATCCCCATCTCCGAGACATAGTGGAACGTAGGTTTATTATTATTATTTTCATATAGGGCTTGCCTGTTATCTTTCACTTTAACTGTTTGTCCTACACATTGTACAATACTTTGACCTTTTCTATAATTTTCCTGTGATTGTCCTGACTTGGTGACAAGGTTTTGTATGCCCCAAATTTAATATTTTACAATTGGTACTCTGATGTACAAAATAAAGTTGGGAGCCTTTGCTGAAGTTAAAGTGTAACTTTGTATTGCATCCAACATACATTAATTCAATAAAATTACAGTTCTATGGAAATAGCTGAGAGTCTTCCATTTGCCAATGAAACAATCTTGGAAGATAATTTGATTTATCTTCCAAACAAAATTGTAATTTCAAGCTCCCTTTGTCATTCAGTTCCATCAGTCCTTGATCCTACTTCTACATCCATTCTTCTTTGGTCTCCAAAAATAACAAATTCAAGGAAGCTAGACCCTCACTAACTGCTTGGTTTTTCAAATGTTATATACTTCCAACTCTTGATCACAATGGAGATCATTTTCTTTCTTAGTCATGATGTATTTGGTTGCTACTGGACAGCCCAAACCCAACAATGTAAAGCTTTCTTCCATTATGAAACAAACACAAAATTCAACAAAAATGATTGGCTTATAGTAAAATCACTTTTTGGCCTCATAAAACTCCAAGTACCTACATACCTTGTTGATCTAGACCTCCATTTCAACCCTTGCTTCACAAATCCTTTCTTGTTCTATACATTGGTATGGGTACACAACCTTCTTTGCTTGGGTGTGAGTAACAAACAGTCCTTTGTTATGTCTTACATCAATCATATTGGCACTAGCCTTTTGCTTCAAACACCCAATGTATTCCTAAACTCAGGTTCATGCGATTTGCACAATAGTTGGAATTTTTGTTCTACTTGTGTTGGCAATATCCTGCAAAGTGTACTCATTCATTACACTTCTGGCATTGTATGATCAAGCATACTTTGGGGTTGCATTGTTGATGAATTTGACCTCTTTGATTTCAATAACCACTTTAAGATGTGTTATCTGTCTCTAGTGGAGTAGAGTACTCTCCCTATGCAAAGAGTACTTGTGTACATTATGGCTAATAATTTGATAAATCTCAAAAAACATTTTTCTATGATAGCTACCTTTAGGACTACCTCTGCTTTTGCAATCGTGACTCAGTATATCATAGTTCGACACTATATTTCTTGATTTCTTTCCCTACCTTCAATTCTTGCATTATTCAAAGCATGTTCCTCTAAAGCACTTATCTAATCCTAGTTCATCATCATTGTTGTCATTCAAACTTCCATCTTCCTTTGTTTTTCTTTTCTTATGTAAGAATTTTGCTATCTTTATTTTCTATGTTCTTTGCTCAATTGTATGCTTTTGCATAGGACGATGATGGTACTACGTTCTATTTTAATGATGGAGCTTAGATTAACCATATTTTCTTGAGACCCTTGGCTGATTCTTTTTCCATATTCACAAGCCATTCTCTAAGTCCACAGTTAGAAGATTGTATGTTTTTGTGTTGACCTAGTCTTGTATTGTAAGTTTTTGGTACTATTTCATTGCCATTGTGAAGCAATTTAACCTCATCTTTGAAGGATTCCTTTAAACTCTCCCATGAGCTCCAAGAAACTTTATCAATTTTTGTATATCTATTCATTGCTACACCTCGCAAGATGACTAGAAAAGACAATACACAAATTATCTTAACATCTTGCCAATTACTTGTCCAAATTATTTCACAAGTCTTTCAATACCTCTCGAGATCCTTTGATCCGTTGCTAGTAAACTTGGATACCTTTTTCTTTTACGATAGGGTTTATCATGGTCTTGTTTTGATGAAAAACTAGCCCTTGGAACTTGCTTGTTTTGAAGTTTTGATTTGGACATTTCAATTGCACTCTCAATCGCAAAGGCATCCTCTACTCTACCTTAGCTTCAGCATTTTAAACATTTCTTTTGCCCTTAGATTTTCTTTTGCAAACCCCTAGCATGCCTTCTTTATTGACAACCATTCAATGCCCCCAAGGTTACTTTCATAATACAAAGGTCTAACTTCGGCTCCCAATTTACCTGTTCTACAAAAGGTTGTCTTGAATTCTCCACTTGGTTGAAAGATCAACCCGCACTTCACTAAGTAGTGGCAAGTGCTTGGCTACCTCTTCACACTCTCCCTTAATGTTTTTATTTTCTTGATTGAGGTTCCAACTTGGGCTTTCACTATGTTTTTGGGAAGGGCATAACTTCGGAATCGCATGATTCGTTTTCCTCAAGTGCCTCTCACAATCTTCTTTTACATTCTCTTTCTCTTTGATCCTTAGAGATCAAGTCTCTTGGTCTTGACAACTTTGTGGTCTCTTTGCGCCTTTATTAAGGTCTATGGCCAATGTTTTCATTCTTATTTCGTAAAATGAATACTTGAAATAATGAAAAAAAAAGCCTAATAATTCACACTAATATAGGAGTAAAAGTATAACCTTTATTTGCACATAAAGTTACTATAAAAGTAAACCAACAATGTTTAGCCAAGGATCAAAGTTGATCCAACTAGATCATATTCCTTTCCTTGACAATACAAAATTTATTTAAAGAGCTTGATAATGCCAAAGGAACACAATAGTCGATGAACCAATGGTTAAAACTATCCAAAGCCAACAAACAATTAATATATAGTCAAATAAACCATATTAGCAAAACACAATAATAGTCACTGAACACTAACTACATTCTCTTCCAAAACTAGTTATTGAAAATAACCCCACGCAAGAATAATGTTATTGCACTATAATTTTGTGGATTCTTAAAGCATTCACGTACATGTAGCAGCATGAATTGAATAATGCAATTGACCTAAAAATGTAAGTGGAATGAAAAGATTTACATAAGGATTTTAAGCTATTAGAAACCAACCATAGCTATTGCACTTACATCTTGGTTTGAAGTATGTTGATCCCAAATTTTGCATTTAGGAAGGTAATAGCTCTTATGGGAAGCTTTGCATATGTGGACCTAACGCGCTATGCTAAGCAACCTTCGGAATTACAGAAGCCAGCTCTTCATTTTTAGAGGGGATGGAAAGGGGGCAAGAAAGGAAGAAATAAAAGCAGCTAAATGAAGGTGGTGCACTGAAGCTTTTACAACACTTTGAATTGCCTTTCAGAAATAAAGAAACAAATGACCCCAAAAGAGAGCACAAAATGCCATACTCTTCATTGGTGGAAAGAGAACAGATTAAACAAGTGAAACGGACATAAAGCAGAATCAGATCTTCCCATTAGAAGCACCCGCTAAAGCTCACAAGAGATGCTCCTACAATCTTACTAAAATAGTTATCCCATGCAGATTTTGCTTGCCAATTGCCATAAAATAATCATGAATGACAAATTATCACAGATGATTGAACGAGTTTATAACATAATTCAAAGACCTGCACATGATGATATTATAAAAGTTGGAAATAACAACAATTAATAGCTAAATTCATTTAAAAATGACGCAAAGCTTCAAAATCATCCCCAAAACTAAAGTACATACAGAATAGAGGCAAACTGGGCACAATTTTATGTGTTAATTCTCTTGCTTAAATGAAATACAAAGCTAAGGTCTAAGAATTAAACTGTAACTATTTATAAGAGTTCTACTCTTTTAAAACCAGTGAACTCAAAAAGAACTCCACCAATACAATGTGCCCAAAGGCTTATATATTGAATGATCTCTATCCAGAAAAGGTCCCTAAAACTAAAAGGCTTTTGCATATTTGCTACTTATAGATCTCATGATGACAATTGTTACAATTGCCTTAACATGGGTGTGTGACTGTATTGTAAAAACTTGATTTATTTATTCAATAACAATGTGTGTCTTTATATATGCCAAAGGCAATTTACCGACTGCAAATTTAGACAGGATAGTTATACATCAATACAATGCAATGACTTAGTTATGCCAACAATCCTCCCCTTATTATATTGATCCTAAAAATATAAAACAACTTCCTAGTGACCTCCCCTTAAGGCTTACATAAAATATGTTGATAACATAATATGAATACACATCTTTTAGAAAATCTTCTTCTGAAGATGCAAATCCTAAACCAAGTGGGGCTCCATCAAGTTATCTCTTGACCATCAAAAGGGTGTAGCTTCGAGTTGTGTTCTTAAGTTCTCAATCCCAAACTCTCAAATCACAAAGTCTTGAATTAATCAACAATGATCCATAAGAGATGCAACAGATCACTATCATTGTCTAGCGACCATTGTTGTTATGTGGAGCCTAATCAAACTCAAAGGTTAATTTTCTCCCTACTTCATTCAATGCGGTTTCTCCCCAGATTTGCCTACGGGGGTTTGGGGGCAGCACCCCTAATATGAGGTCTTGGGGCAGAGCCCCAGGCGCACTCCCTGTCGTGATACAGGTTGGGGTCGAAAGGCAACACCCCAACCAAGGTTTTCAAGGACAGCACCCCCAAAATCTCAAATGACCTTTTTTTTTAAAAGGTGTCTAGAGCTATTTTTCTATTGGAGGACTTATTCTAGTCCTAATTTTGTAAGTGGTAAAAAGCTTGAATAAAATGACTTAGGGTTAGGGATTTCATAATTTATCATGATTTAGTAGCTTCTTGCGGTGGTATTGAGTTGTAAGGGATTCTGGATAGTAATCTGGTTGTAATCGCTAAATAATAAGAACATTGGACTTGTTGTTTGGTGGTTGTAGCCTAGGGATTGGGTGAACCACGTTAAATCTTTGTCTTGTATTCTCTTTTGTGTGATTTATTATTTTTCTGATATTGGTTATATTTGCATGTAACTGTTACTTTTGTCCCTCTAATTCTAACAACCACAAGAGGGTATGATTCTCAATTATATACTCTAAAGCTAGCTGGACAAAAATTCATATTGAACTCAACACCGATTCCCAAACTTGTATCCAAAATAGATTTTCACAAGACAAGCATTCTTCAAATTTTTCAACATTAGAAAACAAATCAAAATGGAAAACACAAACCAAAAATGCCAAAAATATTTCTCATGCAAAACACCATCTCAAAGCAAGAAGCTGACTTAAGATGATGGGATTTCCTCCATCCTCCAATGCAACCAGCCTCAAAAATGACCACCTACAATCTATCCATCCAATATTGTATATATAATATAAGTATCTAACGGCCTTGTCATATGTATTAAAGATGGCCCCAAATGTCCAAGCATAATTATTGAATGATACATTGGAAACATTGATAAACTTATCACAAGATAACAACTATTTTAATGCTTTTGGCTGCACTCTCTCAAGCTCTGAAAATAAGAAGATGTATTACTTGATTGAAATATCTGAGGAAGAGACATCCTCTTCTTGGCATCTTACAAAACTCATAAGCTGACTCAAATTGCATCCTCTCTCACAATGCCACCTATCACCAAAGCAGCACCTGAGGAAGTACTACAGCCGCCAAAACAGAAAAGTACAGTTTTTTCTTGATCAGTTACTCCATCAATGAGCCCACACTTTAAATCTTCCACTGGATATATGTAATTGATCCATCTCCAAAAATTTCCATGACACCTTGAGACAAGGGAAGCACTACCCAACTTTACAATGTTTCCACCTCCAGCTATGTGAATGAAAAGATCTACATTTTTCAATGATTTTTCATTGGAATACTTCTAATTTTTTATCCCAAATCTAATGGTCAAATTCTCTCCACAATGACTTCAATTTTCCCAACTCCTAGAAAATGTGGAACTTATAGTTGCCATATAATCTTCATAACAATGGGAAACCTTATTTCCTTTGATTAAGCCTCAACATTATAAACTTCCACACTTATGACCATGATTTTACTTCTATCTATTGAAAATGAGGCATATTCTATTTGGACATGAGTAAAAAACATTATAGGAGATGTATCTGCTAATGTGCTAAACTAAATAGGATTTCATTGGGCCATTGGAAATTAGATGGCAAATAAATGGTTATATGATAGTGGTGTATTTTCCATAGAGTAGAGAAGGCTGAAGAAGTGATGCTCAAACAAGGAATTCACTGCGTTTGACAAGGCTACAAAAACGAGTTGCTCTAGAAACTGAAACTAAGAGAAAATAACTTACTGAAAAAAATTGAATGTGGCTACTCCACAGTGCATATACATCTTGCACTATTCCCTTACAGTGCTTTTTTGACAGAATTTGACAATCTCCAATGCATGAGTAGAGCTGCATTCACTCTTCTTACAACATTCTTTGTGATACCTTTAGCAATATACATAATACACCAGGCTTAGAACTGTACAAATATCAAACTTAGAGGGTTTTTTGTCTTTTCCTCTTTTGCCCTTCACCACAGACAAAGACAACTCCTTTTTTGCCGCAATATAGCATATCTCAATTAGAAATATCTCAGGATCCTTCCTCAAAGGTGAATATTTTGTATTTGATTATTCTCTCCCTCCACCTTTACCATAGATTGCTTTGTAATTGCCCTTACCGATACAGATAATAAAATCTGCAATGCTTATTGTACCTCTGCACCAGCTTTCCTTGTATAGATTAGGTCTGAATTATGTCGCTTTCTCAGATTGCAGAGTATTTTCAAAAGATTCAAACACCTTTGTTTTGTTCAACTACATACTTGGCATGTCGATCTTCTCCATAGAATTGCTCTATCAAAAGTGTGAAACTAAATGATATCTCCATTCAATGCAGATCACAGGATGTTGCAATACACCCAGGCAAAGAATGTTGCTTTGTGAGTGTCTTCTTATATTTATTCAATAAACATCAGCTCAGACCTCTTTTGCAAGCACAGAAGGAAAAACAATTCTCTGATACCAATATGAGCATATGGTAGAAAAATTATGTATTTATTCAAGACCATTGTGCATCTTAATACAATGCTGAAGGCAGTTTAGCAACTGCAATTTTAGACAAGACAGTTATACACCCAGGACAGTGATATACAGTTCTATATTTAAGCCAAAAAGATGATCTCTTCATCATTACTCTCCTTCCATGTGAGTAGCATAAACGCCACCTGTGCCTTTTTCAACTTCCTCACCATCATGAGAAAAATAACTTTCCAATTCCACTTGCAATGAATACTTGCATTTGGCATATATCGGTAGTTTTCTTTTAGGTCAAATTCACCTCGAGATGCTCCACCGGATAACAAGTGGCACTTTGCCTTGAAGGATGTGAGTACCACAGTTTATTGACTGACATGACCCCGGCTAGAACACTTATCGCATAAGCAGGGGCTTTAGGAACCTCTCCTTTTAGCTCGTGTTGAACTTGTGTGGTGCTGATAGCGGACTTGCTTGAAGATTGATGTTTAGCGCCTTCAGATCCTTCGCAGCACTGACACCTAGCACCATCTCCAGAAAATGCTTTTAAAATGTAAAAGCTTTCAAAGAAAAGAAGCTCATGGTTTTGGGAGAAACCGTGCTGCTTTGCACTGGGTGATCCCAACTGGGCAGGATCATAACTCCCTAATTGGTGTTCAAAATCCAGAACAGCTTACACTGTTGGAAAGGTCATCAACAGATCCAGTTTCAGTCCCTTAACACTATGCCTTCAGCTTATTGAGTTAAGGGACCAATAACATTTTTGTTCACAATTTTCGCTCCAAAGGCCTTTGAAAATGCAAATACCAAAACATACAAAAATACTGAAAATTTGATTTTCAATTTTTCTTATCTCTGGCCGCTCCATCACTTCTACACTGCCTTAGATCTCTTTCAGATTGTTCTGGATGAAAGTTGTGGTTCTACAAAGCCATTAAAGCTGTTCAATAAACATAACTTTTACGAGAAACAAGTTTTCTTAAAAGAATGCATTTGAATGAAACTTTTCATGGGATATCTATGAATTTTACGGATCGGGCCATATTGTGTTTCTAGTTGAATGAGCCCTAGTCTAAGAATTCTCAAAAGATGGCAGATATTCTCATAATTGGCACGTCTCTACTGATTGCATTTTGGTGATCTATATACCAGTGTTGAGGATTTTTAATGGTAATTAATTAATCTGGGTAGTACGAGGAGATTGCAGCACTATGAATAAGTATCTAGTGCACAGAGTAATAAAACTTTATTTGTACTAATTGCTCCTCATGAGAAGTATAGTTAATCTTTCTCCTCTTTTACTTCCTCGACTCTAAATGAAGGTCATGCATGTCTTTGTATGTTCCATCACAGAATTATCTATGCTCTTTTCTCATTTGACAATCAAATAATGGAAGTTCTAAATATTTTTCGGCTGCTTCTAATGCTTTTTTCCCTTGGTATCATCCAACATAACTGTTGAGTAGGACAGCTTGTATGAAATCTTGAAAGCAAAAAACTGTTTGACAAGATGCTGAGACTTTGAAGGTAGGTTATCCACCCATGCACCATATAAGGGATTCATAGTTTTTGGAAGTCACGTATATGAAAGGATTCTTCTATACAAAATTGTCTCAAGCCAGAGAATTGCTAAAATTAAGAATAGAAAGCCAAGATGTGAGGGAAGGAAGAACTTTACATACCCTACAACAGTAGATGCTTAATTGCAGAATGTTCCTCTTTACCTTTCTAATCATGTATATATGTTGGTATGTAAGGATAAACTGAGCTCTTTTGCCATTGTTGAAGATCATCTTCCTTATCTGCATACACACACGGCAAAGAGCAACAAGGAATGTGCATACATATATTGAAATAATTGGCATGTGATACCTACTCGACCATTAAGAGCATAGACATAAGCAATTCTTGCCAACCCTCAAGGAAGGACTAGGGTATGGCCATCATTAATTCATAATTGCAACTAACACTTTTACAGTAAAAAGGGACCCTAAAGAAATCTTAGTAGAAGGTGCCTAAGGAGGGGTAGGAAGAAAGAATATGTACCTTCTACAGCAAGGGAGTGATGGAAACAGAATAGCACTTTGTGATGGAGTGTACGGCTTACGAAGATATTTGCAATAAGTTCAAGGATAACTTACAGGTTAACAACATGAGGCACTTTTCGAGGAGGCAAGATTACACAAGACAGCAAATCTACTAATTCAGCTCCACAACAAAAGGAACAACTTGGAGAAAATTCAGCAGGCTGCTTAGTTGTTCTTTTGGTCCCTTAGACCGGTGGTCTCATGGACATCATTAAAATCCTTTCATTTCATTCATTCAAGACTCCTCACTGAGACAACCATGCTAAGATCTCCAAGGAACTCTTGAACATATCTTTCTCAATCAACTATTCCAAGTAGAAATTATTCTTAAAATAGATTCTTTACCCAGTCAATCACACCAGGGCACTTCAATAATCTTTACATTATCCTCATACTAGAAAAATAACAATAAGGAACTTGTACATCATTCAAACTTCAAAGTGCCATGTCTAATGCCAGTGCCTGCACATGTTCGTCAAGAAATTGTGATACAAGCAAGCCATCTTATAAAATCAAATAAAATTATATGGAATGTGACAAATAGCATTTCAATCTTTCTGAGCAATTATGACTGACCTCCATAGCATTAGTCTACAATATCTGATTAGGAAGATTGCCAGTCCTCTATATATTTGGAGAGTTTCCCCTTGATTCAGTATCCACCACGATATCTGTAATTTGTAAGGCTGGCTTATTTATGGCCAAAGCAAAAGATATTCATTAATTTTAGAATCAGAGATCTTAAATGAACTCTGAACATATGTAGCAAGAAGCATACTTACTATCACTACAAATGATGAGAATATGTGGAATACAACCCCAGGTTGATCTACTTGTATGTATTTATCTGTACATCCAATTTATATCATCTAGTCAAGCAAGCTCTTTTTGCATGGAGTGCAAGATAGGCTTACAGACATGTTTAAGCAACAGCTTAAAGGACGCTTTGTTATGGCACCAAATTTCATAATTTAGCCAAACATAAGTATATTATATATTGATATTGTTGAAGAGCTTTCGGAATGTGTTTTCAAATCATACAGTGTTTGATTAATGTGTTTGTCTCTAAGTTTATTTTTACCCTTTGTTTTAAATCAAGGACTTAAAATTGCATTCTTGTGTTACTAGATCTGTTGTGTATTTCTCTATAAAAATGGCACTTATTGTATATTGTTAAAATTTCTATTTTCTGCTCACCGCAAAGATGGCTGGTTCATTCAATATAATTAAGGATCTTAGCCCAAACAGAGTAAATAAAAAGAAATAGCTGCATATAGCAACTATAAATGAAGAGAAATAAATTGAGCTTACAAAAAAATAAAGAGGCTTTAGACCAAGTTTGTCACAGTGTGTGATCAAGGGCTAACTTCTAGACCAAGCCAGACAGATAATAACTGATCAAGAGGCCATTTATAATAATCTTTAGTTGTCAACCACAGTGCAGTTATGCATACTGTGAAAGATGGATAGGAATATGAAAATAGTCTTAGCATTTCTTAATTTATTTATCACTCCCTACAGCATATTTTTTGCCCAATGGTGATATAAATGGGATACAAAATGAGACAGAAAATAGTTGACTTCCTGTCGAACTATTTATGGTAAGTTTAACCACTGGACCTCTTTTTCGCTTCCCCACAGTCCCAGTCCTAATCTTACCAGACATGAGTACACATAGCAATTAACAACAATCTATGTTATTAACAATGAACTCAAGATAGCTTATCAGAGCCTATATTAAATCAGTGTTCATTAGCGGAGGATTTTTTAAATATTTGAAGTAGGTTAAATCAATAAGCATTGTAACATGAACATTGAACTATCTTTCCTTGTTTGAAACGATAGGAAGAACCCTGACCATCGAGGAAAAGGCATAGTTTACAAATGCACCTTAAAAAGGATTGAAAAAGGGTACTATGCAACTGCAATAGATACCTGAATAGCTAAAAGTATGATCTATGCTTAAAAATTTCAAAATAAGCTAACTTGATTGGATCATCTTCTGAAGACAAAAGTAATTACATGAATAAAATTTGATATTAATCTTCCTGCCCAAATAAATTGAATCAGTAAGAAACTTGGTATGTAAAAAGACAGGTAAAGCTGTCATACATATATCAGGTAATTTTTCATTACAGGATCAATGCATGAGACAGTCACTCAGCTGACAGTGTTAATTGTATATGATGCAGTACCACATTTCTGAGAACTCGCAGAAATCCACATATATTTTAAATTTAAGCACCACAATCTCCAGCATATGAAAATGACGATCATGTAACCTTGACCAATCTTCCACAGATTTCTGCTCCCGCCCAACTGGTGAAAGAGAGTCTCCCGATTTTACTGCAACTCATAAACTTCATAGGCACTAAATGACAGGGATATGCTTGCTTTGTTGTATAATTTTGAAAAGTTCCTTGCTCATCTCTCTCAATGAAACTGGCTTCCGTATCACACCATCCATCCCACTACTAAGGCACTTATCCACACTTTCTCTATCTGTAGTGGCAGTCAAAGCAATAATCAAGGGACGGTTTCCTGATCTGAAGTTTTGTCGTATACGGAAGGCTACATCATATCCGTCCATCTGAGACATACAAACTTCTAGAAAGACCACTTGAAATGCTTTTCCAGACTGAAATAAAGCAATTAAGCACTGGTAACCTGAATCTGCACCAGTTGTTTCACAACCTAACTTTTCAAGCAATTGCAGTGTAACTGCACGATTAACATTGTTGTCATCTGCAACAAGAACTTTTAAACCTTTTAAAGAAGAATTATATATCTTCTCATCTTGAGACAACCAATGGCTATTTTCAGTTGGAGTCTGCAGTTGTAATCTAATTATAAAAATTATAACAGAGTGTTCACCTTGAGAATTGGACTCTATCAAAATATTTCCATGCATAAGCTGCAAAGCAATGAAAACATGGTTAATATCTCATCAAAGTTGAGAAGACTGTTAAAGATAAACAGCTAACAGGCATTTGTGTGCTCCTTTGTGTACTCTTGCCTGGAACTAAAACATGTCAGAAAACACTACAATGATACTCACACTAGGTCCTCCTTCAAAGACCCCTAATGCGGATAAGCTTTATTTTGAAACATTTCTATCTTGTTTTACGTTCATTTTTTAATTCACATTGTAAATATTAAGGCCAAATTTATTTTAAGGAATTGCAAAAATATTCATTTTCTTACAAATAAAATATCAAGGAAGACAATTACCTGAACATACTTTTTACACATGGCAAAGCCAAGGCCTCCTCCAGCTGTTTCTGGGGAATTGGTTTTGTCCTCCTGTACATTTTTCAGGAAGCTGGAGCGGGCAATTTTGTCACTTCCAGAGCTAGAGGTCCTGACTTCAAATCTTAAAAACGTATAACCTTCACAAAATGAAGGTCTCCATCTTCGATTGCTAGGGTCCCACCAACCTTCAGTTCTGTCTTCTTTGCAAATGCGAATTGATATTGTTCCTTCTTTGATTGAATTAACAGCACATCCACTCATATGTAGAATAATGCGTAGAATGCGTTTTTCATCTCCTATAACCCGGTCAGGCATAGCATCACCTATTTCAAGATTGAATAAGAGACCTCTGCTACTGGACATGTGCTTTATAAGTTGTGCTGCATCTTTCAACATTGAAGGTAGCCGGAAAGGATGCAACTGAAGAACCAGAGCAGAAGAATCATTTAATTGTGAGTAATCCATAACGTCATTTATGAGAGTAGAAAGAAGGCTACTACTTTTTGCTAGCATATTCACCATTGCCAGCTGTTCAGCATTGAGTCTAGCATCCTGTAAGATAGATGAAAGTGCTGATATAGTGTGCATGGGCGCCCTCATTTCACGGTTCATAGCCATTTGAAAGCAATGTCGTGCTTGACTTGCTCTCATTGCATCATGTCGTGCTTGCTGCAATGCTTTATTCTGCTCAACCAGTGGGCTCCTCATCTTCTGTGATTCTTCCAGAACAGCTGCATGAGAAAGGGCAACAGCAACTTGATCTGCCACAACCTCTACAATATCTAATTCTTGAGAGCTCCACTGTCTGTCATCCTCACATGGCAAGACCAGTACCAGTATTGCATATGATGCTTCTAAATATTCTGGTGTTCCACCCTTAAAATTTGATGCCTTTAACAAAGGCACCCTTATTGCTGCCATAGGCCCAGCCAATGACCAGTGAAGATTACTTGCTCTTCCCAAGGCAGAATCAGGTCCTAAGATGACTGGAACCTTACTACTGTTGATCCTCACCACCTCTGGATCGATCATTGGAACTGTTATTGAAGATTGTAAATGTCGCCGTTTCAGCTCATGAGTTAGCTCCATGAATGAACCATCTGCCTGTGGCATCCATATGGTGCAATTCTCCAAATTCAATGTCTTAGCTAAGGAAAAAAGAGTTGTGTTTAAGATTGTATGACGATCTAAAGACTTGCGGATTTCTTGAGTGAGCATATGAACATGCCAACTTGTTTCCTCCTTCCTTTTTACAATGTCTACCTCCCTATCAAGTTCCCTTGCCTTGTTTTTTAGAAAAAGCTCTCTTACCTTCACCCGTAGCAGTTCAGGAATCAAAGTTACAAGAGTTATGGCCGTAGCACAAGACACAAGTGCAGTTAAGAACTTAAAGATGGTCAATGTTAGCATTACGTGGAAAGAGTGACGATTATATGTCCAAATGTTGACAAAATGGGTTAACCCACAAAGCACAATGAATGCTCCAAATTGAACAATTACCCATCTGAAAGGAAAGACATTTGAGCAGCTCAAAAAGTACAAAAGTTCAAGAGGGATTGAGAAGTAAGCCAAGGCAATCAGAAAATCACTGACCATTTGACATTGAAATATGTTCTCATTATTCCACCATCCTTCTCCCTCGCAACTGCATCTGGATAAACCAGAGGTCCCATCCTCCACAGCCACTACAAGGGTATGGAGGAAAAATAGAACAGTTACAATTTCCCTCAGAGGGATCATTGCAACAATTCCAACCTACAAACATGCAAGAATGATAACATAGATAATCAGTTGCTTCTGGAATAAACAATTAAACATAAAATTGAACCCAAAAAAAAAAAACATAATTGCATCCAGGAAAAGCAGGGATGGAAAAATTCATATTGAATTCACAGAAAGAATGCCAAAATCTTTATATGCAACAGAATAGGCATATAACTGATTCATGAGAAGTTGCATTAGATCCAAATGACAAACCTCTCAAACTTCCTGGACTTAAATACAGACCTTTCCTCAATGTTTTTGCCAATAATAATTTCTTAAATGAGGAATATAACATGTGTTACTCTTTATGGGGCTTCTGTTCAGTTGCTCACCTGTTTATTATTCATCATCAAGTATTTTTTTTAAAGTTACAAACACCACTCACTCTTAAGTGAAGTTATTTTAAGTAAAACTCGGCTATAAATCAATTGTATAATGCATCAATATTCAATAGATCAGTGAATATTATTAGTATCAACCATCAAGTATTTAGTAAGGTTGCAAGATGACTTCTCACATTACAGTTCAAAAAGTAGATTCCATACAATTCTCTTTCCTAAAATTTAATTTAAAAGTTTAAAAGGTCATGTTTATACACGAATCAAGTGAATGGGGACCTATCAACTCCTTTCAATCCAACCCCACCCAGACAACATTGGTTTAAAGTGGGATCAAGATTCCCGACACCGAGGTGAGCATCCAAGATTGAGTTTACAATGTTCAACATCCAACTAAAACTACAACTAGGAATTCTCCTTAGACTAGCAAATATTTTTTGTTATATTGCTGGTCTTTGTAGAAGTTTTTGGCAACAAAACTTAAAGATAATATGGAGTGTTCGGTGGATATTTTGCAACCAACAGTTTTAAGGAACAATTGAGAAACAGTGATTCTAGCGAAAGGGTGCAAGACAAGTCTCTCCTAATAATAAGGGAAGGCTCCCCCTTTTATTGCTACTAAAATCAACAAAACACTTAACTACTTCTATTTACATTAAGCTAAAGCAGGGTGTGACATTTATCCTATTGTCTTATTTCAGAATTGGTGTTACCACTACAATACAATCTTTAATCGATGGTGTATTTCACTTACAAAGTATTTGTTGGACCAATAATTCTGATAAACAGAAGATTAGATGAAAAGCATAAAATTGCAATTGCATATGGTCAACTCACATGTAAAACAAAAAATTGCAATTGCATATGGTCACGTAACATATAAAGCATAGAATTACAATTGCAAGTAACCACATTACATAAGACTGTAATGTAATGTTGAATAAGTCAACAATAGGTACATAATTTTCCACCTTTTTCTCAAAACCTCTCTTCTATAAATACAAGAGGGCTCATTGTAAATGGACATCTTTTGGGCAGTGCAACAAAACTCTGCCAATTTGAGTGTGCAATTTAAAACTTTGTATTTAGATGTAAGGCAAATTACAATCAAGAAAAGAAACAGTTTGCTTTCAGACATCATGTTGATTCAAGTAGTCATGTGACGATATTTTCTAGAGTTGGTTTTGAATGTTGATCTATTATCTAGAATGGATTTGAACCCAACCTTACAGACTTTGAACTGCAAATTGTGGTATAAGTGTGGTTGTCGCTGCACCAAAAGCTTGACCTAAGATTGACAAATCAATGCCTGAAGGCTTATACAACCACTAGACTTATAGAATCCAAAGGAGGCAGTTAAACCTTTCCACGAATTCCGAGGGGAGCACTGACCATTTGTCAACAATCTTCCCCCCAACGTTAACCAAGGAAATTTGAACCTGTAACCAAGCTTTGATACCACTTGTTACAAGTGTGGTAGTCTTTGCGCAAAAGATCAACCTAAAATCGACCTCTCAACACTCGATACAACCACTAGACTTAATCCACAGGAGGCAATTAAACCATGTCTCTAATCCTGAGGGAGAGCTGACCATTTTGTCAACAAATTGTGTTTAAAGTTATAGTTAGATTTTCAAGTTTGATCTTGCTGCATTTGAGTTTCTTATAAAGTCTGAGATTAGCATACAACGCTTGCGCAAGGAAATAGTGTGTGAACTTCGTGCTGCTTCATTTTGTTTTTTTGTGTTTCATTCTTTATCACAAAATCTCATAAGGGGTCATGGAAAGAATTTGACATTTTGTTAACTTCTAAGATATTGAATGTTGCTGGTACACTGAAGGTCATTCTTACTCTAATCTTTTGTTTATCAAAATTATTGCTCCAATAAATACTTTGTAAGTGAAACATGCCATTGATTAAAGATTGTATTGTAATGATAACATCTATTCGATTGTATTGTAATGATAACATCTATCCTGATATAAGAGAATTAGGATGAATATGTCACCCTGATTTAGATTAGTGTAGATAGAAATAATTAAGTGTTTTGTTGATTCTAGTAGCAATAAGGAGGAGCCTTCACCTATAATTATAAGAGACTTGTCTCGCACACTGTGGCTGAAACCACTGTTTTGCAACTGTTCCTTGAAAGTTAAATTTGTCGGGTGCAAAATATCCACCCAACATAGAGAACGCTCTGATTGCTTTTGGTAACAACAGTTGAGACAAGGATGAAATATACTTTGAGTTTCATCATTGTATGGCCCATTAATAGATATTAGTGTCTGCAAATATTCAAAAATTCTACACAAGAATATCGCTGACAACAGTGTACATGTAGTTATCAGTTGCCAATGATCCAAATTGTTTTTCTTGATTATAACATATAGTCTTGTTCAAATTTCATTTAATACAACTGAGATCAAACTTACTGATATCTGCAACTCTTTGTTCGCAATTATATCAAGGATTTCCTCAAATCTTTTCATATCGGGTTATTAACTTATTAACGTTTATTTTGCTTTGCACAAGTAGTATATTGATATTCAGGAAATGCAGTGGCTTTCGTGTTTTTTCTGCATTGTGAGCCAATACTAAAAACATGAAACAATTCTAAGTGAGTGCATATCAAGTGACATTTCCTAAATTCAATCAAAACTTTCTTCAACAGATGCATGAGTACATTTATCGATTGTTGTCATTATATTCAAAGAGAATGCAATCTAGAGGTCAAAATTTAGTAGGAACTGTTAAAGAAATGTTGTAGATATAAGCAGTACCAAATACAGTCTTGATGACCCCAACATCTATGGGAGATCAACAATCCATGTCTTTTCTGATGCAAGGTCTAAAGATATAATGATACAAAACTTTGATTCACAACGAATGGTGAGAGTGATTAAAAAAAGAGGTGCAGCGACTGCATTATTATACAGCACTACAATTGTCTTTGTTGCAGTGGTCAATGTCAGAAACAGAAATTAATGTTAGAATAGATATAATAGCTTTTAATGTTATTATATTAACACAGCCAAAGACTACTGATTAGATGAAATAAATAAAAATTAATGGATTAGCAATATGATTAATGATTACTGTCCAAAAGGTGGCAAGATGCAATTTGAGTAATACTAACAAAAGTGCAATTAAGGGGAATGGTTGCAATTGGTGTAAGTAAAGGGATGCATCCGTTCTGAAGGGATAGATACAACCTTGGGAGGGACAGGACTCTTCTACCACAAAGAGGGAATATACATATTAAAGAACAATATTAAAGGAGTGTCATCGAACCAATCAGATCTCAAACACAGCAATCTCACTCACCATAGAGAATCTGAACACTGATACATATTATTATGAAGTATCAATGGGTCTCATTAAGAATCCTTTTTTTTTTTTTGATAGTAATGGGCCGAAGCCTAGATTATTTATTATTATTGTTATGATTAATTAATACTGTGTGTTAATGTCGAGTAGATTCAACCCCAAGACCTCCCCGATGAGAGGCTCACAATTTACTGTTGTGTTGTAGGCTCTTGCCTCTCATTAAGAATTCTTGCTTGTGAATAATGATCTTATTTATGGTTTCTTGCTTATGGATAGTGATTATATTTATGGTTTCTTATTCATGAATATGAAAAAAACATGCGATGATATGAAACTCTTACATGTTTGCTATAATCAATCATGGTAAGGTATAGTAAGGAATAGGAGGGAGAAACTGTTACGAGGTACTCTTCAAGTACACCACCTCATGGTCATGACAAGTTGTCCCATGAGGTCAAGGGGGCTGAAAGGAGTGCCCTGCCCTTGGGCTTAGAAAGGAAAAATGCTTCCGACACCTTATTGTAGTTTCCTCGAACCTTTACCTTGGTTGACCATTTTGTTAAGGGGCTCTAATCACAAAGAAGAGGAAAAGAATGGAAATGGAAGAGGGGAACAGTTATGAATTTCCTCCCTGGGTACACCCCCTCATATGGATGACAACATGATGGCCAAGAGGGATGATATCTGCTCTAGGGACTAGGGTAAAGGTCCAAGAATTATAAAAGGTTAGGGGATTCCTCACTAGGTACACCCCCCAAATGGATGGTAAGGAGCCACATGATGGGCAAGAGAGATGATTGTTTAATGCACTCTAACATGCCCCTTTATCCTAGCCCTCCTATGGCTGAGCTTCATCAATGAATTAAATATATTTTAAAATTAAATAATGTTCCTAACCTTGGTTGAAATGATCTATACTTATAAGTTTCTAACATCTCTATGAAAAAGATCTATTTTGTGGCTTATGTTTCAATGATTTCCTAACATGTAGCAGGATCTCAACCAGGTTTGTGATATTACTAATTCTATTCTACTTATTGCTCTATTTGGAATTTGTGATTTAGGGTAAAACTAGGGCATTTACAAAGGGGGACTTTTCAATCATGTTATACAAATGACTCTTAACAGCAACCTATTTCATATTACAATCACTTTGTGGCATTTACTGCTAAGATCTACAAAGCATAAACTAAATTCTACTTATTTCTTACCTCTTCTCTTGTATAATAATAAAGTTATTATTGCATATGCATATCCCTAACCTAAAGCGATGGAAATGGACTGTTCCAAAAGTATTTGAGACAATAAAAGGTGATTTCACTATGAATAGGGAAATCAACAAGTGATCCTACCATAAATAAAAATAACAATAATCTTTTAAGAATCTCGCTTTTCTAAGGATTTGTCTAGACCATCATGCATATATTTAAAATGTTTTTAACTTTTTCCAGATTTCAAAAAATGTTTCATAAAGTCTGAAGTCCAAGATAGAATTTCTGCATTAAATCCTTATGTGGCAGGTTTGGTTGTCATGTCTCCAACATAGGATACCTAAACAAATAACAGACAATTGTCTTACCCACAAGACATCACAATTTTCTGAAGAAACCTGCAATCCTAAATCTGCAATTATATAAGCCTTGATACACCGATGACAGGATGGAGCCCATTGATAAAGAAATCAATGTAATATGCAGATCCAGTGGGCTAAGACACAGCGACTGTCCCCCTGAAAAGATGTGATGCAGAAATAAATCATAAAATATTAAATTAATAGTGTGTTAGTGATTGTCTTCCAAATAGGTATGACTTGATCAAAGTAAATAAAGGATTCAATTTAGAAGAGGCGCAATTAGCAAAGAGAAGAGATAACTGCTGGAAGAGACATAACTCACCTATTCCAAAGGGGAGATATAAATATGTCAAAGGATAGACTCCAAGAAGGCATCAACCCAACAGCAGAAACAATCAAATAAACAGAAGAGGCAATCGTGTATACAGCAGACCGATCTATTTATAATCACTTAACTATTGCAGTGTGAAAGAATAAATATGCATATGCATATACAATTATATATAGATGAGAATACATATATTAATATAATTATACCTGGTTATATGCAGTTGATATATTTGAATCTTAATGTCTATGCATTTATCAATTTGGAAGTCTGCAATAATCGATCATGTTGAGGGAAGGAAAGAGGTGCAAGGAGGTGCGAACGGTAAAAGATCCCTCAATAGTTATGACATCTAAAGATGGTTAAGAACCATGGAGACAGGGAGGATAGGTCCTGCTCTTCCACCTAGGAATAAGGGTCATTTTAAGGGCACTCTATTGCAGCCTTCTCTAGCAATTTACATTGATAATTTGTGAAAGTGAACTAGAAGGGATTATTAATCATAAGAGGTAAGAGGTTGACATGATGGAGGAGAACGGCATACCAACTTCACCAGGTACATCATCTCATAAGGTCCTGCTGTTCAGCCTAGGGTAGAGGATACTTCGGGCACCTCATCATGTCTTCCATCATAACTCACGTTATGGTTCAACTCCTACATAATCACTGAGATTTGTTGTGTAGATTGATATATATTTCTCAACCCCAGATTTGAATGTACTCCATGAGTTATGTCTACATTATTATCTAATCTGGTTGCAGGTTTCCAAAACAGGCTTATCTCATCTTATTCTTAAATGAGGATTACATCTCTAGCTACATTTTGCTGTTTCTTTCATTTTGGATTTGTGGATTTGGGACAAAATATAAAGGTGATCCAAGAAAGGGCAATTACATTGGTCCACATTTGCAGAACAAGTTTTCACCACTGATTACCAGGTATTCTGCTTGATGCCATTTCACAATTGATTTCCAACAAAATCATTTTTTTTTTTGAAGATTAAAGAACATTGAAGTCCTTATGACATTCTTAGAGATTCTCTCTGTTTAAAGGTTTTTGAATAAGAGAAATCCAGTAGTTATGATATCAAGTACATCTCAAAAAACGTATCAGTAATACTAATATTACCATATTTCCCATGAAATACAGGTGTTTGAAGTCGAAATTAACATTAATAGTTATCCAGTGTTTTCTGTGAACTCCATTTTGTGAAGTTGTAGCTTCTCCATTTCCGAAGTTGGATTTTTCATTATGTTCTCACCTGTTTTGAAATTCAGAATAAATTCTGTATCAAGGTCTCTAAGAGAATTATTTATTTTATGTATCCAACCATCACCAACCCCAAGATGTGGTCAATAACATGGTAATAATTTCACATTAAGTTTTTTTGTCAGTGCCAGTGACCTCCCCCGCATGCTTATTTCACCATCAGTATTCTATGTAAACTAAATACAGTTAACCTTCCAACGTAATTCCTAGTCCTCTCAACCATTTTGATCTCTAATGTAGTTTACACAGCCACATCAGATTTTAAAAGTTACCTGAAGCTGCTTTATGTCTAACCGCAACAGATAAAGAGTGTATCCTCTGCTATCATTGCTACTCACAACTGATATTTTTTCTTCAGGTTCCGTTGTAGCTTCTCATTGAGAGAAGGTTGCTGTGACAGGATTTCATTTTTTGCAGTAAATATCCCGCTGTTGCCTCTGGTAGGAGTTTGGGTCGTATTTCAGCTTCACTGTGACTGTCATCCTCCAAAACCAAGTACTAATAATAGACTTGGTAGCCCACGACCTCAACTATAAAACTAATCAACGATGTTCCTCCTTGTTCGGGTTCCTCCCTGTTGCTCCTCATCCCATATCCTCAAGGAATTAATCCAATGGGGCATCAGCAACAGATTCTACTATCGTTTGCCTCAAAATGCCAGATTTCTATGGTTAAATGTTTGAAACTGGAAACCCACTTCTTGAATGATTTGCAAGTTGCGTGTGTTAAGCATTCACCCTCAGCCCGGATCAAATTCTCCATGAAATTCGGAGTTGTATTAATTATAGCTCCATATTCATACCTAGCAAGGATCAAATTCTCCACAAAATTCGGAGTTGCATTGTTTAAAGCCTCTATTCGTCCTTTGCCAGAATCAAAATCTCCATCTATTTCGAAGTTCTGTTGAAGCGGGATTACCTCTCATTTATTTGAAAATAATGGTATGGATCCGATTTATGATACTGCCTTCCAAGAAAAAAAACAATTTGAATTCCCTCAGAGTTGTCCATCCTACTCCTATACAAGGATCGTATCATATTGCCTAGAATTAATAACTAGTTGACCATAGGAAAGATTTATAGACAATAAAATCCTATACTATTAAAAACCAATGTCCCATATTTAGCTGAACGTAAATTTTCATTTACAAATAACCACAAATAAAACATATACAAAAGAACTGATCGATTTTTTTCTCTACATTTATGTATTGATATCCAAATTTTCCAACAGCCCTATAAGATTTCCTCTGCCTTTTCTGGCACACAATTTACAAATAACCACAAATAATACATATACAAAAGAACTGATCGATTTTTTTCTCTACATTTATGTATTGATATCCAAATTTTCCAACACCCCTATAAGATTTCCCCTGCCCTCTCTGGCACACAATCATCTTTGCTTCAATACACCAATCAATTGTTTTATATTTGGGTACTTCCTAAACCTTGAACCAATACAAAAACAAAAAGAGAAAGGGGTAAAAAAATATGGTGGCCGACTTACTTCAGAATTCTTGTGGGTGAGAATAGTATGGCATCCAGAAGCCTCAAAATCCCATAGAAAGGCATCAAGTTCAGTCAGCTTGGATCACGGCATTTACCTCCTCTGACATATAATAAAAACCCACGTATTCACTCGCAATAATAACGACACCCACTTGTTCAAAAAGCAAATTTAAATTAAGAACGCTGGATCTTGATCCAATCCATGACCTCTGCAAAAGAAAATTTTGTCTCTGCTTTGATCCAATCCATGGCAGACCAGGGCCGCGTCAGTGAGCCCGACATGAATAAGAGTTTTAGCTATTGGAAGAGAAATTGCCATTTCGCCATCTGGATTCTGGTCTGAAATTTTTAAAAATCAAAATGCAATGCTGGGAAACGCGAGTTTGGAGAATTTGAGTTGGGTTTTACATTGGATTACTTTCCTTCTTGTCATCAGAGCTGAAGTGCAGTCGCCCATAGGTGGATGAATACAAGGCGGTCTTGACAACCCACAGAACGGAAATGTTGAATCCCAAGCCATTGCCCCCACCTCTTCCGTCAACATGAACTACTGTGTGTACTCATGAATACATACATTCATGCATTGTTGCAGTCCTATTCCTCCTATGGTAGTCAAATAATATTAAAAGGTGTCGTGAAAGGCATTGTTTTCTTTGTGCATGCACCTAGTTCCTGCTTTGAATTATACGGACACTTAACTTTAAAAAGTCTCATTTACCCCACTTGCTTTGCCAGCCTTTTCGTTTATCATGGGTAATCATAGAAACCTTGATTTGAAAGGCTTGTTAGTTAGTTAAACCTCATTCAGGCTTTGAACCGTTGCTGTGTTTTAATACTAAGAGAACTTTGATTATTGGTTTAAATAATGTATGCTTATAATAATAAAATATATGCTTGAAGTTTTTATTTAATAATTAGAGTGCAACTATTTTGTTTTTATTAGTGACTGCCGTAAAGGCCGGAGAATAAAGTTTTCAACCTCTTGTATGATATTAGTTCATTGATTGAAAATAGTGCTTAATCTAATTACGACTATAGTTTGTAAGATTTAATAAAATTATTTGACTTCATAAATAAAAATTAATCTTTTTTGATTGGTGGTTATTATTTTCACCCGTGATCTTTTTTCTTTTTTTTGTATAAATATTACACAAAATTCTGAAGATGACAATTGTAATTTTAGCAAGAGTACATGTCCACAATTGCAATTTTCCAAACAGGCTAGGGTAAAACTTGTTTTCCAAACATCCCTTGCATGCAATGACGTGTAGACTTTTTAAAGAATCTGATATTTAAATCTTTGTGTGCCATCCCAAAAAAGTTAGCATGCGGCAACATTATAAGATGAAAAAATTGAACAAAACATCACTTCCTCTCTCTGGTCAACTGAGATTGAGTGCTCTTTAAGGTAAGAAATATTTCCTTTTCATTAGAGATTCTAACACTATGTGAGTATTGGAAAATAGTATAATTCTTCTTGTAGGCTAAGAAAATTATTTCTGTAGACCTACTTTCTATGGAGTAGTTACTTGGGCGTAGTTAGAGAACTATGTATCCGCTTTGCTTTTACTCTCGTTCTACAAATTAGTATCAGTGTTCCCTTAAATAAGGTTGAAGCCTAATTCCCTTTACCAATTTGCCCTTCAAGTTTTTATTTAGACATTGTGCAATTTAAACTTTGTTCGAATTGAAATGGTTTGTTTATATTCTGAAGTTGCATATAAATTAGTACATATTGACACATCCTTACCTCAAAAAAATATGCATTTCAATAATTTACAAAAATGAGATCAAAGAAAAAAGAATCATTGATTGTTTGGTAGAATGTGCCAAACAGAAGGTGGTTAAGGCTTAGCACTTAATATCTTTGTATCCCTATCTTTACTATGTTTATCTACTTTTTGAATTTTTATGTTCTCAACCAGTTGACCTAGAAATTTAAATATTTTAAACATTTATGTGTGCGCTGGTTATAGAGGAATTTAATTTACTTTGCCACCAGAATTCTAGAGGTGATGTAGAGAATTGAAATGGTCCCTTTTTATTACGCACTTTGTAAAAAGCAAAAAAAAAATCTTTTTGTTATTTTGAAAAATGATGATAGATATTTTGGAAAATCAATGTTCAAAAAATGTGACCTCCAACAAAATGTCAATTGGAAAAAAAAATATTTTAATTCAAAAGCTACAAGAGAGTTTGAGTAGCCATAGTAAAATAAAAATTAAATTTACTTTTTAGAAAAATGAAAAAAATATTAATATTGTTTTTTTCTTTGACCTTGAGGCAGATGGATTCATTAAAGATTTTTCCAAATAAAATATTTACAAAATTTATTCCAAAAATTAAAATATTACTCTAAGCAAGTACAATTATATATTACTATATTTTCCCTTCTACCATTCAAATGTGCATCAGTTTTCGTCTCCGTGAACCACACGGCAAAGGTTCAACACTTTAAATTGATAAATCTATCATGCTCTTCATCTCTGCTGATCGCAATTTGTAGTTGCCTTGGAGTTATGTGTTTGACATCCATAGCTTTACTTGCATTTTTTGCCAATTTTAGAATCTTTGTAGTGATATACTCCATGAATATACTGTTGTTGTTTTAACAAGTATGATATAGTTGAACATTGAATTGGCTCAAATAACAAGTGAAATAATTTCTTTAGTTACTAGTAGTCTCAAAGCATATACTTGGCTTGTGGTGCTTGTCTTCTTCCATTGATAATGATCTCAATTAATTTTGCATCAAACCATGGCTTTTCAAAATGGTTTGGTTTCATCCATTACAAGTCGCAGTTTTAGCAAACAATGGTTTCGAAGCCAGTTAGGGTGTTACTGATATGGTGCCCATGGAACCCTGCCACATACCTCGTTGCCCTAGTTATATATAAGGAACTCAAAATCCTTTTGACCCCAATTTGGAGTAGGATTATTAGTCCCTACCACTAGGCCCGAGACTATAATTTTCATCTTCTTTGATTATTAATTTACCTTTTCAAAATTATGGCTATTATGAGCTATTCTATAGTCTTCCTAAATTTACTTATTAAAATGATTTTTCTACATTTCTATTTCCTTTTTCCTATTGGGCAGCTTCATTTTTCTTAGTGATCTTTCTATTTTTTTGCTCTTTAAAATTAACAAGAAAATCTTTGTTGTGTCATCGATTTTTTCACAGGACATATGGCTTCTACGAGTCCTTTTTTACAATTATCAAAACACGTGTAATAGCAATAGAGTAACAAAACTTGTTTAATAGACATTGTTTGCATGTAATAAGGTGTAGGTTATTTGAAGAGTTTGGTACATTGTAGATAGTGTGTTTTTTTAGATTGGAACAATTTCATTTATTTGTTTTCGAAGAACAGTTTTATGTTGTCTAAATTCCAAAGTTTACGTGTTAAAAGAAATTGTCAATTATGAGAAGTTTAAAAGATATTTTAATTCTTGATGCAGGTCAAAACAATATTTAGTGAAGGTAACTTTTTGTGGATTAGTGGTATGCGCATCATGACAAGTACTAACTTTACTGTTGGCAACTTTTTCCAATGCAATGGTTAGAGTGGTGAGGCCTTGTTGTTGCAGTCGTATTCACTCCATGAGAACAAATGGACAATATTATGGTCTTCGCTCCTAATTTTTTTGAAATATTTTTTACATGTGATGCTCTTCTTCCAATTAGCGAGCTTTTTTTTCAATGGAAAAGGCTCTAAATTTGGCAGGATTCATGAGATTCAAGTGAGATTTTTCTATTTCCACAATAGAAGTAGCTTTAATTTTTTACAACCTTATAACAAACTGCTCTTGTGTTCATCTCTTGGCTTGGTAATATCTTTGATCTGGCATTCTAGATAATGAATGTAATTAATTGCAACTAGCACTTGGTCTGACAGTGTTTGCTTTGCCTGAAAAAAAAAATCCAAAAAAAGAAAAAAAGAAAACCCTCCATAGCCCCTCTTCTATTCGTGACATAGATGATGTGAAGATAATCATACCTTGCTACTTTCTTCGGAGGTAAAGTTCTCAATATTGAACTCGAAGAATTTGTGTCTTTTCATGTTGCCTTTTAGTCATTTTGTGAGCACATAGCTTGATGCGGCATTGGTTTCTTCCCTTTGCACTGAATTGACAGGCCCAAAATTACCAAATTCCTAAGGATAGCATTAGGGTTACTTGATGTTGATTTATTTTGATATCGAGGTCTATGATTAACCACATGTAATGCCCTTCACCTCAGTGTGTATGCTTCATTTCTAATACGAGAGGCATTCTATCTCCAGTGCTCTTTTTATCATTGAAGAGTATCTATTTCTTTTCCTATTTACAATTTAGACTCACATTATTTAAATTATTTCTCCCAACTCAAGGTTCTTATCCTCAATTTAGAGTAGTTGTATCAATTGCAAATAGATCATAACAAAACAATATGCTTTGATTGAGGTGTGTAATATCCTAGATGAAATTATTTTATATCATTTTATTTATACATAATGATGAATACAAAATTAAAATCACTAATTATACAACTCTATTTGGGTTAAATGTATGTCAAGTTGGGTAGCTAGATTCTAAAATAAATTTGTCTTAATGTCATCGAAAATCTCTTTGACACTTTTGAATATCACGAGACAATTTCTAGGTCCACCATTAAACTTCTGATTTATTTAAACCCTTAAACATTTAATGAATTACATACTTGAATACACATTTCCCTTAATTTGTTTTTGATATTTTATGATTTTTTGAAATTTATCCAAGTTGACGTTGTATATCATGCTATGTATTTGTATTGTTGTTGCTTCACATTGTATATATATATATATATTCCATTTCTAGATTTGGGTAATAATTGCTACAATAATAACAACAATTATAGGGAAGGTCCGACATTACTACAAATTTGGATTTATATCTCAACACACAATGATAAAGAATCTTGAGCAAGTTATCATTGTGGTTTTGAAAACTGTTCAAAAACCCTATCCCCGTGCGTGATGGGAATATATCAATGCTATTGTTCACCTCTCAAAAGATCTTTGTCAAATTTTGCAATGGGAATATCATTAATGGGTTCTACCTGCACTGGCTAGAGCATAGGATAATTTTTAGAACCCCAAAGTGCAAGTCAAATCAAGCAATATTTAGATTAATTGATGCATATCTATATATCAAAGCATAATAGATTAATATGATACTAGTGGTGCCCTAAATAGATAATTACTACCTAAAGTTAGCTTGTCTATATTTCACTGAAACTGTGAAGCATCACTATGTTGGTATATCCATAATAGTTTGGAAATAATTGAATTTTGGCATATATATGTTTTGATCTATCTATGATTGATATGGTCCCTTATTAATTGATATATAACTTTATTTCTATAAAATTCACTTTGAGCTTGTAGTAGCCATAGAAATAATTTGGGATTATGCACGAGATAATGAAAAATGATTATAAATGCTTATTTCTTATTTTTCTTTGTAAATTGGTGGAAAATAGGTGTCAATAAAGTTTTTGTAGATTTGTGAGACATCAACCTAAGGTATGTTCTAATCTTGACTATATTGTGGCATGTGGCATTTGTTCATTAGTTTTTACTTTCAAGTCATTGAGAAAAAAATATTTGTAATGGAAGGTTTACTTGTAGTAATTCAAATCCAATAACTGACGTGACATCAAAAGTTAATTTAACAGAGGACACAAAATTATGCATTAGCTTCAATCATTACCATAAACCAAACGAGTGTCTTTGTATGATATGATGGTATGTTTTTCTTTATTATCGATATCTCAATTTATTTAATTATAATCCTTTTGTTAGACAAGTTATCTCTCCAATTTATGTTCGGCGCAACATAGGATTTATGAGATCAACTGTGAGAATGAACTTTTTCTTGGGATGGAGACAATCAAATTTAAATATTCTTTCAAATAAAATGTTGTAAAATGATACTGAAATAGTATATTGTCCAAACATATTTTCCCCTCGGAATTGATTTCTTGGCTGGTGAAACACTAGATTTTCTAAATCATAGTTTGTTAATTGCTTGTAAAATGCTACATAAGAATTTAGAATGTTGATTATTATAATAAAATTTTCATGTGAGAAATTCAAATCTTGAGTAGTTTAAGGAAGTAAAATTTAATCACTTATCTAGAGACATTAAAATTTAATCTTATTTGTTTTATGTTCATATGATATGTTATTTTTTTTGCCAACTGCATCAACAACCAATCATTTAAGATTTCTCATTATCATTAGCTTTCCAATTATTTGTAGTGCTTAATTTAAGTGAACATTGCACCTCCCTATCCATAAAGAGTAAAAACCCTAGAATTATTTCTACTTCTATTTTCCAAATTCAAACGCCAACTCAAGAAAGGGTTATGGATTTTTGCACTTTGAACTAGAACAAGTGCCAATTAGAACAATGGAAGTTGTTAATGGAACTGAAATATAGGGAGGGAAAATGTAAATAGATTCTACCAATTTGAATCTGACCATTTAAAATGGATCTTATGTTAATTGAAACATATTGGGTTTAGTTTGAACATGTTATAAAAGTTATACTCGATCTTTTATCCTCATTCTATCTTTCTTGAGAGGTGGATTGAAGGATTTAAGGAATTTGTCACACAAGCAAAAATCTTAGATTGAGCTTAAATAGTTTGTGATGCAACCATTGGTTGGTTTATCGGACATTCTTCCACATTTAATTTGATCCACTAGCTGGCTAGATATTTTATCATGTTGCCTTATTCTTGACTACATTTTCTAAAACATTTGAGAACTGTTTCAAGACATTTAAGTGCAAGCCTTTGCTATAGCAATTCAAACTAAAGATTTACTTCTTCAGATTGTTTTCATTTGTATTTCAATTCATTTATGGAACTATTTTAAATCACCCATATATTGAAAGACTAGATGCTAGCAAGATGACAACTTCATATGTCAACAATCAAGAGTTTGAGTTTTAGGTTAGGTTGAAGTTTCAATTTGGGTTGTTACGAATTGTGGAAATCAAAATATACTTTTGTTACGAAAAAGAACTAGACCAGTTTTTAAAAATGTACACTTCTTCCTATTATGTTACCTTAGGTAGGGACTCAAGCTACACACAACCCTTGTTTTAAAAAACATTCTTGTATAGCGTGGTGGTTAAGTGGTGGTGGTGGTGGTGTGGTGGTGGTCATTAAGGCTTGAAAAGTCTCTATCAATCCAACATGCTTACAAGATTGACACTTACTATTAATGTGAAGGGATTTAGCTTATGTTATTTTGTATTGAATTTGTGTCATTAATGAGTTTTATATTCACAATTTTGGACTATTGTGAATTCATGTGGCTAATGAGGTCTCCCAATTGTGGCCTCACCTAATTATGGATGTTAGGATTAGAAAACATATATCTAGTTGTTGAATATAGATTCAATCAATAAACTAGAGAAATAAAATACACAAAAAATGAAGCAAGAAGACACATAGAATTTAATGTGGCTCACTCAAACATGAGCTACATATACCAAATAGAGATTCAAATATTATAATCCACAAATCAAATCTAATACAATGGACAATCCCTTGCAACTCAATATTGCTACAAAATACTACAAGTTCTCGTATGAAAACCCTAACACTAGGCCATTTTATCAAACTTATATTAGTCACAAAAATGAGGTTAGAATGTATTAGTCAATAACAAAATTAACACCGAATACCTTTATAAAGTAATAAAAATTGTCCATTGACCTTGTCTTGGGGGCATTACCCCCAAACCCTTGTTGACCAATTTGGGGGGAAATTGTGCTAATAAAAGTTTGAAAAAATTAACCTTTGAGTATAATTAGACTACATATAACTACCAATTAAAAATATGTCCCCAATAAAAAAGAGCATTATATTCAACAAATCAACTATGTTGTATTTTTCTAATTTGGACATGAACTATCCAAATCTTAATTTAAACTAAAGAAATGATATTTAAAATTTTATAATAAAAAGCACTAAAGTTTTCATTAAAAAAATGAAAGAAAAAAAATCATGTACAAAGATATATATTCAAGAAATTATTTCATATTATTTTCCTTATTAGAATTTTTTCCATATGAGCTAAATGAGATTGAAACTTTATAATAATAATAAAAACTTGATTTTGTGATATTAAGCTGCAATTACATTGTTATTTAAAAGATTCAGATCAAAATAACAAGAACCAAGTTATAAATTTTCTTCAATACACAAATTAATTGTACATACAATTGAACATAACAAGGAGCTCATTTTGCATGAATAAATGAGCTGTAATAGACCAATTAAAATTCATTTTTACTTATTTATTAATTTTTAACTTTATAATTTTTCTATATTAGTTTTGTGTTTTTAATTGATTGATAAAATTGATGTCTTAAGATATGATTTTTATTCTTGAACTTAATTTTTAATTGTATTTATTAATTTTCTAATCACATATTATCTAAACTTATGATATATTTTTATATATAATATTAGAATATAATATATTATAAAATGATATAAAATATTACAATATAATATAATATATCATATAATAATTAGAAGCATGAAAAGATAAGGTAGGTATGATTTCTTTTGGACAAAGTATTAACTATAAGTTGAAGGTTGACTCCCGTGTTTATAACCTCACATGATAATGTTGGATAATTAAAAAAAAATCAATTAGAATGAAATCAAAGTAAGACAATGGCAATTTACCTTAAATAAAATTATATATCTATCATACTTTAAAATATCTAGATAATTATATATATTTTATTTATTTTATATCTTCCAAACATTTATAAGTAGCATATTTAAACCCTATATAGAAGTGTTCTCAAATGGTAGAATGATTTTATTGGTTTGCTATTTAGATCATTTCATTCTCTCTCCCTAAAACAAAGGTTGAAAAAACGTGTATGTTAAGTCAAGTCCCTTATAATTATATTTAAACATGTAGGAATGAAGATATGATTGATAAAATAATTATTTATGAATGTGTAGGTTAAGGGAAGTATTTGCATATGAGCTAAAAGTATTGCATAGAAAGCGGAATTGTTAATAAAGGTAAAGATACCTCTCACTTTCTGTTTGCTATGTTGCTTTATATTCCAACATACTACATTGAGAATCCAAATGGGTCGTCCTCCGAAACTTCTTCATGGTATAGTTAGGTTTTGAATTTATGTTTTTCACTTTTAGATTTTTTGTTTTTGTGTGGTGTTGCCCATTTCTTGTTCTGTACTATAATAATTTCTTAATCTATATTATAATACTTTCTTGTTTATTATCATGATTGCACAATAACCTAAATATCATGCATGTCTCCATCTAATTAATATTTAATTTCACCCATTGGAAATTATGTCTTTTTATGGATAAATGTTTCTCCTTATACACTGAACTTGGTAATGATGATGTACTAAACAATATTTTAATTATGATGTTGACAGATGGAATCAACTAGGTGACCCCATTTTAATATTACATTATTTGTTTGTGGTTATGTTAGATGTATTTAATTAGATTTTTTAGTTTTTTACTAGGAATTATATGTTTTTAAAAGGATTTTTTAACATTTTAGATTATTTAAATCATGTATGACATATTAGTCTTATTAATTATTCTATGGTTGTTGGGTAATATATTTTTAATTAAAATATTAAACTATGAAAGTAAGTACAATTGGATGGGGTATTTAGGTTTGTGATCAAGGTGATGTTGACAAATTAAGAAGTGGTGATTGACTTAACATGCTTTGGGATTAAAATAATTGGTTTATTCTATCTAAGGTTAAGTTAAAGTACTAGGGTTGAACGTATATTTGAAAAGATGTTATAGACTTTAGAAGTAACTTAGTAATTTTCGTGAGATTAAATTCAAGTGTCATGATTGCATATATATATTGTGTATTTTACATCCTTCAAAATGTATTCTAAAAAAATAAAGTACAAAAAATCTAGTGAAACAAGGTTTAATAAATAGTCAATTCTTTCTTTAAAAAATCCTCTAGCTTGATGGTTTAAGAAATTACAATAGAGAAACATCTAGAACCTTGAACACCATGAATCTTCATATGCATTGGCATGCAAGCAACATGTGATTTCATACTAGTACATGAAACCCACATACATGCACAAGAAAGCATATGAAAAGCATGAATATGAGCTTTGATACCAAATGAAAGGGGAAGATGAACCCAAAATGCTAACATGTGTGAAAGAGCTTTGCACAACATTATGGCATGCATTGATATGCAAATGTATCGAGATATTTTCTTGAAATAGGCACAAAACTAAATAGGAAACAACATGGGTGTGTATATTAAACAATTATATCTCACTTACACTTTGAGGCATGTATCAATCCTAAAATGAGATGTATTACAAATTATGTACACAACACACACACACACACACACACACACACACACACACACACACATATATATATATATAGATAGATAGATAGATAGATAGATAGATAGATAGATAGATAGAAATGGAACTAGACAATATGACATTGTGTACATGTTTTTACTTTATTATTTAATCTCTACTAGGACATCTAAAATAAAGGAAAATCCTACCATGATTATCTTTTGTGACACAAGTAGGAACAAATATAACTTGAATCCATTACTACCACCATATTAGGATGAGAAAGATCAAAATAGGGGCACACAAATTTCACCTATAAGTAAAGTGATATAGATATTTCTCACTAGATTGTTAGGGGATGGCATGACACATAAAATGAGGAGCTTTCCATGTGCTTGACAAAGAACGATGAGTTGAAAAAGTCTTTTAAGAACTAGTATGCACCATCAATATATCTTATTTTTTTCTCTTAAATATGATTTCACTAACTTGATGCAAGAACATACTACTAATCCATTAAAATAGAAACATAGTTAGTTTCTCTTCTTTAGAGGAAAGATAATGTAGTTAGAAAATCTAAAAATATTTTAAAAGTGTTATTGCATGTAAATCAACACTTCAAGGACATGGAAAAAGATGAACAAACTAAAGATAGATAGGAGTGAAGGAGCAACTCAATGTCGAGTCGTGTTGGCTAGCCTAAGTGACACATAGCTATTTGTTCAAGGGCCCTATTGGTAAAGTGGTTCAAACCTGTGAATCTTGAGAGCGTGAACTTGAACAAATTGCACAGAAATCTTAAAAAGGTCTTGAAACAATAACATATATCTATTAACCATGACAAATCATCAAACTAAATCCAAAAAATCTTAACACATTTTCCATTAACATACATGATTGTCAATCATTATACCTTAAGGAAGAAAAAAATCACTCCATATTACATCCATTAACTATACTAACACAAACATCTTAAAACATTCCTAGACAGAGGAAAATGTGAAATGAAAGCGATACCATTCATTGACAAACAAGCATGCTCATGAAAGCTAACCTTTTCAGTGTTCTTTGCATTGATCATTAATAATATACTAGTAATCATTGGTTCTTCACATACAATCTCCAAGTGAGTAAAGATTCATGCTAGCTCTAGGATGAAATGCAAGAATTAAAAAACTATTATATTATATGTGTAAGGTACCCCCAAAATCATCAATTTTGTAGACCCTAACAATGAACAAAATTATTATATTTTCCTTGCAATCCAAATCATAAGAAAGAGAGGGAAAGAGGGAAGAAGATAATCATAAATTTTGATTATCGAGGAAGAAGTTAGTGTGCAGTTCTTCTTACATACCATGCACTTTTCTTGGGACCCATATCTCTACCTTCAATATTGGATCAATGGTCAATTATTTTGTTAAATAATTGTAACTTGTCTTCAATGTAAAAAGTGTTGGTATAACTAACCAAATGCCTAAGGACAGACCAGTAGAGTATGTGTAGAGTAGACCATTTTGTTGCTCTCTTTTGATATATTGATTTTGTCAATACTTTTTACTTTTGAGAAATCCATTTGAAGACTAGTAACTTTTACATCGTTATGATTTATTACATTTCCTAGTGGATTATTATCTCTAGCCAGGGACATAATACGTTGGAAATATACTATTAGTAGATCCTTGACATTCAAAAATTGCATCACTTTTCAAAGTCTTCATAATTTGCTCATTTCTTTTGCTTATCTGATCAAACTTTGATGCAAACTCCTTTAAACTAAAATATGGGTTTGCTAACACAATTAAGTGTTTGAAAAGTGAATTATTAGTTGTATTGTTGTATGCTCCTCCAACTCTAGTTAAATTTACTCCACCTACAATTGTATTTTGAGGATTGCCAACATACTAAAGATGGTCCATTCCAAATCCTGGCATTTTAGGACTATTTCAAGGTTTTGTACATAAGCTATTGGTACATACATTGGTGAAGTAACCGCTAACATTGCTTGTGTTGTAATTGTCATAACATTTTGCTTTCTTGCACAAGGTTCATCCATGCTAGTGCCAATGCTAGTGCCAGTGCCAGTGGGATCAACTACAACTGGATTTGAAGATTTAACAAATATTGTGTTGGGATGACCTTCAAAAGTAGAAGTATAATATTTTTTGCCCTCTCTAGATGAATCATCTTCAATCTCATCAAAGAGTCCAATGATTGGTTTACTTCCTCTTTTGGGTGGGTTTGGTATTGGAACTGGATTCCAAATCCCTTCACCACTTGCACCAATGGGCCCTATACCTACATAACCCATTTTTGCATCATAGTTGCCTTTTTATTATATTTTTGTTTAATAGAATCACTCATTTGAAGATCAACAATATCCCTGCCCTTGGTTAACATAGAATCTTGAATAACTTGAATGTCTCCATCAATTTTGAGGTCCTTCTGTATCACTGTCACTGCAACTTTCAAAATTCATATAGTATAGTTGGATGCTCTTTATTCTAATAATTGTTGAAAAAATTCATCCTCCTCAATTTCCTTAAAACCTGCTGAGGTCTTTGGTTCACCCAAATTTTTCCTCATTTTCCAAAAATCAGTCATCTTGGTTTGACACTATAATTTAGATTTGCATGCCTCTTTAATTGCTTTCGACATAGAACTCTTAGAAGGTTGAGATGCTTTCTCGTAGAAATTTAAGTATGTAATAGGCTTTGATTTGTGTGACTCTGATATGTGCAATGTCATAATTTGGGATGACAATTCTTGCATTGAAATATTATTCTTTGTTGCATGTTTCTCCATCTCTTTCTTAATCTCATCCCACAAATCCATGTTTTCAAACTTTTCTATCAATGACATCTCTTGATGTTGATATTTTCTTGCAGAGTTCCCATTGGCAATAAGTCTTGTTTTTATTATGTTCAGTGGACCATAATTCCAGTACTGACAAAATCAAAGCAAAATTTTTTTACCAATTCATTTGCCACTTTGAAAGTCTTCCTCTCAAATGTGAGTCCTCCAATTGCAAAAGACAAGGAAATATCATTTTATTTTGCTGTCTAGTGAAAAGTTCATCTACGCTCTCCATCTGTCATACATATTCTAGTGCAAAAAAACTTTCTGTAACATGCATTGGAAGTTTGTACGGTTCAACCGCTAAATGGTAAAACCTTAAGATAGTGTACTCTTCCATGAAGAACTAGTCGGCTAATTGAATTTGACTTCCCAGTTGAATGCAATCTTTACAAGACACAAGCAATCTAGGCATTGAAAAGTGCTTATGATTTTTTGGTAAATAAACGCCAAAAAGAAGGCTACAAAATGGTTGTAGTTATTATTGTTAGCAGTCATCCTCATCTTATGTGTCCACTCATATATTGGACTTGGAGTCTTTGATTTCTTCTAGGTTTTCTCATCAAACTTATAGACCTTAATATCAACTTTGTTGTTCTCTATCTCAAATATTGGGTGATGCTTTGCTAAAAGAAGGTAGCACAAGTAACTTGTGAACCTAAATGTCTTCATATTGCCTATATTTGTACTTTATTTAATCATTAGTAATTGTTCTTGCATAGATTCAACAATATGTTGAATAAAATTATATCTTCTACCTTCTCAACTGATTGACCTCGACAATGGATACAATAAATCATTTCAAGAGCACTAGCCCCCACTTCCTTGTTATTGTCCAATCCCAGACAAAATGATAACAAAGAAATAGTATTCTGAACCTATGGCACAAAAATATCATACTAATAAGGAGGCTTATGGTCTATGTCTAGTGTAACAGTAACACTTCAATGATTAGTAGATGACTATGAGTTTATTAAACCCTTAACATATGAATCTTGAAAAACTCTATCTAGTTTTTCATAAGCCTATGCTAGTTTATCCAAATCAATGTGCTCGTTAAAGCTTTCTGGTTTAAACCCTAGCCATAGGTCTAATAGAGTGAAAAATTCACTCTTAGTTATGGATAAAATTTTCTCTTGAGTGTTTTGGTTTACAATTGCTTTTCTATTTTCATCATAATTCTGAGTGCATAGTATTACAATTTTAGGGCAAGGGAATACTTCGGGTACAACAAGGTTTGCTAATCCAGTAACCAAAGTAGCTAGTTTATTTGTATGTGCATGAATACTTTTGTTATATTTGTAATAATTTCTCCCCTTTTGTGGATCTTTCCACTTATTAAACAATGAATGTCTAATTCTAATGATTCCCAAATCTCCATGGATATCAAGATAAAAAAATATCATGACATTCATCAGTGAAACCTAGGGTTTGTAGCACTTAACTGAGTTCTATAATATTTTTCTTTTCCTTTATGCTTGCACTTGTACTGGAGGTTTTTTACTTTGTTTTGCCTATGCCTACAACTGGTTATTACACAAAATTCTTCTTCAAGCCCTATTTAAAAAAATTGTAAAGTGTAAACCTAAAACAATAATAATCAAGATTTCTATTGCTGCAAATTGTACTACAAAAGAATTTAAAAAATTTAAATACCCGGAATCGAGATTCGAGATTCAATAATACTGGTGCTAGTAGTTACTCAAATAATTAGTGTTGCCCTATGATACTCAAGTTTCACACTTTTAGTCTTTAGAACACAAAATGGAACTCAATTAGTCTTTGAAAACCCTATATGATCGAACTCTTGACTTCAAGAACTCTGAACTTCATGCTCTAAAAACATAAAAGGTTAATAGTTAAAAGTTAAAACGTAAGTATTAACTTATTAAGTAATTAATGGTTTTAAGTACTTTACTCATCCTATGTACAATGTACATATAAACGACACCAAGACTCAATAATGTACATAATTATAATATTTAATAAAAAGTAAACATTAATTACATTAATATACATTTGAATTTTGAAATTTGTTCATTTTAAATAAATAAATTAATAAAAATCAAACTTAATAATCAATATGATTTTTGAGTCAGTTTGTGGAAAGTTATTGTTATTGTCAAGAGTCATGCAAAATCTTGACACTTGTTAAGGACACGTGTCACGATTCTAGATGACTCTTGACAACAATGATAGCATTCCCAAAATTTACCCAAAATTCATCTCAAGTCGTTGATTTGTCTTCTACTTAACAATCACAGAGTCAGGATTAACTAATAATTATTTTAAAAGACTACACATAATTATTATTAATATTAATTGAGTCCTGACACTTAATCAAGCTTTGCAATGACCAAACATGTGTCACAATTTTGGATAAATCTAGGCACATGGGAAAACATTCCCCAAATCAGTCTGAAATTCATCGTAGGCTGTTAATCTTTCTTTTAATCAACGGTCGGGACTCAGACATAAGTTATAACTATAAGAGAGTATCTTGGAGTACACGTGTCTCAATTTTGGGTAGTGGAATGTTCTTAAGGACACATGTCATGATTATGGATGTTTCTTGATGACAACGATAACATTCTTAAAACTTACCCAAAATTCATCTTCAGCTATTGATCTTTCTTTTAATAAATGGTTAGGAGTCAAGAGTCAGGACTTGGACATAACTATAACTTATAAGAAAGAATCTTTGACTACATGTGTCCCAATTTTGGGTAGAAATAGAATTTAACTTAAATCTTTTAAAATTTGGCACAAAATAGAGCCGTAGTCATTGATCTATTGTTCATTGAACGGTCCAGATCAAATCATGAATTGTTAAACCTTTTGCATAACTAATATTAATTATTTATATTCTAATTTAAGGGAGAGGACCCAATAGTTGAGCAAGGTCCAATAGTATTAATCGATCACCCTATCATGAACATAGAGTCCAATCTTCCAACACATTTTTACTATATATTGTAACTAATTGATCTATTTGTACATATTAAAAAATCCAAACGTTGATAAAAAAAATACCAATATTTGAACACATGAAAACTTATAAATATTATAGAAAAAATAAATATATGAATTCATTAATGAGTGAAATAAATAACTTTTTGTCTCAAATAAAATATCACATCTATTTCATATATGTGTGTTGCTCAAAACATAATATGCTCAATTAAATAAACATTGATATCTTAGTGTACAAATACTACTCTTATGTGTACAACTATTGGGGTAGCAATGTCTATGCATAGAGTAAATCATATCAATAATATGTCTCATCACAAATGTCAAAGGAGAATACTAATAATAAATGCTTTGTATCTTCTTATGAAATGTGTGAGATTGTCAAAAACTTTTATTGTTCAACTAATGGCCCCTTTGTGTTGGTTATAGGTTGTATATTATATAATAATGTATTAATTTTTATAACAACATTTTTTTTTAAAGAAAGTTTTTGTCCTTTTGTGTTATATATAAAAGTTATATATAACAAATATTTATGATTAATAATAACTATTTGGTCCATTTAAGTTACATATATGTTACATTTCATATAGTTATACAATATTCTATTAACAACAAATGATAATTTAAAATTTGATTATTATATATTTTTAGATTAAGCTTTGGTTGAATGTTTAAAAAGTCATTTTTTGGACACATCTCACTAGGTGCAATATTTTAATGAGCTGCGTGATGAGTCACAACTTCAAAATTTAGTTGTAGGTAGTTTAATGTCCTTTTTACATTTCTATAAAAAATGAAGGTCTTACGATATCCCATATAGCGGCTACATGTTGATGAAGTTAGCCCTCACGACTATTGGTTCCTCTCCCCTATCTTACTGTTGTACAATACAAATTAAAACTTAAATCACAAAGTGTAGTAACCAGTTGCAAACATACAAATTATTTGAAGTTCTTGACAATTTCCAAAATCCATGATTTGGATGAATAAAATTAAAAATGTAAAATTAATGAAACATCGATCTTTTGAAAATATAAAATTATAATTTGTAAATTATAATAACTTACCATTCATCGATTATTGATTGCTTGATAATGATAACTTGATTTAATAATCATAGCATTTTTACTTAATTAAAGTTAATTTAGATTATAATCAATATTTGCTAAATTGCTTCAGTTTGATAATGATAATTGATAACTTAATTTGAATTTAATTAACTGTGGCATTTTTAATTTAATTCAAAATATGATAAAAAAGTTAAAAATATTATGATGATCATGATATTTAAATAAATTTACATTTCAAAATAGGAAGAAATGAATAAACAAATTAATATTCAATATTTTATATGAACATTATAATGCCTACCCCTATTTGACTTTTCTGAATTTGTTTTGACTGGATTCTTTTAGGCACGTGCTATGATTATGTTCGATGATGATATATATGTTCATGTATTGACTTTAAGTTATTGAATGATGTTAGTTAGACGAATGACTTTTATGTGGTTTCTATGGATACTTACCCCATACTTTCATGTGTATGGTGTGCGTGTATGTTTTCTTTATGTTTGACATTTCTGATGTGGTCGAGGAAGGGAGTCATAGTCACCTGCTAGTCGAGATCTACATGATGAACCACGTCCTGCCATTGTCTTTTTAGTTTAGAATATTATGTTTGTACATGCGTAGATTTTATGCGGATTGCAAGTACTGGGTATCGACTTCCTTGAATTACTAGGATGAGCGTACCCTATCATAGTATTTCCATGGTATAAGTAGGGAGATAACTCTTGAGTCCAAATCCTAAACCCTAAGCCAATTGTCCTAGAAAATAGGACATGTATTTGAGTTAGTTTACCCATCTGAATTCGTCAAGTGATGTGAATTATGTGATCTTGACCCTAGAGTTTGATTATGTTC
This sequence comes from Cupressus sempervirens, assembly GCA_028749045.1. Taxonomy (NCBI): domain Eukaryota; kingdom Viridiplantae; phylum Streptophyta; class Pinopsida; order Cupressales; family Cupressaceae; genus Cupressus; species Cupressus sempervirens. The sequence goes on from CM053790.1 coordinate 113,245,878, forward strand.
TTTAACTTCACTTAAGTTGTCATATTTGGTTTTGTGGGTCTATTGTGATTTTCTATTATAATTAAATCAAATTAAAAGATAATTTAATGGAAAATTTATAAAGAAATTTGATATTTAATTAAATTTAATTAATTGAGAAATTAATTAAATAAAAGAATTAAATTTAAAAGATTGTATTAAAGATCTATTTTTGACGTATTTATATTCATTTGATTTAATAATAGCTATTTAGGAGTTTTATTTTAATAATAAAATCTAAATAATGTTATTACTTGAACTAATAAATATATTATTAAAACGTCTTGTAATTAACTTGAGAGAGAAAACATAAAATTTATAATGTTTATTTTTATTAAATTGCATAAAGTGTATGCAAGAAATTTAAAGATAAAATTATAGTTCTAATTGTGGCACAGTTATATTTATTTAATTTATTGACAATTATTTAAGAGTTTTATTTTAAATAATGTTATTAATTAAGTAAATAAATATATTATTAAAAATATTTGTGAATTTAATTAAATAAAAGAATAAAATTTAAAGATAAAGTTATAGTTCTAATTTTGGCATATTTATAATTATTTAATTTAATAATAATTTATTTAGGACTTTTATTTTAATTAATAAACTCTAACTAATATTATTAGTTAAATTAATAAATATGATATTAAAAACATCTCATGATTAGTTAAAGTGAGAAAGAAAATACATAAGAAAATGCCGAGTAGAGCGAAAAGCAGAAAAGCAAAATATGAGAAGAAGTCTCACCCAAAAGTAGTCAATCTTTATATTTGTAGAAATACAAACCCTAAAAAATAAAGGTTTTCAAAATCAAGCCTAGAATGGATCTAATCCCCCAATATGTAGAGGCATACGGGCACAGGTATCTTTAGGCGAATCATTTCAAGCGAGTTCATATTATGGTATAAATACTTCCAACTATTTCTCCGCATTAACTAGTTTATAGGACCATGAGACAAACAATGGTCTAGATTTGTGCCCTAATCGGAGAATCTTTTCTCATTCTTATCCAAACCTAGGCAAAGATTTTGTAATTCATTTAATCTTTAACGTAGATAAGTGATGCAGGAGCATCTTGCATCTAAAATAAAGAGGGCATGTTGAAAGTAAATTTTTTTTTTAAAAAAATGGAGGAGAGAGAAAGTGATGAAAATAGAAAGAAAAAAAAGGAAAATAGAAAAAAGGAGAAAAGAAAAGAGGAATTTCTATTTTCAAGGTGCAAAGGTGGCATAAATAAAAATAAAAATAAAAATGGTTGTCATTCCATTTACCGAGGTGTGTAGGTGGAATTCTAGAAGGTTGTGGATATTCTATTAAATCATGTATTTAATATTTGTTGGGTCATGTGGTGGTGCTTAGTTGTATTTGGGTGGGAATTAAATATTTTGTGGACATTTTATTAAATCATGCATTTAATATTTGTTGGGTGCTTAGTTGTATTTGGGTGGGAATTAAATATTTGTTGAAAGGTAGTTGCATTTATCTTTTATCCCACATTGGTTGTGTTGGTAACATCTTGGGTGGTAAGTGCCTATTTAAGCAAGGCATATGAGTATTTCTAATCAAGCTTCGAAGTGTGAAAGCTTCAAGGTGTGAAGGCTTCAAAGTGTGAAAGCTTCAAGGTGTGATCTCTTCTTAGTAGAAGCTTGGAGAGAAGGAGGGAGCTAAAGGACAAGTTTTCCTGAGTCTATGGATAGAGCATCGAATGTGAGGCAGTTTACAATAGGATTGTGGTGGATTTGCAAGTTTGTAAGAAGAGTTAGTGGCTGCGGTATAGAAATAAAGAGGTTGCTTGGTGGCTTGCAAGCACAAGTTGAGATCTTGGAGGTTTCTACCAAAGTGTGGATCTAGATTAGCTTGGGTTTGGATTGGATCTTGAAGGATCTTGCAGAATTGTTATTGTATTTGGCCATAACCAAGAAGGCTTTATAGCTTGGCACATTGCATGTAACAGTTATTTTATGAATAAAGAGTTGTGATTTGGTATCAGATCTTGTGTTATTGCTTCTTGTTGTTGTGTTTTTGCTGTGTGGTTATATTGTTGGGGGCTAGGACATCTCCTTTGGGGATTCTCCTACCTTGTGCTTCATCAAGTGGTATTAGAGCAGGAGTTCCTGAGTGTGTAGACAGATCGCCGAAGCTGAGGCAGTTTGCACTAGGACTTGGGTTGGAAAAGTAGATCTGAGTTGATGTTGATTTGGTGGTGGATTTTCTTTCTAGAGTCCTAGATCTCTTGGTTGTGAGGTGGTAGATTGTGGTTCTAACTTACAATTGCAGAGGGCTTGCAGATGGATGCGAAGATGGAAGATTGATCTTGTTAAGGCATGATCATAAAGAGTTTGTGGATTGTAGATCTGTGATCCTAGACTTGTGATGTGGTTCCTGATTGTTCATGTGAGGTGGTAGGTTGCAATCTAACTTGCAAACAATTCAAGGTTGTCACAAGGAGCTTGGGAAGGATTTTTTGTAGAGGATTTACTAAGATCTTAGTAGATGGCTCCAAGAGGATTGGACCCTAAGATGATTGTGAATCTTCGTGATGTGGTGTAGAGGAGGTTTTTCGAGATGACTACTCAGTTTGAAGCTAGCTTGGCTAATCGAGTTAGGGATGGGGTGAGGAAGGAATTTTGTGAACATTTGTGGAGCTGGAGTCTACCGATCTGAAAGAGAGTTGTCTAACCGGTTAAAAGACTTGTTCGAGAGAGAAGATGACATCGCAAGGTTGAGGTGGAAGAGGTTGGTTTTGTTGATCAATTTGTGGAGTTTGATATAGAACCTGGAGAGCAAATTGAGGTTGATGTTGAAGATATTCCTAACCTTGTTGATGTTGGGATGGAGATTGGTTTTCATGATCAGTTGGTTGAGTTTGACATGGATATTGTGGAGCACTTGGTCGAGGATGATCTAGTTGTTGTTGGTGATGATTTGTATGCTGCAGAACATTTTGTTGTGAGTAATGAGATTGCTGGTGTTGGGAGTTTGGCTTATGTTGATGGAAATCTACATATTGCTACTGATGTAGAGTTTATTGTTGTTGATGTGGAGCTGTTCTTGCTGGTGTTGATTCACTAGTTGTTGATGTGAATAAGGGTTTGTTGATGAAGTATTATGTTTAGTTTGTTCTTGGGAGTGAGCACATTGATTGGATGGTTGAGATTCTGGTATTTGACAAAGTGATGCAGATGTGGATGATGTGTAGATTGGTTTTCTTGTCCCTATTGAGGTGGAAACCTTTGGTGAAGATGAGGATGGTTGTAGATCTTTCTTTTGGCGTCAAAGTGTGGGACACACTTTCTATCTACCTGGGGAGTCTGATGCAGGAGCATCTTGCATCCGAAATAAAGGGGGCATGTTGATAGTAAAATTTAAAAAAAAAATTTAAAAAATTGGAGGAGAGAGAAAGTGACGAAAATAGAAAGAAAAAAAAAGAAAATAGAAAAAAAGAGAAAAGAAAAGAGGAATTTCTATTTTCGAGGTGCAAAGGTGGCATAAATAGAAAAATAAATAAAAATGGTTGTCATTCCATTTACCGAGGTGTGTAGGTAGAATTCTAGAAGGTTGTGGATATTTTATTAAATCATGTATTTAATATTTGTTGGGTCATGTGGTGGTGCTTAGTTGTATTTGGGTGGGAATTAAATATTTTGTGAACATTTTATTAAATCATGCATTTAATATTTGTTGGGTGCTTAGTTGTATTTGGGTGGGAATTAAATATTTGTTGAAAGGTAGTTGCATTTACCTTTTATCCCACATTGGTTGTGTTGGTAACATCTTGGGTGGTAAGTGCCTATTTAAGCAAGGCATTTGAACATTTCTAATCAAGCTTCAAAGTGTGAAAGCTTCAAGGTGTGAAGGCTTCAAGGTGTGAAAGCTTCAAGGTGTGATCTCTTCTTAGTAGAAGCTTGGAGAGAAGGAGGAAGCTAAAGAGCAAGTTTTCCCAAGTCTGTGGACAGAGCGCCGAATGTGAGGTAGTTTACAACAGGATTGTGGTGGAGTTGCGAGTTTGTGAGAAGAGTTAGTGGCTGTGGTTTAGAAACAAAGAGGTTGCTTGGTGGCTTGCGAGAACAAGTTGAGATCTTGGAGGTTTCTACTAGAGTGTGGATCTGGATTAGCTTGGGTTTGGATTGGATCTTGAGGGATCTTGCAAAACTGTTATTATAATTGCTATTGTATTTGACCATAACCGGGAAGCCTTACAACCTAGCACATTGCATGTAACAATTATTTTATGAATAAAGAGTTGTGATTTAGTATTAGATCTTGTGTTATTGCTTCTTGCTATTGTGTTTTTGTTATGTGGTTATATTGTTGGGGGCTAGGACATCTCCTTTGGGGATTCTCTTGCCTTGTGCTTCATCAACAAGTAGATCTATGTCTTCAATTTAACAAAATATGCAAGCCATTACCTAAATCCCATATACGCCTAACAAACCAAATTCACCATTAAACCATCTAAAGATCAGTCAACCTAGATTCAAGAATCTATAACTCTGGAATCTTTGAGTATCTACACTCCTCCGCATCGTAGGCAACCTCTCTCAGATTCCTATTTTCACCCGATCTCTTTTACCCCCAGTGTCGAACCAACAGATCAAGAAGACAAGGTCATTATTATTAACGATCTAGACAATGAAGATAGTTGGCAGGAATGCCAAGAGCTGGGTCTATTGACTTTTTGGAATGGTCATAAAGTAGAGCTCCATAATCTAATCGATTGGTTGGAGGACTATTGTGGCTACCAGGTAAGTATTTCTCACTATACTAATAGATTGGCTTTCATACACTACAGTGAGGAGGATGTGAAAATAATTTTTCTTTCTAATTCTGATTGTTATTAGAAGGGTCATGCGGTTAAATTTTTTGATTGGATACCAAATTGTAATGAAGATAATTTAGATCTTTTAATCCCAGCATGGTTTTCCATAAACCCTATTCCCTCAGAGTTAAATCAAATAGGTATTATTAAAAGAATAAGACAATCAATGGGTGAATTATTTAGATTAGATGCTTCCTTTGAGAGATGTAACAAAATAAAACTTCTAATCAATCTAATAAGATGAAGCCTAAACCAATCAAAATCATTACCAACAAATCTATATACAAATTGAACTTTCAAAGATAGGAGGGCAAAATCACCGAGATAATCAAACTTGATGATGAGTGTAAGCTCTCCTTCATAACATTGCAAAAGACATCAGATCTCAATATATCCCACTCCATGATTAGAATAAAGCATCTAAGTATGATGCAAAAGCAATATGAAGCTGAAGGAGCTATCCCGAAGAGCACAAAAGATGTATCAGGCAAAACAAGGGAAGAAAAGCCAAATAAGGCTAAAGCAAAAAAAGATAATATTCGTACACTCCAAAATAAAGGAAATCCGAAGGAAAAAACCATATCAAGACATGAGAATAACAGAGGGAGTCCACAATAAAAAATGACTAAAAAAATAGATAAGAGTAAAGAAAAGATGTATACTCTAGAATTGATGGATCAGGAAAATCATAGATTCAACCTAGAAGAGTCTCCCAAATCAAATAAGAGGGCCAAAGTACAAAGCATTATCTTTCATAGTAGAAAACATAAGAGGAAAGAAAAAGAAAGTCAAAGAAAGGAAATGTGCAAAAAAGTTAGATAATGATCAGAAGAATTCCACAAAAACCAATCTAGCAGGAAATAAGAGTTCAACTATTCCACATAGAAATATTGATGACATGGAACAATCATTCTTATTTGGTGAAGCTTCAGCGGATGAAAAAGGTAAATGCACGGAACATCATATGAAGGATCAAAGGCAACAAATTGAAAAAACCTCTCTAGTGAATTCAACATCAGATAAGAAGATTCTGAAGCAGCTTACCAAATTTTGGCAGACTCCCTCACCAAAGAAAGAGTACTTTGAAGATGAGATCAAAGTTAGGATAGCAGAAGAAAATAGGTTTGAAGATATCCCAATGCAAGTTTTCCAAGAATTCTTAAATAGGAAAGTGGAAGAAAATGAAGACTTAGAAGTAGCAGTTTTAAAAGAGGAGGAAAGGGAAAACACAGAAAGGCTCTCTAAGCAATTGGTTCGAGTATTTGACTTCGAAAATGAAGATAACTGCAGTGTATCACAAAAAGAAGAACTATTGCGACAAGTATTACAACTAGGAGGAGATAATTATACATTTGAAAATCTTAGAAGGGACCTACTATCTTTTGAAGAAGAAGATAAATTAAGAAAAGACACTATGATATCTAGTAAATCATATGAGGTTGAGGATAGAGTCACTATGGAACACCAATGCATAATAGAACATACACTACAAGAGTTGGGTGATGAAGAAGAGGAGGTCAAGGGGAATAATCAGTCAAATACAATTAAAAGTGCACATGAGAATCTAGAATAGTTGGGCATAATACAAAATCAAGAAGGGGTTAAATCCCCTAATTGTAGCAAGATGAATCCCAAAAGAGGAAGGAAATCACTCAAGGAACTCAGAGAAGTGGATGGTAAGGCCTGAGAGCATCAAAAAATCAGCCAACTTTTTAACTTAGGGAAGGGGAAGATCCTTCCCAAGGATTCATGAAGATCACAATGTGGAATGCTAGGGGTTTAAATGCCCCTAGCAAAAAAGAACACTAAAAAAAAATATAAAACTTTTTGAATCCAAAATTATTTTATTGCATGAAACTAAACTAAATAAGATAGAAGAAATTAAAATAGGTAAAAAGTTAGTTAATTGGAGTATAACTATGCAAGAATCTGTAGGTGCATCTAGGGGATTAGGTGTCATTTGGAATCATAGAAAAGTTACCTTAGATTTATTAAGATCAAACAATAACTAGATTAGTGGTATAGTCAAAAGCTTGAAATCAAATCTCAAGTTTATTCTAATTAACATTCATGGCCCAACCAGTAATATAGAGAAAAAATCATTCTGGGAAGAAATTAGCCAATTCATGAAAGATTATCAGAATAGCCTAATATTTCTAGGAGGAGACTTTAATACTATTCTTAACCTGAATGAAAAAATATGGGGGTCTCAACAGATCACTCAATCTACTAAATATTTTTAACAATGATGTGAAACTCATAATTTGATTGATATTCCACTCAATAATGGAAATATCATGTGGAATAAAAAATGAAAGGCTATTGTGTCTTCCCCTCCCTTTGAGAAAAAGAAGGGCTCTGTGAGCGAAACTTGCTCTAGTGGGAGAAGGAGAAGTCTAAAGCAAGAAACTCCTCAGAAAAATGCGGAGGAGATTACTTAGTCTAAGAATTCAAATAATAATGATAAAAAGAATATGGAGGAGGAGGAGAATACAAATGTGGGACATTTCAGTTCAAAGTTGGAGGGTTACCCTGGCAGTAAGGGTGAGACTAATAAAGATGAGGTTGATGAAAGCAATGATAAAAACATAGGGTCAGATAATGTTGGAGAAGAGGAAATAAATCAGAGTGAGCATACCTAGGGAGTGAGGGATGAAAAAGAAGAAATGGCAAAGGAAAAGGAGGACCTCATTGGAAAGGATGCTATGAATGTAGAGGAAGTTACAAGGAAAGAGAAGGATGAGTCTACTGGTAAGGAAGAAATAGGGAAGGAGAAGGATGAATCTACTGGTAAGTATACTATGCTTTCTTTCCTACATACTACTAAGTTTAAGGTTGATTCCTCTCTTCAAGTTGACTCCTAGATGTATAATAGGTTAATGAATTTGAAAAGAAAAGTGGGAAAGATGCAGCAGGACCAAGAAGCTAACCATGCAAAGATCATTTAGATGGAAGTTCAGGTTGGTAATATACTAGATAAATTAAAGGAATATGAACATAAAAAATTTCTTTTGATCAAAGAGAGTGACAATAAGATGGAGCAAGTTACTTCAAGCATTTGTGCAGCTACTACAAGCTTAGGGAAGATAAATAATGAAGAAATCATGTCACTTGGTGGTCCAAGTAAAAGAACAAGACAAAGTTCAAGAAAGAAGGCAACTGATGTAACTGGGGGCTTTGTTGCTGATACCATCCAAAGCACTGTGGAGGTAGGCAAAGAGGTGGTGAAAATGATCAAAGAGTTGTAATAATAGCTAGTGGTGTCCTTGGTAACTAGTCTCTGTTCTGGTGATGGTCCCGGTAATTGGACTCTGGTCTAGGTTTTTTATCTGGTTTTTGTTCATTTTGTTTAAAAACTAGGTTCTAGGTCCTTGTAAAACCTAGTTTCATTTTATGGTCTTATTTTGTGGTTTTAAGTCCCTATAAAACCTAATTTTGTAACTTTTACTGCAGGTTTCAGGTCCTTGTAAAACCTTGTTGTGCTTTTTGGTTTATCTTTTGCTTTTTTGTTAAGGGTTTTGAGTACCCTTCAAAACCTATTTTTACCTTAATCTAAAACAAATGGAAGGATTTTGCATATATTGCAGAAAAATTAGATAGTTTTTTTAACAAAGGAGATTTAGATGTAAATAATCTAAATATATAATCCTCAATCCTACCAATTGCTGGATCTGATCATTTCCTAGTCAGAAATGAACTTTCTGAGCCTCATAAACCTACTAGAAATTCATTTAAATGTGAAAAAATGTGGTTTTTAGAGTCTAGTTTTATAGGTAATATCAAAGAATGGTGGTCTCAAGGCAACTTTTAAGGATCTAAAATGTTTATTTTTGTGTCCAAAATGAAGATGCTTAAGGAAAAGATTCTTAGGTGGAACAAAGAACACTTTAACAACATTTTTAAACAAGAATTGGACATCAAAGGCAGATTGAAGGAATTGAACTTATAAATTATTAAGAATGGTATGAATAATGAAAGCTATATTCTAGAAAAAGAACTACTTGATAAACAAAAAGATATATTATCCAAAGAGGAAATTTTTCAGAGACAAAAATCAAGAGAAAGGTGGCTAGAAGAGGGAGATTATAACACAATTTTTTTTCACAATTCGACCCTCTATAACATAGCTAAAAGTAAAATAGCAAGTATTAGAAATCACTTTGGCATTTTAACTGATAAAACAAATGAAATAGCAAAGATTTTTGTAGATCATTTTCAGAAAACATTAATTAATTATGAAGGGTCAAATAGAGTAGCTTAAGCCAATTTGCTTAAAGTAATCCCTAAATTGGTCATTCTGGAGGATAATAAAGCATTAAATAAATCGATATCATTAGAAGAAGTAAGAATTGTGGTGTTCAACATGAATCTAGATAAATCACTAGGTCTAGACGGATTTCAGGCATTTTTCTATCAGAAATGTTGGGATACTATTGGTGTAGACCTTTGGGGGGCGATTGAAGCCTCAAGGAAGGGTGGATCCTTGTTATCCAAAATTAATTACTCCTTTCTCACTCTGATTCCTAAAAGGCCAGAGCCTGAGAATCCGGGAGACTTTAGGCCCATTGCGTTATATAACAACATTTATAAAATATTTTCAAAGATATTAGCAAATAGACTCAAATTAATTCTCCCAAAGATGATTTCTGAGGAACAAACAGGTTTTGTATCAAGTAGATCTATTCTGGATGGTATTCTGACCATTCAAGAAACAATTCACTCAGCCCAAAAGAACAAAGAGGCCTGTATGTTTATGAAGCTTGACATCCAAAAAGCTTATGATATGGTGGACTGGTGCTTCCTCTGTAAAACATTAGAAGCTTTTGGCTTTTCCCACCAATGGATTAATCTTATTTTCAAATGCATCTCATCTACCAAATTTTTTTTCCTCATTAATAGGTCCCCCGAGGGCTTTTATGGCAGTGCAGTAAAATGTAAATAGGTTGATAATGGTTTAGAATCAAGTTATGGGTAGTTTATTTGCCCTTGATTGTATACATGTTAGTGCAGTATGGTAGTGTTTTGTACTTAATATGAATACAATACATAAGAAGAATATGTTTTTATTCTACTAACGAAGGGATTTTCATTTTTGTGATATGCTTATTTAGATTTACATTCAGCTATTCAAGTAATGTAGCATTATACTTATTGAAAATTGGTCTAAAAATTTAGAGTGGGTAGTAAAGCTTCTGATGATTAGCTTCCTAAAATTAAAATTAAAATTAATATCTTTTAAGGTAACATTCGCATCAAGAGAGGTACCGTGTTTTCAAAACCCCTCTTGGTTGGGTACTATGGATTAAGATCCAAAGTCTTTGGTAGCTTAATTGTCAAATGTTTGAGAATGTTAATCACTTTTGAGGTGATAAGTCCAGAGGTGCTGATTGATATTTAGCAAAAATCTTCAGTTAACAATATTTAAGTTCTGATGTTCATTCCATAAGACTAGTTACGGTGTTGGTTGTTTGAGACTAATTCACTAGAATCTATAAAGGAAATGTAGATGTAGTTATGGCATTAGAATATTATAGGAATTTAATGAGCGTACTAATTTATATAATTCAACACAATAAAAAAGAGTTAAGGTTTATTATTTCAAATATAGTGTCAAAGGTATTGTTTCGAAAGGCATCTAATATCAATTATTCATATAATTTAAGGATTTTGTTAATAAAGGAATAAAAAGAATTATTTTGATGTATGCCTTATTTTAAGTATTGTAGGAGATAGTACAAATAAATTAAAAGAAAGGAATAGTGATTTTCTCTAAGGCATCCATTATATTTTTAAAGATTATGTAGTTATTTCACTAACAATTCTGATGGTTAAGTCAATAAGGTAGGGTTGAGCACACTGCTCAATAACGGAAGGATGTAAAATGCAATGGCTGGAATGGTCCAACTACAATTGGTCTCAACTGCATTTTAGAATTGTTGACTATTGTATTAATTTGTATTACAATCTTTTCTTTGTAATAATAACGTATGAGTTAATTTAACTGGGGTATGCCCCTTTTATAATGTAATAATAAAGGACGTTGGTCTCGGGCTAAACTAGAGGCTTTCTTCTTCGTTCTTTCCTACCAGTGCCCATTTGAACGGAGATACTCTGTTGTAAATTATCAATTTTATTAATAAATACTATCAAGGCCTTGGTCATTTACCGATAAAAAAAAAAGTGAGAAAGAAAATTAATTTAATAAAGATATTTTAATTTAAATTACTTAAATTTATTGCATGAAAATTGTATATAGAAAATTCAATATTTGATTATATTTGATTAATTACAAAATTAATTAAATAAAAGAATTAAATTTAAAAGATTAAATTAAAGTTCTAATTTTAGCATATTTATATTCATTTAATTTAATAATAACTATGTAAGAGTTTTATTTTAATAAAAAAACTCTAAATAATAATATTAGTTGAGTAATAAATATTATTTGATTAAAAATAAAATATGCAAATATGCAAATATTTGATTAATTAAAAAACTAATTAAATTTATTCTTTAAATACAAAGTCTAAATTAGAGGTCTAAATTTAGAAAATTGGTTAAAGAAATATTACAATATGATGTTATTTAATTAATTAGAAATTAAATAAATATGTATTTCAGTTTAAAATATTTATTTTAAAAGTCTGATTTAAGAAGTTGGATAAAAATATAATTAAAATATTAAAAGATTAAAGATTTAATATTATTTTATTATGATCGTTTAATTATTAATTATTAAATTAGAATTGCATTTAAATAAGGAGCTTTAATTTTTCTTATTAATATAAATAATAAAGTATGCTTTAAATAGTGCTTACACTAATTGATAAGTGGAGGAAAATAAAATATAAAAGAATATTTTAATTAAAAAGTTTTTTAAATGTGCATGAAAGAATTAAATTTAAAAGGTTTGATTAAAGTTCTAATTTAGGCGTATTTATATTTATTTAATTTAATAATAATTTATTTAGGAGTTTTATTTTTAATAAATTCTAAATAATATTATTAGTTAAGTTAATAAATATTATATTAAAAATGTCACATGATTTAATATGGGAGAGAAAGCTTTAATTTAATAAAGTTTATTTTAATAAAATTGCATAAAGCTTGTGCATGAAAATTAAAAGATAGTAATTAAAGACAAAGAGTTTTCGCATGATTGCATGATCAAAGCCTTGATTATGGGGAAAAACTCTTTATTAAGAAAATTAGAGCTCATTTCTAAACACACAAAAAAGAGGGTTTTCGAAAAAAAATGAAGGTTCTTGCATGTTTGTGCGTTCATTGTTTTAGCATCAGATCTAGGTAGGATCTTGTAGGTTTGTGCAGTAGTTGCTCATTCTTTGAATTCATGTCTTCTTTGTGTCTGTTGTGTTTTTGTTTTTAAAATTTCTCTGGGTTGAAACCCTTTTTTGAGAAAATTGATTTCCATTATAGAATTGTCTATGATTTAATCTGAAAACTTTTAGCAAATATTAAACTTTAGGGTTTTCCAAACCTAATGAATTATGAAATTCACTTTTGTAAGCACTTTATGTGATATGTGATTTATTAGTGTTGGGGTTTTCGGGTTTGACTTAGCTTTGGCCAGTTAGGATGTTTATTAGAGGCTCAAGAGTTATGGTTTGTGATGTCATGATGATGTTTTGATCTCGATGTTTTATACTCAACCATGATAATGTGTCCGATATGCTCTATGAGATGTTTTGATGCATTGATTGTTATTGCTTTCTAGTGTTCTTGTGTGAAATAGAGTTGAATGGTGTGACCTATCTAATATAACCTTTGAGTCTTCCATCAATTGTATTTGGATTTCTTTCCAGTCACTTTTATAGGACTGATGTGTTTGTATGATTTGTTCTTGGTGATGTTGTGGATTGGTTTATGTATACTTGATTTTGGGATCAGTCCTGTTAGGATGATCGTATCAGTGGAATTTGTGATTATGATTAGTGATTTTTAGTACTCATCAGTTGCTTGTTTAAGAACTGATGTATGATATGTGGTCTTTTGTGATCTTTTGATTTTACTAAGCTTAGGGTAGGTTATCTATATGTAATGTTGGGAAGTGGCTTGCAATGGAGGCTAGGGCCCAAAGTGGTTTCCATGGTAACACATTATAAGTTGTTTCATAAGTGAAAACACTATAGGAAATGAGGATAAAATGAACCTAATAAGATTCTTTGTATGTTCTCACCCATGCCTTGAGTGCTAGTACAGATTAGGATGGGAGTAGAGAGAACACTTGGTTGCAACCATACATCGTTAGTATGCCTTTTTAGTATGAAAGGATACTAGTGCCACATAGAGTCACTAGGGGGTCAGGGTCAATTTAGATTGCCAGGGTAACTCTAGCATTGATTCATGCGATTATAAAACAGAAACAGAAGTGACCAGAGTGGCATCACAAATAAAACAATACACATTAGCCACACAACCAGGTTTTGAAGGGTGCCTGAAACCCTATATGAGTCAACAAAGGAGAAACAAGTCACCCAACAAAAGGTGACCATTGTGACAAAACAAAAAACATGACAATAACAACCACAACAATAGGTTTTTATCGGGTTCCTAAAACCCCAAAATGAAACACACTACCAAGAGAAAAAGGTCAAAAGAGCTAGGGAACAACTGGCCAAAATCTAGGTGAGTCAAACTTTCCCTTTTGAGCCCTTCAAGTTAGACCTTAGTGCTATGTCAAAAGAGGGAATGGGTGGCTTTCCCTTTTTTCCTTTTACTGTAGTCCATCCATCCTCCACCAAACCAGCAACCATCTGCCACTAAAAATCAGCACCATCACAGCCAGAACCTGAAACCCTAGAGGCCAGGGAAAAGGACGAAGAAGCAGAAGTGACAGCAAAAACTTGAGACAAAACAGTGGCACCCAGCAAAGGTATCACATGAGGAACTACCTTGGAAACACCAGAAGAAAGACCAGCAACCACAACTGAGGGAGCCAGAAATGGATCCATTGACAAGAATTCATGAGAGGGTAGATCTACAGAGATAGGAGTAGAGTCCAATCTAGAAACTGGGTCTAGAGACGGACCTGTTATCACCAATGAAGGAGCCAAAGGAGGGGACATAAGTGAAACAGAAGCAGAATCCACCCTAGAAATAGGGATAGCAGCAGGAAAACCAGGAGCAGGAATAGAAGCCAGAGACTGGCTAGCAGTCACCACGGAAGGGGAAGGAGGAACCATCTTCAAGATACCAGGAGAAGAAGGAATCTGAGAAGAGTTCATAGCAGCCTTCACATACGTGTAGTGGTCATCTGAGACCCCCTTCCACCAAGAAGGGGACAATTTCTGTCTAGATTTACCTGAAGAGCACCTAGAAGCCAGGTGATCAGTCAAGTGGCAATTTTTGCAGTGAAAGGGGATACCCTCATAGTCTAGAAGAATATTTCAAGAACTAAGAGGAGAATCCATCGTAATCATATCCGGGAGTCCCTTAGAAGTGTCGATCTCAATAAGAATGCGAGCAAAAGTTGATCGATACAAGCCGTCAGTATCTGAATCAGATTTGACAAAGTCCCCAAGCACATTCCCCACCTCTACCCAGAAAGGTTCCAGCCAAAGAGGAAGGGGAAGGTTCAACAGCCTTACCCAAAGAGGGGCCTTATTAAAAGTTTTAGTTGAAGGGTTGAAATCCTTGTGCCAAATTTTTGCCATCAAGGGAAACTTCCCATCCCAAGAGAAATTATTGCTGAGAATGGCATTTCTGTCATTTGTAGTATCAAATTTCACAACAAAAAAACCCCTTGCCACAGGGTAAATCTGGGCACTCTTCGAAATGAATGGTTCCCAAACACGGGATATCCATGCATGCAAATCTAAGAGAGAGGGCCAGAAACCCTTAAAGCGAAAGATAGCAGCAACAACCAAGAAATCATCCAAATTAATAGTAATCTTATCAACTAAAGAAGAATTTAGAAGAAGCCTTTTTGGGTTACATACCACAACCAACATAGCAGCACAGATCCTTGAATCACGAAACCTAGGCTGCACCATCCGACCACCAATACCAACCTCAAATGCAGCCACATCAGCATAGGAAATGGCTAAACCACCCACAACTCTAGGCGGAACCCTTGCCTGATCAACAACAAAGCCAGACATAGGAGAAGAAGCTGAAGCAGCCATTAAAAACCCAATGTAGGAGACAGAACAAGACGGGCTGGGCGAAAAAGCCAGATAGGAAGCTGAATCCAGACCCAGGAGAAAAAATCAGGTCCAACCCGAGCCCAGGCACAGAGGCTAAGTCTGAAGCTGAATCCAGACAAAGGAGCAAGGCACAAAAGACGAAATGAAGCCAAGGGCCAAAGCCGAAGCCGAAACCTGTTGCGGGTAGCTGGGTGGGGAAAAGCCAAGCACAGAAATCAGAACGAAGCCAAGGAAGAAGCTAAAGTCGAAGCCAGGTGCTGGAGCTTGGTCGAAGCCGAAGCCGAAGCCAAGCACAAGGAGCCAGGTGAGAAGAAAAATTCAAAAAAGCTTCTTAATGTGAGACCTCACATTTACCAGTAGGCTCTAGTGTTTGTGCAGATGTTCCTTTCTATTTGTTCTTGTATTTCTATGATGGATGGTTTTACTATTGTATTGTATTTGATTTCATAAGATCTTAAGAGATGATGTAATTTATTTCATGATGTATATTATTTCAGCCTTCCATATCCTGTGACCTATATAGTGAATGATTATGCATTTTATTTATTGCCAAGTGGCATCATATATAATTGTATATTATTTAAATGGATTCATACTGGTATATTATTATTTGATGTGGATTTATTATATATTATATTTATTATTAATTAAACTTAAATGTGATTCAACATCATGGGACCCTTAATGGTTGTAACCTATTTATGTGTTGTTGATGTATGAGTGTATGTTAATTGCTTTTGCTATATTATTTTGTTGTTGGTAAGTTATTATCTTTGAACCCAAAAAAAATGTTTGACAAACTTAGTGAAAACTTTAGGTTAACTTCTTTTGGGTCACTTAGTAGGGCGTTACAAACATTTATATATAAGTTATAATTTAAACTTTTTATTTTCAAATCAAATTTCAATAATATCGATACAATTTAAATTGCATGATCATTGATCAGAATTTAGGATTCATGAGTCATGATGTTACGTGTACCATAAGTTTAACTTTAACAAACTATTTTCTTATTGATTTAATATTTTAAAATAAATTAATAATATTTAAAACTATTATAACTAATAACTATTAACTTTCATGGCCCTAACCCTTGCATTCATATATTATCAAATTTTATAGGTTTTAAAATTTAAAGGACATACATATACATATTATAAATTTACAAATTTTCATTGGATAATTTTTAATTGAATAATTTTTAAGTATAAATCGTTAATCAAATATTAAACCATAAAGGGATTGTTGAAACCCTTTTTTGTTTCTAACTTTATAACTATTAATGGTTAATTTTTTATAACATAGTCGCAAACTAACATTTGAACAGTGCATTGAAAAGCCAAAAACATTTAACAGTGTCATAGACTAACAAGAACAACAATTTGAGAAGCCAGAAACTATTATTTTCATTGATAATATTTGAGAGGGTATAATATACATACTACTGATTCATAGCATAAATATTCAAAATAGCTAATTAAATCAGCCTGATTTTACTATTTCATGATTTACATTAAAGGGCAAGGCCCAATCTAAAGAAAAACAAATATCTTAAAAATATTTTTTTGCCCAAAGGGCAAGGGTTAAGGAAATAGGATTTAGGAAACAAGGAACATTCAATAGGGAAATAGGGAACATGGAGCATCAATAGGTTGAGGGGCCAAGGGCTTGAAGCCTTCAATCAGAAAGGTCTTCAAGCCCCTCTGTGAGGAATCTCTTGGAGAAGATGATGTCGTTGAAGTCATGCAACCATGTGAAGTTGGTCTTGTTGACATTGTCCAACAACAACCACTTCCGTAGAAAATTCCTCCTAAGTTGCACTCACTTCCAATGGTGAGTTAATTGTTTTTCATTCATGTCGAGAAGGAAGGATGTTTCTGTACAATGCTCCCTATGCCTTGCTCCCAGCACTTGTCTAATACGTCTGCAAAAGGGATGCTAATGCTTGGCCCTAGTACCTACTCAACCAATACAAGAATTTTGATGTCATCTTCTAAAAACGTTTCCTTAAAAATGTTATGTAGAAGCATTAGAATATCTACTTGATTTCTTCTAAGGTTGAGAAGAGACGTGAGGAAGTGGGAGGTAATATCTGTGGACACGCAGTCTCTGTTATCATTTCTTAAGAATTCACGATCGAAAACCATGAACAAAGCATAGTGGATAAAAGGACCTTGGACATTTTCCTTGTAAACAATGACTAGGACATCCTCAAGTATCATGCCCAAAAAGGGCTTTTTTAGACTCATTGTGGTGCATTTTAGGTGAATTAGCATATCCATGACAATTACAATTCTGGTCCCTAAGATTCTAAGAAACTCTGCAAATCGAATTGAGATTCAAAAATTTGAGAAATGATGATAAAAGAGGAATTGAAGAGGCTATTTAATAGTAGTTGCATTAAATTGTTTAGAATTAACGATCTCTCATATCTTATTTTTTCGTATTCATATTAATTTTCAAGTGTGTGAAACGTACTCACATTAATGTCAGACAGTTGGAGTGCCTGCCAATGTGGCTATAAATTAAATGTCATAATTGTAATTGTCACTACCACATTTATGATTTTAATCTTGATGTTATTTTCACTACATTCCAATTAATGGTTTCCATTCAAAACTTGCCATGTCTCTCCATTTCGAAGAATTTCATGCGACTCTAGGTCTTTTCAAGCAACTAGCCCTGAAATGTATCTTTTGTCGTTGATCTCTAATTAATCAACAGTTGATGAAACTATTGTATTAATGATATGGAAGTGATGGTAGCCAACTTGGTAATGGTGACATTGATGTAATAACATTATTAATAATAGAACTAAGACAATACACAAATTGAAGTGACTACTTAGTAGTCAATACAGTCACTAGCCAATACATGTGCAAATTCACTTTTAGATTAAACACTTTTTCAATTTACCACTAAAGATTAGCCAAGACCATTATTATTCATTTTCCTACAAAATAATTAATTCACCTCTAACATTGCAATCTTATTTTTTGGCAAGGAAAAAAATAGCTATCATTAATTTATCTGTCAGTAGGACAAAAATTAATTCGCCACATTTAAAATGATTTTTTCTAGGGCAAGAAAAAAATTGCTATCATATAATATTTTATTTTCCTAAATGAAAAAAAATCACCCTAGAGATTAAAATTTTCCTGCTCACAAAATGTTGGATTCACTAGCATTTTAGGCATTTTTTTCGGGAGGGGTTTCTTAAAGTTATCCCTAGTGCTTAACTACCTTGTGTGGATCATTGTCTTTGTCTATTGTAACATTAATTGAAAGCTCGAGCTTTTGGTGTAACAACAATAGTGATTCCAACAAGTGGTATCAGAGAATTGGGCTGCAGGGTCAAATCCCTCGAGTCATGCTAAGGGGGAATTGTTGGGAGGTTGGTGCCTCCATCCCTACTAGATTGGTGCCTCTTTCCAAAATAGATCGATGGATTTGTGACATGTGATTAACTACCTCTTGTGGATCCTTGCTTTTAGCTATTGTAATGTTCATTGAAAGCCCAAGCATTTGGTGTAATGACATCAGTGATTCCAACAATTTGAAAAGTGGATCCATCTATCTTCTATAACTCCTAACAGGGTTGCAATCTCCTAACAAGGATTTAAAGTATCCTAACAAGGACTAATATGTACTTAATGTATTTAATTGGCTCCTTATAGAGTCCATCCTCTTAGAAGGAAATTTTATATTAGTATATCATTTTGTGGGTACCAATGTTAGAATTTATTGTCCACCAATATAACTGAGAGGTGGGGAGGTGAATCAATTATCCAACTATTATCACAATTATCAACCTTAATAAAACTTGACCATGTGAACAATATAATCAGAAACCATAACAAGATACTCATGCACAATAACACCAAAAATGTTAACTAGGGAAACCCTTGACCAGAGGGAAAACCTCGATGGGAATGATACCCACAAGATGATGTACTAATATAAATATTCCTTATTGGAGGATGGGCCCTATTAGGAGTCTATAACAACATTTAGTACATATTAGTCCCTATTAGGAGACTATTAATCCTTGATAGGAGTTGTGCCAACTCTCTTAGGAGTTGTGGAAGGCAAATAGACCCACTATCCAAATAGCTTTAGGGGCAAGAACAATGAACCCATTGTCCAAATGATATCTATATTATTCCTTGTAGAATAATAGAATTAAACTATACTACTCCTTCCTCTCCCTATGTCCTGTCAACTAGACCTCTACTCCTTATCTTGTTACCAAGTCACAAACTTTGCATCCAATATTCCCTTGGATCACTTACTCATATTTAGCAAACACTCTACTCCTTTTTGTACTTCTTTGAATACTTTACACTCAATACTTGATCACAAATGCTTAAAAACAAGGAAAATGTCTCTCCTTAATACCATATCTTCAAAATAATTCCTTGAGTTGACCTTAAGGCTTTACCAATTAATTATAATAAGATAATTATTTATTTCATAATTACAATAGCACAGTTGAATCATAGTATATACACCTTCTCACACGTACGACACTAGGGCTTGTGCACTCACTAACATCAGCATCAGACTGTCTTTTATCATTGACTAATTGTGCATCTCCAGATTATATCTCTATTGGAAGATATAATGCAATCGATTACTAGAAACCAGTTTTGAAGTACTTTGTCTCTGTACTGCTTAATATAAATCAAGCATATCTTTCGTACATCTTTGACTTACTTTACACACATTTAACCTTATCATCAGGATATAGTGTGGAACATGTCCGTACCTATGCATTAATAGATCATCAAACCTCTGTTCGTACAACCTTGATCTCTATCTGCTACTCTACTAGTCTTTATAGGCTTACTGTTATGTTGACATCAATAACAAAAATAGTCATGAGTGCAACATGTCAATATTTCAACATGCTCACCAATGCTTAGGATAGTTGTAATGCCCCACTTGGAGATCCTTGGAAACAAGGAGAAATATAAGACCAGATTTTTTTTTAATAAGTATGGATGCACACGACATACTACATATGAGGATCACAAAGATTGTAACAAAAGACTAACCAAACATCCTAACACCAACGGATCTCCAAACGCCACTACTGAGCAAAATGAATGACAACAAAAGACGCATAACTAAATTCTAGTCAAAACATTTTGAATTAAAAATGCAACACCAAAGGATTGAAGAGCACTCAAGAAGGTAGCCAAAACACTTCTCGAAAAGTTTGGGTCAAACCGAAAAGTGTCCACTATCCACCTAGATAGGTTTTTGCAAATACTAGGTGATACTTTAAATTAACATTGTGCGATACTTTCCAGAATCGTACGAGCTTTCTCTAGAATGGGTGCGACACTTTTAGGGTTTGGGTGACACTCGTCAAAAGGACATGTGATACTTTACAAGTACCATATGACACTTTTTTAAAGGGGGTACAATACTTTCTAATATCGCATGATATTTCTTCCTAAGAGGTGTGATACTTTCTAGTATCACTCAACATTACTCCTTTGGGCATGCAACACTTTATAATATCGCCCCATGCTGACACATGGTCACCCAAGAAATGCATAAAATGCACCAAGGATAAACTAAAGAGTAAAATAGAGTTCAAAATCTCCACACCAAGGATTACTAGATCCACAACTCGAGGCATAAACACTCAAACACAATACTGAACATGAAAACTGCATCTAACCATCTAATCAAGCACTGAAGGGAAAGTACAAAAGGAAGCATCACAATAAAATAACATCACAATAAATTGAAGTAACAAATTTAAGTACGCAGTTCCTCCCAACCTAATAGCATCATAAGACCATTATAGGCCCTAGCCATCCCCCACGCGTAACATCCAAAACTATCGATCAGATCGTCGGTACTAACATATGAGAACATCACTACTAAAACATGCTACAATATAAGCATAAGAAAATCCAACATGGTAAAAGTAAAGCATAAGATAAATCCTACAAATCAACTCATCATCTACACATGATAAACATCATAATAAGGAAAATGCGTCAACACTAACATCATGTAAACATGATATGCAAGCATTCCAATGAAAGCATAAATCACAAAAAAACATACTCCAAAACTCAAAGTACCAAGTGAAAACATCCAACAATGGTCACACTAGGATAGTAAATTGTCTCTATACACTAGTCCCTATTAGTGGTATAGATGGCTACACCTCCCAACCACATGGAACCCATAGGCCCACTCCCATAGTGCTGATGGAGATAATGATCCAACCAAAAACACACATAAAGTAAACGTCCATGGCTAACACTCATGCCAGACAACATGATGACTAAAACCAAGGACATAGACTATGCATAAGCTATAGGTCCTAGTCAGACACTCAATGGGCTACTAAATAGGGGCTGACATCATGGAGAGTCACTTGGTATCGACAAGCCCAAGCTAGTATTGGCAGCTACTCTTCTCAACAGAAGGTGCACAACCCAGGAAACAACTCTTCTTGATAGAAGGTGCACAACCCAAACATTTTCTTACCTTATAATTATTACCGCCTAGTATTTTAATTTAGTTATCACTTATATAAAACTTCTTCTTCCAACCAATGGGAAATAGTCACTAGGTTGTAGGATAGAAGCCCCTCCATGTGCTACCCTACTCTACCTATGCTCATCCAACAATGAGTGCCCATAGGCATGCAAAATTCCCAACCCAACACCAATAATCATAACTTTTGAAAGTACCATGGAAGATTGGGCCTTGCAAGTCACTTAAGAAATGTATGTGCACATACTCATGTGTGGCACACCACCATCACAAAGATCATAACACAAGGATTGGATGAGAACACAATATAGAAAGTCACTCAATCAAAAATAGACTCGAGAGGATGGATGCAACATGAAAGTGCAATAAAGGTCTGACCAACATCCAAACATATGATCTAGGTCCACGATCAAACTCATTCCAAGAAAACTCAAGAAAATATGTTGGCACACAAAATGAGATAAAAACCCTAAAATATGGAAAACTTCAAAATTAAAACCCATTTGGCCCTTGGGTAACAAAAAATCCAATAATATTTGGGTTCAGACACCATATGCAAAAATGACCAGCATAATAACATTAAACCCCAAGCCCCCATCCCAAAAATAGGGAAAATGTTCATACCCAACCAATCGAGTAGAACCAACAAATAGAAATAGAGGGGAACACTAGTTCTCAGCCTCTTAACAAACTACTACCAGAAATAGAAGTTGAAATGAAGCAGAAACAAGAAAACTGGAAAGCCCTACCTAATAGCAATAGGGGGAGAAACTGAAATTAGGCTGGTAAAATAAATAATTTGTCAATATTGTCAAAAGTGATATCAAAGAAAGGTCTCCCTAAGCCAGATCCAACAAGACTAATCTTGTGAAAATCCGACACTCACAGCTCTCACTATGAGAAAAAAACCAATCCTTCAAAAAGAGGATTTTAGAAAAGCTCTCCAATTTCTAAATTGCAAAATCCAAAAGTGAGAAAACAAATCCCTATTTCAATACTTATTCACTTTTTGAGTGAATAGTCAATTAGGGAAAATAGCTAGTTAGACTAGCTAGACTCTGAATCAATCCAAATGAAAATAGGTTATTCCTCATAACAGGAATTCACCTAAGGCAAAGCTGCCAGAAATTAAATTCGATAAGATTTAAAGCTTGAAAACCCAAAATCAAAGAAAATCACTTAACAACTTTCATGACAATGCAAACCTCTAAATGCACAAATATGCTTACTGGTCTTATCACATAATGCAGATGAGTTCAAATTTAATAATCACTGAAAGGTTTAATTTAAACAATTAACATAAGGATACATCAACCATACAAGAACGACTTTGGTAAAATGAATAGGTGAATCACTAACTCCATGTGCCACTGCTAGGGATATAATTCTTACACACTAAAACACACACTCAAGTTCAATTGTATATAATATCACAACTGAAGAAATAAGCTTTAAATACCTAATTAATCCATTTACATTACTCATGTTTGTAGAAAGCACAAAGAGACAATAATGAAGTCAATAACCATAGCATGAATTCTATCACATAACATAACTAGAAAATATGTCAAAATACCTAATAATCAGATATCACCATAGACCTACTATCATCTCAAAATGGCATCAACATGCAAATATTATAAACTGAACAACATAGTAGTAAAGCATCTATGATACTGAATCAAAGTATAACATTCAACACTAGGTCATCTCAAGGTACATATAATAAGAGTATAAAGTATCTCTCAAATCAAAATAGATAAGGTACAAACTATAAACACGAGAGGCACTACAATACTACCCCAAAGGAATACCATTAATATTCATGCTAACAACCAACCCCACCTGGGTTTTCCCTCTAATCAAGGGTTTCCCTAGTTAACACATCTAGTGTTATTGTGTATGTCTATCTTCTAATGGTTGTTGTTTATATTGTTCACATGCTTAATATTTAATAAGGTTGATAAAAAGAGGCTTATGCCTTTGGTGAAATGGTGGGGCTTCTTGCATGTAGTGCCTACAACCAAGGTTCAAGTCTCCTTAGGGTTACTCTCTACTATGGTTCTTAATTCAAAGTTGTTGACTTTGACTCTTGGTGAAATAGTAGGTCTTCTTGTCTATAGTGCTTACAACCAAGGGTTAAATAAAATTATTGGCTTTGGCCTATTACCCCAATTTTTAGCCCTTGTAGGTTAGGCGATTTGGTTTGAGGTTTTGCGCGATCTCCATGGTCTTGGATTCAACTCCCCTACCCATCATTACCCTATCACAAACACTTAGGGGAGGTGTTGGTTATCTTGTGGCCGAAAGGATTAGTCTCACTCCAAGCTCACCCCATAAAGGGAAACCGCGGTACTTTGATAATGGGGATACCCTTCAATAACCAAAAAAATAAAATAAAGGTTGATAGAAGTTATATTGATATGATAATTGATTCACACCCCCCTCTTAGTTATCTTAGTGGACTATACTTTCTAATAAGTGGTATCATAGCATCAGGTCCTTGAAGGAAAAGATTAACAACTTATGGAGATAAATGGAGGGTCATTTTAGAAAAGAAAGTCCTAATCTTGATAAAGTTAATTTTGATATTCAGACGATGGAGTTCCTTCGTGAGATATCAAAATTATGTACAAAATAAAATATCGAGTTTCCAAATGTAGAATCTTTTTGTTGCATACAAAAGAATAGACCTACTTTATAAAAGAATGCAAACATAAGTAAAGATAGATCTAGATCTAAAGAAGATAGAAATATTGAAGAAGGAATTTCCCTGCTTATGAAAAGAGAGCCAAATGGTATGAAATTTTTTGTTTGTTGGACATATAAATAATATGGTCATTTTTCATCCAAATGTCCCAAGAGAGTAAAGAAGACTAGAAAACCTTTCAAATCAAGAATGACTAAGGATTACCTTTTTTATGATGAGAAAATATATCAAGATTAAAAGAATTCTTGAATGGTAGTAATGCTAATGAGCTTGAATTGGATGAGAAGTTTGTAGTTAAAGAGAGAATGTTTGATTATAATTTTGCTGATGAAGAAGCTAATCCTAATGTTGGAATGCTTTAGAATAACTAAGAGGGGGGTGAATCAGTTATCCAAGGTCCAAATGTATAGATAAAACTTTTTAGTACTTAACAAATACATGTGCATGCATTGATCATCCAATATCTCAAACCATAGTATATTACTGTCCGAGGTCAAATGAACTTTGTAGAAATGTAAACATAAAATAGCACAAAATCATTTACACAATTTGACACAAGGATTTTATGTGGAAACCCAATTTGGGAAAAACCATTAGTAACATGCTACCAATTTTCACTCTTCTAAAGTGAGCTCTGTGAAGAGCCAACCCTTTTAAAGGTTTCAATGCACACTGTTAAATGTGACCTTGATTAAAGGATTTCAATCAGCCTATTAGGTGTGAGCCTTGTTAGAGGACTTTAGAATATTCTATAAGAATGTCACCCTATTAAAGGATTTACTCATGACCATTATATCAACCTTAATCCAACGAATTTATCTAGATTGATAGAGTTGTTAGAAAGTAATAGTAGGGCTTGATCTGATAACAAAACAACTCACTTTTAGATTAAAAATCTCTTATTCGGTCCTCCATTCTACTTGACATTCAATCTCCTTCATCTTTGATAGCTTGTTCACCCTTCAAGCCTTCTTGCGTAGTATGCCAATTGCAAGTTCATCCCTTTTGCCACCAAATGAAGCAACACCTCAAGACTCCTTGTCTTTCCCTTGTTCACACTATGACACTTTGCTTCTGGCCTATTATCTCCTTATATAAAGAATTTAGATATTTTTCTACTTAACCACAATCATCCATCTTAGGATTAGATTAGATTCATCGAATCTACCCTCTTTTCTATTTTTTTCCCTCTAGAAACTTCTCTTACAATCCTCTTCAAATTTGTCTTTAAACAATTTATCTTGAATTCTGTGCCACCAGCTCATCATAGTTATATTCCACACACTTCACACAATTCAAGAAATCAACTTTGTTGGCTCAGATTCATCAAATCTTTGATCAAACTCATTTTACTTGCACTCAACAATAAAATGTTGTTTGCTCGACAATAACTGTCTTTTGATGCTGGTCAACACTAGGCTACTTGGCATACACTAAATCTTACTAGTGCTCAACACATACTAAACTTCCTTCACTTGACACCTACTAGATTTCTCTTTGCTCGACACATACTAAATTTTCTTGGTGGCAACTAAATTTTTGCTCGGTTTGCACTGACTTGCTTGACTTCCACTATTTGCTTAGTCAAGTTTGGTAGGCACATTTCTTTGCTTAGTCTTCTTCTTGTCATTGCTCAAGTATCCTTTCATTATAGCCTTAAGTAGATAAACAATACACTATATCATTAAAGTCTTACTTGGTCTTAGTGCTTCTTTTATACACCATATAATTCAACCTTTCTCTAGGTACTCTTGTTATCCTTTCTTTTCAAATCCTCTTCATCAATCAATCAAATGATAGCATTCAGACCAAATTAGCAATTATCTCACTAGCAAGTAGCAAGTTTGAAATTAGTGACAAAATAATGATTGTTCTATGATAGGTTTCATCAATCTCCTCATTTCTAAGCTTCAACAATTTTCTTCATTTCAACAATCTCCCTCTTTGGCATTGATGGAAAACCAATACCAACGACAATACCAAGAAGAAACTTAATACCTTGTATTTAAATCTCTCCCTCTATTAGTATCTATCCTTTTTTATAGGCTACAATCTCTCTTCTTATTCAAATATATAGTGTAACTCTTCCTCTTTCTGATACTAACTCTCCCTCATACTTGTAGTAACTTATAGTAAACTCTCTATATATTCCCCCTCTTTATTAATAATGCCAAAGGCTTGACATCTTTTCTTGTAGATATCAACAATTCAAATTCTCCCTCTGTCATCTTGCATGCGACTGTGAATCTTCTGTTTTAGTTCCTTCCTTACTTCAGGCAGTTCCTAAAGTAAGATTTACTATATCAAGTTGTAAAGTATGCCATTCAACTTAGTTGATATAGGGCACTGATCTTGCTTCTTAAGTAGCTTTGGGTAGGGGTATCACCCCTAGCTTACCTTTAAGATATTCATGTGCATCCTTAGGTAAAGCATTTTTGAATATATTAGCTATATGTTCCTTTGTATTCACATATTCCATTCTCACTTCTTTATCTTGAGCCAACTCTCTCAAGTAATGGTACTTGATTGCAATGTTCTTTGTCTTTGTATACATCACAGTGTTCTTAGATATGTTTATAGCACTTGTATTGTCACAGTAAATTACCATAGGTTCAGTGATCTCTTCCTTCAATCCTTTGAGTAACTATTTGATCCACACCACATTTGTATAATTCACTACAACAAACCACATATTCAACTTCAGCAATGGATTGTGAAATACAATTTTGTTTCTGCTGGTCCAAGTAACTAACATTTTTCCTAAGAAAAATGCTCCTCCACTTGTACTTTTTCTATCATCAATGTTTCTAACCCAATCAACTTCTATATAGACTCTCAATTCAAACTTGTTATTTTTCTTGTAGTATAGACCATAGTCTTATGTACCTTTTAATTCTTTTCATTTTTCTTGTAGTATAGACCATAGTCTTTTGTACCTTTTAAGTATCTCATGATCCTTTTAATAGCCATAAAGTGATTCTCCTTAGGATTTGTAGAAAATATTGCAACAATCCCAATAGCTAGTGCAATATCAGGTTTGCTATGAACTACATATTGCAATTTTCCAATCATATACTTGTACAATCTTTAATTTACTTTAGCAGAATCATTATTTTTGGATACTTTATGTCCTATCACCATAGGAGTACTAACTGGTCTTGAACTATCCATAACAAAAGTTTTCAAGAATTCCTTTACATACTTGGACTGAGTAATGTAAAAACCATATTTCATCTGATGAACTTGTAATCTAATAGAGAACTTTATATCTCCAAACATAGACATCTCAAATTCTTTCATCATTTCATTTTCAAATGTCTTACACAATGCATTTTGTCCTCCAAATATGATATCATCAACAAATATTCCAGCTAGTAAAATTCCTTTACTCCTTCTATCTTCAAGTACGAATTGTTGTTGTCAACAGTCTTCTCAAAACCAATCTTCAAAAGATAATTGTGCAGTCTTTCATACCATGCTCTAGGAGCTTTCTTTAAACCATATAAAGATTTATACAATCTGCAAACCATGTTCTTATTATTTGGATAAAAAAATCCTTCATGTTGTTCAATGTAAACCTCCTCTTCCAATATATCATTTAGAAATGTTGATTTAACATCCATTTGATAAATTTTGAATCCTTTATAGGTAGAATAAGCAAGTAGAGTTCTTAGTCCTTCCAATTTTCTAACTGGGTCAAATGTCTTTCCATAGTCAATTCTGTCTTCTTGTGCATAACCTTTGTAGACTATCCTTACCTTATTTCTTGTTACTTCACCATTCTCATCCAAAATTTTTTCTGTACACCCACTTGGTTCCAATAACATTTTTGTCCTCTAGTCTTGGTAAAAGTGTCTATGTTTTGTTCTTCTCAATTTGATCAATTTCTTCATTCATGGCTTGACTCTAGTCTTCATTCTCTAATGCATCCTTCATTGATTTAGGTTCATGTATGCTTAACAAACATGTATCATTCCTTTATCTATTCCTTGTCATTGGTCCAACCTCTTTTTCTCCAATGATTTGTTCTGTAGGATGATGTCTTCTGACATATTTTGATAATCTTGGCTCTGTTCTTTTTTCTTCAACAATAGGTCATTCATGGAGTTCAATCTTAGGTTCACTATGTAATTCTCTATCAGGTAACTTGACATTCCTTTCATGTAAATTGATCTCAACATTAGAATGTACCTCAACTTCTTATTATAACTCGGCTCCTGAATGCAATTGACATCCATTGTATATGACTCGACAATCATCGATTCTTGTTGATTAATAACTATAATATCATCATCATTATCAAACATGCCTTCACAGTAGTACATTAAGGTTTTGTAATTCTCAGGTTCCTTCTTTTGTTCATCTTCATTTATTTCTATATATTCATCAAATTTTTCATTTGTACTTTCCACAACTTTTTTAGTGCTAGCATTTAAAGACTTATAAGCTTTATTTCTTGTGGAATAGCTTAGGAATATACCTTCTTCACTTTTTGCATCAAGTTTACCATTTATGTTATCCTTAATAATGTAACACTTGCTTCCAAATACCTTAAAATACTTGACATTGGGTAAGTATCCATACCATATCATAAGGTGTGAAATTTGTGTCTTTCTTGACTTGTACTTGGTTCAAAGTATATACAACTATACTAGCAATTTCTCTTTAGTATTTTAAAGCAACTTTCTTCTTCATCATCAGTGTTCTGGTGCAATCCATCATAGATTTGTTCCTCCTTTTAGCTATCCCATTTTTTGGAGGGTTCTTAGGTGCATAAGTTTGTCTTTTGATTCCTCTGTAATTGTAGAAGTTTTTGAATTTATTTTATGTTAACTCTCAACCTCTATTAGATCTCAAACATTTCAAGCTTTTACCAATTTCCTTTCCAACTTTAGCCAGATACCACTTAAACATTTGAAAAGCATTATTTTTTTCTCTCAAAAACATAATTGTCATCATTCTTGAGTAATTATCAATAAATAGAATAAAATACTTGTCACCTATGTAGCTTTGCACATCAATTGGTCCACATAGATCAATTTGAACTAATTCCAAAATTTCTTTTAAAGTACGAGTCTTACTCTTAAAGCTAGACTTTGTCATCTTGCCTAACTGGCATTGTTTGCAAAGCACATTATTAGGTTTCTTCAATTTTGGCAAACCTTTGAATCTTTTCATCTTAATGATACTAACCAAGCTGTCAAAATTTACATGACATAATATTTTGTGCCATAGCCACACAACATCAAATTGTACAACAAGGCAAGTAACTTCTTTCATGTCAAGATAAAATAGATTATCTCTTGTCAAATCTCCACTTCCAATGAGTTCTTCATTAGCATCATAGATCTTAGCTTTTTTGTGTTCAAAGAGAAAATTCTTCATGGAAGTTATTCAGCCACTTAAGGTGGTTGGAATCTTTGATGCAAAGCCTATATAAGGCTGAATCCAACTTGTTTCAAAGGTTGGAAGTATTCAAAATGGCAATGTACAGACTACAATCAACAATTCCTTAATACAACAATTTCTTTGTTTTGAGTGTTTTAATGCTTTGTATGGATTAGATATATTAGGTTAGGTATTGGAAGTGGAAGTGTTTATTATCTTTCAATTCTATAATTAGTTTGTGTGTTGTTTCAAAGAGTTTTGTGTGTTCAAATAAATTGTTTTGTGATTGTTGTTTTGAATAGAGTAGTTTTGAGAAAAATGGGGTCTTTGGCCACTTCCCTCCATATGCATTGTACAACCTTCTAGGATTTGGACTTGGACTCCATGTACTTCATGTACATTAATGGAGGGCCCTTGAAATGCATAGAAAAAACTAATAGAATGATGCCCTAGGAGAGAAAACCATGCTTGGTTAGGGATCATAGTGTTGAAAAAGAGCATTTGGAGTGGATTGAGAGTAAAAAGACATCAATCCAGGAATGTGGTGAGTAAGGAGATGGTGAGGGCTAACCCTAACCCAAAGGAGGATCCTTGATAAGGAGTTTTTAGAGGTTTAAAATTTGGACAACACCAAAACCCTTGAAACCCTCAAAACAAGCCTACAAATGTGCTTGTGTTGTATGAACAAGTTGAGGACTTGCAAATTCCAAAATATGCAAGTACTCTGAAAAGGGTACCCATAAATGTGATTGTTTTCGGTCATTGTTAAGAGTATTTTCAAAATATATGAATTTTAGTGTGTTTGGAGGGCTAATCCTTGTAACCTTTTTCCAAGCATTTGAGTGCAAATTGGTTTGTGGAATGCAACTTGACTAGGGTTTTGTCCTTGTTTTAAGTTTAGCATATTAATGATTGACCTAAGGTATACCTAGATTTTAATTTCATCATTTGGCTAATTCAATCAACATTGGGGTTATTTGTGTGTTTGTGAAAGTCATGAGTAAGCTTATACTAACAAATTGATGTGCACTCATTGAAGAAGTGGGATCTCTGTGATAGAATCCTTAGAGGCATAGGGTGTGAAAGAAATCTTATTTGATTAGGTGGAAGACCTAAGAAGACCCTAGAGAGCTTAGGGGTTGTTAACAAGACTGGTTTTCATATCAATAGTACATTCATCTATGTAGATGATGATGCTCCCAACACTCAAAGTGAATAGACAAGTCAAGCTACAAGTTCCCATTAGACAAGAAATGATGGAGTGCAAATGAAAATTGCTAAACAAAAGAGAGTGGGTGTCGAGCAATAGACTAAAGATGTTGAGTCATAGATAAGCATTGTCAGCCATTAGATAGTGAATGTTGAGCATTTAGAACCTGGACTAGAACCTAAACAAAGAAGAGTAAGTGAGCCTAAGATTATATTTCCAGATGAACCTGAAGAAGAACCAAGAAGGGAACTACCCATGTTAGCTAAATATGTGAGAGGACATCATAAACCTGATCAAATTATTAGAGATGTTGAATCAAGTGTAATGACAAGAAGAAGACTCAAAGATAATACATACTTACTTTGTGAGTTTGAGCCCATGCCAATAAATGATGCTTTAGCTAATGAAGATTGGATACAAGTAATGAATGAAGAAGTTGACCAGATTGAGAAGAACAATACTTGGAATTTAGTTCCAAGACCTAAAGACAAAAATGTCATTGGGACAAAGTGGGTTTTTAGGAACAAGCTCAATGAAAATGGTGTAGTAACAAGAAACGAGGCAAGACTTGTATGCAAGGGTTATGCATAAGAAGAAGTAGTTGATTATGGAGATTTTTTCTCTCCTATAGCTAGACTTGAAGGAGTTAGAACTCTACTTGCATACTCAACTTACAAGAATTTCAAGGTATATCAAATGAATGTCAAATCTACATTTTTAAATGGTATACTAGAGGAAGAAGTATACATTAAATGATTTGAAGGATTTGTAGATCTAGACAAAAGGGGCATGGTATGTAAATTAAACAAAGCTCTTTATGGATTGAAGCAAGCCCTAAGAGCATGGTATGAAAGACTACATATCTACTCAATGAAAATTGATTTTGAAAGGACAATTGATAACAACAACTTATATTAAAAGAATGGTAAGAACAATGAAGTAATGTTATCTGAGATATTTGTTGATGATATTATATTTGGAGGAAGGGAAGCATTATGTAAATCATTTGTTGATGAAATGAAAAAGGAATTTGAAATTTCTATGTTTGATGAAATCAAATTCTTTGTTGGATTACAAGTATGTCAAATGAAGTTTGGTATTTTCATTTCATAATCCAAATACATCAAGGAAATATTAAAGATTTTCTATATGGAAGATTAAAGACCATTGAGTACACCTATGTCTACATGATATAATCTATCTAAGACTGATGATTCTACTAATGTGAACCAGATCCTATGTAGATACATGATAGGAAAATTGCAATATGTTGTTCACAACAAGCTAGATATTGCTTTGGTAGTTGGGATAGTTGCTAGATTTTTAATAAATCCTAAACAGAATCACCAGATGGCTATAAAAAAGATATTGAGATATCTGAAAGGTATAGAAGACTATGGATTATATTACAAGAGAAGCGATAGATTTGAACTAAAGGTTTTCACTAACTCAGATTGGGTTGAAAATATTGATGACATAAAAAGCACTAGTGGAGGTGCATTCTTTCTAGGAAAAAGATTGGTGTCATGGACAAGCAAGCAACAAAATTGTATTTCCCAATTGTGAATTGTTCAAATATAATGTGGATTAAGAAATGTTTGAAAGGTATGAAAGAAGAAATTATAGATCCAATAGTTATCTATTGTGATAACACAAGTTCTATCAACATTTCAAAGAATCCTGCGATGCACATGATGATAGAGCACATTGCCTTCAAGTATCACTACTTGAGAGAATTAGTTCAAGATAAATAAGTGAAGCTAGAATATGTGAATACAAAGGAACATATTGCTATTACCCAAGATGCTCATGAATATCTTAGAGGTAAGTTAGGGGTGATTCCCCTAAATAAAGCTACTTAAGAAGACAAGGTACATTACATAACATGTGTTAATCAGAACATTTTACACAGTGGTGTAATACAACTCTACTTTGGGACATGCCTAAGGTAGAATACTCTAGTACAAAATGAATAGATTAGTTATAGACAAATGACAAGCATCAGCTAGACATGTAAAATCTACATAATTTATATGTATAAAGAGATTTGAAGTTGAGAGAGCTTTATGTCTTTGGCATTGTTGTCAAAGAGGGAGAGATCACTGAAAGAGGGAAAGACTACTAATATTACATATTAAGGGAGATATTACTAAGAAAAGACATAAGACACACCTTAGAGGGAGAAAATCATGTAAAAGCAATTTGAAAATATAGAATGATGGTAGAGGGAGTTTTTAGAAATTGAATGGATAAGAATCATAATGAAACTAAGGATATCGATCACTCATGGAAGTAAAATCTTTTGGATTGTATGGTAACCTAGTTATTACTAGCATTCAGATGTTTGAGATGTTGCCATCAATACTAAAGAGGGAGATTGTTGGAAACTTACAATTGGAACAATTGTTGTTTTGTCATTGATGTCAAATCTATGGATGAGACATATTGCTACCTAATCTAAATTTTATATCTATTTGATTGATGAAGAGGATTTGAGAAGTTACCCATAACTATAGCACCTAGAGGAATGATTGAAGTTATGAAAAGGAAGTTACAATGGACATTTGATTAGACAAACTTTGTTAAAGCAAAGTAATTATTTATTCCAAGAAAGCTTGGCTTAGCCGAGCAAAAGAGTAAAATACTAATAAGTGTCGAGTAATTCTAGTGTCAAGTAAGCTATATTTAGTATAGAGAAAATCTAGTTTTGACCAAGCATTAGCATTGACCAAGTAAGTTAGTTGATGTTGAGCAAGAAGCTTTACAATGATTGTGTATTTCAATTTTTGACTAAGTAACAAAATTTAGAGATTGTCGAGTGACAGTAAATGAACAAAATTCAAAGAAATCATAAGATCAAGTCAACTTAGTTGATTTCTTGGGAGATGTAAGATGTGTTGAAGATAAGATTGATGATTCAGGTCATTAAATTCAAGGAGTTGATTAGGTAAATACCTAACATATGGATTCTAAAGAAGTTTCTAGAGGATGATCAAGAAGATGAACACATATGTTGAATCGAGTTAAATCTAATTGTAAACCCTAAGATCTACTGTGGATGTTGAAGATGATAAATCACAAATTTCCTATTTAAAGGGGTACACAACTAATTATTTGGTGCCATGTCCAACCATGTCTAGTCAACCAAAGCCAAGCCCAACCAGTGTGTGTATGAGAAAATTTGTATGTGAAGATAAACATATAGAACAAGGTTGATAAAAAACACACAAGAGTGTGAATGTGAAGCTAAAGGA
Source organism: Cupressus sempervirens (assembly GCA_028749045.1). NCBI lineage: Eukaryota > Viridiplantae > Streptophyta > Pinopsida > Cupressales > Cupressaceae > Cupressus > Cupressus sempervirens. Next base: position 113,279,971 of record CM053790.1, read on the forward strand.
GAAATATTACAAATATGATGCTATTTTTGATAAGTGAATTAGAAAAAAAGGCTTAAGTATTGATGAGAAGAGTGGACTAATTACTTGAAGGGTGACCAAACATATCAAGATCAGAGATGACATTGAAAGACTTATTATTGAACCAACATAAGGACTGGACAGAGATCTAAACCAGAAAAAGTGAGTTGTAATCACATAGATCAAACCTACTATTTTCTTTCTTATCATTGTAAACAATTAATATTGAAATCCTTTTAACATAGGTTGACCTAATAGTCATTTAAAGGCTTAACAAACTGTATAAATCCTTTAACTAGGGGACATTATAAATGGAATGATCAAAGTCTTCTTACAAGGCCACTCCTAATAGGGTGATAAAATCCTCTAACCATGTCACATTTAATAGTGTGTATTGTAACCTTTAATAGGGTTGGCTCCTAATAAAGCTCAATTTGAAAGAGTGAAAAAGAGTGACATGTTACTCATGGTTTTGTCCAAATTGGGTTTCCATGTACATTTGATAATCTTTTCATTAAGCAATGCAAGTTATGTTTATAACAATTTTATAATAGAGATCGAGCAACAACAGGATAAGCATAACAATGAAGTGTTTAATGTTTAATTGTTCAAGTGGTACATATAGACCTTGAGTAACCATTTCATGCCGGCCACCCACCCCCACACACCCCCCCCCCCCTGGCAAAAAAAAATTTAAAAAAATAAATTTAAACAGTTCTAACATAATCACCTAATGGTCTCGAGAATGTTGAGAACCTAATGATAAGAACCCTATGGAATGAGGAAAATAATGAAGACCCTTTTAAGACTAGATGTAAGATTATAGGAAAATACTACAAAGTGATAACTGATAGTGGTAGTTCAGATAATTCAACATTAAAGGATCTCATTAACAAATTGTAGTTTCATAGCCTAAGCCTTATCATGCTGCTAGGATCTAAAATGAGCATAAGTCACTAGTAAGTGAACAATGCCTTGTTAAATTAAAGATTGGAAATTATTGTGATGAAGGTTTGTGTGATATTATGCCTATAGATTGTTGTCATATTCTATTGGGTATACCTTGGTAGTATGATGGACAAGCTTTATATGATGATATATTAAATCAATATACTATTTGTGTTAATGGGAATGGACATGTATTTTTACCTTTGGTAGAGAAAAAGGATGAGAATCCTTGTACCACAATAGGAGTATGTTTGGTTAAAGGAAATAAATTTGTTAAGAGTGTGAAGGAACTTAATGTTTGTTTTTCTTTGAGTCCTAGGAAGAATAAGAAACAAGACAAACCAGAGCATGCACCTAAAATTAAATCTTTGTTGACTAAATTTCAAGGTATTATTTTAGACACTGTACATGATGGTTTGCCTCCTATAAGAAGTATTAGTCATTGTATGGATTTGATACTAGTTCTAGTTTATCTAATAAAGAACCACATAGGTTAACACCCACTGAAAATAAAGAACTAAATAGATAAGTGCATGAATTGCTTGATAAGGGTCTGAATAGAGAAAGTTTGAGTCCTTATACTATACCTACTATATTGGCACCTGTAAAGAATGGAGAATGGATAATGTGCATTGATTCTAGAGCTATGAACAATTAACTAGTGAAGTATAGGTTTCTATTTCCTGGGATGGATGACATAATGGATTGTTTGAGTGGATCAAGATATTTCAAAAATATTGATTTTAAAAGTGGATATCATAGTATTAGAATCAAAGAAGGAGATGAGTGGAATTTGTTTTCAAGACAAAAGGAGGTTTGTAGGAATGGTTGGTTATGCCTTTTGGTTTAACTAGTGCACCTAGTACTTTCATGAATCTAATAAATGAGATTTTAAATAAATTCTTGGGTAAGTTAGTGATTTTATATCTTGATGACATCTTGATATTCAATAAGACCGAGGAAGAATACCTTGAGCATAGTACACAAGTGTTACAGAGATTGAAAGAAGAGAAGCAAATTAATTTTAGGAAATGTTCTTTCATGAAAGAAGAAATTACCTATATTCGTTTTGAGATTTTGTTGATGGTTTAAAGATGGAACCTAAAAAGGCGAGTGTTATACCTAGACCTGAGACTGTTGGGTAAGTTAGATCATTTTATTGATTGGTAAGTTTCTATAGAAAGTGCATTCAAAATTTTAATTCACTATGTAATTCTATGATAGAGACTATGGGATGGGATTAAAATGATTTTAAATAGACACATGGAGCACATAGGATTTTTGAAACATTTAAACAAAATATGGAAAAATTACCTAGACTTGCTTTGCTTGATTTCACTAAGGTTTTTCAGGCTGACTGTGATGCTAGTGCGAAGAGTCATTGGAGATGTTTAAGTCAAGAGGGGAGACCTATAGCTTTCTTTAGTGAGAAGTTGAATGATGCTAAAAAAATGTATTCAATTTATGATCAAGAATTCTATGCCATTATTGAAGCTTTGAAGAAATGGAGACATTATTTGATGCATAAGCATTTTGTGTTGTACACTGATAATAAAGCTTTATAGTATTTGAGAAGTCAAAATAAGTTGAATCAGAGAATCATGTAGTGGCTAGAGTATTTGTAGAACTTCTCTTTTGCATTAAAACATAAAAGAGGATATTTAGACATAGTAGCTGATGCTTTGAGTAGAAGAAATATTTTTTTGACAAAAATGCAAGTTTAGGTACTTAGTTTCGATGATTTGAGACAATTATATGAAATTGGTCCTAATTTTGTAAAACCTTGTAAGGATTATAAGAATAAAATGATTAGTGAACAAGATAACTTGACTGTTTATTTCATTATGGAAGATATGCTGTTAAGAGGGATTTAACTATGCAAACCTAGAGAATCTATGAGGGATAACACCATAATGGACTACTTGCTAGACATTTTGGAATTGAAAAATAGTGAAGATGATCTCTGATAGATATTACTCACCTCAGATATATAAAGATGTTATAAGGATGGATAAGAGTTACAAAACTTGTCAACCAAAAAAAGGAATTAGTTAGAATTTTGGTTTGTATTCACCATTGCATGTTCCAAATAAACCTTGGAAAGATATTAGTATTGATTTTGTGTTGGACTTACCTAGAACTTAGAGAGTTAATGATTCTATTCTAGTAATGGTTGACTAATTTTTTAAAATGACTCATTTCATACCTTGCAAGAAGATGTCTGATGTGGCACATGTGGCTAAATTATTCTTTAAGTGATAAGATTGCATGGGTTACCGAAGACTAGTGTTTCAGATAGGGATACAAATTTCACTGGTTATTTTTTGAGGACACTTTGGAAGAAGTTAGACAATGAGGTTAAGTTTTATTCTACATTTCAGCCATAGATAGATGGACAAACTAAAGTTATGAATGAGAGTTTGGGTAACTTATTGAGATTTTTGATTGGAGATAAGCCTACTAATTAGGACTTGATTTTAGCACAAAAAGAGTTTGCATATAATTTTTTTAAAAATAGGAGTACTAAGAAGACACCGTTTGATATACTAAATGGAATGAATCCTAAACAAACTACCGAGTTGAGGGATTTGAGTACTAAAATGAAGAGGAGTGTTGAAGCAAAGGAATTTGTAGATTTCATGAAGACTTTGCATGAACAAGTGAAGAGAAATCTAGAAGTTAGTAATCAAGAGCATAAAAAGAGGGAAGATATAGTAAGAAGACATAAATATTTTGAGGTTGGAGATGAACTTATTATTTTCTTGAAGAAGAATATATTTCCAGTTAGTACCTATAGTAAGCTAAAGATGAAGAAGTTTGGTCCTTGTCAAATCTTGAAGAAATTTGACAGTGGAAATTCTTTTGAAGTTGAATTACCAGTGGACATGGACATTTCACCAATATTCAATATTGTAGACATCTTTGAATAGTTTGAATATGATGAGGAATCAAAAGACAACCTAGATTATCCCAAGAGGAAGACTAAAAGTATTGAAAAGGTTTTGGATACCAGAGTAAGTAAGAGCACCAAAGGAAATGACTACATGAAGTACCTTGTTTAATGGAAGGATAAACCAATTGGTGATGGTTCATGGATAGCACAAGCTGAGTTTGATCTTTATGATTTAGATTAGAGCATCAAGGTTTCCCAATATGGATATCCATTCTTTATTTACACTAGGTTCCTAATTTAGGAGCATCTTGGGTCAATGAGAAATCTTGAATCAACCAAAAAAAATTACTTTGTTTTGTATACCCATTTATTATTCGTGGAGTAGCCATTGTTCCTTGTAGTTCCAAGTTGTGTGTGGTTGGCATTGTAAGGTGGACCCATTATTGATGCTTACCCTAAGTATGCAAAATATAATGTTCTTTGTATATGGAGTTGTGTTCCTCTTTCTCTACTCACTTTTCACTACTTGGTTTATCTAGCATATCATTGAGTTTTTTTAGCATAGTTTTTTATGATGACATGGTATGTTGTACAATTTATGAACATCTCTTTGATCATGTGTAGATATATCCTTAAGAGTTTAGATTCTCTTTTGGTTCTTTGTTTTCTCCTCCAAGGCATGACCTAATTTTTCAATTAATTTCATGATAGGAGGACTTGTGGGCTTGCTAGATTTATATGGACTTGGACCAAGTTTAGGAAAGTAATCCTGGCAATAAAGGAGAGAACAAAGCATCAAGATAGAAAGCTTTAAGGTTTGGGGTTGTAATTATCTGTACTAGCCACAACTAGGAAGACCTTACAACCTGACAAATATATTTTATCATGTGATTTGTCTAATCAATCTGTATCTATTCATGACTAAAATTTGGTTCTTTGTTGCCATATCTATGTTCTCTTCCACGTGTACTCTTGGCAGGGTGTTAGACTAGAATTTGTTCTTTCCTCCTACCTATCTTGCATCATTTGGGTTTCTTACTTAGCTCTCCCTTCTTCAATTCTTGGCTTTGTAAAGGTGGAGGCATGACTATAATATCTTTCCTAAATTGAGTAGTAGACCCTTATCAGTCAAGAGGAGATAAAGTGTCAGTATGTCTGGGTACCAAGAGATGAGTTTGCATAAATATACATCATCCTTGTTATGTATTTGATGTCTCCCTAATAACCCCTCCTTCCATATATGTGCCAGGTGACAAGAAATCAAAATCAATCAATTCAAAAGTATTTGGATCATCCTCAACGGTGGGCTCTATAAATCCCTCCTTCTCCTAATATGTGGAGTCCTCAACCACAATGGGTTGCTCCTATGTTAGGGGAGGAATCTAAGTTTGGCTCTACCTCTTTTGTTCTTCATCTTCCTTACTTAACCAGGTCCTTTGATTAAGAGGTATATGCTCCTCTTCTTCTACTTCTTCCTCTTTTAGATCCTCTAATATAGTATTAGGAATGACATGGGAGACACTATGTTTCTTCTTCTTCAATCTCTAGTCTTTTTGACCTACTGCCGTGATGGTTATCCTTTTCTTATTAGAAATTGAGGGTCTAGGTGCAATCTCTTCTTGAGTCTCGTACTCATGTACTTGTTGTTGTTCTTGGACTTCTTCACTCTTTCCAAAATTTCTCTTTCTTCTCTTGGTCTTCTCCTCTTGATGATAATATAAAAAATCTTTGTCATTCCTAGATATTATCTCTAGGAACATTGGGGAGGTAGATCCCTATGTAGGAGCTATTATCTTTACTCCTTTTCCCTTCTTTGGTCATGTGAGACCCTTTAGAGATGGTATTTATAGCAAGGGATCCAATGGGAAAGGTTTGGTAATCTAATTTGTAGTCAAATAAATGATGTGCTAGACATGATTCATTAGATAATCATTCTCCTTGCGATGCATCTTGTCATTCAAAATAGGCCTTTCAAAGAGTTTATCTTTATTATACAAGGGGTTGAGGATCTTTAGAAAAACCTTGTGGGTGATGTACAACCCTAGGACCTTCTTTTCCAAGATAAGATCCATCTTGCAATAATCCCTCATTAGAACCTCATAGTCATATATGCAATTGATCCAATGGTCCTCTATGTAGGAATCAAGTACACATACCTTGCCTAAAATATGCTAGAACATTTCAATGTTGTCAAAATTGGGGTGAGCAACAAGGAAATCATCTAGGGTCTGTTTGGTTCATGGAATTTAAAAAATTGGGATTTATACAAACCTTGGTTTAGCCAAATCAAGGTTTTGCAAATCTTCATTCCGATTTTGGAGATTTTACTTAAACCATTTTTTTCACTCGAAAGATATGTGTGAAGACACATTTTTATGTGTAAGCTTGGAGTTGAAGGAAATTTTCAAAAAGTAGTCCAATCTATTGTTTTTACACTAAAAAAGCTTAACCAAGTTTTGATTTTCAATTCCTACTTGCTAGTAGGAAGTTGGAAAACCTAGTTTTGAGGGAAAATTGGAAGTCTAGTATGCTAATACCATTTTTCCAAATTTGAAACAAATGCAAAGATTTTCAAATTTGGATTTTGAAAAATCCAATTCTTGTCATCTTCTAGGAATCAAACGGACCCCTAGTGAGAAATACTCCCATTCAACATCAAAGGTGAAAATATCTTATTTCTGCTTCACTTCATAAGTTTTGATGATGATTGGCCATACCTAGGGTTACAATGTTTAGTATGTATCCTATCAAATGTAGAACTAAATTGCTTGGCTTCTCCACTAGTATGAGATTGTCTAAAGGATATTGAGGGAGCTTCTTTGGATGCAATGTTGAACAAGCCACCTTGATATATCTGAATGTGTGGATTTGTATTAAGTAAGCCCCCACTACTAAATTTTGCACAAATTTATGATTGCCATTTTTCACTCCCATCGACAAAATTTTGTCAGATACCATATGAAACTAGTCATCACTAAATAAGTGTCAAATTTTTTGATGTTGTTAGTCTATATTAGACATGCGATACTTATTTTTGTTGAAAGACCATAAGGAGTCAAAATCCATGAGATTAACTTAACCGACAACTCTTCCATTATGGGTATGGAATTCTTGTTAGAACATATATTATATTCATGGGTAAGCTGAGGAAATGTAAGGTATCATAATTAAAATAATTATTGTAGATTATTGTATTGGCATCATAGTTATGACGACTTATGTGTAACACCCCAAAATTGGCTCATTGCCATGATCACCAATTTCAGTCTATTTCAATCAATCCTAAGTCTTATGTCACTAGGCAATTCTTATTCTGCTACTCACTACTTGACTTAGTTGTCAAATGCAAAAAACCTCAATCTATATTCATCATACTCTTTATTTAATTCCTAAAGTATCGACTCGTATTAGTCACATTAGACCTATTGATTAAGATTTAATTTAATTTAAAGTGTTTATACTTTAATTAAATTAAATTATCACCTAAGGCTAATGTACTAAGGGATTAAATTTATTAAATTTAATAATTATTCTTATTTTAATTAATTGAATATGGTTATTCAATTAAATAGAAAATGCATTTATGAGATCATATCTCAATTTATTAAATTAAATAATATTTTCAAAATCCTCTCTTTAGTTCTAAATGGAAACTCTAAGTGAACTATCTCTCGAAATTGGAATCAATCTAGTTAACTTGATCTCACACCCATGACAAGTTTAGTTAACTGCTCATCACACTCAGATCGAAAACAGCTCGCTTCACCTGCACAAGGAAGTTTCCATCTTAACTGAATCTTTGCTTCAATCCTGACCGTCGATCTGAGTTGATTTCAACCGTTGATGGATTCCTGGAATTCTATATAAGGGACTCATAATTCCTCATTAAGGAGGTTGATTTGAATTGATATCGAATTGCTGCTGCATTTCATACTCACTTAGCTCATAAAATTTCATATCTTTACATTCCTAGCTTAATTTCATCGAGCTCTTAATATGCATACATTTAATATAGTTTCTTTTACAAGTTCTTAAGTTAGTTGCATAATCATTCTAGATTACTTTGCACACTCATATAGATTAGCTTTCTTTAAATCCTTTGTTCTTAGGTCTGGTTGTCTGCACCTTGAATTTGAGGATATTAATAGGCAAAATCCTTCTAGATAGAAGGCAACGGGTCACACTATCGGGTGTCTTGGATAAACAATTCAATGTTTATTCCAGGATGACTTCACAAGTAATGACTACGTTGAAGTGTGTGTGTTAGCAGAGGCCACATTCCATGCATACACTATGCATGGTATAATTGTGAGGAAAATCATTCAATAATCAACAATCTTCACGTTCCTAATGGTATAGTATTCTCCCATCATAAACCAATTTCTTAAGTTTTAACTTGAAAACTGTAGAAATGTTTTAAAATAATACACAAATGATTAGGTGAGGGGTATTAAATGTACAAGCGGTAGAGATCCATCTTGAAGTCTCAATATTGGAATGAGGATCAACATAAAGACATTTATGCAAGATATTACATTAATCTTTTTACTTAAGTGTCTGTAAGTTGATCCTCATTCCAATATTGAGACTTCAAGCTGGATATATGCCACTTTTACAATTAACACTCTTCATCTAATCATTTGTATGTTATTTTGTAACTTTTATGTATTTTTCAAGTCAAATCTTAAGAAATTTTTTTAAGATGGGAGAATAATTTACCACTATGAACACAGAGATTGCCAGTTCCCAAATCATTTTTCTAACACAATTATACTATGCACACATCATCAAACTTCCAAAAAAGAGCACTGGTGTGATCTGTAAGTTCAAAGAATATATAATAATAAGTAATATGAAATCACATTATGGATGATAAGGAAGGCCTTGCAAAAAGATGTCTTTCATCTAAATTAGTAATAGGCAATAATAACAAGGAAAGTAGTGCAACATCTACACGTCTCGATCAACAATATCAGATTCTTATTGATCCTAAAAAAAATATATTCATGTGATGACTTTCTTTGTGGAGAAGATCTTCCTATAAATTCTCCATCGATCATGAAAAAGGGAAGTTTTGATGATGATACAAAAGATTCAATGGATATTGGACAAGACTTTTCTACTATGACACATGGTGATGGAGACACAATCATGTTGCAACCCTTGTAGATACCAAGAACTCCTTCAAAAGATGGAACCTTTAGTTATGAAAATGTTATTAAAGCTCTCATGAATGATGCAATTGATATTGATAGAAGCCTAAAGGATCTGCTCCAAAATGAAGGAGGTTGATCATGTGACAATATTTTTTAACATGCCATAAAATTAGAATACAAAAATTTGAAATATTATGAAATCAATAAAGGAAGAAATAAAGAAATATGCAATATAATGAATCAATTTGATGCAAGTACTAATCAATCATGGTCTCATGATTCTTATAACTAAGGTCACTATTTAAAAAAATCAAATGATGAATTCTACTATGCTCAAGGTCATTGTTTGAAAATTCAAATGATGAATACTACTATAACTCAACATTTGTAGAAATTCAATTTTCTTCATGCCATGAGTTATACAAGGGTTGTCCAATTGGTGGGTTGATGTCTTTCACTCCAAACTGTTATAAAAATCTTCAAAAAAATGTAGGTATAGGATTGACTACTGAGGGGATAGGGGGAGGGGGAGTGAATCATTAATCACCAAATTTAACTTTTCACTTTTACCTTATTTACACTTGACCGATAAGATACAATTATACCTATAGTGTTGTTATCAGTTAAACAAACAATAAGCTCAAAAAAAATACTATAAGCATCAAACAATTGCAACACCAAGATTTATCACACGGAAACTTGATTATGGTAAAAACCAAGGTCTAAGAACATTGCTCACAAAAATAAATTACTCTTCTGGAATATCCTCTATTAGGAGCTTTCCTGATCGAGGGTTACAAAAAATTGTTAAGTATACCTCATTACATGATTTCCCTCTAAATCTGTTAGGATCTTTACTTTTTTAGGAGGAACCTCGTTAAAGGATTTTAACTTTATAATCTAAGAATGTCACCTAGTTATAGGCTTTACAATAGACTAATTATGGCCACCCTTCCAAGGGATTTTAGACTACTGTTAGGATTAACCTCAGACAGGAATAATAGTTACATGCAAATATAACCAACACTAGAAAATATTAGATTGCATAAAAAAGAACACAAGACACCAAGATTTAACGTGGTTCCCCCAATCCCAAGGCTACGTCCACCAATAACAAGTCCAATATTATTATTATCTAGTGATTACAATCTGCAATCCCTTACAACTCAATACCGCTGGAAGAAGCTACAATATGACCATTACATTATGAAATCCCTAATCCTAAGCCTTTTTTATACAAGATTTTTCCACTTACAAAATTAGGGCTATAATAAGTCATCCAATAGGAAAAATAGTAGTTGATGCCTTTTACAATATAAAGGCATTTTTAGCTTCGGGGGTGCTACCCTCGAAAACCCCCACGGGGGCATTGTCCCTTGACCCCACCCTATACTATGACATGGAGCACACCTAGGGTGCTACCCTAGGACCCTACAGGGGCATTGCCCCTTGACCCTAGCTTGTAGGCATTGCCCCTAAACCCTCGTGAAAATAATATTGGGAGAAACCCACACCGAATAAACCTCTGAGTCTAATTAGGCTCCACATCACAACAACTACTACAATGAAAGACAATGACATAAGTAATGATGATTTGTAATTTGTATTGCCTTCCTATAATATATATAGTGAAGTGCATTAACATAACAACATAGCATTCACTGTTCTTTTTCCTTCTTCCTCTATTGTGATAACTTTATTTCTCCTTCTAGCTGCTATTCTCCCCCCCCTCTCTATCTCTCTCTCATTTCAATCTCCCTCTTTTTAATCCTTGCAAACCCTAACTTGAATTATACAAACTCAAAGACATCTCCATCGTGTATGTAGAAGCTTCTTGAACAATCTCTTAACACTTAACCTAGAAACATCTCTTTCCTTTTCAATGTCACTACTAAAAGATAACTTCACTAATAAAACATAAGTCTTTGATAACCTTCATCTTTTTGGTAAGATAACTATTTTCACTAGCCATTCCATTTGTTACACGATAAGGTGCTTCCTTGGTTCTTCTTGGTACTTTTAACTCATAAACAACATTAAATGATATTTCAGTTGTTTGACATCAATGAAAAATAGTATAACTAAATAATACAATTCATAGTTTTCTTCTAAGTTATCAACAACTTGTAAATTAGGTATGCCAACAATCTCCCCTTTTAGCATTGATGACAAACCAATTAGCAATCTAAACTTGTGCCTATCCTAAACTCCCCCATTCAATATGCTATATATTTATTATTATCTTTGACTCGTTATTTTTTCTAACATATATTTGTTTTGTATCTTTCTCCTCCTTTGAAAATAATGCCAGATGCATCATACCCTTGATAAAATTTCTCATATTTTGATGTTCATGTTATCTCGTGTTCTATTTTTAACTACTCCACTCTAGAGAAACCACTATCTTCATCAGTTCATGTAAAAATATTTTATTGACTTCCTCACAAATTGATGCATACTACATCTTCCTAGTTGACTTTTGATAGGGGCAGAACCCCTAGTCTTCTCCGCAAATGCCCAAAACTCTCTCTCAGTAGTTGCTTGGTAAAGATATCAACAACTTTTTCCTTAGTTGGAATATATTCCAGTCTGACTTCTTTATTCTGTACCTACTCTCTTATAAAATGATACTTTATGGCTATGTGTTACATTTTTGAGTGCATTACCACATTTTTGGAGATGTTAATAGCACTAGTGTTATCATAATGTATAACTACAGGTTCTTCCATCGGTGCTTGTGTTCATTATAGATTTTGTTTAATCCATACAACCTAATGGCAATTGATTGTAGCTACCACACACTCTACTTTTTCTATTGATTGTGATATACAATTCTTCTTCTTTTGATCCATGCAACTAACCTTTCTCTAAGAAAAAATGCTCTGCCACTTGTGCTCATCCCATCATCAATATTGCCTCCCCTATCTGCATATGTATAAACTTTTAAATCAAAATTTCCTATCTTTTCATACCATGAACTAAAATCTTGAGTATCTTTAAGATATTGAAATATCCATTTGGCTACTAATAAATTCACCTCCTTGGGTTTTGATGAAAATCTTGCCAAGATTCCTATAACTTGAGCTATATTTGGTCTCATTAGTACATTTCCACTTGCTTTTCAACCAATTTTTTCAGCCATAGGCCATATTGGACTATGATTTCTTCTTTTGTTGTTTTTATGCCCGACTTGGTCAAAATTTTGACCAAATTAGGCTTTTTATGCTCGAGTTGGTCAAAATTTTGACCAAGTTAGATTCATAATGAAAAAAAGAAAATCATATTCATCATTTTGTTATTTGGCGAGTTTGTTTGGTAGTGGGAATTTGTTGTTTGATTTGTTCTTGGATTGTATAGGAACACCTCTCGACATAACAAGACCCTGAGGTAAATTCCTATTGCTCAAAGTTTATGAATTTTTATAGGTTGGAATGATATATATGTATCATTTTCATTTTGAAGAACTACATAGATTTTGCATAGAAAAAAGCTATGCAAAAATATTTAGGGTTAAAGCAATTATTTTTCCCCATGGTGAGTATGAGATTTAAATTAGAGATTATTGTGGATTGGGATACTTGGTACAACTGCTACAACCATAGGAGGCTCCATATTGGCTATGTTGTGCCCATGTAACCAATCATGTATTTGGACTTGCTAACCTTTTGCAGGCTTAGACACTGTAACTTGTGCTCTTTAGGTGTGCAAGGCTCATTTGTTAGTGTATTGAGTATATGGTTTTGGTAGATTTAGAATGCCTATAATGTATGATATTATCATGTTTTTGAGCTTAGTAGATATCTACTTATAACTGTGATATCTAACATATATTTCAAAATTACTAAAGTGAATAAGAAAAATGCCCTCCTCTTCATTCTTTGGAACATGGTGAACTTAGGCATTGCATGATTAAATTATTTCATTGAAACTTGTCATAGATCTAGGCTTATGCATCATAACTTGTGCTCTTTAGGTGTGCATGGCTCTTTGTCATTGTATCAATGTATTGTGTATATGCTTTTGGTAGATTTCAAATGCCTATAATGTATAATATTATCATGTTTTATAATTTAGAAGGTATTTACTTGTTACCGTGATATTTAACATACATTTCAAAATTACTAAAGACAATAAGAAAATTGCTAGCCACTTTAGCCTTTGGAGCATGGTGAACCTAGGTATGATGTGATAAAATCCTCTAACTAAAACTTAGTGTAGATCCTTTCCCATGCTATATATTGGCAACTTGAGCATCGTGAAGGTCTAGGCTCTGGGGTTTGGACATAATATTGATTTGAAGCATGGTGTTACTATTGAATATATAGATTCCATTGGGAGAATGATGAGGAATGAAAGGCTACACATAATTTTTTTTTAAAATTCTATGATTTAGTACAACTCAATTAATGACCACACTCACACATTGGTAGGAGAGAAGTTGAATGAATACAATAGTCCAAATACACTAAGATCTACTTACTCTTGTATAACTAAGAGATGTGTTCAAGAAATATAGATAAATGCAATATAAGTAAGGATTATCTTTTAGTTTGGTCCATTTAGCATAATTAGTAACCTCTAACACCTAGGTCACATTTTTAAGAACAATTTCTCTTGGCACATAATATGGGTGAATTTAAGTGAGGTGACCAAATTTTTCTTTCAAAACCATATGTGCTGATATAAACATTAAGTACATGTCCAATCATTTTGCAGATATATTTTCCTGTGAAGAAAGACCACATTTGGCAATATGAAACCTAAATAAAATAATGAGACAATTGCTAGATTGTGGTCTCAATTCCAAAGAAAATTTAATAAATATAATTGTCCTTGCAAAAAGTGTAAGGGCTTAAATAATTGAAGAATTCTAATCACAACAGCCTAGAGTCATTATAGGAAACATGGTCATGTTGAAGGGAGCCACAATTTTTGTCGATTGGTGAATGTGAATTTCTAGCTAGAGGAACATGGAGGTGTGAATATCCAAGCTGAGGATAGCACTCCCATGGAAGAAGATGATAATGTGCTAGAGGACATGATTAAAAAAGATGGTATTAGCATAGATGATGAAGATGCTCACCATGATGGTACTAGCATATCTGTTAATGATGATGAAGACGGTCTTGATATACCTATACTTGAGAAGGCACACAAACCCCTATACCAAGGCTCCTAAACAACTTTTCTCTTTGCTATAGTGTTGTTGGTGAACTTGAAGGTTATGCATGGTTTATCCAATGTAGTAATGTCATGCATGCTGAGGTATGCCATTTTTGTCATCTTCAATGTTAGCATACCATTACTATTCATTATATTAACAATTCATATTTGTTGTTCTAGCTTGATAGGTGAGTTTTTATTATCACCATCAAACATTCTACCTCATTCGTACCGAGAATTATCTACCATTATGAATCAAATTGGAATGAAGTATTAGAAAACACATCCATGTCCCAATGATGACATTCTATATCATAAACAACATGAATTTGCAACAAAATGACCTGATTGTCATATTAGTAGATATTGGTCAGATCAAATAAAAAAAAAGGTGCCTCACAAGGTTCTTTGGTACATTTCCATTATTCCACATCTTGAATGATTATTCAGGTGCACTAGCTTGGCATAATTATGGATTACCATGCACACAATAGAAGTCAAGATGACATTATGAGAATGCCTATGGATGGTTTTGCATTTGAAGAGATAGAATAAACATGACCACACTTTAAAGAGATTTGTTTACTTAGTGTGGCCTATTTTTGTTATTAACAATAATATTCCTCCTTGGATGTCCATAAAGAGGAAGCACATTATGTTTTCAGTGATTGTACTAGGTATTTTTTAATTTAATAGTTATCTAAATTAATTTATATATAGTGCATGAACATGGTCATAATAATTATGTAATGTTTCTATTCATTCAATTACTAGGTAGGTACCAAGTTAAAGATATGAACATGTATATTGGGCCCTTTATTGATGAGTTGTTCAAATTATAGAATGGGGTTACTATGTATGACATCTCTAGACCAATAGGAAAAAACAAATTTCAATTCCATGTAATGCTTGTATGCATAATACATGATGCCCTTGAGCTAACTCATTTTTACGGTATCTTATATTGTTAAGGTCACATATTTTTGGTCTGTTATAGTGCTTACACATTATTGTTGTATGCTTAAGTTGCACATGATAATTGTACATGATCTTTAGGGCTTCAAAGGAAAAATTTGCATGTCCAGTTTATGGTTTGAAGATGAAATCTTGTCATTCAAGAATTTTAGGAAAGAAGGTGTTTGACGAGTTTAGGAACTTTCTCCACAATAATCATAAGTATCAAATTATTGAAAAATATCTTTTTAATAGGAAAGAAGAGACAACATCAAATCCATGAAGAATGACACCTCATCTATGGTAGTTGGAATAAATCACCGAGGTAATGTCCAGTTTGTGGTCCAAAGTTTGAAATTTATATTTTTATATTGTCTTTTATTTAGTAATGATGTAATTGATTACCGTAAAGGTCATCAAGGCATCAATGACGAACTTCTTAGAGGAATAAAAAGCTATCCTACTCAATTTAGTAGGTTATTGTACTACAAGGATCTCCTAATCATGCATTTGTTTGATGCTATGCATATTGGAAAGAATGTAATATAGATACTATGAAAATAATTGGATGGAAGGTGTGATAGAGAAAAATTGTCAAAATTTGTAATGACATTTATGAATCCAATCATGCACTAAAAAATTTCATTGAATCAAACATCAATAGAGATTGCATAAATATGAGTGACCTTCCTTGGTTATTAATGAAGTAACAAAGTGATGCATTAAAAGAAGTAAAAAAAAAAAAAAAATCTCACAGGATTTGCTGCAAATATAAGTAGTCTTGTATCAAAGAAAGGTGATTTTGGGCCAGGGTTAAAAACACATGATTGGCATACCTTCATCTAGGTAAGTTCTCTATTTATAATATATTTGTAAAATTTTATACAATACTTATTGTATTATTTCATAATGTATTGAAAAAACATATTTTTTAATGATTATAGTATGTCCTACCTCTATCCCTCTAACACCAGTTTGACAACAGTATTAAATAAGTTATATATGATCTTGAAAAATACATGAGATTAGAAGTGTTATTTCTTAAATTTGTTGTACATATATTATATTTATGACTTGCTTTACTTTTTATATAATCTATTATATATTTTTATTTGAAATCTTATTTATATTTTCTTGTCTGTTGAATCTCTTTTAGGTGGTTATCATTTAAAGAAATTGATAAAAATAAAAATAAAATATTGGAAGAGAAAAATTTCATAGATTATGTGTGAAATGCAAAAGTGTTTACTTTCAACTTTTTTCAATACTCAAGAACACTACCTCACACATTAAGTTGAGTAGATTGAATTATGTGGACCTGTATAAACTAGGTTAATGTGGATGGTTGAGAGACACTTGAAATTTATGAGGCCTTGGTTTGAGAAAGAGCATGTCTTGAGGGATCTATGGTAGAGGGATATATGGTATACCAAACCATGGTGTACATTAGTGAATATCTTTTGAAGTTTACAACAAATGTCTATGTAGATCGCATTTGGAATTCCAACTCTATTAATAAATTCGAAGGGGAGTACCTGACGAGGAAAGATAGATTGAGGAGAGTGAGAGGTAATTATAAGATGTTATTTTAGTTAATTAATTCTTATCCATCATCAATATAATTTGTTTTTAATTGGTATAGTTGTTTTTTTAATACTTGGTTGTGAGTGGGATGCACTACATATGTATATTGCAAACAATCTTGATTGGATAATAGTATGGATTTGACAGTCTCAAGAAAATGGTCACTCATTAACATGGAACGGTGTTGCATTGTTGGTCAAAGAAGCTCATTGTAATGGAGATCCCAACATTATGCCAATGGTACTTGATTTAACATATAGCTTAAGAGATAGATAGGTATACAATAGATTACTGATCATGGACCATACATTTAATATCAACTCATAGATCAATGCAAATAATCTTGACATGTTTGAATAATTGCAGATCAAACACCACAAGCTATGCACTATCATGGCCATAAATTTTGTATAAAAAAGTTAGACGAACTAAAGAAAACTTGTGATTCGGGGATAAGTGCAATCTTTGAGGTCACCAATATTTTGTCTAGAAATGACATACATACTAAAAAATTTAAGAATTGATACTATGGCATTTTGGATGATATACTTGAGTGTGACTTTAATTCATTCAAATTAGTTCTATTTGTTGTGAAATGAAATAGGCTACGACTGAATCAAAATGATCCTAATAGGACTATTCTTGAGCATTCTAGTGGATTTACAATGATTAATACAAGATCATTTGAGCTAGTCGGAGATGAGCCTTGTGATCTTCCAAGCCAATGTGAGCAAGTGTTTTACTTTGGTGTTCCACATAAATTGTGTTGGTTATTTGCTATTAGACATGATCCAAGAGGAAGGTTAGTAAAGTATAATGTAATGGAAGAAGAAGATACTGAAGAATAAGAAGATAAAGTAAATGATGATCATGAGCAACTGCTACACAATGATGATGAAGAAGAAGATTCTGGTGATACTAATGATGATGGTGATGATGATGATGATCATGCTGATGAAGATGATGATGATCAAGGCAATGATGGTCATGATAATTGTGATGAAGATGATAATGATGGTGGTAGTGATGACAATGATCAAAGTGATGAGTATGATGATGGTGATGATGATGATGACATGGATGAAGATGATGATCAATGACATAATCAATGAAATATCTATCGACGTATGATCATTATCAAGTATGATGGGGTTATGATTTATTTATAAATTTTTTTTTGACTTGTATGTTTTTATAATCAAGTTATTATGTGTTGAACTATGCTGTCATGGAGAATATACAATGATATTGCATAGCTACCATACATAAAGTAGAGGTAATGAATTAAAAAATATACAATGATTTTGATGAATGCATCATGTAATTTTTGTCTTCTACGTAATTTATAGTATATTGATGGAAGGCCAAAAGCAATAGGGAACATTGCAGGGTTTATAAATAGTTCTCAACCTATGTCAACTAATAAGTGGCCAAATCTTATATTTGAGGTATGCGAGGGAAATAGTGTTTTTGTATGTGCGATAAAATCAATAAGTGTAGGGGAAGAGCTTTTGATAGATTACAATTTGAATTGTGTAGATACAAAAAAATTCCCTATCATGGGACTGGTAAGTATTGTTTGAGTTGAGGAAAGCCAACTCCAAAGACGCCCAAGATCACCTGCATGCGAGACCTGTCAAAGAGAAGCCAAGAAGGGGAAGAGCATGGAGCAAGGGAAAACCCTAAACGGACATGAGAGAAAATTATGCAAACACAATAAGAAATGTATTTACAATATGCAATATGATATATGTTGTTATGATAAAAATAAAATGAGAAGAGCCCGCTTATAAAGAGCTCATGGAAGCTTGTAGAACAAGCTGGAAAGTGGTAGAAGATAAGTGTGACAACTAGAAGGGAACAAACTCCCGTGTTGTCAACAACTAACCACTACATGCATTAAATATAAAATATTAAATAAATGCATGAACTAAGTAAGCTTAAGCAAATAGAATAAATAATTAATAATTAATTATTTACTCTAACACCCCCCCTTAAGTGCAACTTAGGGAAATGCCTTAAGCTCACAAAACTAAGATGAATGCATAATGGGTCCCGACAATGAGTCCATTTTAGGTACCCAAGTACAATGCAAGAAAAGATGCAACCTCTATAAGTAGGGAAAGAGAGAAAATCACATGGGAAAAACCCTCCCCCAAAAAGAGGTAAGAACCTAGTGAAGAACTGAAGAAGTCTCCAACTAGGGAAATTGTCCCCTAAAACAGGAACAAGGAGTGATCATGAAGAAGCAGCATCACTGAAGCATGAAGAAGCTGCAAAATCTGCCAAACTGCTGATTTGAAGAACTTCCATGGAAGAAGAAGGCAGGAATCGAGCATGTCTATATGGTAGATGATCCATCTCAACGAAATGCATAGGTAGCCAGCCACTGCAATCGCCTTGTATATAGGATCAACCACTGAATACATAGTTCACACTATCGAACCATCAAACCATGGATGTATTAGAACAACAACATAACCTCCCCTTAATGTAGACAGGGTGTGATGACAGGCAACTAAGAAGATGGGCCAAAGTCTCTTGCAAACGAATCAAGAACGAAGAGAGAGGGAAAGTGGTATAGACACCGATAAAGACACGGTCAAACTGACTCTGCATGGGGCTAATGTCATGGAAGGGACACTCACTTGACAAAGGGAGAATTCCTAAAACAACAAACAAATAATCCCCCCCATGGTGCTTTATGAAAATAGTGCAAGTACAACTGACTCAAAACAACATTCATGATTCTCGGAATGCAAAAGTGACACTTTATCTTAGTGCGGAACAAAAAAGTGCTTCAAAATGATAGCTACAATGATCAAAACTAAAAAAGAGCTGCAACAAAGGAAAGTACAGCAAAAAAAAAGAGAGTCCATGCCAGGAAAACGATCCTCGGGCCTAAAACATTCAAAATATCCACCATATAGCAAAAATGCAAAAATTATGATAGAAAGAGCAAAGGCCAAAAAACTAAGGAAAAAGACTACATTTATGAAAATATGAGAAAACCAGCTTTCCAAAAATATAAAGTTTTCAAAAAACTGACATGGGACATAAAAGATATGCATGCCGGAGTCAAAAAAAGGACTTCAGACTTCAACTGAAAAAATGGGCAATAAAAAAGTATCAAAACCAAAAAATACCTACACCAAAATCTCCATCTTGGAACCAGCTTTCCAACGCTTCTTTCGGATCGAAAAAATACCTTCGTATGCAAAAGTTATGGCAAAAAAACCAAGTAGGTCCAAAACCAAATCAGGAGAGGTGCAAGCAAGGCTGATGACATCATGCTGATGTCAGCAATTCGCTGAAAAAAATTGACGATCTCTGGCCCGTCGTAGTAAAAATGGATGCCACATGGAAGTGCCACGTGGCGGGAGGCTGATGTGGCGGGTCCACATGGCAGTGTGCCACGTGGCGCCCAGGCCACGTGTCACCCCTGCTGGTGCTGACTGTGCTGCAGATCCTCCACGTGTCGATTGTAGAGTGGACAGGAGGAGCGAGCGGTGCAGGAGTGAAAATCGCTGGCAGAGCGGAGCTGGAGGCGGAGGTCGGTGGGCGGAGGTGGCCGCAGGGCGGCGCTGGAGTGGCCCGCGGGCGGTGCCGAGCCGCAGCGGCTCAGTGGCGGCGCTGCCGGTGGCAGCGGCCGGCGAGTTGCGCGGTGGCGACCGTTGGGTGGTGCGGCGGTGGCCGTTGGGTGGCCGCCTGGCTGAGCACCCAAAAATTTTATTTTTTTTCTCGTCCTTGCGTCTGTACGATCCGTACGGCAGACCCTGGAGGCTTCAAAAAATCTCCAAAATTGCCCTGTGTCCAAAATCGAAAAGCTTTATATGAATCCTGATTGCAAACGGCCTTTCGAATCCAATGGTGATGTCCGTTTGGGTTGAAAGTGCTCCAAAAATTTGCTGATCCCCTGATTTGAAGAAAAATTACACAAACAAATTAGGGTTTGTGACTCCAAATCATGGCTTCAAAATTTCTTCAACAAGCAGCAGCAGGAAGGCTCTGATACCATGTTGGAGTTGAGGAAAGCCAACTCCGAAGACGCCCAAGATCACCTGCATGCGAGACCTGTCAAAGAGAAGCCAAGAAGGGGAAGAACATGGAGCAAGGGAAAACCCTAAACAGACATGAGAGCAAATTATGCAAACACAATAAGAAATGTATTTACAATATGCAATATGATATATGTTGTTATGATAAAAATACAATGAGAAGAGCCCGCTTATAAAGAGCTCATGGAAGCTTGTAGAACAAGCTGGAAAGTGGTAGAAGATAAGTGTGACAACTAGAAGGGAACAAACTCCCGTGTTGTCAACAACTAACCACTACATGCATTAAATATAAAATATTAAATAAATGCATGACCTAAGTAAGCTTAAGCAAATAGAATAAATAATTAATAATTAATTATTTACTCTAACAAGTATAACATTTAAACTAATTGCCTCCAATTAATATTGACTCTAATATACAATCTACTATTTTATTAATAATTTTTTTTGGTAAGTCTATTACTTTCATTTCACTGTTGATTACTAAGAATTACTAACTTTTTCACAGGGCGACATGGATACACCATAGGGAAGAAGCAGGGATGAACTAGCTCAAACACCTTCTTCAATGAAGGAAAACCTTAATTATTGTAATTGTACATATTATATAGAAAAAAATCTCATATTATTATGTTTTTTTTAATGGCTTTGGAGTTATTTTGATGGAATTTTATTGCTATTGATATCACAACTTGATATGTATTATAGGGAAAAGCATAAATGATAGTAGATCAAATGCAGTCTGAAACACAGGCATCATTTCTAGATGACATTGCCCATAATATTGACCCCATATTCATGGCCCACTAACTCATACAAAGATACAGTGATGAAATTATTAACATTATCCTCGAGAGAAACCTAACCGAGGAGATGGATGCACTAAAAGAAGAAATGATACTTCGAGTCAATTCTTTGAAGGTAAGAAGTAATTAATTTTCAGCAATAAAAGAAGTAAAATTAATGTTTATATTTTATAGTATCTTATGGATCATGATCTAAAATATTATGTGTTCTTCTATAGGATTTTGTGACACCTGCGAGATCATGTGGTCAACATGGTGAGGGTTGTAGCGCACAACCTTCATGTAAGTAACACTTTCTCTTTACAACATTAATAAAAATTATAGTATTGTTACATCGTTGAGTTTATTTAAGACAAATTCAGTTATGACTGCATGCTATTCCATACTTGGGTCTCTATTTGAACTAGTCAGATATATGCCAACTCAGTATATATATTTAATCCATATATTTTACATTACTAAAAATTACAGTATTATTACACTTTCTCTTTAATTAATACTTTCTCATATTTATATGAGAAGAAATAATGCAATAGATGTACACATTGTGAAATAATATGAGCAATAACAAAAGATTGTGTCCCTACTAGTGCAACATTGTTTATTTTCATTGACATTATAACACTTAACTTTTATTTTTGGATGCTTCTAGCTAGTATCCCGTTTGATCTATATCCATTGCAAAAGTTTTTTCTAACAACATATTATTCATCTCATGGTCAAGTGCGGATGCCTCCTTCGATCGTCACTCTGATATTGCCAAGTGCATTATCGACAACAAGGAGCTTGCAAACATCTTTGACTATGCCAAGTACAACTAGTAAAACCTTGTTTTGCTATATTTTGTAATGTGCTAATCATGCATTGTTTTATTTTTTGGGTGAATTTTATGCACATGGACCTATTTTGTGTACTAATAGATAGATCTATATTTGATAGAACAATAGAGAATAGTACTACTGAAGCTAAACCATTTCCTGGAGCAGCTTGTGTGACTAGCACTGGTTCATTTGCAGGGACATTGTTGCTGAACAAGAAAATGATGTTTTCATTAAAATTATGAAAGCTTCCAAGTGTTTTAAAATTGTTATTATTTATAGTGTAATTGTAGTTTATTTATACATAACTCATTTTGGACTAATAATCCGAAGATGTTTTTGTAGGAAATGATGTTTTCTATGATCATCTTTTTCAAATGACATTGAAGCTATTTGGACCCACCATATGTAAAAGGTATGTAGTTTCATATCATTGCTACAATATTTTTATTTTCTTCCATTTATTTTACTATATTAAAGTTATTGATCTAACAATTTATTTTTCGAAAAAAGGTGGAATGAACGAGGCCCTAAATTAAAAAATCAGCTCATTACATCTTTTGAGGACCTTTTTGGAAAAAAACACATTTTTTAAAGTACCCTACTTCTCAAAAGAGCATCTAGGCATATAAAGACTGTGAGGGACCAATATAGAAGGGGTCTAAAGGATAACTCAAAGTAGGAATGTTCTCCTATGATTCCATCAATGGAGTGGAATGAAATAATAGAAGACACAAAAGAGAAAAGGCTACATAGTAAAGCAAGCAAACTTAAAAAGGGAAAATGAAGGTATGTTATGATAGTATTAAGTAGAATGTAATCATGCACTAATTAGTGATCTTTGTAAATATATAATCTAACATGTTTCAAACTATTCATAGACTGCATGATACATCGATGGATACAAAAGCAAGACTAGAAAAGGTTGGCCAACACAAACTTGACTCTGGTGGCTATATGAATCTTCAATCTTGACTTTTAAGTAGCAGCAATGGAATTTAATATAATTTTTTTAATATATAATGTTGCAATTTTTTTAAATCAAATAATACATGCAAAACTGACAATATTAAGAAAAAATACATGGCACATAATTCAATGTAGACCCCACAAATGAAGATAAAAAAATTGCCCTCAAGGAAGGCTACAAAGTCATGGTTGCATACCTATGCCAAGAATCTAAAAGCCATACCCAAGAATCTGGTGCACAAAATGAGACACAGGGAAATTGGTCAAATAAAAAGTAAATCAAATTGAACAATTGAGAAATTTTTTTTTGGTGTTAGTTTCCAACATAATTTGACTACATAACAATGCGCATAACATTTCACTGTAGCCTTCATATCCTATCGCAGAACCTGCGCGTGATGAAGGCCATGATGTGCATCATAGTGGTGGAGGTATTAATTTTCTATTGGAAATTAATTATGCAATTATGAATACAATTTAATATCTTCAATTGAAATTTGACGTGTAACCTTTTTTTGAATATTTTAAAGCATGTTGAACATCATGGTGAAGGAGTGGAGCATGTTCCAAGTGTTCAACATGTTGAGGTGGCAATGGATCAAAATGTTATTGTACATGATGTGACATTGTTAGGTAAGAAAATGCATATTATGTTCTATTGGTTAATTAAATACTTGTACCAGTTAAAAAAAGGAAAAGAGTATGCCAATTTAACCCATTTACTTGTTATTGCAATAAAGCCCCCTTTAGTGCAACAAAATCATACTCCTCAAAGTAGGAGGAGGCATCATAGTTTGACATTACATGTGCCACAAGAGGAGGACAATGAGGAAGATATTGATTCTCCTATCAACCTTTACCTTAAGAGAGCTAAGAAAAACAAAAAGAAGAAATGATTTTCTGAATGTTATGTGATTGTATTGATTGAATGTAATAGTTCATAAATGGATGAATGAATGAATGAAGTATGTAATTAGATGATTATAGGGAGTTTAGATTGATGTTAGGGGTGGGGGGTGAGGCTAGACGAGCTTCCACCTTCACATGGTTGGCCTTGTTAAGTAGATAATATTAAAGTATTCTCGAAATCAAGTGAAGCTCAAACTAACATGCCTTCATTAATTAATCAATTTCATTCAACAGATTTACCATTTGTCTCATTTTGGGTCTTTCAACTAGATTTAGGGCTGACACTAAAACAACAGTTTTACATGCAAGATGTGGTTGTTGGCAGTAATCAAATGACAATAATGATGAGTATATTAGTATGAATTTTACTTTGTTCAATTGTTTTGATCAGGGTTTCATTTTATTCATAGTTGGTGCAAATACAAGATTCACATACAAAAGTACAAATCTAGTACTATTCAACCACTACATTAAATTTTGATAGAAAATTTGTATGAATTTTACTCTATTTGATTGTTTCATTTTATTTATAGTTGGTGCAAATACAATATCCACATAAAATAAGTACAAATATAGTAGTTTTGTTCTTTCTTTGTAATAGTTTTAATTGTTTTCTCTAAAGAATATTTCTCAATCCTTTTTATATCCCTTAGGTCTTCATGCTCATGTTGCTTTACTTTCTTTTCTCTTGTTTCCTCTGCCTCTAATTGTATTCTTGTATTGCCTAGTCACTATCAATAGATGGTATAGCCTTGATATCAGTAATGACTTCCCATATGGCAATATTAGTATCCATATTTGGCCATGTGGCATCCCTAACTACATCCAACTCTTCATGGTATTTATTCCATTTAGTATCAGTTATTACTTTCAATTCTCCAGTAACCTTGCTCATGTTTGACTCAATTCTAAATAGAAAGTCAATCATGTCTAATGAATGAGTTGAAAGAACTTTTGACCAGGCTATTGATCTCTTATATTTTGATTATAAGAGAAATTTGATGCAGAGAAAAATAAATATTTGTTTCTTAGAAATACCTTGGTAAAATTTTTGATCTCTTTCCACATGTACTTAAAGGTATAGGCCAAATAAGAGAAAATGATGAATAAACTAAATAATTGAATGAATTAATGAGCATCAGGCTTAATACAATTTTAAATGATAAAAAGTATATTTGGTTTTCCAGAGCTACAGAGGAAGTGGTACAAGTACAATTAATTTTTTATTCTTTTAAACAAGTTTTTGAAGAAATAAGGACAGTTGGAGGAAATGTCTTGAGAAAGGAACAAGAAATATTGAGTTTCAATTGGCTTGATGATACACTCTTTGAAAAGTGGGTTACTGATTATGCTTGAGCATTAACATAGTTTTTGAAAGAGGCAGTTGAAGGAGAAAATGTGTATAAGTCTATTGCTATAGAAAAGGTGTAGTTAATTGAAGTATTGATGCAAATAGAGAGATTAGATGAAGAATAACCAATTGAAACTATAGACATGGTAGTTCAAACTGATGATATGATAGGGGATCAACCAATTGTGATAAATATCCAGATCACTAAACCTGATACATCAAGCATAACCCAAGTGGTTCTACAGTTGGAAGAGCAACAAATGCAATAGAGCCAACCACTAGATGCAGTTGATCAGCAAGCAGTTGCTACAATAGAATTGGTCCCAACATAAGAAGATCAATGATAAAGACATTCTGTTGTAAAGATGCAAGTGAGTACCAAATTTTTTCTTTTTGTGATAGTGAAATTTTTTGTCCTTTTATCTTTCTTTTGTTCTAAGGAAAACTGTCCTTTTTCCACTATGCCTATAGCTTGTTGCATCTCACACTATATAAGTGAGTTCCCTAGGCTAGAGGAGGGTCCAAAGTCTATATAACTTTTAGTGTTTATGCTATTGTCTAGAGTCAGTCTAGTTTTCTTTCTGTTGATTATATGATGTATTAAATTTTGCAAGTCTAATAATATTGAATAACAAGTCTGTCATATCTGGAGGTGTTATTGAGTTTATACCAGCAATGTATTAGTTTCAAAGAATATTAATACAAGGAGGGTGTTCTGAATATCTGTGTCTAAAAATTTTGTCTTCATTTTCATATGCTTGTTACTTTGGGATTGAATGAGAAAAGTTCATGCAATTTAATGCAACTTAGATAGGTTGTATGTCAATTTATTGTTGCATTTAGTTCAAGGAATTAAGAAATTGTTTCCATAAATAGGGTTTCAAAGCATTTGAGAGGGATATCATAAGAATGGGTTTTAGGGTTAACAACTAATAATTTTAATTTCAAGGCAATTATATAGGTCCAGTATTTACTGGTGTGACTTTGTAAAACAAATGGATAAGGCACTGATCATAATTTGTGATGCAAATTGATGCAATTGTTTAGTTACACAAAGTACATACAAATCAAATCAATTTTACTTTTCTATAATGAAGAATCAAACTGTTGATCTTGACTTATTCGTAATAATATTTCTATGAATTATAGGTAGCTACTGTAATCAAGGAGTTATTACAAATCTAAGTAGAATTGCGACCATTATCTGCTATAGGGGATAGATCTGGATAGAAGAGTATGAATGAGTGAAATATGAAAAATAATATAAAAATATATCCATTCATTCTCATCCCTAAGGTGCACCCACCTTGGCCCTACAGAGCCTAAAGTGTAGAGAATCCCTAAGGTTCTATGGAAGTTGGTCTAGATCTGAAGATAATTTAGTTGAATGTAGAAAGTAGCTAACCCTTAGACTTTGTCTTATTTTCTGGATCCAATATTTATTTATTGCCATGCAAACTTGATAGGGATATGCAAAAACCTTATTCATTCCTTATATCCCTAAGTCCTTTTCCTTCACATCGAATGAAGATTTTGAAGTTGCGATGATGTGATACCTCTTTTCATTACTTAACTATTAGAGGAGTCATGAAGGTGCAACACAATCATCTCAATAGTCAACACAACTTCACAAATAAAAAAGATAACATCTAGTTTCAAGTCATGAAGTTGCAACTAACCATACATCACATGGTCATAGGTTAAGTTCTACCTTAAGAATACCTCAGGGGGCCCACAATTTTCATAGCCATCAAATCACTTTGGATCAATGGATAGTGTATTCATGCTTTCTAAAGATGCACAAAATTTTAGCCAATGTGGGAATATGAGCTTTTGACATGTGTCTTGGTGGACCAAGTGCATATGAGGTCCTCATTGCATCGTCGTAAGGGATAAAAATAAGTTAGGACTTAAAAAAATTAAGTGAGAAAACCTTAAAAATTAAGCGGGAAAACTCCTACACATTCTTAAAAATCTGAACAATGTAAACTCACTTTTAGGAATCTATAGCAAAAAGTCATTAGGGTAACAAAATTTTAGGGTTTTTAAATGGGTAACTAGATTTTAGCTATAATTTTGCAAAATTTTAAAAATGTGAAAAACCAGGCCAACATCCTAAATATGGATCACCTTTGAATACACCTTGCATCCATATTTTATTCCATGATGACCACTGTACCTACTATTAAATATCCTTGCAATTAGCAATCTTTGAACTCACCTTCAATTCAATATAACATATACATATACATATACATATATAGAAAATAATTTCATATAACTAGCTAAGTTTTGCATCTGAATAATGTAGGGAGCCATGATAGGATTTGTTGGATTCATAAACAACGATATTGCAAGCCTTGTAAAGAAAGTTGCAATGCTTAGTCATGTTGCTTATCTAGATCATGTTACTTCTCCCCTATCAAGAAATGCAACAACAATCAACCTTGATCAGGTACTTTCTTGTAATTGTTTGTTAACTATATTTCTATACTTTAATTCATATTTATACCAACTTTCTTTAATGCTCACCATTTTCGCTGACATATATACTTGGCTCTAGGCATCTATGAATACATTACATCAATGTAAGTTGCAGAATCATCTATTTGTTAGTTTGTGGTGACTGATCAAGGAAGTACTATACATACTTCTCTTTTATCAAGATTTTGGGCCAACATGTAATAATTAATTATAACCCTAAAACGATTAAAATACTTGTAGAAAAGAGCTTAGGGTTAGGGATTGTTGTATAAGGTGTGATGCAAAAATTGCTTCTTGCAACGGTATTGAATTGTAATGGATCACATATTGTAATCAGGTTATAATCATTGGATTGTAATAATATTGGACTTCTTGTTTGGTGGATGTAGCACAGGGCTTGGGTGAACCACATTAAATCTTGGTGTCTTGAGTTCTCTTCTATGTGATTTATTATCTTATGATATTGTTTATATTTGCATGTAATTGTTATTTCTATTTGAGGTTAATCCTAAAAAGTGGTATCAGAGCAAGGTTGTTTTCCAGTTATCCTCTATAGGAAAGTCTCATAGTTGAGTGGGAGTCTCATGGTTGAGTGGGAGCAATGAAAAATGAGGGTAAGCTGAGGGTTGATAAGTTTAATGGGTAGAACTTTCAGTTATGGAAGATGCAAATGGAGGACTATCTTTATTAGAAGGACTGAGAGATTTTATATGGAAATGTTGGAAATATAAGAGGAGTAACTAAGAGGGGAGGGGTGAATCAGTTACTTTTAAAATAAATCCTAGATCCCTTAGATGTCAGTACAAAATAAAGTTTGAAAATTGAATACTGTTAATGCTTGATAAACACACATAAAATGCTGTAACTCGGTAAGTACTGATTATGAAAATCTTTAAATGTTATTTGTGATTACCCTTACTTTAACTTAGTTACAAAGACATAAAATTAAATAGCATGAACACATTTGACACCAAGATTTAATGTGGAAACCCAATTTGAGAAAAACCAAAAATTGTAACTAGTTACTATTTTCACTCTTCTAAAGTGAGCCCTGTTAGGAGCCAACCCTGTTAAAGGTTACAAAACACACTGTTAGGTGTGACCCTATTAAAGGGTTTAATCACCTTGTTAGGAGTGGCCTTGTTAGAGGTCTTAAGACAATTCAATACAACTGCCACCTTGTTAAAGGATTTGCAAATAGTTGTTAAGCTAACTCTGTTAAGAGATTTAGATCACTACTACAATGGTTAGGGAGTAACAATGAGATGACCTGATTTGAATGCAATTGAATTGCTGATTATAGATCTCTATTCTAGCTTGTACTTGATCCTAACTGATTGAATATATATTTTCTGCTCCACAAGGATATTATGCTTATCCTTTAAATTATCTTCCTCTCTTTATCATTAAGTCTTCAATAAATTCATAACTTCACACCCTTTTTTTAATCCACAACTTGACCTTATATTTATATCTTTCATATTGTCAAGTCGGCTCATATACAAGTTAGAATAATTAAAATTCATTAGCTCAGTCGGTTAGAACCAATACATAAATCAATTAAGCTTAATATGCCAAAATGAGAAAATCCTTCGTTAGTTGATCTAGCTCGGTAAACACTAACTTAGAAATGATTTCCTATGTTAACCAATAGAAGCTTGATTAACACTACAAAATTACAAAGATCTTTTGGAAATCGAGTGAGCTTAGTTAACACTGGTTCCATCCAACTTTTCTACATTAATCGAGTGAGCTTGGTTAACACTCATCTTCTGCAAACTATCCTTCGATGCTCGAGTGAGCTCAACATATATTGATTGATAATGATATTACATTTGTGTAACATCAAAGACAACACACAATTTATCAATTATATCCAATTATCTCCCTCTTTGGCATTGATGGTGACAAAACATGTCATAACACAATGAAATTTTGGAACAAGAATAAAGTAAGGAACATATCCTTAGTTTCTTTCATGAGAACTTTCTCTTTCAGTGTGAGCTCTTCTTTTTTTCAATTTCTCCCTCTGTCTACAACAACTTCTGCCAAGTTCATTTTCCATCTTAGATATCTCTTCATAAAGTTTCTATGATGGAAAACTTCTCCTTCTTTGGAATGACAAAAATTTCTATGAGATATGATAGTAAACTTCTCCCTCTTTGACAACACATGCAAAAGACAACAACTCTATTAATATCAATGTTCCTTAAGTATTGATTCATTTGCAATATGCCCTGGTCAATTCTGTACCAACTAATTGATCTTCAACTTGTTCCAGTTGATGCATCACTAAACTTAATTTAGTGAGCTTTAGATAGGGGAATGACCCCTAGCTTACCTCTTAGATACATAAATACATCCTTAGGTAATGGCTTGGTGAATATGTTTGCAAATTGTTCTTTTGTATTTACATATTCCAATTTGACTTCTTTATTTTGCACCAACTCTCTTAAGAAGTGATATTTTATAGTAATGCGCTTTATTTTGGTATGCATCACTGGATTCTTTAATATATTGATTGCGCTAGTGTTATCACAATATATGACTACTGGATCATTGATTTCTATCTTCATTCCTTCTAACAATTGTTTCAACCAAACAATGTTAGAACAATTAACTGTTACTGCCTACATATTCTACCTCTGTTGTGGATTGACAGATGCAATTTTGTTTCTTGCTTGTACAAGACACTAGTCTTTTACCAAGAAAGAATGCTCCACCGTTAGTGCTTTTTCTATCATCAAGACTTCTGCCCAATTAGCATTAGTAAACACCTTCAAGTCTAAATTACCTCC
This sequence comes from Cupressus sempervirens, assembly GCA_028749045.1. NCBI lineage: Eukaryota > Viridiplantae > Streptophyta > Pinopsida > Cupressales > Cupressaceae > Cupressus > Cupressus sempervirens. The sequence continues at coordinate 113,310,880 of CM053790.1, forward strand.
AAGTTTGTACCATAAGCCATAGTCTTTAGTACCTTTTAGATATCTCATGATTCTCTTGATTGCCATACTATGATTTTCTCTAGGATTTGCTAAGAATCTTGCCACCATACCAACTACTAGTGCAATATCAGGCCTTGTATGTACTACATACTGTAATTTTCCAATCATTGATCTATATGTGGTCTAATCTACTTCTTTGGAATCATCATTCTTGGAGAGCTTGTGTCCAGTAGACATAAGGGTTCCAACTAGTCTTGAATGTTCCATTCCAAACTTCTTTAGTATCTCCTTGATATACTTTGATTGAGTGATGTAGATACCATTTTTGTTCTACTGTATTTGCAATCCAACAAATAATTTATCTTACCAAACATGGACATTTCAAATTCTTTACTCATTTGTTCTAAAAATGCTTTGCACAAGTCATCATTTCCTGTGACTAAAGTATCATCAACAAATATTTCTACCAACACAATCTTCTTGTCTAGTCCTTCTTTGATATAGAGACTACTATTATCATTTGTTCTTTGAAAGCCAATTTGTACCAATTAATAATGAAGTCTTTTGTACCAAGCTCTAGGAACTTTCTTGAGACCATATAATGCTTTTTGTAACTTGCAAACAATGTCTCTTTTTCTAGGATCTACAAAACCTTCTAGTTGTTCAATGTAGACTTCCTTATCAAGAATTCCATTCAAGAATGTAGATTTAACATCCATTTGATATACTTTAAATCCTCTATGTACTGCATATGCTAGTAAATTTCTAACACCTTCTAATCTTGCCACAAGAGAAAAAGTCTCACCATAATCAATACCTTCTTCTTTAAATTAACCTTTACATACCAGTATTGCCTTGTTTCTGGAAACTTTTCCATCTTCATTCAGCTTATTTATGAACATCCACTTTGTGCCAATTACATTTTTATCCTTAGGTTTAGGAATAAGATTCTAGGTTTTGTTTTTTTCTATTTGTTCTATCTCTTCATTCATTGCTTCAACCCAACTTTCATTTTCCAAAGCATCTTTAACATTTCTAGGTTCAAATTCAGCAAGTAAACATGTACTTTTAATTTGCTTCTTGTCATTGTTCCATAAGGTTTTGTCTCCAATGATCTAATCAGGTGCATGATCTCTTCTAATGTATCTTGCTAACATAGGTTCTTTGGGTTTTGAATGAGTTCCACTATTTTCATCATGAACTTTAGTATCAAGCTTAGGTCCCACTATCTATGACTCAGGTCCATCGAACCTCGTTTGAACTAGTTCAATAGCTTCTACTATGACTCGAGTCCTTCAGATTGTGACTCAAGTTGCACTGTCTACAACTCATTAATTGTTGAAGATTTTGGGGACTTGAGAGATGAAGCTTCCTTTCTTTTCAGATAGGTTTGGAAGGGTATTAGGTTCATAGTAAACAAATCTTCTATAATCCTTTGGCTTTTTATTGCTTTCTTCTTTAATCTTTTCTACAAACTCATCAATTCTAACATGTGGACTTTCTATTATTTTATGAGTAGGAAAATTCAAACATTTGTATGCTTTACTTTTGCAAGAGTATCCTAGAAATATGCCTTCATCACTTTTTAAATCAAATTTTCCTTTTCTAGATTCTTTCAAGATATAACATTTGCTGCCAAATACTTTCAAGTAACTTACATTAGGTTTGTAGCCATACCATAGTTGATAAGGAGTTTTGTTTGAATCTTTCTTCAACTATACTCTGTTCAAGGTATGAACTGTAGTGTTGATAGCTTCCTTCTAGTATTTGATAGCAATATTCTTTTTAATCATCAGGGTTCTTGCACAATTCATGATGAATCTATTTCTTCTTTTAGCTATACCATTCTACTGTGGTGTACCAGAGACTGATACTTGTCTTTTAATTTATCTTTCAATGCATAAATTATTGAATTCATTGGAGATGAATTCACCACCTTTTTCTAATCTTAAACATTTCAATCTCTTTCCAGTTTCTTTTTCTACTCTTGCTAGATACCATTTGAACTTTTGAAGGGCTTCTAATTTTTCTTTTAGATACATTACGATCATCATTCTAGAATAGTCATCAACAAAAAGAATGAAAAACTTTTCTCCACTATAACTCTCTATTTCAATAGGTCCACATAAGTATGTAAGAAAAATTTCTAAAACTTCTTCTGATTGATAGTTTTTTCTTTTGAAACTAGTCTTTCCCATCTTACCAATTTGGCAATTCTTGAATAAACCCATGTAAGGTTTCTTCAAACTAGGAATAGCTCTTACTCTTCTATGTTTGCTTATCTTAACTAGATTATCAAAGTTTACATGACATAGTTTTTTGTGCCATAAACAAATTTCTTATACTTGATAAAAAAAACATGAACATTCACTAAGATCAAGATAAAATAGATTACCTTTTGTTTGCTTGTTAGATCCAACCAGATTTCCTTTTCCATCTAGTAGTTTGACCTGTCCATTCATGAATTCTACCTTGAATCCAATGTTATTCAACTGTGCCACACTCAGTAGATTATGCTTTATTCCTTCAATCCAATAAGTATCGTCACATACAAGTTCTTTAGTTAATGAAATACATTCTTTTCCTTTTATGTTACAAGGTTCATTGTTTACAAATCTCACACTACCTCCATTATAATATTTCATGTGCTCAAATTTTGTTTTATCTCCAATCATATGATGTGAAAAACCACTGTATAATCCATAAATCATTTTAACTAACATGAGAGATAAGTGCCATCTTATCTCCATCATCAGAATCATCTTTTATAACAATATATACCATTTCATCTTCAATGTTATCAGAATCTTTAACTATAAAATGAGATTTCTTACCTTTGTCCTTATAGTTCTTGGAATCCTTCTTGCCTTTCTGCTTATTGCTTTTCTTTTCATCTTTTATTTCTTTGTTTGGATGCCTTGCAACAATGTGACCAAATTCTTCACAAGAAAAATAGATCAAAAGAATTTTACCTTTGTACTTTCCTCTGCCTTTGGAATACTTTCTTGCAAGTAGGGCTTCAACAATTTCAAAATCACTATCTAAACTTTCTTCTGTTTCTTCTTCTTCACTTCCTAATTGAATGGACTTTGATGACTTAGCCTTTTCTTTAAGCGAGAGGTTAGCTTTAAAAGTAGACTCAATAACCTTTGAACTAGGAACATAGTTATCAAAGTTATCTAACTCAAAAGCTGTCAATCTTCCAACTAGAGCATCCAAAGATATTTGATTATTTGGACCACATCTCATCTCTTGAATAGAAGATAATCTAATTGCATAAATAGGAAGAAGAGTTCTAAGTATCTTGCTTACAATTTTTTTCTCTTCAATATCTCCTGCAAATGCTTTGATTGCACTTACACTTGCTTTAATTCCTTCTACGTATTTTGCAACATTCTTATCTTCTCTCATTTTCATCTGATCAAAATGACCTCTAAGACTTTCAAACTTGGCTTTTATTACATTATCATCTCCTCCATATATGTCTTTTAGTTTGGTCCACATCTCATGAGCTATTTTACAATCTTTGACTTCATTAAATTCGGCATAACTAAGAGCATATGCAATATCAATCATCATGATGTAATGATTCATCTTTTCAACAATATCTCAACTGATAATGCTCCAGTGGGAGTATTTTATTTAGCATCAAGATATTTGCACCTTTAATCACCAATAGTATCCAAATGTAACCTCATAAGTCCTTGCCATGCTGCCAAATTATCTATAATTAGCTTGGGAATCTCTCTTTTGCAAGACATCCTGATCTTTACCTTAGGTCCTTGAAACCTTTTTTGCAAGCACCAAAATCTCTTATACCAATTGTTGGAAATATAAGAGGAGTAACTAAGCGGGGAGGGGTGAATTAGTTACTACTAAAATAAATCCCAAATCCTTTAGATGTCAATACAAAATAAAGTCTGAAAATTGAATACTATTGATACTTGGTAAACACACATAAAATGTTGTAACTTGATAAGTACTGATTATGAAAATATTTAAATATGATCTATGATTACCCTTACTTTAACTTAGTTGCAAACACTTAAAAAAAAAAAATGAACACATTTGACTCTAGGATTTAATGTGGAAACGCAATTTGGAAAAATCACCAATTGCAACTAGTTACTATTTTCACTCTTTTGAAGTGAGACCTGTTAGGAGCCAACCCTGTTAAAGGTTACAAAACACACTGTTAGGTTTAACCCTCTTAAAATATTTAATCACCCTATTAGGAGTGGCCTTGTTAGAGGTCTTAAGACAATTCAATAAAACTACCAACTTGTTAGAGGATTTGCAAATAGCTATTAAGCCAATCATGTTAAGAGACTTAGATCATTGCTACAATGGTTAGAGAGTAAAAATGAGATGACCTAATTTGAATGCAAATAAATTACTAATTATATATCTTTGTTCTAGCTTATACTTGATCCTTCTTGATCAAATATATCTTTTTTTCTCTACAATGATATTCTGCTTATCTTTCAAATTTGCATCCTCTCTTCATCATTAAGTCTTCAATACATTCATAACTTCACATCCTTTTTTTTAATCCACAACTTGAACTTATAATTATATCTTTCATATGGTCAAGTCAATTCATATACAACTTAGAATAACTAATATTCATCACCTAATTTGGATAGAACCAATAAATAAATCAATTATGCTTAATATGCCAAAACAAGAAAATCTTTTATTAGTTGACCTAGCTTGATAGACACTAACTCAAAAATGATTTTGTGTATTAACTAATAGAAGCTCGATTAACATTACAAACTTGCAAAGATCCATTGGCAACTGAGTAAGCTCAATTAACACTGGTTCCATCCAACTTTTCTTCATTAACTAAGTGAGCTTTGTTAACACTCATCTTTTGCAAACTATCCTTCGATGACTGAGTGAGCTCAGCATACACTGACTGAAAATGATATGAAATTTGTGTAACATCAAAGAAAATACACAGTTAATCAATTGTATCCAACAAGAAAGGCACTTGGAAGCATATGATTATGCCTAGCACCATCGGTGACATTTAACATGACAAAATAAAAGATGATGGAAGAGTTGATAGAAAACCTAGAAAAATTGTATGCAAAGCCCTTCACTTCAAATAAGGTATTTCTCGTGAAGCATTTATTTAATATAAAGATGGCAGAAGGTGGATCTAGTAGATTTTTAAATGAGTTTAATACTATTACTAGTCAGCTATCTTCTATGGGTATTCATGGTGATGAAAAAATTAGGGCTCTCTTGATTTTGTGTTTTTGCCCGAAAGTTGGAATGGCTTGGTAATGGCTATGAGTAATTCTATTTTTGGATCCAATATCATAAAATATGATGATTGAATTGATGTTATTTTGAGTGAGGAAACTTGTAGGAAAACCTGAGGTGGATCTACATCAGGAAGTGCTTTGAATCCACAAAGCAGAGATAGAATGAATCTGAGAGGAAATAATTTTTGAAATCATGGGAAATCAAGAGGAAAGTCAAAGGGGAAGAGGTATCAATCTAGAGGACCAAGAGATTTTTGGTACTATGGGAAACTAGGGTATAAGAAGAAATATTACCGGACTTGAAAGAAAAATGAAGGAGATAAACTAGAAGGGAACAAGGAGGCAAATGTGGTAAGTAACAAATCTGAAGAGAATGCTTTGCTTTTGCCTTTAGAAAGTGTTGATGATTCATGGGTTTAAGATTTTTATGCTTCCTTTCATGCTACACCTCATAGAGGTTATTTCATTGATTGTGTCCAAGGGGATTTTGGGTTTGTTTATTTGGGGGATAATGAACCCTGTCAGATTGTTGGAACGGGAAAAGTTAAGATTAAGTTGTAGAATGGGAATCATTGACTACTACATGAGGTAATACATCTTCCAAGGCTGAGTAGGAATTTAATTTCAGTAGGGAAACTTGGTGATGAGGGTTGTGTAGTTATTTTTAATGACAAAAATTGGAAGGTTTCAAAAGATTCCCTTGTAGTAGCAAAAGGTGTGAAAGTAGGCACCTTATATCTTTGTACATATCATATTGTTCCTTCTACTTTGATTGTTTCAGAGAAAAAATGAATGTTCAGAAATAGTTGCTGTAGTTGAGAAGGGAGAACAAATAGTTGATGTAGATTCTAATACAACACTATGACACAATAGACTTGGGAACATCAGTGAGAAAGGTATGAAAGTAATTCATTCAAAGCAAGTTTTACAAGGTTTGAAATGTGTTAATATGGATTTTTGTGAAAGTTGTGTGTATGGAAATCAAAAGAGAGTGAGTTTTGTGAAGAGTGGGAAGGAAAAGAAAAGTGAGAGATTAGAGCTTGTGCATACAAATTATGGGGACTAGCTCAGATATCTTCCCTTGGTGGCATTCATTACCATGTTATATTTATTGATGATGCAACTAGAAAAGTATGGGTTTATTTTCTTAGATAAAAATATGATGTATTTCAAACTTTTAAGCAAAGGAAATGATTGGTTGAAAATTAGACTAGAAAGAAATTAAAATGTCTCAGATTTGATAATGGTGATGAGTATTGTAGTTATGAATTTGAAGATTATTCTTGTATTAATTGTATTCATAGATAGAAAACTATTCCAAGGACTGCATAGGAAAATGGAATGGCTGAATGCATGAAGAAGACTATAATGAAACATGCAAGAGCATGAGGTTGCATACAGGGTTGCCCTTAAACATGTGGGCAGAGGCTGCCAATACTACTATATATTTGATTAATAAAGGTCCCTCTACTCCCTTGGGATATGGTATTCTAGAGGAAGCATGGACTGGTAAGAAGGTGAATTATTCTTTTCTCAAAACCTTTGGTTGTGAAGCATTTTCTCATATAGATTCTAAAAATAGAACCAAGCTGGAAGCTAAGTCAAAGAAATGTGTATTTTTTGGATATGGCTTTGACAAATTTGGTTATAGGCTTTAGGATTTTAAAAATCATAAAATTATAAGAACTAGGGATTTCATATTTAGTGAGAAAGTGTTGTACAAAGATATGTTGCAACAACATAAGAAGAAATAAGATGATTATGTAGTGCTAGATGATACTCCAAAAGATAATGTTCTGACAATTCCTCATGATGTGCAACAACCACAACAATAAATATCACATACACTAGTGAATGTTAGATAGTAAAACAAGGCTAGAAGTAGACCTCCAAAATTTTTTTCTCCCTCTTTGTATTCTATTTTACTAACAGATGGTAGTGAATCTTAATGTTATGATGAAGCCATGGAGGTGGATAATAAGATTTAGTGGGAGTCTGTAATGAAAGATGAAATAGATTTTTTGCTGAAAAACAAGACTTGGGATTTATGCAAGTTGCCTACAGGTAAATAGGTTTTACAAAATAAGTGGATTTATAGGTTGAAAGAAGAGGATGGAGGTAAGAAAATATTTAAAGCTAGGTTAGTTGTAAAAGGATTTGGATAGAAAAAAGGCATTGATTTTGATGAGATATTCTCTTTTGTTGTTAAGATGACTTCTAGTTGTACAGTTTTAAGTATTGTGGCTACTAAAGATTTGTATTTGGAGTAGCTTGATGTTAAAAAAACCTTTCTTCATGGTGATTTGGATGAAGAGATATATATAGCTCAGCTACAAGGATTTTAGGTCAAAGACAAGGAGAACTTAGTGTGTAAATTGAAAAAAAGTTTTATAAGACTTGAAGCGAGAACCTTGGCAATGGTTTTTGAAATTTGACAATTTTATGCATGAGCATGGATATATTAGGTGTCATTCAGATCATTGTGTTTAATTTAAGAGGTTGGATGATGAAAACTGCATTATTTTATGTTTATATGTTGATAATATTCTTATAGCTGGGCCTAACATGGATCATATTAATGGGCTAAAATGTCAGTTAGCACATGAATTTGCTATGAAGGATTTGGGAGCAGCAAAACAGATCCTTGGTATGAAGATTTGCAGAGATAGAAAGAACAAGAAATTGACATTATCTCAAGTTGATTATATTGTGAAGGTGTTGCAATGTTTCTCTATGGAGAATGCTAAAGTTGTTAGCACACCTTTACCTAGTCATTTGAAGTTGACCAAGGAGATGTGTCCAAAGACATGAGAAGAGGAGGACAAGATGTCCAAGGTACCTTATGCTTTAGCTATAGGAAGCTTGATGCATGCTATGGTATGTACAAGGCCACATATTGCACATGTAGTGGGAGTCAATAGCAAGTATATGAATCATCCAGGGCTTGAGCATTGGAATGCAGTTAAATGGATTCTTAGATATTTGATAGGAACATCTTGTAAGTATTTACATTTTGGGGGCTCTACTATTGATTTATAGGGATATGTTGACTCATATTTGGCAGGGGATATTGATACCAGGCAGAGTACTATAGGTTATGTATTTACTATTGGTGGGGCAACAACAAGATGGGTTTGAAGGTGAATGCTTTATCTACTACAGAGGTAGAGTATGTTGTTGCTACAGAGGCAACTGAGGAGATGATATGGCTTCAATTCTTCTTGGAATAATTAGGACACCCTTAGAGGGATAATTATTTGTTTACAGATAGTTAGAGTGCTATTCATCTTGTGAAGAATTCTACTATGCATTCAAAGACAAAACACATATAGTTGTGGTACCATTTCATTTAGTTAATTTTGGATGATGATCAATTAAAGCTGAACAAGATACCTATAGATGACAATCTAGCAGATATTTTTACAAAGGTAGTGACAAAGGAAAAGTTGAACTCCTCTTCAACTTCAGTTGGTCTTCTACATTGAATAGAATAAAAGAACAATATAGTCTAGGGTGGTTTGAGCCAGTGGGAGCCTCATTGAGTAGTGACATAGCTACATGATTAGTCTCCAAGTGGGAGATTGTTAGTTTGTGGTGACTAATCAGGGAAGTAGTGTACATACTTCATAATTCTTTCAAAAAAATTTTTTGGGCCCTATTTTATTGGGATTTTGGGCCAACATGTAATAATTAATTATAACTCTAAAGTGGTAAAAATACTTGTATAAAAGAGCTTAGGGTTAAGGATTTCTATATAAGGTGTGATGTGAAAATTACTTCTTATGGTGGTATTGAACTATAAGGGATTATAGATTGTAATCATGTTGTAATCAATGAACTATAATTATTTTGGACTTGCTATTTGGTGGATGTAGCCTAGCATTTGGGTGAACTGCATTAAATCTTGGTGTCTTGGGTTCTCTTTTGTGTGTTTTTTTATTTTATGATATTGTTTATATTTACATGTAATTGTTATTTCTATTTGAGGTTAATCCTAACACTATTAAATATCAATACAAATTCATGAATACAATACAATACAAATTTATGTATATCAATATTGCATTTTACATTCTCTCTTTTAAGCTGATTTAATCATTATTTAAATCACATTTTGGATTTTCCATTTATTTTAGGGGAAGTAGTAACTAGGGATTTGAGGCTATGGATTTGCAAATTCTTCTAGGAGTTCAAAAGATGTTGATCTTTAATTACTAGTGAGCATATAATAAGTTTTGATATACAATTCTAAATATAGAATCTATGAATTAATAGTATCCATTTGAAGTACACATTCACTAGGAAGGTGTTATAGAGATATTATTGGATCTATACATCACATGGATGGACAATAGTGGTGTAGCGATCGAAATATTCTTCCAAGATTTTTGTGTTGCTAATTATATTTGAGTTCTCATAGACATAATGCTTGTTAAATTAGGATATGTCCCGCCTATTTTGGTGTCACAAACATATAGGCTTTGTATCCTTAATTTAGATATCATGAACATATAGGATGCATATTTGCAATTCATGACCTCATGAATAAGGTCATTATGTCAATAGGCTACATGAAGTTGAATGATAAGAGAGAAAAAAACCTTTGCTTCTAGTACTTGTTAACCATTTCCATTAATTAGGAATTTTTATTTCTTTTGTCTTTTAGACTACATATGTCTAAGCTTATGATTGTAGTCAACATATTTTGGTCAGAAATTAAACTTATGTGCACTACTTCATAGGTTGGGGAGCTAATAGGTGGGATCCAAAGTGAGCTAATAGATGTAGACTGGTTCATGTTCAATTTTTGAAGGAGTATCCCTTTGATAGATGTAGACTAGTTTTAATCGATCCATTCCATCAAAATGAGCTTTAGAGTTTAAGTGATGATGACATGAAAGCTAACTAGAACAGTCCATTTCTCAATATCACAAGTGATAAAGGTTAACCTAGGTTCAATATGGCAATGATGTGGAATACATTGTTCGTGCTATCACAAAGAGTTAAGTGCAAACCCTAGTTAAGGCTGCATTGTTATGCAATAATTGTCACACCATTGTAGGATTATTTGTTGAGTTAAGAACCTAAGTCGCAATGGGGTGATGACAGTTAGTTTAGTGGTTATTGTTGTTTTGTAATAGTTAATAGAAAGAAACATTAAGTAGTCACGATGGAGTGATCAATGATTGAAAGTTGTCTTCATAGCTTCACAGGTCTACATGGTCAATGAAGAAATGAAGTCATGAAGCTATGATGGCATAAAATAGTTGGCTACAAGAAAATTATCATTGCCTTTTCACTGCTTCAAAATTACAAAGCAACAAATTTTTTTAAACAAAAGAAGTTGGTCAAAATTTCCACCAATACATCGACCAACATTGGTGGAACTTTTGACCAATCTTGGTGATAATTTTGACCAAAGATTTATCACAAATTTGACTAATGCATTGAACAACATTGGTGGAACTTTTGATCAATCCTGGTGGAAATTTTGACCAAAGATTTATTGGCATTTTGACCAATGCATCGACCAACACTAGTGGAACTTTAAACCAATCTTGGTCAAAATTTTGACCAATGCTTTCACTAGGATGCAATGACAAAACAATTCAATTTTGACCAAATAAATCATTGACATTTTGACCAATACAAGTTTTGACCAAAATTTCAATGACAAAAATAGCAACAAACCAATTGGTCAAATATTAGACCAACATGGGTAAAAGAATTCAACCAATTTTTGTCAAAAAATGAGTCAAATTTCACTAGTGTCTACTGTGAACAACATATTATAGCTTCCTAGTCATTTACCTATACATGGTTACATTCACTTCTCTAGATTCATCCTCTTTTGATAGTTTGCAATCGATAACCATCGATGTACTAACATGTTTGGATTCTTCCATTCCAAATGTCTTCAATATTTCTTTTATGTTCTTAGATTGTATAATATAGATACCCTTCTTCATCTATTATACATGAAGTCCAATGAAAACTTTATCTCTCCAATCATGGATATTTTAAATTTATTCCTCATTTCCTCTACAAATTCTAACTTAGTGCATCATCTCCTCCAAATATTATGCCATCCACAACGATTTCAACAATTAAAAATTTGTCTCAAATTTCAGTCTTGAGATATAGGTTATAATTATCACTTGTTTTGAGAAATCCTATTATGATAAGATACATGTTTAGTCTCTCATATTGGGCTCTCATTGCTTGTTTTAATCCATATAAGGCTTTATGCAATTTGTATACCAAACCCTTTCCATGATCTGTAACAAAACCTTTAGGTTTCTCAACATACACTTCCTTTTCCAATATTCTATTTTAGAAAGGCTGACTTGACATTCATCTAATAAAATATTAATCCTTATATGCTATGCATACACCAACAATATCCTTACCCCTTCAAGTATGGCTACAGGGGTGAATATTTCTCTGTACTCTATTCCTTCTTCTTATACATATCCTTTGCAAACCAATCTTGCTTTATTTCTAATTACTTCACCACTTTCATTCAACTTATTTCTAAATAACCATTTTGTTCCAATAACATATTTATCTTTGGGCATGGGAACTAGTGAGTGGGTTTTGTTCTTTTCTATTTGATCAAGTTATTGATTCATGGATTGTTTCCAATATTCATCTTTCAAAGCATCCTTCACCATTTTTGGTTTTATCTTTGATATCAAACATGTACAATTTATTGTTCTTAGATGACTTCTTGTTAATACTCCATTTTTTTCTCCAATCATATTTGATAGACTTTGATTTATACTAATTCTCTTTTGGTTAACTACAAGTTTCTTCTTTGCATTTTGTTCCTCAATTTGATTTTGTTGAGTCATGATTAATTTATGTACTTTTTTGTTGGGTGCATACTTTCTCTGGTTCAAAATAGATCATGTTATCATATTCATTAGGTTTTCTCCTACTTTTCTCCTCATTCTATTATGAGAATTCATCTATCCTCACAGTTGCACTTTCAATGATTTTATTTTTCTTCAAATTTAGAAACTTTTATGCCTTTCTCTTTCTTGAGTACCCCAATAATATGACTTCTTCACTTTTGTTGTCAAAATTTCTATTTCTTTCGTCTTTATTTATGTAGCACTCACTGCCAAATATTCGAAAATAGACTACATTGGGTATCCTTCCATACCATACTTCACAAGATATTTTATTTACTCCTTTCCTAAGTTGTACACGATTAAGAGTATAGACTATTGTATTGATGGATTCTCTCCAAAATCTATGTGATATATTATTTTGGCTTTGTAACGTTCTTGCACATTCAACTATAGATTTATTCCTTCTTTCTGCAATACCATTTTGTTGAGGTTTCCTCAGTGTTATCAATTGTCTTTTGATTCCATTTTCTTCACAGTACTGATTGAATTTATTTCATATAAACTCACCTCCTCTATATGATCTAAGACATTTCAAAGTTATTCCAATGATTTTTCTTTTAAAAACATTACTAACATCATTCTTGAGTAATCATCAACAAAAAGTATAAAGAATTTATCTCCACAATAATTCTCCAAACCACTAGGACCACAAATATCCATGTGAACTAGATCAAACAAATTTTACATACAACATTCCTTACTTGAGATACTTGAACAATTAATTTTTGCAAAGAAGGTAAAAGAAAAGGAAAAGATAGGATCAAAAGCTCCTACTAGAGGAAGAAAATCATGGAAACCCAAATATAAAAACATTGAAACATGTGATCATAAATGAAGGAAACTTTGTGCAATTGAACAAGTTCTATAAGTTATATAATAACTTTGGGTATTTTGAGCTTGAGAATGTAGTAATAAGGCACCTAATACTGAATGGAAAGAAATATGTAGACATAAAAAGTCTTATTCCCAAAGACTTGTATGAAAGACTTGTTAAAAAGAAGAAGAGAATAACAAAAGAAGATCATAAAATGAGGGAAAATCAAGTAGGAAAGCTTTGCAAAATCCAATAGTAAAGAGCACTTGTAGATTTTATTGAGTAGTCTTGAACCTTACCTTAGGAAAAAGATAAGACCTATATTGATCATGGGGGGAAATTATAAAGAAGTTAACAAGGAGATAGAGGCATAAATAATAAAGATGATGGCAAAATTCAAGACATCTAGCCTACAGAAATCTATAGCAGGGACATCAACACAAGAGAAGGAAAGCACTATGACTGGGGGAGCAATCTCTACAACTAAAATACAAGAATAGGTAAAGGGTAGAGAAGCAACACTACCACTAGCAACAAAATATTTAGAGATGAAAGAAGTAACATAATTATTAGAGATGCTAGAGGTAATAGTTGGCACTAATACTATCCAAATAGATATGCTCACAAGTATCACTTTGGATACTATAAAAGACCCTTTTAAGGATTTTGGCCCTTCCATTGTTTATAATTTGGTGGACTATTCAAGCTCTGAAGATAAAGAAGAGGAAAAGAGGAAGAGAGAAGAATAAATAAGATGAAAGTAACATAAAAGAAAAAGAGAATATAAGAAAGGAAGAGAAGAAAAAAATAAAGAAGAAGAGAAAAGGAGGAAAAGAGAAGAAGAAATGAAATGAGAAGAGAAAACGAAGAAAAAAGAAGAAGAAAAAGAGAATGAAGAAAGATAAAAGAAAGAGGAGAAAATCAAGGATGATTGGAAAATAATCATGCAAGAATTAGCATTTTTACCATAGTTAAAGAATATAGATACTATGATTGACAATGTCTCTTTAAGTACAAGGCATACATTCTATTAGAAACCATAGTCAAATCAAAGTCTGCATTGGAATTAGCTTAGGCTAGTTTTTCTAGTGATGATGATGACCAAATTGGACTGATATCATCTTTAAGTAAATTATTTGAAAAAAACAATAAAGTAAAAATTCTTCAGGAAACTTTAGAGGAAGTTTTTGGAAAATTGCAAAATATTATACCAATCAAAATTATAGAGGTAGATCCTCATGAAGGATTGTGATAATGAGTTTACTCAATTATTAGAAGTAGTAGCTACACAAGCACAAGTTAAACATGATGCACACTTATTTTACATATTGCACAAAAACATCGAAAATGACTTGGCAGGACTTAACTCTTATATAAAAGAGTTAAGGAGATGTGCAATAAAAGGAAGAACATTGTATGGATAGAGAAATTTGTCATACAATTTCATTAGAGATGTAAATGAGGAGCTAAGTGAGAAGTGAAAATAATTAGAGAGATCTACCAATGAGCTTCAATAGCCTGATACAAAGATTGAAGATTTAGAGAATTGCAAAGATTTATGATGGTATAAGTCTGATTGAGTTGAAAAGAGAAAGAATCATCAAGATATTCTCATTGTTAAGGGAGCATTTAACATTGAAAATCAGCAATGTACATAAGTAGCTAGAGGAATGTCTTAAGGCTAAGACATCATATGAAAAATTTGTATATTCAGACTTAAATGCAATAGAGGTGTCATCTTGTGGATTGCACGCCCCGATCAGTGTATCTAAAGAAATCAAAGTTATGTGGGAGAAATAATTTGAGAATCGGAAATAACTTTTTTTCTTTTGATTACATTACTAGAGTATCAAACTCAACATGAAGGAGAAGGTAACTGAATTTTGACAAGTATATAAGTTTTGTCACCTTTGTCATTAATTTCAAGGGGACGGGGGTGAATAAGAAAAAATATATGTAAAGGTATGTAGAAGATAAAGTATAGTCAAAGGGGGAGCATCCCTATGTATGTAAAGATGGTATATATGATGATCCATAGTTTTTGTAAATTTTACAATGGCCATGTAACAGAAGTTACAATTTTTTGAAGTTGTGGTTTTGGGAATTAGCCAATTTTTCTATATGTTTCCATCAATGCCAAAGGGGAAGATTGTTGGAAATTTGGCTAGGTTATATAGTATGATATTGTAATTTATGGCAACATATAGTCAAGATTAAGTCACTAGATCTTGAAGATAAATCTTTATGATAGAGACTTATAAAATTATCTAATAACAATAGTTTATCTGTCGGCACATGAACTATTTTGGTTAGCATAATTTGTAGAAGCATTTTTGGCATATGCATACTTGCCTAGAGGAAGTCTAGTATGTTTGGATGATGTATGCATGAGAAAATATATAGTCTGTTCAGTACAGATAGAGATATTCCAATTTTATAGTGACAGTGTTGGAGAGACCTAACAAAGAAAACTTGAGAAAATGGGTATGTTTGGGTTAAGGAATTTAAAAAAAAAAAATCAAAATAATAAATAAATAATTAGGGACAACATCCTAGATGTTAACCCTAAGTGAGAACGAGTTAATTTTGTGATTTGGCAAGTGTGTGAAGTAATGAAGGTTGACAAGTAAATCAAATAAGGTATAAAAGAAAAGTTGAAAATGCAAAGTTAAGAGTGGTTTTTGTGATAAGGTTGTGATATGTAAGTAATGCAAATTCTAATATAAGATCAGATCAGTGTGAAAGTTTTGTGAAGAGAAGCAAAAGGAAAAATCAAATATTAAAGATGTCAGTAGTAGTAAAGAGGTTTTTGTATCTATCTCTTGTATTGAAGAATATTATTTTATATTGCATGTTTGGGAAGTTGGCTTATCTTGCATACTTTGTGTAATTGTAATAACAAATTCTAACATGGTTGAGGCTTCTAACAAGGCCTAGTCCTCTAATAAGGATCAAGAAACTATACAGATGTAATGGACTCCTAACAGAGTCAATATCTTTCACAAGATACTTTTGATTAATGGATCATTTTGTGGGTACCATCTCCACCAGGGTTTTTCCCTTCACTAAGGTTTCCCTAACTAACAGAATATGGTGCTATGTGTTGCATTACTTTATGGTTGTGTTTATTGTTCAACATAATTAGTTTACTTTCATACGCAAGTAATAAGTTTGTTAATGATATCCATAATTGGGAAAAAGTTTGTGAAATATTGATTCGCACCCCCCCAACCCCCTGCCCCCCACTCTCAGTATTTCCTATTTCTAATAGAGGGTTGCACAAGCTTTAATTTAAAAATTGATTAAAATATATATGGTTTAGATATTAAAGCCTTAATAACTCTCAACTTACCTATGCATGTGTGTGTGTGTATGTATATGTATATATATTTATATATATCTACAAATATGTATATATATGTATGTACATACATACATATATATATACATGTATGTATGTATGTATGTATATATATATATATATGTATATATATATGTATGTATGTATATATATGTATATATATGTATGTATGTATGTATGTACATACATATATATACATATATATACATACATACATATATATATACACATATATATACATATATATACATATATATACATATATATACATATATATACATATATATACATATATATACATATATATAAATATATATACATATATATACATATATATACATATATATACATGTATATATGTATGTATATATAAATATACATATATATGTATATATATATGTATATGTATATATATATATGTATAAATGTATATGTATATATGTGTATATATGTATATATATATACATATACATGTATATATGTATGTATATATAGATATACATATATATATATATATATATATATATATGTATATCTATATATACATACATATATACATGTATATATATGTATATTTATGTATATACATACATATATATATATATGTATGTATATATAGATAGACATATATACATGTATATATGTATATGTATATCTATATACATACATATATATAGATATATGTATATAAAGTGAAGGTTTTAACAAAAGTTGAAGGAAAAAGTTTGAAGGTTTACTAAAATATAGACTCCACGGAGTAAACAACATAAGGAAAATAAATTCAAAAATTATACTATAAAATAAAAGAGTGAATCAGAAAGAGGAAAAATGAAGAAAACCTTAATCAAGGTAGACTCTAAAGCAAATTAGGTTTAGAAACCTTAATTAGATTCAAAAAGTATATTGTAAGTTCAAAACTTAGGTTTTAAAAAAGAACAAGTGTAGGTGGCTAGTACTTTCTTTTATTGTACAATTTATTATCATTTTACTTGTAAATAAAGAAACATATAGATTTTTGTTTATAAATTTTCTATTAAAAAAATGGAACTAAAAAAAATTGGTAAATAA
Source organism: Cupressus sempervirens (assembly GCA_028749045.1). NCBI lineage: Eukaryota > Viridiplantae > Streptophyta > Pinopsida > Cupressales > Cupressaceae > Cupressus > Cupressus sempervirens. The sequence goes on from CM053790.1 coordinate 113,328,316, forward strand.
ATAAATTTTTGGACCATAAAAATATATAGTCAAAATTAATGGACTTTTTTTTAAAAGTACAAAAATATATGTAATAGAATTATTTTACAAATCTAATCCACTAGTACAATTGAATATATTTTATATTTTGATATTTTTAAAAATTAAACTAAATCTAATTAAAAAGTTACCAAATAATTAGGCATGAGCCTACAACACAACAATAACTTGTGAGCCTCTTATCTAGGAGGTCTAGAGTTTGAGTATACTCAAGCTTAATAAAATAATAGCAATTAGTCACAACACATAATAGTTAATCTTGGCTTCGTCCTCTTAACGAGAATTAAAAAAAGTACCAAATAGATAAGAGTGAATATCCAAGTGTTGCATGGCTTGCTCGTGCTCTACTTTTTCTTGGCCTCATAGGTCTATTCAAGCCTACTCCCATCCCTTAGATTCTTTGGATCCTTGGGGAAGTTTGTTAACATTCAGGAAATCTAGGTTTAAATATGGTTATCCTCCTATAGGTATCCCCACATGGAATTCCTTTATTGCATTTATGGAGGATTGTCTTGCCTCAATGAAGAATTTGGATGGATTTCCCAAACAAAATCTTGTAGCCTATGGTAATCATCAGGTTGGAGAGATGAAGATTTTTTTTGAAGCGCAATGGTGAAAACCCAAAAGGGATATCCACTATGGGTAAGAAATTATGGGTTCTTTTGACTAAGATTCACATGTGGTAATGGGGGACAATGCCATCCCTTTGGGTCATTTTGACGCCTTGCAACATCTTCCCCTTCCTTTGGCTACATCCACAACATCACTTCATGCTTCTTTTTGGCAAGATATTCCCCATTCTATGGTTAGAACAAGGGACACCCCTAAATTTGCCATGGATGTGACTTTAAAAGCTCCTACTCAAGAACCCCAAACCCTTATTTTGAGTAACAAGTTTACCAATAGACTATGACACTATTGCAAATCCAAGGGTCTCTTTGCAAGATGGTGTGAGTTGAGCCCTTTTGGTACAAATGTTAATGATTACTTGAAGGAATCCTTTGGCAATCAAGTACTTTGACCCCTAAAAATAATATTTATTTTTTATATTGTAAATCCTTTTATTTTAAAGAAAAATTATTGCATGGTCATCCTATTTCCTTAGAATGACAACATGTCAAATTCATTGGTTGGTCTAAAATTTTTAATTTGAATTATTTTGATGAAATTGAAGTATTAAAATAGATCTTCCTCAAGGATCTCCCTCTAGAACTCATACAAAGCAATATTTTAAGACAAATCAGGGATTCTATTAGACTATTTAGGGGTTTGGAAGAAAGTTTAATTTCTTCAACAAATGTCGAGTTTCTATTAGAAATGAAGTTATTAAAAGTTAATTTGAAAATCTTAATGGTTGTTACAAATTATTCTATATATATTTTTCATCTAGAATTTTTCTTCAAAAAAAAATTGGTAATTTATTATGGCACCCTCATGGATGTAGTTCTTGTAATATTGAAGAGGATTATATTCTACTTTACCTATTTGGGTATTAGCAATCAAATATTAACGTTTCAATCTCTTATAACCCTTTTGGAGGAGGTTTCATAGTTAATAAAATGTAACTCTCCCCTCCCATGAATCATTCTCCAAAAACTCCATTACCTTCCCCTGGAAGCTCTAGTGGAAGATGGGATGTTGCAAAAGTTCCTAGTAGGAGAATAGAGTCCCTAATGACACCTCCTTCTTAGCCCCCCTACTCTCCCCTGGAATTAGGGAATCAACCTATAACCGACTTCACATTGGACCAAGTTGTAGTTCTAGATCCATCATTATAGGATATAGTAGATGTTATGAGTTTTATAAGCATTCCTTGGGATTACTCCTTGCTAGAAAGGGCTCAAACCCCAATGCAAGAGTTCCTGATTCCTACATCCCCCTTTTTGATAAAATTTGGATCACAAGGTAAGAATCATTCATCACTATCATATTTAAATTCTAAGGAAAGAGAAGCCATATGTGAAAATCTAATAGAAGACTTAATTGCTACTTTCACAAATGAAGATGCGAGCGATGAATTGAATTACAAAAAGGAATTACTAGTTGGGAAGCTCTTAAAATTATGAGGGGAAGGGTATATAATGGATCATCTTAGAAATTACTTGATTCAATTAGCTCAACTAGATAATATGAATGAGATTGACCAATCTATGGATGCATTGACATCTCCTAATTTTAAATGTAACAACAAAAACAAAGAAAGGAAATCTTTGATAAAACTCAGGGTCATAGATGTAGAGGTTGAGGGTCAAGAAAAAATCACTAACTTAATTTGTGTAGGGAAGGGAAAGGTACCTCCCAAGGCCCAATGAAGGTCACTATGTAGAATGTTAGAGGACTCACTACCCCTAATAGACAAAAATTATTAAAGTGGTATGTCAGTAATCATAAACTAGATATATTTTTATTACATGAAACTAAGATGAAGAAAGATGAATTAAATTTCTTTAATAAGAAATTAGGCTTCAAAACATTATTGGAAGCTCTATTGTAGGAGAATCTAGAGGGTTTTCTATTATCTAGAATCCAAGCAACATCTCTATTTGGCCACTTTGCATTAAGCAAAATTGGATTAGCATCTAGGTTAACAATTTCAAAATTATCGTGGAATTCTCATTAATCAATATATATGGCCCTACTTCTAATAATGATAAAAAAACCCTTTAGCAAGAAGTGGACTTCCACCTCTCTGACCTTAATTTAGGAAACATCATTGGGGGAAATTTCAATGCTATTTCATCCCTTTTAGAGAAATGAGGTGGACTAACTAAATTATCCCAAGCCTCAATTGATTTCAATAATTGGATTGAGAGTTCAATTTTTTTGGAAGTCTCTACTAAGGACAATGCTCTCACCTAGAAAAACAAAAGGAAAAGTTTCAGTTAGATTGCTAAAAAGTTAGATAGTGTGTTTTGTCCATGGTAACTTGGAAAATTTTATTTCTTCCTTTGATGTAGAAACCCCCCATTCTCTAGGTTTTATCACTACCCAATCCTATTAAATATAGAAGATGAGGGTACCAAAGTGGATGAGGACCTAACTACCCAACCACCAAGGAATAGATCAACTTTGGTTGACCTAATCTAGAATAAGTTGACTTGGGTTGAACTATTCTATAATATTTCATTCTAGGTCAAGCTAGTTTGGAATTGATCAACTTGGCTTGACCTATTCTAGATGAGGTTGACTAGGTCAAAATATTCATCAAGATGCTAGGGTCTTAGGTTTGTAACCCAATATTCTAGAATTACAAAAGGCCTAGGTGTAATGTGCATCAAGGATTGATAAACCAATATTAGAATAAGGAAATGGTCTCTAGAAAGAGGAGGATGCATAGAAATTAGATCCTACCTCTTCCCATGAGTGAGAAAAGAGAAATCAAGGAGGATGTATTATATCGTACCTCAATTTCACATAGGGGAGAGAGAGAGAGAGAGTAAAGTATGTGATCCAAGTGTAATTGTGCAATAAAGATACATTAAAGAGGATCTCAAAAGTCATAAATTTAAGTTCTTCCAATTTAAGATGGTATAGTAAGAAGAATTGTATCTCTAATATTCTTTTTCAAATTACAAATAAAGATATGTTGCATATCAACATCAGGCACATGATAATAAAATTTGAGAATGCAAGTGTTTAAATTTAACAAAGAAATGAATAATATTTTCTTTAACTCCTTATTTATAATGCATATATTCATTCAAAGAAATTTGAGGACCAATATTATTTTTAAATTGTTGGATTAAATAATTACCAAGTTTTTGAAAGGAATCAATGTAGTAGGGATGTAAGTAACAATAATATTACAAGACTTTGTCTTTAAAAATTTCTATCAAATAACTTAGCCATGTAACATCTTGAAATGGAAGATCTCATCATTTAAGACATTTAGCTCCTTCCCTTTAGTGATTTTATGGTCCATCGATGCATTTGTGCTCAAATGACTCTTTTTGCTATTCACTTATATTTTTCTTGATTTTTTTTGGACTATCCCCAAAACCATTGGATTATCTCTCCTTAGGATAAGCCTAGTATAGGTCAAATAGGTCAAAGTATACCTAGGCCCTTTTTGGTCTCACAATTGAGATTTTCTTAGGTGTTTAGATTGTTTTATTTGGATCCCTCGTTGGGTTTCTTTGTTTTTGATCCTAAAAACTACTATATAAGGGATCTTAGGCATTTAATTTTCATACCACATGCACAAGGACATTAAGAAAGAGTATTATACACATAAAAGGACACTACTTAAGACATATATCAAGTTCGCAATCATTTCTTGAGATTTAAGGATTTATTGTGAGTATTTCTTCTAGCATATTTTTGGTCATTAAGGGAGGAGATCTAAAACTTGACATTCTTCTTCTTCTTCTTTTATGCACATAGACATCTATGGATCCATGATTTTTATTGAGTAGATCCATTGTATTTATGGATACCTCATGCATTTCACATTTAAGAGTCAACATAAAAAATGTCTAGCATTACAAAACTCTTCCTAAAAAGGGTTTCATCAAGTAAGGTATCTTATTACATTTGTATTACTTCTTTACATGGTTTTATAAACTTATATCTTTCAAGGTTAATTCCTAAATGGGGACTTGAAGAAACAAGTTATCAAAATTACAAATTTAGAATTGGGAGCCTACTATTGGAAGCTTTTAGAAGATTTGAGGTTGACTAGACTTCTAGTTCCTAAGAATACATCAACTTGCTAGAATGATAGAAGAGTGCAAGGACTTAGATCTATATATAGAATTATAAATGAGTAGACACAACTACATATATAGGTAGTTACATATAGAAAGTCATAGGTGTCTTGTGATTATGTTCACTGTGCATTTCAAATTCAAAAAAAGATTAGTAATTTTACAATTGTATATAAGTAAAATCAAATAAGAGGAAATGTGCTCTTTTAGGGTTTGTAGGGCTCTGTTATGAAATTTTCATTTTCATTGCCTATCATTCTATATTTACTATGGGATATTATTTAGGTTATAATGGCTTCATAATTTTCTAGCCCAACAGTTATTGCTAGTGCTGGAGCTACTCTTATTGGTGCAAATGGCTCCTTCGAGAAAATGTCTACGCAAGTTCATCCCCAGGGTGTTTTATGAGGTAATTCCTCTCCTAGTGTTGTTTTTAATGTCAAATATTTTGATACTACATGTGCGTGGATTGAGCATAAAACCTTACTAGGAATTTTTTTGGCCACACTCCTTTTGAAAGCATAAATCAAGGGTGAGTTTCTAAGGTTTGGGCCCCCTAGGGTGTTTGCCTTGAAGGGGGTTAGAGTCTCACCAAGGTATTTTTCTTATTATGCTTTGGTAACCCTAGCCAAGATGAGCATGTGTTCACATGTGGTCCTTGGTATGTTTGGTCTTCCCTCTTAGTGTTTCGATGTTTTTCTGAAGACTTTACTATCTTGGATGATCACAAGATTAAGGTCCTAGTTTGGGTTGAGTTCCTTGGTCTCCCAATATTGTGGTGGTCATTTTTTCAAGCTATTGCAAAAATTGTTAGCAAGGTGATTTTCCTTAATCTTGACAAGTTTTTTAATGCTTTCCCTTAGTGTGGGGTTTGTGTGGAGGTAGACCTATCTCGAGACCTCAAGGAAACTATGGATAATGAAATTGGTAATACCACTTTCACCCAAAAATTATTTTACATTAATCTTCCAAACACCTAATACCATTATCAAACTATAGAGTGCAATATTAGGGGTTGTCCCTTGCTTGTGTGCAACAAGAAACTAGCCAAAGAGGCCAAGCCTGCTAAGGCTACTAAAAAAGATGAATGGACTGCCATTGTCAAGAAGAGTAAAAGTAACTCTACTTCCAAAGCAGGTTCTTCCCAAGATAATGGTTGGGCCACTACTAGCATTGTACCACCAATTTTTGTAGTTCCTTTTCTTCCACCACCTGATTCAAACCTTGAGTCTTAGGGGATGGCATGATCCGTTGTTTCAAAACCTTGACCCACCTAGGTTTGTGTGCCACAAGTAGCTTCCATGATTTCTATGTAGACACTTCACCATTGTCATAGCCTAGATGACCAAAGTGTGTTAGCATGAATTCTGGTGGTATTCCTTTGGGGGAGTATGTGGTTGTACTGACATGTTGCATTCATGACTATGTTTTTCATTAATGTCAACATAACAATAATTCTGTGAAGAATGACAAAGTATCATATAGAGGTTGTGATTGTACATATATAGTCTTCAAGTTAAGGTGATGCAAAGCTAAGGAAATGTTTCACACTATGTCCCAATGATGAGGTTAAGTTCACGTAACTTAAGTCAAAGAGATACAAAAGTTATAAATGATTTACATAGAGCAGTGCAGAAATAGAGTACTAAGAAGTAGTTTTTGATGATTATGATTTATGTATTTATAGAGATACAATTAGGATACATGAAGTTATATAGTGGAAGAAGACAATCTGATGATGATGGTTTTAAGTGTGCACACCTTGAAGTCGCACGTGTGAGGAGTTGCATAGAGTAGGAGCTGATAGTGCTATTGCAATTGTGAAATACTTAATTATCTTATTATGGTCTTATTATAATTAATTGGGAAAGCCTAAAGGACAAATCAAGAATTTTTTTTGAGGACTTGGTATAAATAAAGTATTTTCCTTGATTGTAAAGTGTGTGTGGAATGTGAAGTATTCAAGGAAGTGAGAACAAAAGTTGAGTATTTGGTAAATGCGAGTAAGTGATCTAAGGGATTATTGGATACGAAGTTTGTGATCCGACATCGAGATTAGAAGAAGAAAAAGTCTAATTGACAAGAAAAAGAAAGAGGAAGGAGCAATATAGTACAATTCTATTATTCTAAAAGGAATAATATAGAGATCATTTGGTTAGTGGGTTCATTGGTCTTTCCCTTGAAGTGGTTTGGACAATGGTTCTATCTGCCTTCTACAACTCCTAATAGGGTTGGCACAACTCCTAATAAGGTTAGAACCTCCTAATAGTGATTCAAAATCTTCTAATAGGGACTGATATGTATCAAATGTTTTCATAGATTCCTAACAAAGTTCATCCTCTAACAAGGAATATTTATATTAGTACATCATCTTGTGGGTACCAATTTTCCCTTTGATCAAGGGTTTCCCTAGTTAACATATCTGGTGTTATTATGCATAAATATCTTATGGTGGTTTCTAATTATATTGCTCATATGGTTAAGATTTAATAAGGTTGATAATTGTGATAATATTTGGATAACTAATTCACCCCCCTCTCAATTATATTGTTGAACTATATATTCTAAAAATTGGTATCAGAGCATCATATCGTTGAAGGAAAAGTTTATCAATTTTGGGAGATCAATGGTGAGTCATTTCAAAAAGAAGAGTCCTAAGTTTTATGGAGTCAACTATGACACATAGAAAGAGAAGATGAATACTCATCTACTATGTATGGGTCCAGGATACTGGATTTTGACAAAAGATGACAAAAGAATTATGGAAGAAGAAAAGATTGAGCAATGTAGTGAAAAAGAAAGAGATCTATTTATGTGTAATGTGAGAGCTAGAGAATCCTTATTATCAGCTCTTCTAGATAATGAATACAATCAAGTAAATTCACTACTAACATCTCATGAGAATTTGAAAGCTTTAGAATCTACTTTTGAAGGAGATACACATACAAAAAGGACAAGATTGTAGAAATGGATATGTTTGTTTCAAGATGCTAAAATGATGGAAAATTAATCTGTAAGAAGTTATGTTGGTAGGATATCTAAGATTATTGTAGGAATCAAATCATATTGTGGAACCAAAGAAGAAGATGAGGTTGTGTGGAAGATCTTGAATATTTTGACACCACCATTCAAGAAAGTAGCATAGATGATTGAGCTTTTGATACCCTGTATTGATAAATTCATCAGGGAAACTTTGCTTGGAAGATTGGAAGAAACAAAAGCTAGTTTGAGATAGTCTAGGGATTCAACAAGAATGGAGACAACTTTTAGTGCCTTAAGTATTCAACCATGTTTGTCAAGAAGTGCAAGCACCCATGGAGATTTTGCTAGCAATAGTAGGACTCGACCTAATGAAGATAGGAAGATTGAAGAAGGTACAAACCATCTTGTAAGAAGAGAACTAGATGATAAGACTGTCTTTAAATGTTGGACTTGTAATGAATTTGGTCATTATGCATCTAAATGTCCTAAAAGAGAGAAAAAGTATAAGGGAAAGTTTAAGCCTAGAAGACCTAGAAATTTTTTGTATGCAAATAAAGATGAGGAATCTAATGCAAGAGTTCAGAGTGAAAGTGATGATGAGTGAAGATTTGTAGCCATTAAAGAAGATGATCTTGACATAGAAATTAGAGAGGAGAAAGCTCTAGTTTCTCAAGTTGAAAAGAAATCTGATTGGATAATAGATAGTGGATGTAGCATCACATGACTAGTGATATGAACAAGTTTTCTAAATTAAGAAATCATGATGGAGGTATTGTTAGAGTTGGTAATAATGTAACCTGTCACATTATAGGGATGGGATCTATTACTCTTGATGGAAAGATTGACACTGATGATGTTTACTTTGTTGATGGTTTAAAGCATAACTTATTGAGTGTTGGAAAATTGGTGGATAATGGTTATCAGTTACAATTCATAGAAAAAAATTTCATTATAAAAAATAAAGATGGTAAGCTGATTGGAATAGGTATAAGATCCAGAGGTAATGTAATTCAATTGAGTCCAACTGAGATGACATCTTTGGTTGCAAAAGTGGATAATAGTTGGTTATGGCATAGGATGTTTTGTGATATAAAGTTTGATAATATTGTGAAGGTTAGCAACACATTTGTAGCTAGAGATTTTCCTAAGATAATAAGGCCTACTAATATTGCTCACAAAGAATGTATCTTGGCTAGACAAAAGAAGGTATCATTTCCCAACAAGAAGTTCATTACTATAGAGAAGTTGGAGATTGTTCACACTAATTTGAGTGGCCCTACCAGGACAAGAGGGTTCTATGGAGAAAGACATTTCATGATTTTTGTTGATGATTTCACTAGAATGATGTGGGTAGCATTTCTTAAAGAGAAATCTGAAGCATTTGAGAAGTTTATGATATTTAAGAATAGAGTTGAGAATGAATCTAGTGTTAAGATAAAATGTTTGAGATCAAATAGAGGAGGAGAGTTTACCTCTAGAGAATCTAACATGTTTTATGAAGAGAATGGAATTAAGAGACAATTAGCTTCACCCAAGACCCTTGAGTAGAATGAGATTGCAGAAAGAAGAAATAGATCAGTATCAGAGGTAGCAAGAGCAATGATGTTTGAGGATGATGTATCCAAGACATTTTGGAGAGAAGAAATCAATACAATAGTATACCCCATGATAGGGTACAAATCAATAAAGGTATGAATAAGACCCATTATGAACTATGATTTGGTCATTCACCTTCAGTAAAATATTTCAAAATCTTTAGAAGCAAGTGTTACATAAACAAAGATGATGATCTTGGTAATTTTGATCCAAGAAGTGATGAAGGTATGTTCTTTAATTATTCATTGAAAAAAAACCTTATGGATGTTTTAATCATAGAACCAAGACAATAGTTGAATGTGAAAATGTAAAAGTTGATAAAAATATTGGAATTAAGGAAAATATGATGGACTACAATTCTAATGAAGAAGAATAAAATACTAGAATTGTTAGATAGAATGTAGAACTTTTCTTTAAGACTATCAATTATCTGCATAATGAAGTGCAAATTGATGAGAAAAGAGGAGAAAGATCTGAGCCAAGAAAAGAAGTAAGAGTTGAGTTAGCAACTCCTACATCAAACAAGAATCTAACAAAGAATCACCCTCTAGAGAAGATAATTGGAAGCAAAGAAAAAGGAATGATGAAAAGAAACATCGTTAATGAAAAAATGTCTGATTTCTCAAGTTAAACCTAAGAGTATAGATGAAGCATGCAAAGATGATCATTGGAATCAAGAAATGAAGGAATAATTAGATCATATTGTGAAGAATCACACATGGGAATTAGTTCCAAGGCCTAATGACAAGAATTTTATTGGAACCAAGTGGGTATTCAGAAACAAGATAAATGAATAAGGCAAAGTTGTAAGAAATAAGGCTAAAATTGTGTGTAAAGGATATTCATAGCAAGAAGGAATATATTATGAGGAAACATATGCCCTTGTAGCTAGAATGGAAGTAGTGAGAATTTTCTTATCTTATAAGTGAATAAGAAGTTCAATGTATATCAGATGGATGTCAAATCAACCTTCCTGAATGGAGATCTTCAAGAAGAGGTGTACATTGAATAACTTAAAGGTTTTCCTTTGACAAAAGAGAAAGATATGGTATGTAGATTGAAGAAATCTCTATATGGCCTAAAGAGAGCACCTAGAACTTGGTATGCAAGATTGGACAAGTATTTGGAAAAGCTTGGATTTTCTAAAGGTATTACAAATAGTAACTTGTACTTGAAAGAAATTGAGAATGGGTTGCTGATAAAGTAATATTTGTTTATGACATATTATTTGGATGTAATGATGACAAAAGTGATAAGTTTGCTAAAGAAATGAAGAACGAGTTTGAAATGAGTATGATAGCAGAGATGAAGTTATTTCTAGGTTTATAGATTGTGAAAAATAGTGATGTCATTTTCATTTCACAAGCAAAGTATTTGAAGAACTTGTTAAAGAAATTTGTCTTGGAAATTTGTAAGCCTATTGATACACCAATGATAATTGGTCACAAGTTATCTAGACAAGAGGAGACACCTTTAGTTGAGTAGAAGAAGTCCATATCCATGATTGGAGGTTTGCAATATTTGACTCATATTAGACTAGATGTAGCAAATGCAGTTGGGATTGTAGCTAGCTTTCAAGATGATCCTAAGGAGTATCATTATGCAACAATAAAGAGGATAATTAGATATTTGAAGGGAACATTTGGTTTTGAAATATGGTATGAAAGATCAAGTGATTTCACTCTATGTTCTTATACTGATGCAGATTGTGCAAGAAGTAGGGATGATAGAAAAAGCACCAGTGGTGGAGCATTCTTTCTTAGAGGATGATTGGTTTCTTGGATAAGAAAGAAATAAGTTTGTATGTCATAGAGTACAATTGAGGTAGAGTATGTAATAGAAGCAAATAATTATAATCAAGTTATGTGGATGAAGCAGATGCTGAAAGATAATGGGATAGAATTTTTAGAACCTATTATCATATATTGTGATAACACAAGTACAAGTATGTCTAAGAATCATGTATTGCATTCTATGACTAAGCATATATCTATTAAGTATCATGTCTTGAGAGAGAGGGTAGTAGAAAAGGAGATCAGATTGGAATATGTTAGCACTAAAGATTAGATGACAAATATCTTTACAAAGCCCTTACCTAAAGATAATTTTGAGTACTTGAGAAGTATGCTTTGGGTTATGCCCCTGCTTACTTCAAAATAGATAATGTAGAGCTTGCATCAGTCCAGTGGTATAGAGCACTATTATTTGACTGGACTAAATGTTGATGCTTCCTGTATGGGGGAGTATCTATGAAGAGTATAGTCATTAAGGACTCTTGGTAATTGGTCTTGAAGAATGTCTTTAGACACTTGATTTGGTTGAAGACTTGGAGCATATAATTGACATAATGAGACATTCTTTATTGATGTTCATGGGGAAGATACGTGCATGAAAAAAACCCTCTAGATGAATAGGGAGAGATATTTGAATGATGAGAGAGATGAGCACATCCTTATTCTTTATTAGAGAGATTTAGAAAGATTCATGTAAGAAAGAAGAAGGAATATAACATGAAGAGTCTTGATGTATGGGGGAGAAGCTGAGAGTTGTTTATCATGTGAACAACTGCTGCCAATCCTAAGAGGATGCATAATAGAGTATAGTTCTAGAGGATTTCCTATTTTATTGATTAAGAGGATTTGAAAAGATGAGAACAACAACAACAATAGAGGAGTATTGTTTGGTATTCTTGGAACCTAGATGTTTTTCATCTATGTTTCCATCAATGCCAAAGGGGGACATTATTGGCATGAATGCAAGTGGTATTCCTTTGGGGGAGTATCCTAAGCATTGGAGAGCATTTGGCAGTACTAAAATGTTGCATTCATGACTATGTTTGTCATTGATGTCAACATAGCAATAATTCTATGAAGACTAAAAAAGTAGCAAACAAAGATCATGATCACATAGAAAGAGTCTTGATGATTAGGTGACTATGTTTGCGGGTACTATCCCCATTGGGGTTTTCCCTATGATCAAGGTTTTCCATAGTTGAGATATCTTTTGTTATTGTGCAAGAGTATCTTGTTGTGGTTTCTAATTATATTGCGTATATGGTATAGATTTAAAAAGGCTAATAATTGTGATAATAGTTGGTTCACCCCCCCTTCTTAGTTATATTGGTGGACTATATATTCTAACAAAGTGATCACTCAGATGGCAAGGAGAAGTGAATCATTATCTCCATTGAAGATCCATCTCTTGACCCTTCTAGCACATATTTGAACAATAGTTTCTCCTCTCTTGGGGACAAGGATGGCATGCATGATCTTTCATGATGAATTTTTTATCATTAAATGTGCGGGGGTTGATAGACCTCCCTAGAAAATACTATTTCCATGACACCAAGCGTAGGCTTGGTAACCTAGAATTCCTTTGCCTCCAAGAGGTCAAAATTGTTAGAGTAAAGCATTAATTTAATTTAATTTATTAAATTTGCTTTATTCTCTTCTTAAGATTTTACTTTATGCATCTTTTGCATCTCTATTTAATAATTAATTAGTAATTATTAAATAACTTTTCCTTTTTAGGTTATCTTTTGTAACTTTTTAAGTTACCCTTTTTGGGTTTCAATCTCCTTTTATAAGGATTGAACTTTTACAATTTTTATTATCTCTTCCATTTCTGAGAATACATTAGCATATTTTTTAGAGAAAAACCCTTGCTTCCTCTCATCTTTTTCTTCTATGACAGGTTTTTTGCATGTAGGTATTCGAAGGCTTTGTGGATTTTCTTTGATCAAATCCTTCAAAAATTACTGGGGTTCTTCTCAACTCAGCTTGCCATGTGATTTGGTTAGATAGTGGCTTATTTTCCTCCTAGCATGAGGCTAGTCAAGGTGGTTTTGTTACTCTTCTTTCACCTTGTTCAATTTTTCTAGTTATTTCAAATGGTTCTAATCCCATGCATATAATGGTTTGGATTTTTTTTGTCTTTTCATAATCATTCCTTTGGTATTACTAATGTTTATGCTCCTAATAATGTAGTTGATCATTCACATCTATGACATTGGATGGAAGACATCTGCCACCTACCACCTAGATTTTATGTGGGCATTTCAACATGGTTGAGTTAGCTATTAACAAAGGTGTTTTTCCTTTTAGATGGAAAATTGGGGAGAGAGAAGCTTGGTATTACGTGTGCAATAAATTGGGTCTTTTTTAATCCCAATACTAATTGTTGTCATCCTAGTGGGGTTTGGCATACTTGGTTCAATTTTCAAGTTGAATCTAATAGGGTTTTCAAAAGGTTTGATCGTGCCATGATTACAACTCAATCCTTCTTTTAATTTTCTAAAGATGGGGACCTATCCATCATTCTATTATCTGATGTGACTCTCTTTGACCACTTTCCCATCTTCTTTTCCATCACTTGGAAAATAGCTTACCCCTATACTTGTAAGACACACTTATTTTTGAACATGTCTTTATTGGCTCACACTCCACCTTTGCTCATATCTTGTGTATCTGGAGTATTAAAACTTGACCCCACATGCATGTTGGGTGGTTTCAATGATGGAATGATGCCATCACCCTTACTATGAGGTTCCTTTGCATTTATAGAACATAATTGGCTAAGTATAGTTAGAGATCTTATGAAGCTATCACTAAGGATATTTGTACAACCTCTAAAGCCCTTTCCATGAATCCTTTTGATGTAGATCTACAAATATGCCTCACAAACCTCCTTCATTAGAAGAAAATTACAAAAAATTGTGTGCTAAAATGTTGACACACTTCTATGAATCATTTTATCCAAAATTGCTCAAGAATGAGGTCTCAAATGGTGACTCATAGCTCTCTATTCATGGAGTGCAAGGGTTTATAATGGAGACCCTTAGTTTAGACCTAGTTTATGCCCATGCAAGTACACCATAAAATGAGAGATTCAAAGAGGAAAAGAAAGAGTGCTAGTCTCCATGATCATCAAATATGCATGCAAATGAAAATGGATACTATTCTATATGATAAAAATGCACGGAAGCAAACTATGAAATTAAATGAAAATACAAGATTATTCTATGAAAGGAAATATAGCTCTAATATAACATGCAAGTGCAAGAGTAATGTAAATGGATTATCATGGATGCATAAGAGAAGAAGACAAGAAAAGAGAAATGGCAATGTCCAAGCTCAAGTGCTCAAGCTCTCCTCCAAAATCACTCTCCAAACCTATAGCATAACAATAAAATTTTGATCTATGAAAATGAGAAGGAGAGGGCTCCTTATAAAGGAAAGTGTGGAGTGGAATGCATCCTCAAGAGCAATGTGGGATAAATCCCTAAAAAGGCAAGTGAGAGGAAAAAGCCTGCCACTTAGAAATATGTGCAAAAAAGGAATCTTTATTTATTTTTTTCATCAAAAAGAGAGCTTTAAGTGGAAATTTATTTATTTAATTAAAAGAGGGATTTCTTTTATTTAAATAAGATAAGATTATTTAATTAAAAGAGAGATTTTAATTAAATAAGATAAAATTATTTAATTAAAAGAGAGATTTTTCTTTTAATTAAAAAAAATTATTTTGTTTATTTAAAAGGGATTTTTTCTTTAAATTAAATAAGATTATTGATGAAATGATCAAACCTTAGGAAATACTGAAATAATTGAATTAATTAAGATATTTTATCAAGAAAATTGGTTTAAATTGAAAATATTGTAAGGCATTGATTCAAAAAATTGATAAATCGATTCCATCATTTGATAAATTAAAGAATGGGTGCCCATAGTCTAGATGAATATTTTAGGGTGCATATATTTGCCCCTTTTTGACTAATGTGTCATCTTTATTGGAACACATGCAATCAAAGAATGCAGTTGAAGAGTGAGATCGATTTGGGATCACAAAATGACCTAGACATGTGATTGATGGATGAGAACACATCAAGAAAAAGATAAGATAATTGAAAAAGACAAGGTTAACACCCTTATAAATAGGTTACTGACATGTCCAAGATAAGAATCTCAAGCAAGGTTGCTTCAAGCAGAGTGATTAATAGGATTGAGAAAGCTGAATCAAGGGTTGAAGTTTGATAGGTACTTCCCCCTTGTGATCGAAATTAAAATGAGATAGAGGATAAACAAAAAATTGATAAATTTGACCAAATCAAACTAAAGATAAGGTTCATAGAACCAAGGTAGATCATCAAGAATGAAAGATTATTCCCCAAGGTTGAATTAGAAGAAAAGAAGCGGGGTGAAAGTGAATGGAAGACAAAAGTTTGGAAGAGGAGGAAATAAATTAAGAGAAGAAAGAGAATTTGCCTTAAGAAAGAGAATGCCCTAAAATCAATCAAATATTTAAGATAGAAAATTTTGATTGAGATAATGAAAGAATATAAGGAAATGAAGATCAAAGCATGACCATAGTTGATCAAAAGTCCACAAGAAAGATGAAGGAAAAAAAACCCTCTCAAACTCATAATACAGCCTAAAAATGCAAATTAACATGAAGTCTAACAATGCAAGCTACATAAAAATGAAAAGGTATATTTGCAATAGAGGAACTGTAACATAGGATTTTGTGTTCATCATTCATTAGAGAAGGTTAAGAAACTTGTTTCCATCATTGGGCCATTATTAACAGACATTGGAAAATCACACAATCATCACTTGTCACAAGCACAACTATGAAGATATGAATGCGTTTTATATCAGATTGGAATGTGGAAATATTATAACATAAGAATCAAAGACATAAAGGTCAAGATGGCTTAGATGTTAGCTTACCCAATTTAATGTAGTAAAACCATGCTTGCATCAAGGCATAGATGTTAGGATGACCATAAGAATGGCTGTGCAAAAATAGTCAAGGATGATGCCTCAAATGTCCTAAGTATTTCAAGGGGGCAATAAGAGACACTCTAGAGTTTCAAGCCCACACCCACAAGAAGAAAGAAAATAAAAACATGCCCCATGTCCCAAGTCCTCTAGCTATGCATATTAGAGAGACTTATTAGACAAGGACACTCAACAAAAATAAATAACAATCAATACATAAAGAAAAGATCATGACATAGCTTAAGCATTAAATGTGTTAAGTGATACTGAGTTTCAAGGATAAGGATTGAAATATTGAAAGTAGGTAAGATCACATGACCAAACTAGGTAAGAGAAAATCAATAAGTGTTGAAAAATACTTGATGTCATGGGTTGTATTAAAAAATATAGTTGGGGTGGTGTTAAAAAAACCATTTGTGAGGTTTCCTAAAGAGTAGCACATCCAAGAGACCAAAGCTAACATAGTTGTACCCCCTAGACAAAGACAAAGAGAAATTCCAAGCCAAGGCAACAAGGACAAGGCATGATGGAGAAAGGCTAAGTGTCAAGGACACATGCTAAGAAACAAGGGTACAAAGGTCTCAAGTAGCATCCTTTTCTAGGTTTTCACCACTTAAATTTTATTGCAATTTTATTTTTATTTTTATTTTTTATTTTTCATATTTTTTCATTTATATATATATATATATATATATATATATTTTGAATATATAATTTTTTTGGAGATACATCAAAGTGCTTATTGCTAGGTTTTCACTAAGATGATCATTTTTTAGGACATTTTTTGACTTTAGAATTTTTGAAAATATATCATTTTTTTTTGGATCTTTCTAGGATCAATAAGTATGTACAAAGGATGCCCCTCGATAGAATGGGCATCATGGATAGAACATCTTTAGGTGCAAGACATTGATAGGATCAAGGAGCTGCTCTCCCACTACTATAAATCGTAAATAAACACCTGACCAAAAAGTTTTTGTAATGATGTAAGGTCCAAGCCAATTAGGTTCAAATTTTCCCTTTTTATCCCTATGCTATTGATTCTTAGGATTTTCACATAGGACAAGATCTCCCACTTGGAATTCTCTAGGGCAAACCCTTTTATTGAAGGCTTTGGACATGCACTTTTGATAAACTCTCATATGGTCAAATCATGCTTGATATTTATCATCTAGAAGTTTTAACTCTTGAAGTCTCATGGCATGGTAGTTTTCATCTATAACTAGACCTTTAAGGGAAACTCTAAATGAAAGAATCTCTATTAGAAACAATAGTCCACCAAGCTAACTAAGAGGGGGAGAGGCGTGAATCAGTTATCTGACAATTAAAACATTTATCTTCTTTAAAAAACTTAACCATTCAACCAAAGTAAAAAATAACCATAATAAGATGCACATAAATAATCACACTAGATATGTTGATTAGGGAAACCCTTGATCAGAGGGAAAACCACGATGAGAATGATGCCCACAAGATGATTTACTAATATAAATATTCCTTATTAGAGGATGGACCCTATTAGGAGTCTATTACAACATTTAGTACATATGATTCCCTGTTAGGAGACTTTGAATCCTTGTTAAGAGATTCCAACCCTATTAAGAGTTGTGCCAACCCTATTAGGAGTTGTGGTATAATGTATGCAAGAAGAGCCCATTTCCCAAACATGTAATTTCAACTATAAGAAGAGCTCACTACTCAAACAAGTAATTTACTATTATGTTCTTCTTTCCTTTGTTCTATCAACCAAACTAATCACTATCAAACCTTGTAGACCAAGTCATGAACCTCAGATCCAAATATCGAACCTCAGATTGCTCAACAAAACCTTGGCAATGAAGTTTCCTTCACTTCCACTCTACTATGCTCAACTTTGCATTCCACTCTTGTGCTAATTATGAAATTTCTTTTCCATGTCATACTTGATAAAGGAAAATTTACTTCCTTTATACCAAGTTCATAATACAATTCTTTGAGTCAACTGTTAGACCTTCTCAATTAATCATTATAGGACCACATTAAGAGCACATTACACTTCATGATAACATTAATCTTCTACCTGAAACTTGAATATATTTTGGTACATGTAATATTATGATGAGTGAACTTATCCACGTCATCACCAACATGTCTTCTTCACATCCTCAACCTTGATTCTTGGAATAACATTTCTACTAGGAGATATAACAAGTTTACCAAAACATGCCTATGTAAACTCTATCTTAGAATAGATATCACCAAAACTTACATAACTTCTTTCAAACTTATCATTTATTCTTTAGATGTTAACTACATATACTAGATACTCAAAAGTATCTCCCATAACCTTGAATAGTTAGAATACTCAAGTAGCCATCCATACCAAATTGATCTTCCATTATTCTTCTATTAGATACCACATAAGACTGCTATCTTGACATCAATGAAAAACTCAGTCATATGTAACAGATCATCATAGTAATATATCTACAATACTCCCCCATAAAAATATCATCAACATTCATGCTTCCAATAATCTCTCAACAATCTCCCCCTTTGGCATTGATGACAACATAGATAAAAAACATCTAGTTCCAAGAATACCAACAAAAGACTATTCATGTTTCTTTTCAAATCCTCTTAATCAATCATTCTCCCCCATTGATATATCTTAATGTGATTTTTTTCAAACTATCATTCCATGCTGTATTTTTTCTTGCTTATCTTCTCCTCATGATGTTCTTCCTCATGATCTTCTCACATGATGTTTTTCATGCCAAACGTCTCCCCCATTGACATTAAATTTACTGCATCAAACTCTACAATAACTAATTCTTACTTAGCTCAAGTGTCCAAAGACACTATTCAAAAAAAATTCAACAAGAGTCCTAGATGACTCTATCCATCATAGATACTCCCCCATATAGGAAGCATCAAAATTCAATCCAAACAACAATGGTGCTCTGTTACACTAGACTAATGCACTCTTGCATCATCTACTTTGATGTAGGAAGGGGCATAACCCTAGTATACCTAACAAATACTCAAAAGTCTCTTTGGGAAGAGGCTTAGTGAATATATTCATAATCTTCATTTTAATGCTCACATACTCCAATCTAATTTTCTTTTTTGTAACTTTCTCTCTCAACATGTGATACTTAATAGAAATGTGCTTGGTCTTCAAATGCAACACTAGATTCTTAGACATATTTAGCGTGGTCGTGTTATCACAACATATGACAACATGTTCATTGATTTCTATCCTTATATCCTTCAACATCTGCTTCATCTAAACAACTTGATTACAATTGTTTGCTCCTGCAACATATTTTTCTTTCACTGTACTTTGTGATGTATAATCCTACTTCTTTCTTAACCAAGAAACCAATCTTCCTCCAAGAAATAAGGTTCCACCATTGGTGCTCTTTCTATCATCCATATTGCCTGCCTAATAAACATTAATATAAGTAATTAGAGTAAAATCATTATATTTGTCATACAATAATCCGAACTCAGATGTCCCTTTTAGATATCTAAACATCCTTTTGACTGTTGCATAATGTGCTTCTCTAGGATCAACCTAGAATCTTGCAACAATTCTAATGGAATTTTCTATATTTGGCCTTATGTGAGTCAAACATTGTAATCCTCCAATCATAGATCTATACTTTTTCTTCTCAATAATAGGTGTCTCATCCTTTGTAAATAAATTGTGTCCAATTACCATAGGCATTCTAATGGGTTTGCATGTTTCCAAACCAAACCTTTTCAGTTGGTCCTTAAAGTACTTAGTTTGAGAAATAAAGATTCCTTCTTTATTCTGTACAATCTGTAATCCTAAAAAATATTTCATTTCTCCTATCATAATCGTCTCAAATTCTTTCTTCATCTTTTCAACAAATTTGTCACTTTCATCATCATTTCCTCCAAATATGATATCATCAACAAATATTTACCAAAATAATCAAACCATCATCAATTCTTTTCCAATATAGATTACTATCTGCAATACCTTTGCTATTTCCAAGCTTTGTCAAATGCTTGTCCAACCTTATATATGAGGTTCTGGGTGCTTGCTTCAAGCCACACAATGCTTTCTTCAGCTTGTATACTATGCCCTTGTCATCTATCAAAGGACAACCTTCAAGATACTTTATGTACACTTCTTCTTCAAGTTATCCATTTAGAAATACTGAATTGACATCCACCTGATACACTTTACATTTCTTTTTTTGTTGCATAGGTTAAGAATAATCTTACTGCTTTTATTCTAGTCACTAGAGGCTCATCATAATCTATTCCTTCTTGTTGTGAGTAACCTTTACATACCAATCTTTCTTTGTTCCTTACAACTAAACTTTTTTTGATCATCTTGTTCTTGAATACCCATTTAGTTCCTAACACATTCTTGTCTGCTGGTCTAGGGACCAATTCCCATGTCTCATTCTTTACTATCTAATAGAATTCCTCTTTGATAGCTTGTTTCCAATAATCATCTTTACATGATTCATCTGCATTCTTAGGTTCAACTTGAGATATCAAACATAGTTTTTCATTGACTTTGCTTCTTGTCATCACAACTTTATCTCTTCTTTTGATGATCTACTTGGATGGGTGATTCTTTATCATATTATTTCCTGAAGTAGGAGTTGCTATCTCAATTCTTGGCTCTACTAAAGGTTCTAAGCTTTGTTCCTACCTTAGCTCTCCTTCATTCTACAAATTATTGAACTAGTCTCAAGAAATACCTCATCATTCCTTGGCTTAGTAAAAACATCATCATCTAAAATGTAATCAACTATTTTCTCTTATATCCCAAATTTCTCATCAATTCTCACATTTGCACTTTTCATAATAGTCTTAGTTCTCAAATTATAACATCTATAAGCCTATATTTTCAATGAATAACTAAGAAAAATACCTTCATCACTTCTAGCATCAAACTTACCAACATCATCATCTCTTTTGATATAACACTTACCTTCCAAAAATTTTGAAATACTTAACTATAGGTGAGTGACTAAACCATAATTCATAAGGGGTCTTTTTTGTGTCTTTCCTAATTTATACTCTATTCATAGTGTAGGCTGTTGTATTCACAACTTCTCTCCAAAACATCTTGGATACATCATTCTCAGCTAACATAGCTCTTGCTACTTCTGTAACTGACCTGTTCCTTCTCTCTGCAATGTCATTCTGTTCAATGGTTCTCAGAGCTGATAATTGTCTTTTGATTCCATGTTCTTCACAAAATATGTTAAACTCATTTGAAGTAAATTCTCCTCATCTATCTAATCTTAAACATTCATCTTTATACTAGATTCATTATCAACTCTATTCTTGAATATCTTAAACTTATAAAATGCCTCAGATTTCTCTTTAAGTATTGTAACCCACATCATTCTATAAAAGTCATCAACTAGAATCATAAAATACCTTTCACCATAGAATCCTTTAGTCTTTGTAGGACCATTAAGATATGTGTGTACAATCTCCAACTTTGCTATAGTAGTAAAATTCTTATAGGGAAAAGAAGTTATATTTGCTTTTCCAACAGACATTCCTTGCAAATTGTGTTCGTAGGCTTTACAATCTTTGGAAAATCTCTAAGTGCAAACATACTACTAGTCTTCACAATATGACCAAAGTTTATATGAAAGAATATCTTGTGCCATAACCAACTGTCATCTACCTTTGCAACAAAACATGTCATTTTAGTAGGATTCAATTGAAATAAATTACCTCTAGATCTAGTTCCTCTTCCAATTACCTTTCCATCTTTGTCTCTGATCATGCATGTCTTCTCTATTAATTGTAACTGATAACCTTTGTCCACTAGTTGTTCGACACTCAAAAGATTGTGCTTCAATCCATCAACAAAATATACATCCTCAGTATTAGTTTTACCATCAAGATTTATAGATCCAATACCTTTAACTTGGCATGCTACGTTATTTCCAACTCTGACAATGCCTCCATCCTAACTTTTTAAGCCAACAAACTTGTTCATATCACTAGTCATATGATGTGAACAACCATTGTCAATTATCCAATCAGATTTCTTCTCAACCTATGACACCAATGCTACTCTTTCTAGAATTCCTTCTTTAATTTCCACAAATCCTATTTCATCATCATTAGCACTTACTACTTGTTCATCAGAATCATTTTATTTATTTGTACACAAGCACTCTTTGTCCTTTCTAGGTTCATAATTTCCTTTATACTTTTTATTTTATTTTAGGAAACTTAGATGCATAATGAGTATATTCATCACAAGTCCAATATTTAAATATTTTCTTAACTCCTTTTTGTCTTCTTACCAAAAGGGCTACTCCTTCTTTAATCTTTCTGTCCTCCTCAAATTTGTTGCTGCTAGCAAAATCTCCTCTAGTACTTGTGCTACTTGATAAAATAGGTCAAATATTCAAGGCACTGAAAGATGTCTCTATGTTGGAAATACAAATGGGAAATGTATATTTTTGAGGGGGGGGGGGGTGTTGAATTAGAAGTACTAAACTCTAACCAATAAAACTTTCAACTTTAAAACAATGCATGCATAAACATATTGAAATAACATGTAAAGTAAATGAATCCACATATACATTTGGCACTAGATATGATTATCTAGAAACTCTCCAATGAGAAGGTAAAATTGGGGTGGGGATGACACCCACAATTCTTCACTACTATAGCAAAAAAGTTCACTTGTTAAGGTTACATGATTTGACCATTCTCATGATCTGCCCTATGAAAGGCCTACCTTATTAAAGGCTTACAAAGGATTGTTAAATCCTAACCTATTAAAGAATTTTAACACCCAATTAGAAGTGTACATGGTTAAAGGACTTTAGAAAATTCACTTGGAATGTCACCCTGTTAAAGGATTTCTCAATGATTCTTAAATCAACCTTAATACAAAGGATTTCATCCTACTGATATAGTTGTTAGAAAGTACAGTAGAATGTTTGATCTGATACACTTACAATATGATATTGCTGGTTTTAGATCCCAATTTAGTTCATCCTGATCCTCTCTGATCTAATATGAAATTTCTATAACCTTGATCCTCTATTTTGCTAATTGATTTTGCAATTCTATCCTTCTTCTAAGTCACCTTCAACTTGATCAATTCACCCCTATCACTTCCTTCAAATTTTTGCTAGCATTAACTCCTCACTTGCATTCTCTAATGCTCTCTCTCTCTCTCTCTCTCTCTCTCTCTCTCTCTCTCTCTCTATCTCTCTCTCTCTCTCTAATTATGAATTATGGGGCTTCATCTCCCTTTAAAATGACTTTGGTGGCTTAGGGTTAGGTATGAATCTATGAATAAGATTCATCCAACTTTCCCACTCAATTCTTTCCATTTTTCTAATTGGTTACATGTTGATAACATAGTTAATCCAAATAGATTAGATCTTATATTTAAAGCTTCAAGATCTATCCATATGTCATCTCAAAAATGGTTTACATAGTTGTTTGTGCCATCACAAACAACTAGGTCAATTCTATGTTACTTAGCACTTGTTTAATACTGATGCTTAGAGAATTCTATATTTCTATTTGGCTTGACACTTGAACTTGCTCAACACTAACTGTTCACTTGACACTTGAAACTTACTCGACTCTGTCTATTTGCTTGGCACTTACTATTTACTTGATACATGAGTGAATTGGAACTCATTGTAACTCAACATCTATGCATATTATACTTGGCATATGTTACTAGCTCGACATGAACTTAGTAATTTTCTTAAGTGTGTTGAAACTCAATTGTCAAAACCAATTTGAGATAAAAAATCTCCCCCTTTGACATGAGTGGAGAAAACACTTAACTATGTATGATGAATCTATCTTCCTTGAGTACAATGTACATCCAATTTGACATATATATACAAGACTTCAAAACTGTTCAAAATTTTGTAAAGAACTATATACCTCAAAATTTTATAACTCCCCCAAGTTAATGTGTATTGCTATAACCAAATTCTCTCTGAGTAGATTTGACTCTTGCTATTGCTCTTTGTCATTAATCATTCTACGTTCTAATACTCTTTATCTAACATGTTCTATTATGCCCTGTTTCCTACTATTTGCTCCCCTTTTTTTTGATTATTCTATAACCCATCCTTTCACATGTCTCCCCCTTGCATAGCTATTTCTCCCCCTTTTTGACACTAATGTCAAAGGGTTTATAAACTAAGTGTATATTTATCCAAGAAGTTCTTGTTAACTTCCATTACAATTTTGAGAGCAATATCCCTGTTGTCTATTACAACATCTAATGACTTGATTTGGATTGCTGTCTCTGCTACAAGGTGAACTAAGCCATCTAATGTTGAAAGATTAGGATCTTTCTTGAGAACTGTCTCAACATAGGCTAGTTCATTTTATAGGATTTCCATGTGTGGGGTTAGGGAGGCTTGAATCTGAACTAATTTGGCTCTAGTATTAGCCTCTTTTACTGTGAGTACAACTAATTCCTTCTATGTGTGAAGCATGGAATGAAAATGCTTCTCACTTTGAGCTAGATTATGTGGTAACTACATCCCCAATATTTTTAGGTTTCTCTCCATACTAATAATCCTTTGGCTTGTTTCTTGTGTGAAGAGTGTGGGATCACACAATTTAGTGTACAATGAGAATTTATTCTCAAGTACCTTCTTCACCTTTTCTATTTTTATAGCCAATTCTACTTGTGATAGTGCTATTCCACTAGATATTTTCTCATTTACCTTACCTTGAAACTTCTTTTTAGACTATTCCATGAGTTTTACATTGGTCTCCTAGTCTTCATTTGTCACCTGTTCAACAATTTATAAAGTTGCTCTAATATTGGCTTGGTTGCATCAGGTGTTTACAAGCTGAATGCATCTAAAAAGATGTCTTTGATTTCATGTAGTGCTTGCCTTTGTTTGTACTCCTTTTTGAGTATCTCTTGATTCTTTTTTTTTTCCAATGCCTCTTGCATCTCATTGATTTGTTCAATGTTCATGGTTGCATAGTCATATTTTGGTATGACAATTTCTTCATCTAATGTTGGGTCTCCATAGTGAAGTACCCTTGCAACCTTTGTGGAGCTCAAGCTTGGTGCTAAAATTTGGAGTGGCATTGCTTTAGTGCTTGACTTTTGAAGGACTTTTGTAGGAGTGCTAGTAGTTGGTAAATTAACCAATATCTAGATGGCTTCTTTCTCCTTTTCCTTTGGACTATCCTTCTCTTCTTGTGATCCTCCTTGATTAATCACAATTATTGATGGTGCACCTTGAGTTTGTGCAGTAGGAATAGATACCTTTATCTATCCTGTTTGATCTTTTGTTGGTTCCTCTATAGTTTTAGTCTATTGTTTAGACATGACAACTTTCACTGTGGCATCAACCTTAGCTATTGTATCTTTTAATGCTTTCTCTTTAGGTTGTCCACTTGTAGATGTAGGGATGGCAGAAGGTGGTTCTTGTGTATTCACCTTGTCCCTAGCTAGGTTAGCTAATTCCTTTTGTAACTCATCTGCACTGACCAACATTGGATTGTCACACATCTTTGCCTATAAAGTTGATTGGTCAAGGATCATCTTTAGATCCTTTGTAGTCAGCAGATTGATGTTCTAAGTTGAGCTATCAGGAAAATATTTTACTTTTACTATCTCTACAAGTGTATTGGTGTCATGTGGAGGGCTTAGTGGTGGCAATTGTGTGTCTGGCACACTTTGATCTATTTTCTACTCCTCAGTAGTTGCCATTTCATCATTTTTTTGTGTTGCCTCCTCCACTATGTTGCCTTCTTTTCTTTCTCAACTTCTCCTTATTTTTCATTCTCTTCCTCTTCTCTATTATTTCTTCCCTCAAAGGGATCCTGCTCTCCCTTAATAGTAGTTAGCCCATATATCAACTTCCACATTTGAGTGGACTTTTTGACAACATCTTCAATCTTGTTTTGAAGTATGCTGAATGCTCTATACTTTTGTGCTAACTTGCTATCATGTTTCTTGTTTGCTTTTGTTATTTGGCCTTTTAACAAGTCTGGCATCACTTGTGCCAATGTAGACTCCCTTATTTCCTTCTCCATGCTTAGGCAATAATACCATTTATTTTCAACAATTGAAGGCATAGTAGTGTCAAATTCAAGTGGAGTATTCTTTAATTTTTCCATCATGGCATACACTGACTCCTCAACCTTATTTTGATCTTCTCTATTTAATTTGTTGAATTCAATATTTTTCAAACCAGTCAAGTCTACATTATCCCTAATATTTTCACAAATATTATCAATATTGGACTTAGGTGCATGAATTACCACTTTGAACTGGCTGTTGTCATTTGACTCGGTCCTCTCTCCATCAAATTTTGGCTGTGAACATATTTTCTCCTTAGTTTCTTTTGCACTGGACCTAGTTGCTCAGTAGCCTTCTTCTTCTCTTTTGTTTTCTCTTTTTCCTTTTGAGTGGTGGCCCTTGTAGTTGCTCTTGTTGCTAGAGAAGTAGGCTTGGTAGGGCTTGGTTTGGCAATCTTTTTACCCTTAGGCTGAGCTGCAGGCTATTTCTTTGCCTTTCTCTTCTTTGGCTCTGGTTTTTCTAGTACTTCCTCAGCTTGTTCCTCCTCAACACCTTCTTCCTCATCTTCTCTCATTCCTTGTGTTAGGGCAATAGGTTCTTTTCCCTATTCTTGTTCTTGTTCTTCTTCTTGTTCTTCATCAACTTCACCTTCAACTCCCTCACCAAATTTTGCTTTCAGCTTCATGACCAATTTATCCTTCTTTTTTAGAGTTGAGGCAATTTTCATCTCCATTTCTACCTTGGATTTTAGAACATCATAGTTACCAAAGATCTTTTCTAACTTATTAATGTCCTTTGTAAGTAATGTAGTGATAACTGCTGATGCTTTATCTATATTAATGTCATACTCAAAGGCCTTAGCCATCTCACTCTAGGTATTGCAACCTAGATAAATGTATATTCAATATCTACTAAGAAGAAAATGTCATTGTAGTGCTTCTCCACTAGGAAAACTAGGATTCTCAATCTTTGTTTCATGGTTTTCTTGAAATCCTCAAAATAACTAGTCATTATAGACTCAAAATTATTTTTGCTATAAACTTGACTTCCACACAATTTTTGATTTACTCAGAATCCATTAATTTTCCATCACTCGATATCCACTAGAGTTATCCTTACTCAGCTTCAATAGAAATTCTCTTCACTTGACAGATACTACTGACTCAACTTTAACTAACTTTGGCTGTCAACTTGGCACACATTGGAAGTTACTTAGCGATTGAAGAGAACTTTTCACACTCCACAGTAAGGTTTTGACCTTGGTTTTTTTCCCCTTATATACCAGTCCCACATACCTCCTTTTACTTAGTTTGATGAAGTGTGACCACTTAACCATTTAGGTGAAGTGATCCCTTCATTTGATGTGCTGCATCCATCTTTCTTCTTCCATGTTTTCTTCATCTCTCCTCTGATGTGCTCAACATGTACCTTGCTTTTTCCCTTGTTTGACCTTGAATTAGGTGCCTTTGTCCTTGTTGGGAAATGCTTGCTAATATGACTAGTATTCAAACAACTAAAGCATGTAGTTTGACTCAACCATTTTTTGTAGCTACCTTTGAAATGTGTCGTTATGCAATTTTTAGGGATGTGTCCATACTCTTGACAATAATGACAGTTATTTCTTGTGTTGTAATCCCAATTATAGTCATTTTCATGGCTTCTTCCCTTGTTTGATGACCATGTGGACTTGGATCTACAATCAGACACTTTGTGTCCAACCTTTTGATAATTGTAGTAGTGTCCTTCAAATTTTGGTGTATGCATGGTCCTTGTTTTGCATTCATGTGCCTGATGACCTTGTTTGTTGCACTTGTGACAACGAATCATTTTCTTTGTCTTAACATTCTGACTAGCATTCTTGCTCCTACAAATGCTAGCTGTGGGTCCTTTCTTTTTACAATGATGACAAGTAGGTTTAGAGTTATTACCTTTATTATTTCTTTCTTCAGCATGTTTGGATGATTCTCCTTCTTCAGTGCTTGTGTAGCCCAATCCTGATGTGTCTTTACTAGATTTAGGAGATTTCAATAATTGCTCAAAGTACTTGATGGCTTCATTTGGCTTGTTGAAACTTTTAGCAAAATCCTTCTCTCTTTTTAGGTCATTCTGCAATTGCTCATTCTACAACTTCAATGTGGTTATCTCAATGTCCTTGACATTCAACTCACAATGGGCATTCATCATTTGGCTTAGGGTGTCCAACTGCATATTTGAGATCCTAGACAACTTTGCTGATTTTTCTTCCAATTTGTTTGAAAATATTGTCTTGTCTTCTTCAATCATGGTATTTTCTTCTATAGCTTTCTTCTTTTTCTCAATCACTTCACACAGCAGTATTGCTTGTGATTCTTGCTCCAATTTTAGATTTTTGATCTCCTCAGCTTGTGCTCTATTCTTGTCCATAAGATCTAGAATTGTTACATGAAATTCACAAGAGTTACCATCTACAAATAACTTTTTGGTATCAATCTCTTTGTATTGAATGTCATTTTCAGCTATAGCAATCTCCTTCCTTCTCTTTAGTGAACTTCTCAAGGAATCTCTAGCTTCATTCAGTTGTTGCAGTAAGAGATGTATCTCAATCTCCTAATTCTCAATAGTCTTTCCCAACTTGTAGACTTCCATCTCAAGATATTTTTTACAAGTTGTAAGGCTTCTCTAGATGAGAACTTAGCTTTGATACCAATAGTTGGAAATACAAATGGGAAATGTATACTTCTGGGGGGGGGAGGTGAATCAGAAGTACTAAACTCTAACCAATAAAAATTTCAACTTAAAAAAATACATGCACAAACATATTAAAATAACATGTAAAGTAAATGCATCCACATATATATTTGACACCAGATATGATTACCCAGAAACCCTCCAATGAGAAGGTAAAACTGGGGTGGGGAAGACACCCACAATTCTTCACTACTGCAGCAATAAAGTTCACCTATTAAGGTTACATGATTTGACCATTCTAATGATCTACCTTCTAAAAGGCCTACCTTGTTAAAGGCTTACAAAGGATTATTATATCCTACCCTGTTAAAGGATTTTAACACCCTGTTAGAAGTTTTCCTGGTTAAAGGACTTTAGAACACTCACTTGGAATGTCACCCAATTAAGGGATTTCTCAATGACTGTTAAATTAACCTTAATACAAAGGATTTCATCTTGTTGATATAGTTTTTAGAAAGTAAAATAGAATGTTTGATCTGATACACTTACAATCTAATATTGCTAATTTTAGATCCTAATTTAGTTCATCTCGATCCTCTTTGATCTGATATGAAATTGTTGTATCCTTGATCCTCTATTCTACTAACTAATTCTACAATTTTGTCCTTCTTCTAAGTCACCATCAACCTGATCAATCCACCCCTATCACTTCCTCCAAATTTTCATTAGTATTAACTCTTTCCATGCGTTCTCTAATGCTCTCTCTCACTCTAAAATTATGAATAATGGGGCTTCATCTCTCTTTAAAAAGACTTTGGTGGCTTAGGGTTAGGTATGAATCTATGATTGAGATTCATCCAAGTTTCTCACTCAATTCCTTTCATTTTTCTAATTGGTTGCATGTTGATCACATAAGGTATCCAAGTAGATTCAATCTTATCTTTAAAGCTCTGAGATCTATCCATATGTCAGCTCAAAAATAGTTTACGTAGTTGTTTGTGCCATCACAAACAACTAGGTCAATTCTATGTTGCTCGACACTTGTTTAATACTGATGCTTGGAAAATACTATAATTCTATCTGGCTCGACACTTGAACTTTCTTGGCACTAATTGTTCACTTAGCACTTGAAACTTTTTTGGCTCTATCTATTTTCTCGACACTTACTATTTTCTTGGCACATGAGTGACTCGACACTCATTGCAACTCGACATCTATACATATTATACTTAGCATATGTTACTAACTCGGCATGAATGAAGTAAATTTCTTAAGTGTATTGACACTCAATTGTAAAAACCAATATGAGATCAACACTCTATTTTGGTCAATTCTCTAGATTGCCTAAGCTCATTCTCAACTGCTTCAATTCTTCCAAGCAATATCTCCTTTGCGAAATCTTTGGTACACGATATCAAAAATTGTATCATTTGAATTGTTGGCTTAAATGGTGGTGTTAAAATCTTTAATATATTTCATATAACCTCATCATCTTGTTTGGTTTCTCCTTGAGATCTAATACTTGCAGTGATTTTTGATATCTTACATACATATCTTCTTACATATTCATCTTCCATCATCTAAGCATCTTGAAATGCACAAATCCAACTTTGTAGCCTCAACTTCTTAGAATGTCTATCACCTTCAAAAATATTTTCCAAAGCTTTCCAAATCAAATGTGAAGTAGCAAGTGATTTTATTTGATTGTATTTAATTTCAGGAAGTGCACTCAATAGTGCTTCTCTAGCTCTCATGTCACACGTAAAAATATCTCTTTTTGCCTTGGTACAAGTTTCCAAATCCTTTTTAGAAATGATTGTTTTCGCTAATTTTGTCAAGATCCAATATCCCAAACCCATACACAATAAATGGGTCTTCACCTTTTCCTTCCAGTTGTCATAATTTGTTCCATAAAACTTTAAACTATCTTTCTTTAAAATGCTTGCTATGGGTCTCCCAAAATTGTTAAACTTTATCTTCAAGGACCTAATGCTCTGATATCAATTGTTAGAAATAATAGTCTACAAAAATAACTTGGGGGGGGGGGGGGGGGTGTCAATCAGTTATCCAACAATTAAAACATTTATCTTCTTTAAACAAACTTAACCATTCAACCAAAGTAAACAACAAGCATAATAAGATGCACATAGACAATTGCACAAGATATGTTGACTAGGGAAACCCTTGATTAGAGGGAAAACTTCGATGGGAATGATGCCTACAAGATGATGTACTAATATGAATATTCCTTTTTAGAGGATGAAATCTATTAGGAGTCTACTACAATATTTAGTACATATGAGTCAGTGTTAGGAGAATTTGAATCCCTATTAGGAGATTCCAACTGTGTTAGGAGTTTTGCCAAACCTATTAGGAGTTATGGTAGAATGTATGCAAGAAGAACCCATTCCCAAACATGCAATTTCAACTACAAGAAGAGCTCACTACTCAAACAAGTAATTTACTATTATGTTCATCTTTCCTTTGTTCTATCAACTAAACCAATCACTATTAGACCTTGTAGACTAGGTCACAAACCTTGAGTCCAAATATCAAACCTCAGATCACTCAAAAAAACCTCGGCAATGAAGTTTCCTTCACTCCTGCTTTGCTCTAATGAACTTGGCATTCTGGTCTTGTGCTACTTACAAAATTTATTTCCATGTCATACTTGACAAAGGAAAATGTCCTTCCTTTATACTGAGTCCATAATACAATTCCCTAAGTTGGCTATTAGACCTACTCAATTAACCATTATAGGACCACATTAAGAACAAGTTACACTCAGTGATCATATTAATCTTCCACCTTGCAACTTGAATATCTTTTCATGCATGTAATATTATTACAAGAAAACTTAGCCACACCATCACCAACATGTATTCTTCACATCCTCAACCTCAATTCTCAGAATAACAATTCTACTAGGAGATATAACAAGTTTACTAGAACATTCCTCGTAAACTATATCTTAGAACATACATCACCAAAACTTACATTACTTCTTACAAATTTATCATTTCTTCTTTCAATGTTAACTACATATAATAGATACTTAGAAGTATCTCCCATAACCTCAAATAGTCAGAATACTCAACTAGCCATTCATACCAACTTGATCTTTTTGTTATTCTTCTATTAGATACCACATAAGACTACTATGTTGACATTAATGAAAAAATCAATCATGAATGTAAGATATCATCATAGTAACATATCTACAATACTCCCCCATAGGAATATCATCAAAATTCATGCTTCCAAAAATCTCTCAACAATCTTAACCTCTAAAGGTAACACCACTTTAGTTCCATATGTAAGGGAAAAAGGAGTAGCCCCAGTAGGAGAATGAATTCTTGTTTTATAGGCCCACAAAGCTGGATTTATCTACAAGTACCAATCTATAACACTCTTACAAATCGTTCTATGTAGGATTTTAAGAATGGTTTTGTTTGACACCTCTGCTTGACCATTTCCTTGTAGGAAGTAAATGGAGGACCAAAGGTTTTTAATCTTGAATTTCTTGCAAAGTTGTTTAAGGTTTTTATTTTTTAGCTAGCCTCTTTTTTTACTAATAATTTGGGAAGGCACTCCATATCGACAAATGATATGGTTTAGAATGAATAGAGATACTATCTTGCTTAAGGAAACAAAAAGTTAGACAACTTCTACCCTTTCAGTGAAGTAATTAGCAATAGTGATAATAAACTTGTGTCCGCTTGATGTGTTGGGATGAATCTTCCCAACAAGATCAAAGGTCCAATGCTAAAATGGCCAATGAAATATAGAAGGAATGAGCTCGCTGCCTAGAGAATGTATTAGGTTATCATGTTTTTGACACGTTTCACATGACTTTGCAAAAACTACTACATCAATCTACATCATAGGCCAATAGTACCCCACCCTAAGAGACCTTCATGTCATGGCAAGACCATTGGAATGTCCCCCATAGATGACCTTTTGGATGTCAACTAATGCTTAGTGAAATTGTTCCTTTTCTAAGCATCTAAGAAGTATTCCATCTAGACCCCTCCTATACAAATCACTAGAGATAAGGGAATGTTGAGAGACATTTTGGGTAAAGTTTCTACGTTCAAATTGGTTAAAGGTTTTAGGTATAATGCCATTATGAAGGTATGAGTAAATGACACCATAATGGGATGACTCAAAACCAAAAAGGGTACATATGACATGACTTTCTTGGGAGTCATAGATAGGGTGATGTAGCTCTTCCACCAAGAATTCAAATCTGGATTCATGTTTCTGTAATTGAAGGAGTGAAGCAAGTGTATCCATAGCATCAACTAATATAGTTTATTCTCTAGGGATTTGCTAAAACATGAAAAATGTGAAGTATCATTTTAAGGAATTAACTATTTTCTTGTAACGTACCATTTTCTCATTTTTTGTTTGATATTCATCATTGACTTGATTGATTATCAGTTGTGAATCCCCATAGATGTGTAACTCTTTGATTCTCCATTCTATGGCCATCTTAAGTCCATTTGTTAAAGCATCATACTGAGCAATGTTGTTTGACATGGGAATAATAACTTATAAGATTGAGGAATCATGTACCCATGAGGAGAAACAAACAACACACCAGCTCTTGAACCATTTTGCATAAAGGATCCGTGAAAGAATACCTTGCATGTTCCTTCATTCATTTACATGAGGTGTTCATCTGGGAAGTATATTTGAATAGGTTCATTATCTTGTATTGAGAAATCAGCTAATTGATCTACTATGGTTTTTCCTATTATTGCTTTACACTCAATGTACTCTATGTCAAACTTTGAGAGGATCATCATCCATTTAGAAAGTATATCGATGAGGGCAACCTTACCTAGTAAATATTTGAGTGGATCTATTTTTATATGAGGTGTATAGTATGTGCAAGCATGTAATGTTACAACTTTTGGGAAGCAGATACAACTACAAGGTAAGCTATCTCAATTATGGTGTAGTTAACCTCATATGAGACAAGATTATGGCTACTGTAGTATATTGCTCTTTCTTTCCCATGTTCATCAAGTTGTACTAGTAATGCTCCCAAGGAAGATTCTATCACTAAAATTTATAGAATAAGTGGTTTCCCTAGGATAGGAGGCATTAAAATAGGACTATTTTCCAAGTATTTCTTGATTTGATCTATGCTCTTTTGACAATATTTATCCAAACACATTTGATTGCTTGGTGTAAGTTCTTGTTGAAAGGCTGAGCTCTATCTACCAACTATGAAATAAATCTCCTTATGGATTGAAGACATCCTTGAAGACTCCTCATTTGACTAATGTTGAACTAGGAGGTGGCATGTTTATGATTGCTTGGAATTTTTTAGGGTCTACATCTATTCCTCTTTTTGAAATGATGAATCCCAGTAGTTTTACAGAGGTGATTCCAAATGCACACCTTTTAGGATTTAACCTTAATTGAAATTGTTCCATGCGATCTATAATGAATTCTAAATCATCTAAGTGTGTGTCTCTTTTCTTAGACTTGGCCAAGATTCTTTGAATGTGATGCAAGTGGTTGGGTAAAGATAGTGTAAGTTGGGAGAGATCAACCCACAAATAGACATTAAAAAGGTTTGAGAGCCAAAAGAGACCCTAGAACCCCAAGTTGCACCTTTAAATAGTACGACACAACACATGAAACTCACTCAAAACATGTGATCATGAACCAAGGTGCAAGGGATGTTGTTTTTACATCAACATGGTCATGTGGACTTAGTTTAAGGACCCTAAAACAAAGAAGTTGTTGAGTTCCTTTAATACACCCTTGGATTGCTAGTAGCCCAAGAAAATAGATTTTGACCTACAACTTGAAGACTTGAGATTGAAACAAGGAAATTAATCATTGAAATAGTTATTACTTTTGATTTATTACAAGACCCACATGTGCTAAGATCCTATGAATGAGGATGTTGTCAATACCCTTGTAATAATAATTAGACTTAAAGGGCTAATTAGGGTGCTTTTACAAAGGAAGTGCCAATTAAAAATGTGAAAAAAATAAAACAAATTAGGTTGGATAGAAAACATCCCAAATAGACTAAATCTAGAGTTTTAAGCTATGGAATTAAGTTTTAGGGTCCCAAACACTTACTATCATAAAATAATGCACAGGTGTATACATGAGATATACACCTAGGGCACCATTTTTATCCCTTGTCCCTCCATCTTAGAAATTGAAAAAAAAAGAATCTTAAAGTGGAGTAAGGGTACAAGGACTCCACTAGAGATCATTAATTTTCAATGGTGGAATCAGGAGTTATGAGACAATTTCTCCAGAAGCCCTAGAAACCCTCAAAACTTGAGCTATCTGCACTAAAATAGTGATAACTTGAGTTGTATTGTGTTTTAAGACCTCAAACCAAATGCATGTGAAAGCCAACTCAACTGTGCATCCATAAAAGTCCATACCATATAGAAAACTCACCTAGAATGTAGGAAAAAGGGTTATTCTTTATTGATTTCAAGGCAAAAGCATACATCTTACCTTCTACCTATCTGAAGGGCTATATGAAGGTCTTCCCCAACTGATACAAATAATTTTCAGAGGTTGTGACTATTGGGAAACTAATTACAATCATTTTTCCTAATTATGGAAAAAGTTACAAAGTTGCATAACAACTTTTGCAACATTTGCTGCATTTTTACATTTTAAAGCCTCAAGGGCATTTTAACCATCCATATGAGTCCTAATTGACTCAATGTAACTAATAGGCCCTAGATTACAAGTAAATGCATTCAATTAAATGAATTTTCCCCTTGTGACCTCATTGAGAAATGGGCTTATAAAAACACTCAAATTGCTAATGGGCCACATAAAAGGGTTAAAAGTAAACCTAGGAGTCTAGAATCATTGCCTTATTGAAAACATAAAAAGTAAACTAAGGCAAGGTCATGTTGACCCAAAAAACTTTATTTCATGGTTTCATGAGAGGGTGCTCCTACACCATGCTACTTGGGGGAAATAAACTCAAGTTCCTACTTGAGGTGAGTTGATCAAGAGTGTAGCCATGTTGTTGAATCCAATCTTTAGTCATCTAGGTGGCATCAATGATAGGTAACCCCTTTCATTTGACCAAGTAGTGATAATATGTTTGATTCCTTGTCTATCTAATGATTTTTGTTTCTTAGATTGCTTCCAACTCTAAGGGTTGAGAAGGTGGTAGATCCTTCAACCAATCTTCATGTGAATCTGCTATAGATGCACTTGCAACATTAGAAGTATCCTTGAAAATAGTGAGGTCAGCCACATTGAAAATTGGTGAGATGGCAATAGTAGGTGGTAATGAAATTTCATAAGCATTAGGACCAAACTTATGCAAGATTGTACAAGGTCCTATCTTCTTCATTTGGAGTTTGGTATGATGACCTTTAGGTAGTCTTTCCTTTCTCAAATATGCCCATACTTTGTCACCTACTTGGAATTGAACATCTTTCCTCTTCTTATCCACCTGTGATTTGTATTTTTGTGAGGTGTTTTCCAATGTATCTTTCACCTTTTCTTGTACTTTTTTGATAAGGTCATCCAATTCTTCTCCTTTTATACTAACCTTTATGTCATTAGGTAACTCTCTAAGTTCTAGAGATCCCTTTGGGTGATAGCCATAGACTATTTGGAATGGTGTCTTCCCTGTAGACATATTGAATGAATCATTGAAAGCAAACTCAGCTTGCGAAAGAATTAGATCCCAATTTTGTGCATATTGCTTGGTGAGACAGCAAAGGAGGTTTCCAAGACGTCTATTTACAACTTCAATTTGACCATCCATTTGGGGATGGTAGGTAGAACTAAATTGTAGATTAGTGCCCAATTTCTTGTGCAAGGTTCTCCAAAAGTGTCCTTGGAGTTTGGTATCTCTATTTGAAATAATATGGTTAGGCAAACCATGAATTCTTACAATCTCCCTAAAGAAGAGATGGGCAAGGCATCATGAGTGTTTTTACAAGGGATACAGTGTGCCATCTTGTTGAAATGATCTACAACCACAAATATATTATCATATCCTAGTTTTTTCCTTGGTAATTCCATTACAAAGTCCATAGATATTACTTCCCAAGGTCTAGAAGGGATTGGTAGATGTTGGTATAACCCTTGGTTAGTTATAGTACCCTTTGCTTGTTGATATATAACACATGAATCTACATATTTCTTGACATAATGCTGCATTTTTGGCCAATGATAATGTCTCTTGATAACCTCTAATGTTTTGTCAATACCAAAATGATCACTCATTCCCCCACAATGCTTTTCCTTTACTATATTATCTCGCATAGAGCATTTTGGGATACAAAGTTGATGACCCTTAAAAATTAGTACATATTGAATAAGAAACTTAGAAAAATTTGTATGATATTTGTCCATAAGAGTAGTGCAAACCTGATATATTTCACCAAAATTTGCATCATCTTTGTAGAGGTGATTTAATGCTTTGATGCCTATGCTTTGAAATTGGATTTCCTATAGAAAAATGATCCTCCTATTTAGAGAATCATCAACTTTTTTTTCTTGACCTTTCTTATGCTTGATGGTGAATGAATAGGCTTGTGATTGTTCCATCCACTTGATATGTTTCACACTCAACTTGTCTTGAGAATTTAGGTAACTTAGAGCATGGTTATCTATAAAAACCACAAATTCTTTAGATAATAAATAATGTGTCCATTTCTTGAGGGCTTGAACCATAGCATAAAGTTCTGAGTCATAAGTTGAGTACTTCTTTTTAGCATCATTTAGTTTTTTAGAGAAGAAAGCCACAAGTTTATATTCTTGGCTAAGAATTGCCTCAATTGCTAGGTTGCTTGCATCTGTCTCAACAGTAAAAACCTTATTAAAATTAGGAAGAGTGAGTATTGGATATTCTAGCACCCTTTATTTCAAATATTCAAATGCATCATTTGCTGCTTTGGTCCAAACAAACTTTATTTTTTTACCTCCCTTTATTGTATCCAACATAGGTGCACATACATGGCTGAAGTTCTTAATGAACTTTCTATAAAATATTGCTAAACCATGAAAAATTCTTACATCACCTACATTCATTGGAGGAGACTAATTAATGATTGCATCTACCTTTGTTGGATCCATTTTTAGTGTCCCTTTTGAGATCACAAATCCTTAGAAGATGAGTTCTTTTTGCAAGAATGAGCACTTCTCAAGGTTGATCATTAGTTGATCCTCTTTTAACCTTTTGAGAACCAATTCAATATGTTCAAGGTGTTCCTCCAAGCTTCAACTAAAAATTAGTATGTCATCAAGATAAAAAACCAAAAACTTGCCATTGTAATCATAAAATATTTCATTCACTAGCCTCATGAAGGTAGAGGGGGCATTGCTTAAACCAAATGGCATTACTAGCCATTTATAGAGACCTTCTGTAGTTTTGAAGGCAGTCTTCCATTCATCACCTGGCTTGATTATTATTTGGCAATAACTAGATTTTAAATCAATCTTTAAGAAGTATGCTGCAATACCCAATTGGTCTAGGAGGTATTCAATCCTTGGGATAGGAAATCTGCATTTGATAGTGGTTTTGTTAATGGCTCTACTATTAGTGCATAGTCTCCATTTACCATCCTTTTTGGGAGCCAAAACTAAAGGGGCAATAGATGGGCTAAGAATTTTTTGAATAATTCCTTAATCCAATAATTTTGCAACTTGTTTGGATATTTTATCATTTTGAGTAGGAGTAAGTTTGTATGGGGCTTTGTTGGGCACGGATGCTTCAGGGATGAAGTCTATTTGGTGGCTTATGTTTCTAAAGGGTGGGAGGTGTTGGTCTAATTTTTTACATAGTAACTTTTCTCAAAATCATGGTATACAAATTAGATGTGAGTCCTTTTATTTGATCCTAGGGTTTCAGGTTTTGGGTCTTGTATTTTGATATCTTTTAAAACTTTGAGTAAAATCCTAGGTATTTCCCTTTTAAATTTATCTTGGTGCAAAGTCTTTAAAAAAGGGTCGAATATTCTTTGAAGTCATTGTTGAGTCCTTTTTGGAAAGGTCTTGTCCCACCGTTAGATCTTTCTTGGATCCATGGATGTCGCATTCTCATTATAAAAAGTTGTGAGGCTATTTACTATAGTGATGTACATTGGAAAACTATGTTATGTTACTAAAAAATGAGGTCCGGCACTGGAGAAAGTATATCAATTTGAAAGCATCATGGTCATGTACTCCATCCTAGGGTTGTTAGTATTAGAAAGGATGCATGAGGAGAAATTCACAAGTGCTGTCACCGGGACCCAAATTTTTTGAGCGAGTCGCTATGTCACGACTGGAAAAATCTATGTGCTCTACCAGTAGCAACATAGTGAGTTCCTAGAATATAAAGAAATCAACAACCTTTTTAAAAGTTGATGTGACCATGGAATTCCCATGCAGTTTCATAAATGTGCAGGACCACCTTCTCTGACAATAGTATTAATTGGTGAAATTTCAATCAATGTGTCATATGTTCTCCATCACTAGAATTCTAAATCTGCCAGAGATTGCTACATCGCGACTTGGAAAGTCATCAATTTTTTGGTAGCTACATAGCAAGTGCCTAGATATTGCAAAAGATAGTGTTCTTTTAAAATAGGTAGTGATTTTGAGGATCCTGAGGAAGATATCTTGCAAACTATGCCTTAATTTCTGTGACAATTGTGTCATTCATGGTTTTTGTTTTATTTTTCTCGACATCAATTTTTGATGGGTTACTAGAAGTCTCTATGTCACTACTAGAAGGTTGGTGTTTTTTTTGGTAGCAAGGTGGTGACTAGCTAGAAAGTTGTGATGTAATGAAAATTTTCAAAAGGTGGGCCCCAAATGAGTGATTCGTTAGAAATGAGCTGTGCAAATCAAATGACACGGTGGCATCCTATTAAGTATTTATACGTCAAAAGTTCTAAATCTGCTGGAGCTCACTATGTCACTATCGAAAAGTAAATGACTTTCATTGGTAGCTATGTAGCAACCCACCTGAAAAATAACAAACACAGCAAAGCCAGGGAGGTGTGATGTCATTGGGATTTAAAATAATATATATATGCCAACATGTTAAGCCAGCTCAACATCAGCAGTAACCTAGAACCATGCCCCATGCATAAAACATGTAAGGGATTCTGATCGTCAGATCAAGCATGGATCAACGATACCTGCTATCTTGCTATCAGAAGATGTTTGAATATTATGTATAGCAAGGTAGTGAGTAAGGGACCCACCACATTAAAAAAGATTCATGAAGTTTCCACGCCCTCAGATCAACCTCAAATCTATGGCCATCGCTATCTTACTATGAAGAGTTGCATGAAGATTATGTATAGCGAGATAGCGAATGAGGGACCCACCATTTTTCTCTTAAGAGTTGTATTAAATGTCTATCGCATGATCAAAGAAAAATCAATGGTTATCACTATCTTGCTATAGAAAGATGCTCAAAATTTATGTATAGCAAGGTAGCGACTTGATGACATGTGTCCCCAGTCATCAGTGGGCCCAAATTGAAATGCCAGCATTGAAGGAAAGGAACAAATGGAAGCATTTTATTGGTTTGACTATCAACATGTTAAGAAGAAAGGTGAGTTAGCCTAGTTTTCATTCCTGGATCGTAAGATTTTTTGAGGATCAACGATGCAAATTTAAAAGGAAATGTGATGCTACTTTGTTTTTCAATTCTATGAATTTATGATGAATGAAAGCTTCACATGTGAGAAGAATAGAGTATAATATAGGAGATTTTTCCATTTCCAGTCTCACTCAAACAAAGATTTCACATTTTCTGAGCACAAAAACCTACTAATGATATTGTGTTAAGGCTAGTAAAGATGTGAAGCAATCCTCCATCTATTTGTGAGCTATTGAAGAGGTTTAGAGAAGAAAGAGTTTGGAAAATCAAGTAAGTACTCATATTAAAACCTCTATAGCATTCTAGTTTCTATGAATTACAGTCAAGATGCCTCCTAAGAAAGCATTTTCTAGGAAAGAAAATTATATGGATAGTAATGTTCATGACGATTTGCTAGAATTACTCCCAAAGTCCACCACTGAACCTGTACAAGTTAAGAAGTTAATTTCCTTAAACCCTAGGCTTAAGATTGCCGATGGCTTGTATGACAAAGGGAATTGGGTTAGGGATGCAACAACTACCCAATGTGGTCTTGTTTTGTTCAA
The DNA here is from genome assembly GCA_028749045.1 of Cupressus sempervirens. Lineage (NCBI taxonomy): Eukaryota > Viridiplantae > Streptophyta > Pinopsida > Cupressales > Cupressaceae > Cupressus > Cupressus sempervirens. The sequence continues at coordinate 113,369,277 of CM053790.1, forward strand.
AAAATGGTTTTTAGAGAGAAATTTGTCTACCCCTCATGCTAATGTCTTGAATTTTGATTTGGAAAAACTAGTAGTTCCAAGTATTTTATGGATTACGATCTGCTTGAAGCTATTGCCAAGAATTATGACCAAGCTATTAAGGTGGTAAGAAGAATTGATGGTGTGCCTTTGATCTCAATTAGTCCTGAGGAAATTAGAGAGGTTTTTCACCTAGAGTAATTGTCAGATTATCATGTGCCAATTAATCTGCCAGAACTAGAAAATGAATACAAAACAAAGAAGAATGTGATTAGAGGAGGTGCACTGAGGGCACATATTGCCACAATAGGAACTTTTCCGGTAATCACTGTAGCCTCTAGGGAACCTTTTAAAAAGAGTTTTTTCACTTCCCCGACTATAGAGATATAAAGGACCCTGTGTCATGTTTTTGGTGAAGATGAGAATGATTTCATTCCCATTGGCCTTATCTATATGATGGTTCAAATTGCCTCTTTTGGTGTAGATGCTATTTTCAATTTTTCTTCCTTATTAGTTAAAGAAATCCATGTCGATTTGGTTGGAATTGCCAAAGGGAAAGTGGAGAAAACCTTTGGGCACTATTCTGTGTTGATGCACATGTTCTTGTTTAAAGGGGTGGCATATTTTGGTAAAGAGATGGAATTGAATAGAGAGGAGAATGGGGAAGCACTGCCAGTCCAGTTGTGGAGTGCAGATATGACCTAGGATGTAGATAAAGCTAGTTTTGTTAGATTTGATAGATATTTTCACTCTAAATTGAGATGCCTCATATTGAGTGACAATCCTAGGATCCCCAAGGCACTAATGAATATCATTAAGCCTATGGATAACCCCCATAATTTGAAAGTTTCACATAATTGAGGAGATATTATTCCTTACTCTGTTTTTATTATTTTCAAAATTTATGGTTTTAGGGGGAAACCTCATGTATTGCCCTACCAAGTACCCTTAAAGGTAGGAATGGGTGAATTTTTATGGCAATTAGGAGGAGTGGAGGAGATGTTTTTGTTGAAGAGGCCATTGGGGTCAATTTTTCCTACTTGCACTATGGCACACCAGTTTGTGATTACTAAAGGGGGGTGGCTCTTTTTGCATAAAATTTTGGATTAGTATAAAAAGGGCTGTCTCCCATCCCCATTTTTGTGATACTGAGGGATTCTTTAGTCGAACCTTGAGACATAGGATTAAATTAGGACAGGTTAAACATGACTCATATTATCTAGAGGAAATTATAAGGAATGAGTTCTCTTTACAGGAATAGGAAACCAAAAAAGAAAAGTGGAGAGTTTATTCTTGGGTTTTAGAATTCATTCATTGTTTTGATAAAAAATATGGTCCTCTAGATAATGCTAATACAGAGGCTGATAAAGTAAATAAACTCATGAATACCTTCCCTAAAATAATGGAAGCTATGAATGAGAGGAAATAATTTTTTATTGATTCATACCTAGATAAGGCCAGAGAGGTCATGAGAAGGTTGGCTTTTACTCCTACTATAGGAGCTGGTCAAATAGTTGTTCAAAAGAAACTAGGTTATATTGTAATTCAAAATAAAAGGGCTCTTGTGGATAAGGGCAAGCAAACAATGGGATCCGCCAGTGTAGTCCAAGAGGAGAGACCTGATGAGCCTTCTCCCAAGAGGTAGAAGGTAATAAAGGAAAAGAGTCCTCAAATTGAGGAATATTCACCCACTCAATCCCCTTCAAGGATTGGAGAAGAATAGCTTACTGGTGAGAAAATTGAGCAGATTCGATCACAAGGAGGTATTTTTATTACTCAAGAAGAGTTAGATGAGGGAAACCCTCAAGAACATCCTCCACCAAGTTTGTATCTAACAATAGCTGACTATAGAGGTAGGGAATCGGACCCCATGTTAGAATAGGCAAGTCATCAATTTTTGGCTGATGACAATTTTGTAAAGTCTAGGGCTTTCCAACAATTTGCATGGAGGGCGAACATGAATAATTTTGACGAAAGATGTAAAAGGTTGAAAATAGAGCATCCATAAATGGATGAGGCCTCCATCGAGAATCAAACAAAAGAAGAAATGATAAAAGAAATTTAGAATATAAGCCCTAAAGAGGGAAGAAAAATGGTGAGGGCATCTAACATTTTATTCTTACCAAATTGGGACATTGTTGATGCCTTAGTTTTCAATTTTGTTTCAAATAAATTGAATTTGAAAGATCAAAATAAAAAGGACTTCCAAGGTATTGCATTTTTTGAAGATCAAGCCACATTGGTCAGTTGGTCATTAAGAAGAGGATCTAGAGCCACATTATCACAACCAAATGAGTCTGGGTTGATGGGAGACATAATTGTAAGTAGAGTTGCCGATACCTCTCATGTATAGGTAGCACATTGGAATGTGGATTCATCCTAATTTCTTTTGGCCATTGCTAAGAATGAAGAACAAGGCATGTTTGAATTATAGAGCAAATATGAAACAATTCTAGAGGCCTACAATAAAGAGGTGAAAAAGAGAATTGAGCTTGAGAACAAGCTAATGGGTAGGTCCACAAGACCAATAATAACATGCCTTAGCCCCCTAGTTGAACCATTCAAATCCACCCCACTCATAGAAATACCAAATACACCCTAAAGGCCAAAATACTACACAACAGAAGATTTTGAAGAAGAAAAAAGCAAGCTGTGGGCATTACATGTGGAGTTGGAGGTGAAATATGAAGATAAATTAAGAAAGGCTCTCACATATTTGGGGGACAAGATTGAATGGCCACTAGTCTATGATCAGTTGGCTAGGGTGATAAATATTTGGGAGGAACTAAAAGCAATTGATGAGGCTTTAAAGCCTATTGTGAATAAGTGGCTAATGAGGAGGAAATAAATGACATTTTTATGTTATTTTGTCATAAAAACCTCCTATGATCAAATTGAGAAAACTTTTGATATTGTTTCTAATCTTTTTGATTTTGACAATAAGAGATTTCATTTGCAAAGAATAATAGTTGGCTACTTGAATAATTACAAAAGTCAAAAGTTTAGTTTGTTTCCTCATGCCCTAGATAGGAGAAATAATTTAAAGAACAAAGATCAATGGGCCAAGGAGCTTGATGATTTTTTTTTTTAAGGATGAATAGAATTATCAATGAAATAGGGCATGCATTGTGGGCTACCACAATTGAAGAAATAGTGAAAGCCCAAATATTCTTTGATTCTTTAAAAATAGAATTTATTGATATTGATAGGGAGGTCGAATATGTTATAAAAAAGAAACAAGATATTATGCAGTTTGATTGGCTAGATGATACAATTTTTGACACATGGATGGTGGATATTGGTTCTAATGAGAAATTTGAGGAAGTTGGAATAGATGAAGATGCACTAGTACATTTGACCCTATTTTTCGACCAAATTTTTTGACCATCTATTAAAATGTTTTAGATTGGTCAAAATATGGAAGGAAAAACATCTTTTTTTTAAATCCATTCCCATGTTGGTTGAAATTTTGACCAACACGATCTTCATAATGTTAAATTGAAAAAGGGATTTCGCTATTTCATTGTTATGCAATTGCCCGCGCACGAGAGCTGCATGTAAAAATGGTTTTCGCTCTTTTGAACGCCTCAAAAGATCTGTCCTCACTGTGAAACGCCAGTAGATGCTCTTTGTAAGTTTCTCTTGTCTTCATTCATCCATTTTCGTTTTGATCTGAGATCGATTGGTGGAGTATTGAGGAAGAATGACTTGCTGTAACAATGGAAGCCATGGGTGTGCCCTAGTTTGTCATTTTTTAAGCTTCAAACTTCTGTTTCTTCCAATGAACCAATAGATGCCTTTAAATTTCGGGGAGGAAGAATGTAACATTATATTTTTCAAAGTTTGTTTTCTTTTTGTTAACTCCTGTTTGAATATTGGTGCTCGAAGACCACAGTTTGGGTTCGAAAGACTTACCTCAAATCAAATCCATCATGGCCATGAGTAGGAGCCAAGTCTAAGACACCGTACTGCACGCCCTTGGATATTCAGATCCCACTGAATGTAAGAGACCGTGGACAGGAGAGTCTCTAAGTCCCACCAGGTATATACTTCCAGAATTACCTGTATATATTTATATTTATCAAAGAAATACAAAATATATAGTAAATAAAATTTGGGTAAATTAAACAAACTGCATTGCAAATGATAACAGAGCACATTTATTTTTCTATCAGTAATGGATACTGTGTGTTTACTTGCAAAATGACAACTAAGAAACTCAACAAAAGAAGGAAAAGACTGGATGCAAAAGATGAATAATTGTAGAAGTAATATATCCTGTGAAGTGCACTATGATGAGACATGTCTATTCAGACACCCCACCCTTTCTGAAACTATTGCAGCTGCACCTCTTTGTTCTTATTGAAAACCATAACATCATTAAAATATGAACCAAGGTAAGGACCAAAAATATCATTCATGTAGTTCATTTATATTCTTAAATTTAAAATGATACCATAACACATATAATTAATATCAGCCATATTGTGTGGTCAATTTGCTTCCTACACATTCTCTTCATGAATTGTGTGTATGAAAACATTCTCTTCTAAGACTCTGTTGAAGAAATTATTAACCATTTTGATGGAATTCAAAACAACCTTATTTCTTAGAAGATGGCACTTAACCTCAATGGTTAGCTTAGCAAGTGTTGACAAATCCATTAAGAATAATCATAAGCAATACTCATATATTGACAACATCCCACACTCAAAGTCAAGTTCAATACTTGAAATCTTGCTAGTGAGAAGTTTTGAGTCTAATATTAAGGGTTGATATTACTGCTGGTCAGTAACATGGGGAGGCTGTTTTTGGTATAGCTAAAGGGGCGGACTTATGTCTGCAAGTCCTGCAATAGTCATCTTGCAAATATTGATGAGGTTGTCTCTAAGGTAGGCAACTTGTACTTGTAGCTTGGATTTTGCATAGGAATCACATTAATCTAAATTTTATTTGGGCTTTAGTCAGGTCAAATGGAGGGGCATTCAAGACTTATTTAAAGTGGATGACTATGCTTTTGATTTCTTATGTGTCTAAGTTGTCAAGTATATTTTTTGAAATAAGCCCATGCATTCATTGATTCTGGACTTTCACATTTGCTGAGGTTATTTTACTTGTGTGTTTTAAAAGCTTCTTAATGCAACCTCCACAACTAGTCATTGAACTAAGACATATCTTCCTCGTGTATGTTGGTATTAAGGATAAAGGGACTTGCATGGCACATAGTCATTTAAAGACTTTTTGACATTTTGTTAGTAGGGGAGTAGTGAATGGTATAATTGTCCCATGTTGAGATTTTCACTATCTAGCCACTTGTCCTATTGACAAAGCATTTTGGGACATGTGATGCTTTATATGTTATCCTTGTTATTTAATTTTGACCAATGTAGGATTTAATTCAACGAAAATCCAATTATATATTTGTGTTAAGTAATTGAAGGCTTCTACCAATATTTATGGTTACATTTCATTTAGAAATTTGATTGTATTATTGTGAGTTTTCATTTCAGAAATTTCATTTTTCCACATATATTTTGCAAATAACTACAAGAAAAGGGGTTACAATTAGCACACAAGCACCTTTAGTCATCTGGTAGTAGGAGGAAAGGATGTATAATCCATTACATTTACAATTTCACCCTCTTTCTTGGGTCATATATTATATTCATGGGTCAATGGGTTTGACTCAAAAAATGTACAGTTGAATCGTGATAGCAATATCAAAATTTGACTTGCTGTGGAAAATATCTTAGGCTTATCTATTGATGAGCTCAAGGGGCTTTCTAATGAATGGTTCATAAGGCACACCACTTGTTGTAGGTTTTGCAAATGGGATTCCAAGTAGAGTGGTTTAAACCATGGAGGAAACTCCATAGTTAAGCCTTCTTGAGCTGGAGTAGTACTGGAATGGTTGAGCCTTTGAGCAAGTCGTGGTGCTTCATCTTTGTGAGCACTCCCTCGATGCAATGAGTGCAAAGTGTTCATTCATTCTCATGAGAAATGAGTCTGTGTGAGCTACTATGCATGAATCATGGTTCAATGAGTTTGACTCAAAAACTACACTGTTGAATCTTGATAGAAATATCAGAATTTGACTTGATGTGGAAAATATCTCCTACTTATCAATGATTTATGTGTCTTAAGTTTTAACATATTACTTCAATAATAAATACACCTTCAAAGTTCAGAGTTCAGACAATTCTTCTTTTCATCTTCCTACAACTTTTTTTTTAACTTTTTCTATCTCTAGTCCCTTGTGGACATTAATATAATTTTCTTTTCTTTCTATACACAAGGTTTGGTTTGACTGTTTTCTTTTGAGATTTTATCCTGAAGTTCATTTGGTAATGCTAAACTGTATTGATCTTTAAGCTTCCTTTGGAACTCAATGATTTCTTTTTTGAGGGTGATTTCTATTTACTTGTTCTGCCCGCAGTTTCCATCATCTTCTTTCTCATGGGACATGACAATATCGTAGGCATAATCTTCTTGGTTAATTGGAATGTGCCTTCTGATCCATGCCATGTAGGATCCAATTTAAGTCCTTTGTATGATGATAACTTATAAAGTGGCTATAAACCCCAAATGTAGTTCCTTCAAACAAAGAGTATCACAAGAAATTTATTAGTTTTGCCATAATCTGTACAATATTTATTAATTATTGTGCATTATAGTTTTTATTAATTATTGTGCATTATGGAATATGTGTAAATGGTATTGCATATGGTCCAATTGAAGGTATTACTGGAATGGGCATACTTTCACCCAAGGAATTCCTAGGTGATCTTCGGAAAAACCAACCTCTTTATAAAGAAGGAGAAAAATGGGATGTTGCTATGGTGATCATCTATTTGGCATCTGACACTGGTTAGTATCTCTTGAACCTATCTAATAATCAATATTCAAATCTACAACTCTGGAAATGCTGGAAGTCAGTGGAGGATCTTGAGAACAAATTCACTCTATTCAGAACTGTGGAGCTTCTGTGGCATCAAACAGCTCTGACAATTGATGGACTAGAACTTACAAATTTTTGAATCCCATGATGGTCGTTTAATTTTGTATCCTAATTGAGGTTCTATTTCAATTTCTGAGTACATAAGTGGGGTATACACATATTCATAGTCGGAAGCCATCATAAGTTGCATTACAGTCTTGAATGAGTTTCTTTTTGACAAGCCTGCCAGATTATTTTCCAATTTGAATACATGAAATCCAAGGCTTTTCATTCTGATTCAATGGCAATGAGCCTTGTTTGCATTCTTATATATACTTTGATTAAAGTTTTTTGTTCCTTTTAAAGAATTACAGCTTATTTCTTTCCATGCTTTGGGAAAAACACTTACTATCTATATTCTGTATTATTGTGGATGTATATTCACTGTCTAGTTGCCATGATTTAATTTGATAAATATTATGCAATTATAGCAAGGCACGACTTAATCAGTTTAGAAATGCTTAAAAGATTCGCAGTGGAATCATACTAATGTGGCTCTACAATTATCATTCCTATGTGTATTTTTGATTCAATGAATGTGGTGTCTATACATTTGATTCACATTTCTTGTTGTGGTATCTTGCAGATCAAGGTGTCAGTGTCATCTATTCAACATGCCAGTCAGTTATCAAGTGCTCGACTTGGTCTGCCTATAAAATCTAATAAATGTGAAACATGTGGAAGTGACAAGCTTCATGACTGTGATGGTAGGTAGTAATTAAAACTTTTTGTCACTATATAAGTGAAACTTTATGGCAATTGTTAATAGTGGAAAATTATTACTTTCTTTATAAAATTTCATTTAAATTGGTTTTTCATAAAAAAAATTGCAATGTTTTTGCAGGTCATTTTGGCCATTTGAAGCTCCCAACACTAGTATTTCATCCTCTTTATGTACATGAAGTTAAAATAATTCTTGGAAAGATATGTCTCAATTGCTTTCAATTGAAGAAGCAAAATGGAAGAAAAGGGAAGAACAGAAAGGTTAGAGCCAAAGCCTGAAACAAAGAGATGCCTCTTTTTTTTCATGTACTTGCACCTAAAAAGTGCCATGATGTTTGTTTTAAAGTGAAAAATAATCTGCTATATAAAATATAGTGCTGTATGTTTTTATGAAGTGGAAGACAACATTTCTAATGTGTAATGTATATTTATTGGCATGTGTGACATCATTTTGGTAATACATGACATAAGTAAACAAATGGCAGGTGGTTGCAAAATGTCTTTTGATACAAGTTGTGGGAGATAGTTTTTGACATGTTAAATGCATCTTTGTGTACAGTCAGGTGACCCCATAAAGGATATACTGGAAGGCTATGATCCTATGTCAAGTTATGAGGATCATAAATTTGAAGCTACAACCTTAGCAGAGCTGAAAAGCATTGGTGGCAAGATTGATTGGAGCAAAGTTGGAAGTGATATAAATTCAAGGGCTAATAATAATATTTTTGACGTTGCTATGAAAAAGGTACCAGGATATGTTCTAACTTTACTGAAGGTTTTACATAAAATAGTTGGGAGAGTAGGTAAAATTACAACTTGTATGGTAGAAAAGGACTGTTAAATATTACTGCTAGGACTAAATAAAAAATATTTTTAGAAATAGAGTTTATTGTTTTGGAAAATATAGCTGGTTTTACAAATCATGCAGTGCTCTGTGTACTAATGAATAAGAATTGTGAAACTGCATATACGTTTGTTTTGATGTTAATTTTTATATATTTTTGCTTTTGTTTTTGAATTCGTGGAATGTTTATTAGAATTTTGTGATGTTACCATCCTTTTATTGATACCACAATAGCAATAAAATACTTTTTTGGTCAAGGAGTTGCAGAGCTTGAACCCCTTTAGCTAGTTAGAAGATAGTTTGAAGTAAATTTACATAGCAAATAGATAGCTGAGTAATAAGATATCTGGAAAACTGTCAAGTATAATGAATTTAATAATAAGTACCATGTTCATATCATCATGCTTTACTTATACCAAGTGAGAAGACAATTAAGATGATTAAGGTTATGTGGAGAAGATATAAGTGATCATTATACCTGTCAGTATAGAGTTAACACCAGCCGAACCATATCAATGATTGTGCAAGAGTCAAGATGATTGACGATCCATGGAGATAATTGTAGCAAGATATATAGACAATTTACTTTCAGTCACATACATCCAATGAAGAGAGCACTGTAAGAACTGATTGCCATGAAGATAAGTATCATTACATCTCGGATCTAGTGGAAGATATACTATTGATATACAATCATCATAGTTGTGATATGAGAATATCAGAGAACTTGATCAAGTATCATGTGATCATCATCTTGGAGTAACGGCCAGCAATAAAAAGTTGACATATTTATAGCAAGCATACATGGAGGTAAGATATTATTGATGATAGAAAGGGCAGTTTGGCTAAGGTACAATCGATTGAAAGAATTGACATCGATTAAGCATCTATTAATTGAACACATTGACTTGTATTATTAAGAAATAGAGTTAAGGAAACAACAACTTGATTATTCATCAATGATCTTTAATAAAGTAAGGAGATTGAAGTATCGATGAAGCAGAAAAATAGTGATTTGTTTTTTAAGATTGTAGATATAAACTAACTGAATGATTAGTAATTATCATTGATGATGATTTGTCAAGCATAATCTACGGTCAACGATTATGTTAATCAATACTGAATAGATAATGCAATGAATGGGCACATATCACATAAGTGGCAGAAATAAAACTAACACTGACAATGTCAATTAAGATAAATAAATGCTAAACAACAAGAACTGTAGACTAATCAGTATTTTATGAAGGATGACCAGGGAAGTGTTTAAAATAGAATCAGAAAAGACAACCAGTAAGCTCTGCACAAATAATTATCCAGGGAAACCCCTCTTCATAGAGGGAAACAACCCAGCCCCACAAAAGCCTTAAGATTTTACTAAAATCAAAAGAAATAGTTACAGAATCTGTATGAAAAGAAATCCATCATAGATCAATAGAGAAGTATCTTGAGGAATCAAATAAACTCATAAAACAATAGATTAGTCAAAGACTAATCCAATACAAACAAAAAATATTAAATGTCCCTCAAATACTCTTATCAAGCACACTCAGCATCAAGGCTCAGATGAGAATAAGAGTATATGCATACAGATACAATTTTATATATCCTGCTATAGCAGAATGGCAATATTCTGTATATAGAAAAACTTCGACGGCAAATATATAGATACATGATTATGAATCACACGGCAAGAGCACATAATTGACTACAGGTAATCTGTTGTAGAACCAATCATGTGCGTCAAACTTCCTTCTTGGACACCGTTACTCCTGATAATACGTAGGGACGTTTATAATATGCAAGCACCTGTCCATGCGTGAAAATATCAAGCCCGATGACTAATAAAATTTGGCATACCTGAGTGTCTATCAAATGCTGATGGATTGATAATGATTCTTTTCATAACTCCTCCAGTTCAAGTCGACTCATCACTTGACAGTTACGGATGGAATACAAACACTCTCCTGTAGTCTCTTTCTTTTGGAGGATGCTGTTAGGAAGTAGAGTAGACTTGGAGAGTGGTGAAGGATTTACTCAGTTTAAGAAACACCTATCAAACAAGTATTGTGCTAAATCCATTCAAACTCCCAGAGTTCTAAGCCAATGACATGTTAGTAACATCAATATGAGAACACATATAATTTCATATGATGCTATCATATTCAACAGGAAGGATGTGCCCCTTAAATCTTTAAGGGGTGCCATCCATTTACATTGCAAGATATATTACAGTGATAAGATTCAATTCAACAATCATTCATTCAAAATTCAATTTATTTATCATCTATTCTTGGATGTACTCGTTGAGCAATTTCCTTATTGATAAGTAGGAGATAACTTCCACAGCAAGTCAAATTGTGATATTGTTGTCAGGATTTAACTGTGTGAATTTGAGTCCAACTCATGGACCCATGTTTCATGAGTAGTGATTCCACATGAATCTATCTCTCATGAGAATAAATGGAACACTTAGCACTCATTGGATCTAGGTGATGCTCACAGGGGTGAAGCACCGGGACTTCCCGGGAGGTCACCCATCCTCTGAGCGCGCTTAACTTTGGATTTTCCTCCATGGTTAAACCCAAAGCTTGCAACCCCATTTGAAAAACCTTCACCAAGTGTTGTACCTTATAGACCATTCATTAGAAAGCCCCTTAAGCTCATCAATTGATAAGTAGGAGATAATTTCCATAGCAAGTCAAATTGTGATATTGGTATTAGGATTTAATTGTGTGATTTTGAGTCAAACTCATTGACCCATGTTTCGTGAGTAGTGATTCCACATGAATCCATCTCTCATGAGAATAAATGGAACACATAGCACTCATTGGATCTAGGTGATGCTCATTGGATTCATGTTGAATAATTATGAGATTGCATAATTATTGCGGCCTTATCAGAGATAATCTATTACTGTGAATTGTACTAATTGTAAATATATAGATCAAATCACCTAGCATATATCTAATTGACCAATCAAAGATAGCAGTGATTTTGATATTTATCATTTAATATAAGACAAACCATTCAACAAGGGATCAGATACATATATTGTTCATTATCTATATATATTTTATTAGTTGCATAAATTTTAAGTGATATCATGGATCAAATTCAATAGACTTAAGGAAAGAAGTCCCTTACAATTGATTTTTGAAGGTAATGGTCCCAATTTCACTAGTTATCCTTAAAGGGTTTATTACAAATTTGGATGTTGATTCAACTTGTATCTCCAAAAAGCATGGTAGAGTGTGTATTATGGAGGAAAATAGACAAAGAACTTTTGAAGTACATTGTGTTACTGTACTGTTGGATAGCATTTGGGTATGGATGACAAATAAATTGTTAACAGGAAATCCTCATGTATATATATATATATATATATTTCCTTTTCAAGTTATATTTGCTAATTTCTTTTCTAGATGGTTGTGTGGACATGGATACATTTTAAGTTGTAAACGATGACAATGTTTGCCAATTTCTTTTGTAGATGGTTGCGTGGACATGAATACATGTATAGTTTTAAAGAATGACAACGAATTACATGTTGAACATTTCTTGAACTTTTATTGATTTAGGAACCTGAAGATATAAGTTTTCCTCTATATTCCACTGTCCATACTGACAGGTCAATGAACAAACAAAAATATGGTAAGATGGGGAAGATGGGGAAGACATCTAAGGTGAGATATATTTGTGATAATCACCACAGTTCTATGATTTTTCTATCTAACATATCCTGAATTTCTAGTTAAGCATCACATTGTCACCAAATTATGATTCTATAACTTGTAGGCTTCTATGGATTGTACCAATTTGGCCTCATCTACGGTTACAGATGTGACTCCTAAGAGACAAAAGAATGCGTCAGAGGCACAGAATTTGAAGACATCTAAGGCAAGCAATACTTTCCAACTATGATGTCCATTCATTTTAAATGTTGTTTCTCTAATGGCTCAAAATATTCTCATGCATGAATGGATATATTTGAACTTTAGATTTGGCTATTCTAGTCCCATCCACATGAAAATAACTAGTGACATTAGAGACAAGTTACTGGTGAAGTTTCAATAAACAAAGATATGCACAAGAATGGTGTAGTTGGTGTAATCTATAGTAGACTGCCACAATAACTTATTTAAGCTATAGTCTAGTAGAAACATACTAGCTGAATTTTTTAGGTATAGTCAACTGAAAATCTATCAGACAACTGTTAGGTCTGTTGGGAACATAATAGTAATTGATTAATATTGTAATTTTTCAGTGTTTACATAACATAGAAATGTTTACTTTTTTTTATTTTAAAGGTAGCAGAACTGTTTTTTACATAGGAATGTTTACATTCTTATTTTATAGGGAAGATGAACAGCTTAACTGACACATATGTACCTAAACTGATTTTTTTCCCCTAAATTTACAGACATGTTAACCTTGACAATGGACTTGTTAACATCCCCCCTAGTTTGAATGTGTTTCCATGAAACCAAGCAGTAATAGGGTAGATAAAAAATTTGACTGCTGCACACAACCCAAAAAGCATTGAGTCTTGCATGTGCTCCTTTACAAGATGCCCACCTTCTCTTCATATGTTTAATGTATTGAAAAGTCTTCTAGTACAGGTGGGTCATTCTCTTGCAGTTTATTTTGAATCTTTTCTCTCTGAGAGAATGATGGAATGAGATATTAAAGTTGCAATAAGATCATGTAGTAGTGTTTCAAGGTACTATTCTTCTTGTGTGTGTGTAATGGTTCACAATTTCATGATTCTGTAATCTACCTGTTTGGCCTAACTTTTTTGGATTCTACAGTAGTATTTTTGCTCCAATAGTACAGACAAATGAATTGTGTCATCAGTATTCTGAAGCCTGTGTGCAAGTCTACAAAGAGATGGGTGTCAAGGTTATAGATTCATTACTACACTCAAGAATGGGCTCATCTTCAATCTTCAGAAGATTGAATATGATCCCATTCCCGATTATGGTAATGAATCTCAAAGCTCCTTCAGCCTGAGCATATCACGTCGTTCGAACAATCTTTTTGAAGCTGCTTCAACATTGTATCCTTCAGACTTTAGAAAAATTTACGTGATATGATTGTGAATGTTTTTCTGGAGATAAGTTTTACTCAATAAATTGTGAAGCGCATGGAATCTTCTATGATTAATCCAAACAAATACATATGTCCCTTTATAAGTTAATTATTTGTTTGAGTATATATACTATATTTTTTGACAGTGTCTTTGGTTGATGTGCAACATCAAGATTTGGGTTCTAGTATTTCTTCTGCACTCACAATGAAGGATTGTATATTACTTGCAGCTTGTGGAGTAGATGAGATTCTTCCTCAGAGTCTTGAATTTCCAGTTGATATCTTCACTTCATGTCTCACAACACCTATTAAAATTGTATTGCGATGGTATTATCTTATTCTCACACCTCTAATCATCTCATTCTTTTTACACATGATTGGGAAACTGTAATTTGTGATGCGCTAATAGCTAGCTCCTTTGCTGGGTACAACAACTGGACATATTAGGGAGTGAATTAATAGCATGGTTTCTCATACAAAATCAATTTAATATAGAGTTTTGGTAATGACTATTTATCTATCTTGTATCTTAAATTATTCTCATTTCCCTCAAATATGTGTTGCAATGGATATAGTGTTTACATGTATCATAATATTGAAACGATTATCTGAGGTAGGGAAAAGTTGTTTACTATGCACAAATAGCTCACTTCTAATGGAATGGAACTTAAAAACATTGGGATACTAAAATTAGTGATCCTTTTATTCCCGTCATGTGAAATTTTTGGTTTTTGCAATGTATGTTACTAGTTTTGGATTTCTGTTTGCTAAACATGATTACATTTTATCTAACAAGACATAAAGAATTACCAAAATGCTTGTCACCCATCCTTGTACAATGCTAATGATTCTTAGTTGGAGTAGTTCCAAGATAAGTCACCTCTTGGGAAGTCTTGATGCTTACCCCTTAGAGCATTGCCTAAATTGAAAAGTGACAAGTGGACCATTCATGCCCATGAGATGGTTTTCCACGATCTGCATTTGATGATATATATGGGTCAACAACTTTGATTCAAAAAACTATGCAGCTGAATCCTGCTATGACATAATGTAAAAATTACCTTATTTTTCAACTTGATTTCTATGTACGATTGATAATACATTAATAAATAGCAAATTAAGAGCTAAAATTCAAGCCATAGTATGTCGATTTCGCACACAAAAACTTGGCCTTATCTGTCCCAGCCAAAACATGGCGAGCTGACTTGGTGAGCAAGCTCAATGAGTGGACCTAAAGACTGACCTTGATGAGGCACTTTGGTGGGGTGACTTTATGACCAAACTCAAAGAGTCAACTTGGCGAGCATGCTTGAACAGTCGACTTGGTGGGGCAAGTTGGCGAGCTAACTTAGCAAGTCCACTTGGTGAGGCGAGAGGTGAGTCAACTTGGTGCGGCGACTTGGTGAGCTGACTTGGTGAGTGGACTTAAAGACTGACCTTGATGAGGTGCTTTGGTGGGGTGACTCTATGAGAAAACTTAAAGAGTCAACTTTGTGAGCGTACTCAAACAATCGACTTGGTGACATGACTTGGTGGGTTGGCTTGGCAAGCCGACCTGGCGTGCGTACTTGAACAATAGACTTGGTGAGCTAACTGAAAGAGTCAACTCATTGAGGTGACTGGGTGGGAGTGACTTGGTGAGCTGACCTAGGGGATGGGCTTGGTGAGAAAACTTAAAGAGTCGACTTGGTGAGAGCACTTGAATTGTCGGCTTGGCGAGCAGACTTGGGGACTTGGTGGGACATGTGGGCAAGACGACTTGGTGAGGAAACTTGGTGACATGAATTGGTGGGCTGGCTTGGTGAGCCGACCTTAAAGAGTCAACTTTGTGAGTGTACTCAAACAATCGACTTGGTGGGCTTGGCGAGCCGACCTGGCATGCGTACTTGAACAGTAGACTTGGTGAGCTGACTTAAAGATTCAACTCGTTGAGGTGACTCGGTGGGGGTGACTTGGTGGGCTGACCTAGAGAGTTGACCTAGGGGCAAACTTGGTGAGCGAACTTAAAGAGTTGACTTGGTGAGCGTACTTGAATTGTCAGCTTGGCGAGCTGACTATGGGAGTCGGCCTCACAAGCTGATATGGTGAGTCAACTTAAAGTGGCGACTTGGTGGTGCAAGTTGGTGAGCTGACTTATCGAGGCCACTTGGTGAGGCGACTTCGCGAAGCAACTTGGTGAGCCGACCTACTAAGTGTACTTAAAGATTGACCTTGATGAGGCACTTTGGTTGGGTGACTTGATGAGAAAACTTAAAGTGTCAACTTGGCATGCCGACCAAGTGAGTTTACATGGTGAGCGAGCTTAGAGAAGCAACTCTATGAGGCAAGGTGGTAAAACCACTGGGTGAGTCAACTTTGTGAGTTGACTTAATGAGTCAACTTGTTGAGATGACTGGGTGGGGGTGACTTGGTGAGCTGACCTGGAGAGTTGGCCTAGGGGGCGGACTTGGTGAGCGAACTTAGAGAGTCGACTTGGTGAGCATACTTCAATTGTCAGCTTGGCGAGCTGACTTGGGGAGTTGGCCTGGCGATCTAACATGGTGAGTGGGCTTAAAGTGGCAACTTGGTGGGGCAAGTTGGTGAGCCGACTTAGTGAGGCCACTTAGAGACGTAACATGGTGAGCTAACTTGGTGAGCAAGCTCGATGAGCGAACCTAAAGATTGACCTTGATGAGGAACTTTGGTGGGGTGACTTGATGACCGAAATCAAAGAGTCAACTTGGCGAGCATACTTGCACTAGTGCATTTGGGTTCATTTTTCAACCTTCATTGATCAAATTTTTGACCCAATTTTTGACCAAATTTGACCAATCCATTGGTCAAAATTTTTCTAGTCAAAATTTTGACCAACTCACTGGTACATGATTTGCCTCAATCATATAACTAAATATATATTTTTCATATTAGTTACTTTCAGTGTTTTTCAGGCATTCTATAAAATAGTTCACATGCCTTGCGTATGATATGACATTTTGCATGCATCCTGCACTCTCTCTCATCCGGCTAATGATGGATTATGTAGAGTGATCTGAAACCATGATGCTAAAAACACACAATCAAATCCAAAATGAACTTGCACTACAAATGGATTGTGGAAATCTGATATTGGTAAAATTGCATGCATGTCTACCAGGACAATCACAACTTAAACATATATTTGTCCTGGTAGACATGCATGCAAAATTAACTATATCAAATTTCCACAATCCATTTGTAATGCAAGTTCATTTTGGATTTGATTGTGTTTTTTTTAGTATCATGGTTTCAGATCACTCTCTGTAATCCATCATCAGTCGGATGAGAAAGTGCAGGATGCATGCAAAATGTCATACAATACGCAAGGCATGTGACTATTTTATAGAATGCCTGAAAATTTTTTTACAGCTACCTGTTGGTAGAAGTTTCTACCTTCATTGGTCAAAATTTTTGACCTTCATTGGTCGAAATTTCTACCTTCATTGGTCAAAATTTCTACCTTTATTGGTCGAAAGTTTTGACCTTCATTGGTCGAAATTTCTACCTTTATTGGTCAAAATGTTTTTCTTCATTGGTCAAAATTTCTACCTTTATTGGTCAAAATTTTGACCAATTCCTGATAGAACTTGCACCATGGCTATGGAAGTTTTTTGACCAACGTATTGATTGAAATTTTGACCAACCAGAAGGTTGGTCAAAATTTCTACCAGAAAAATGTTGACCAATGGGTTGGTCGAATTTGGTCGAAGTTTGGTCAAAAATTGGGTCAAAATTTCAACCAATAATGGTCGAAAAATGGTCTCAAATGTACTAGTGATGAAATACATGATGATGAGGTGAAAATTATTGACACATCAACACTAGACATGAAAATGAAGAAGGTGAAGGCCACCAGTTAGCTCCAATTACAGGTATAGAAGCCCAAGATGTGGATGTGATAGAAAAGAAATCAAGGGTAAAAGTAGTGTTGTCCATCCAAGTTGAAATTAGTGAAAATCCAAGGGTAAAAGTTGATTTAGAAACACCGTAAGACTCATCATTGGCAATTCTAGTGGCAACATATTCAGAAGAATCAGAATAGTGGTGGTGAATCAAAAGAGCCAGTAACTTGTTATGATGTATCAGAAATGGGCCTACCAAAGTATATATTGATGTGTTAACTTTCTATTACATTAAGTTTTGTCTTTTCTGGACACTTGTCAAATTTTCCAAGCCTGAAGCTTGTTGTATCTCACATATTTAAGTGAGATCCCAGGGCTCGAAAAAGGGTTCAAATTTTGATGTATTTTTTGGGAATGTCAAGAAATAGTATAGGTAGTCTAATTGCGTGTAGGTATTTTTGAGTTTACTTCCAATTGTGTACCTTTTTGATATCAAATAGAAATGTTAGTATCAAATTTGAATTCATGAGTTCTTCATTGAGTTTCTATTGGTTCTTGTATTAATCAACAAAAGGATAATACAAAAGGGTATTTACACTAGATTTGTGTCACTATTTTCTGTCTCTATTTCATGAGTTTTTTTAAAATTTTGAGATCACTTGAATAAGGTTCATTTGGTTGAATGTAGTTTGGATGGGTTGTATATTAGTTTATTATTGCTTTTAATTCAAGGGATTATGTAAATGCTTCAGTAGACTAGTAGAATTCATGATTTTATGAAAAGGATATTTCATAAGAATGGAAATAGGTGATTACAATTGATAAATTCAATTAGAAGTTAATTGAACAAGATCTCCTACTAATAGTTGACTCTTTGCCCCTATGGATAAAGCACTGGTCATATAAATCAGAGGTGTTAGAGAGTAATTTTTTCTACTACATATCCAAACTTTTTAAATTTAAAGTCATTCTTGTTCCATTTTGTTTATAGTTATAATGTTGGTCAGTACTCATTTATATTTTATTTTTGGATATTAGGTAGCTGCTATTCCCAGAAGTAATTGTAAACTTAAGGTGAATTAAAACCAAATTTGCTTAAAAAGGATATACATGAACCAAGGGATATCAACAAATGAATAAATTGAATATTATATGTGATAGGGATAAAGGATGAGAATCATAATGAAACTAAATTAAGTCTCATGCAATAGTATCCTAGTGAATTATCCCCTAGGTATACCCACCTTGGTTTTGTAGAGCCTAAAGAGTAGGAAACCATCCTTGGTTTTGTGAGTGTTATCTACCAACAGTTTGTTGATTCAGAAGTTTTAAACACCAATAGGAAGGATGAGGGTAAATCTTTTGCAAGCACTTCCTTGTATTCTTCAAGAAACTTTTGAACATTTTTTGGACTGCTTTATCCTTGCTCTGTAATGATTCATTCCTTGGTTTCAGAATTAATGCATATCCCTCTTTCTCTTCTTTGATTACTTTTAACATTTCTTTTTCTCCCACTATGATAGCCAAAGGTTCTCTTTCCTTTTTCAGTTTAGGTAGAGGCTTGAGATTACAAGTTTTTCCATCCCTCACTATGGTGTATGTATTTTTTCTAAAATTATACATGGAATCCATATCATATTGCCTTGGCCTTCCTAAGAGAAGGTGGCAAGCATCCATTTCTACAATATCACATAAAACTTTGCCTTTGAAATCACCGAAAGAGAATTGTACCATGGCTTGTTCATTTACAAGGGTTTTTTGCCCTTTTGTTACCCAAAAAAAAAAAAGGATATCGATGAAGAATTCTTTCTAGTTCTAATTTTTGAACCATTTCTTTAGAAACTAGATTTTTTGTTGATCTTGAATTAATAAATAAATTACATACCCTTTCTTTGCATTTGATCCTTGTCCTGAACATGTTCTTCCTTCATGTTGGTTCTTGAGCATGAGGTACTTGTAGGAATGATTGTCTCATCATCAATGCCACACCTTCTTTAGCCTCTAAGTTTTTTTTTTCTTGCACTAACTGGGTCCTTCTTTCTGCTTGATTGTTTTTGTTTGGTTTTTTAGTACACTTTTTTTGGTAGTGTCCTATTTTGCATCTGAAACACTTAGGAGGTCCATTAGACCTCCCTCTTCCTCTACAGAAGGATCTTCCTCTCCAACTAAATTCACCATGGTCTTTGTTTTTTTTCTCCGTGGATTTTCATTCATTGGATGATTGACCCCTTTGTGAGGAGTTGTTTCTACCCCTATCATTTTTGTCTCTTCCTCTATTGGATTTTTCATTTATTCTCTTGAACTTCTCTTCCACCTTTAGTGCAAGTTGCACACATTGTTGCATGGTGGTTATTGTTGTCAAACTCAATTCATCTTGGATAGATAACTTGAGACCTTGCAAGTATCTTGCTAATTTGATGCTTTCAGATTCAACTTCTTGTGTCCTCATCACCAATGCTTGAAACTCATCAGTGTAGGCTGAGACTATCATGTCTTTTGCCTTAGATTCATTCTTTTTCTATGAAGTTGGACTTCATAGTCTTTAGGAACATAGGCCTTCCTAAAAAACTTCTCCATCTTTGTCCATGTGGTTAGTAGACCTTTTCCATTCTTTACTCTATCACCTTGGGTGATATTCCACCATGTAAGAGTAGTGCCTTTCAACTTGGACTTGGCTATCTTTTTACTTTGATTCTCAAGAATCTCATCACATTCAAAGAAATTATTTAGAGCATCCACCCAATCAACTATAGCATTAGGGTTCATTCTCCCATCATAAGTTGTTAAGTCTAGTTTGGCATCCATGGTTCTTCTTTCCATGGACTTAAGAGTGCTCACAAGCAGCCTCTAATCTAGAGGTATTTATTCTTCTTTCTCCAAAGAGATTTTTTCATCACTCCTTTCATTAAACTCTTTAGAGTTCCTGCTTTTGGCAAGCTTTTCTCTAAGCCTTTTCAACTCATCTTTCATATGTTGCATCTCAATGTTTCTAAGTTCATCTCTGTTCCTTTGTGCATCTTCCTTTATCTTTTGCTCTTCAAGTATTTCACTATGTCTACATTAGCCATCTTGGATGGAAACCCATCATTTTCTCCATCTGACATTCTAACAAAAAATGTAGAAGCCCAAAGACCTAGATGGGCTCTGATACCACTGGATGCAAGTGGTAGGGTAAAGATAGTGTAAGTTGGGAGAGATCAACCCATAAATAGACCTTAAAAAGGTTTGAGAGCCAAAAGAGACCCTATAACCCCACACTTGCACCTTTACATAGTATGAATGAACACATGAAACTTACTCAAAACATGTAATCATGAACCAAGGATAAGGGGATGTTGTTTTCACATCAACATGGTAATGTGGACTAAGTTTAAGGACCCCAAAACAAAGAAGTGGCATAGTTCCTTCAATACACCCTTGGATTGCTAGTAGCCCAAGAAAATAGATTTTGAACTAAAACTTGAAGACTTTAGATTGGAATAAGGAACTCAATAATTTCAATAGTGACTACTTTTTATGTACTATAGGACCCCAAAGTGATAAGATCCTATGAACGAGGATGCTATCAAAACCCTTGTAACAACAATTAGACTTAAAGGGCTAATTAGGGCACTTTTACAAAGGAAGTGCCAATTAAACATGTGATAAAAAACATGAGATCAATTAGGTTAGATAGAAAATATACCAAATAGACTAAATCTAGAGGTTTAGGTGTGGAATTAAGTTTTAGGGTCCCAAACACTTACTGTCATAAAATAATGCATTGGTGTATACAAGAGATATACACCTAGGGCATCAATTTTCTCCTTTGTCCCTACATCTTAGCAATTGAAAGAAAAATAATCTTAAAGAGGACTAAGGGTACAAGGATTCCACTAGATATCATTAATTTTCCATGGTGGAATCTAGAGTTACGAGACGATTTATCTAGAAGCCCTAAGAACCCTCAAAACTCGGGTTGCCTGCACTAAAATAGTGATAACTTGAGTTGTATTGTGTTTCAGGAACTCAAACAAAATGCATGTGAAAGCCATGTAAATTGTGCATCCAATAGTACTAGGCTCACACCCCTATACATCTATACAAGTCTATAACATACTAAAAACTTGCCTAGAATGTAGGAAAAAGGGTTATTCTTTATTGATTTCAAGGCAAAAGCATACATCTTACCTTCCACATGCCTGAAAGGGCTACATGAAGGTCTTCCCCAATTGATCCAACCATTTTTTAGAGTTTTTGACAATTGGGGGACTAATTACAATTATTTTGCCTAATTATGCAAAAAGTTACAAAGTTGCATAGCAACTTTTGCAACATTTGTTGCTACCAAATGAAATTGTATCTCTATGTTTTTCAAATATGTCATCAAGGTGTTTATCCATTTCTTCCCTCTCACATAAAGTAATTGTGTAACTCATATCTTATCCTAGAAAAAAAATGCTAAGGGTGTATTGAACCGACTAAGGTCACTCTTGGGATCAAACCAAACTTCTGAGTTATTCCTGGGTGATTGATCAAATACAAGTTCTTTTCTGTTATGTTTTTGGCAAGTTTGAACTAAGGGTAATTGGTTAAAGAATACTTGAGGTCACTTTCCTTGATCTGCTTGACATCTTATTGTAATTGACATGAAAGAAAAGGTACTAGGTGATAGGATGACCCTAAGAATGTTGGTACCAAGCTAGGACAGTGAAAGTACTCACTTGTCCAAAAGAGAGGTGATAAGATATAATTTTGTAAGAGGCATAAACCAACACTGTCATAGAGTTTCCCACTAAACAAGTGAATACCCTAACAAATATGGATTAAGAGGATGATTTATATTGATTAAATTTTAACTTGTATGGAAGTGAATGGACAAGAGATTACTAAGACTCTCCAAGTGTGTTATCAAAGGATCCAAAGGTTTATCTTCTCAATAAGGACATTTTCTAGCTCACTGACTTCAAGCAAGGTCACTCATGAAATCAAAGATTACTAGTTCAAGAGGTCAAAATGAAAGAATCCAAAGTGTAAAAAAGCTTCTAACAATGTGGCAAGTGACCTGATCTAACCCAAATCAATCGAGGAAGACTGAAACTGACAGGATAACAAATTGAGCAAGTTAAAAAGTTGGTTTTTGACTCAAGAACTAAGTTTTTGTTCATTTTAATTGACGAAGTAGATGCATTAACAAAATTTTAGTATTAATAAGGCATGCAAGATAGAAATTAGAGAGTTCAGGAAAATAATTGTCTTTAAATAATGAGTAAGGAACAAAGCAACCTTGCACATGAACAAGAATAGTGACGTAGTATTCGACTCCCTAAGGACTCTACTTGTGTATGTTCTCAAAAGGTTTTTAAGTCATGCATATATTCCTAGAAAAGAAAAAGTTGGTTGAACTATGGTTTGTAGTAATGGTCAACTCTACAACTCTTGTAATCTCAAGTGGGTGAAATCCAATCCTAGTGCATCAAGGTTTTGACATAGTTTGAGAATTTCATCAATCAGGAGATGCTGAGGAGATTTGATAGCCCAAAAAGAGATCAAACTTGTAGAGATTTCTTCCACAAGGACATTTATAGTGATTTTTTCTCCATACTAGGAATGGATAATACTACTTGAGGTTCCGTCCATGTGGTTTACCCAATAAAGGGAGTGTCCACTATGATTAACCCTCTCTAACAAGGAAGACTCACAACATGGGCCATATGGGGACTTGGTTTAGATTCAAGGGTTCCAAGGTTCTAATGAACCCAAAGGGAATAAAGAATAATCCTCTAGCCTCTTCATCTAACCAAAACACAAAAAATAGATCAATTGACATGCTAAATTGCTAATACCAACTCAACAAAGTCTATCTACTAACACCAATTTCTATTTCTCTCAAGAGAGAACATACTATCAGTTGCCAAAGACTCGACAACACTTGAACCTAGAGTCAATTAGCACCTTCCCTACCTACAAGTGGTTCTATCATCAAGAAGAGCTTTAAGCCCACTCTCTCAAGATCCACAAATAGTGTTCATAGGGCCTAATTACTATGTGTAACATATATATGAGAAAATAAATCTATGTTCAGTCTTTTAGAGTAGAAATTGAAACGTGATCTATGAAGGCAGGAAATCACTCAATTAAAAAATGTGAGAGGTTCTTTTTAATGAAAGGAAACCAAATTTTATAGAGCTTTAAACAAATATCTAGTAATCCATGCAACATACTTAGTAGATTTTACCTCACTTTTATTTTTGTTGAGCTTTTCTACGCAAGCAAGTCATGAACTCTCCAACAAGCAAGGCAAGCAAACAAGAAAACAAGCTATGCAATGTATAGTCAACTTATGTAAGCACTAGGCTTAGATCTGAAAATAATTTGTTAGGAGCAATAATAACCAACAAATAATCTAAATGAAAACTCATATCATGCATTGAGCCATGTGAAAAATAAGTGCAAGCTAATCATTAAATTCCCTTTTTAAAATTTTGATTTTTTTACCTAGTTAACAAACTTGGACCTATATGACATGAATTTGGATACCAAAGACTAAATGTAGAAAGACACCCCTCTTAAAAAATAAAGATCTTTTAATTTGTTTCCTAGAGAGCCACTTTCCCAAAATAGACTAGTTCTCATAAATCGACCAAATGAGCTATATTATTGTATCCAAATTTAATACATAAAGAAGGGACCCCTTATAGAATTTAAAGATATTTTTGAAAATGTACAAATTTCCAAAAAAATACTAATTTGCATTGAAAATTAATTTTCTATGAAAAATAAAGAAAAAATTATAAAAAATTCACAATACCTTAGAAAATTTTGAAGTTTTCAATAAAGCTTCTTGGTATGTTTCCCACTTGCAAAAAAAAATTCAGATTGAACCTCCAAGCCATTTGGTAGATATGATCAAATCTTTGAAAATATAGGGTTTTTATCTCCAAAAAAATTTGCACAAGGGGATTTGCTCCAAAAATAACCAAAACCAACATATAAAGGTGGTTTGCCCCACCAAAACCAAAATCGACATGTAAAGGTGGTTTGTCCTAAGTTATGACCCCATAGCTAGGATGGTGAGGAGAGTTGTTTGGGAATGCTTAATGAAAATCACTACTAAAGAAATTTATGAAGTTTTTGGAATGGAGTCAACCACAGAATATCATGAGGTCATTAATATTTAGGGATTGGAGAAAGAATACTTGTCTTGTAAAGATCAGGTTAGGTAAGGGGCATTGAGAGGACACTTGGCTACAATTGGCAATCTGACTTTTGTTACAACATCAACTGAAGAGCCTTTCAAAAAGTAATTTTTTAATTCTAGGGCCATAGATATATACATGACATTGTGTAGGGTTTTTGGTGAAGATGAACAATATTTTATGCCAATGAAGTTCATGTATATGATGACACAAATATCTTCTTTTGGTGTGGATATTAGTTTTGATTTTGCATCATATCTGGTAGAAGAAATTCACATAGGTCTAATTGGGATTGCAAAGGAAAAACTTGAGAAAACCTTTGGCTAATATTCTTTATTGATGCATATGTTATTGTATAAAGGTATTACTTTGTTTGAAAAAGAAATTGTGTTGAATAGAGAATATGAGGGAGAAGCTGCTAGTTCAATTATGGAGTGTAGATATGACCTGGGTGCAAAGGAGGCCATTTTTGTGAGATTTGATAGATACTTTGCATCAAGGTTGAGGAGTCTATTGTTAAGGGATAATCCTAGGATACCTCAAGCACTGCTAGACTTCATTAGGCATATGGATAATTCTACAAGTTTGAAGGTTTCTCATAATCGGGAAAATATCGTACCATACCCTATATCAATAGTGTTTATAGTATATGGTTTTCAAGGAACCCCACATTTACTTCCCGACCAAGTAGCTCTGAAGGTGGGAATAGCTGAAATGTTATGGAAGATAGGTGGATTGGAGGAAGTACAAGTAACTAGTCAGTCTAGGGGATCAATTTTCCCATCTTGTAAAGTTGCCTATCAGTTCATAATCACAAAGGGTGGTTGGTTGTTTCTATATAAATTCTTAGACCAATAAAAAATAGATATTTCTCATGATCATTTAAATGATAGTGAATGATTTTTTGATAGATTTAAAGGATTTTTTGATATATTTAGAAAGAGGGCTAAGACTAGTGCCAAAAAACATCAAGCCTACTTCCCTAAAGATGTAATAAGAAATGAATTCTTTCTCTAGGAACAAGAGATGAAAAATGTGAAGTGGAGATTTTATTTTAGGGCTTTAGAATTTATTAATTTTTTTGATAAAGATTATTTAAGCCTTTGAAAGATACTAAGATAGAAGCAAATAAGATAAATAAATTGATGATCACCTTTCCAGAGATCATGGAGGCCATGAATGAGAAGAAGACATTCTTTATTAATTCTTATCTTGACAAGGCTTGATAAATAATGAAAATTGATCTTTTACCCCTATAGTAAGATCGAGGAAAATGGTTATTTAGAGGAGGTCTATCAATAATATCATTAAGAACAAAGAGCCTGCAATTGACTAGGGTAAAGGAATAATTGGATCAACTAGTGTTGTTTTGAGAGAAAGGCCTAAAGAGCCAAACCCAAAGAGGAAAAAGATAGAAGAAAAATGACTGCCCCAAATAAAGGAATACTCACCCACTCAATCTCCATTGCATATAGGAGATGAACAACTCACTTGGAAGAAAATGGAGCAATTAGGATCCTAAGGGGGATTTTTATTACTATTTCAGAATTAGAAGAAGGAAATCCTCAAGAGCCTCACATGCCTTGCCTTGAGCTAACTATTTCTAATTATAGAGGAAGGGAATTGGACCCTATGGTAGAACAAGCTACTCATGAATTTATCTCTAATGATGGGTTTGTCAAATCAAGAGCTTTCTACTAGTTTCATGGAGGACTAACATTGAACAAGTTATGGAGAGGTGCAATAAGAGGAAGGTAGAGAAACCAAAAATGGAAGAGGTAGCTCTAAAAAATCAAATAAAAGAGGAAATGATGCAAGAGTATAAGAACTTGACCCTTGAAGAAGGGAGAAAAATGATAAGATCATCCAAGGTTTTGCTTTTTCCAAATTGGGACATTGTAGATGTAGTGGTTTTTAACTCTTTTACCAAGTAGTTAAATGCAAATGAAAAGGTGAAAAAGGAGTTGAGAGGTGCCAAATTTAGTGAGGATCATGTTGCATTAGTGATTTGGTCTATGAGAAGAGGATCTAGAACCAATTCCTCTTAGCTTGATGATACTAACTTAATGGGAAATCTAATTGTAAAAAGGGTAGAGGATACTCCAAATAAGGAAGCCATAGAGCTAAACGTTGGAACAACCATTCTCACCCTAGCCATGGCCTTAAGGGAGAAAAAAAGAAAGATTGGAATTACAAGAAAAGTATGAACAAGTTCTAGTAGCTTATCATAAAGAAGTACAAAAGATAATAGAGATTTAAAATAAGATTATGGGGTACTAAGGATAGTCTAGTAGGCCTATAATTACTTATCGTTGTCGAACAATTGAGTTTTTAAAATAAACTCTTCTAATAGAAATGCTAGACACACCACAAAGACATCAATATTACACTACAGAGGAATTTGAAGAAGGAAAGAGCAAACTCTAGGAATTGTATGTGGAACTAGATATCCAATATTAGGAAAAGTTGAGGGAAGCAATTATGTATTTGGTTGATAAAATTGGTTGGCCTACATTCTAAGAAAAATTGGAAAAAGTAACAAATATATGGAATGAGTTGAAAGGAAATGATGATGCTCTGAAGCCAATTGTTAATAAATGGAATAAAGGGAACAGAGATATTACCCTTTTATGTTTTTAAGTTATGACTTTGTCTTGTGAACACATAGAAAAGACTTTTGACTTAACTAATGATCTCACCAAGTTTGATGATAAAATAATTGCATTAGAGAGGAGAATCATAAACTATCTTGAAAAATATAAGAGTATAAACTTTGAATTCTTCCCCCATGCCCAGAATAAAAAGGATAAATTAAAAGATAAAGAGGAATAGGCCAAGGAATTAGATGATTAGTTATGCCTTAGGATAAATAGGGTCATAAATGAAAAGGGAAATGCATGGTGGGAAAATATAATTGAAGAAGCTGTTAAAGTGAAAATATTTTATGATTCTTTGAGAGAAGATTTCATTGAAATTGATAAACTAGGAGAATATGTGTTAAAGAAACAACATGAGATTCTAAGTTTTAATTGGCCAGATGACACACTTTTTAACAAGTGGATGGCATAGTTTGTATATGCAAAGTAGTTAGAACTTGGTGAAACCGATGATGATGAGGTAGGTCTAGATGAATTACAAATAATTGACACATTAGTTAAAGTCAAAGAAGACAAAGATGAAGGATCAACTACAATAGCAAGTAGAGAAGTCCAAACTGATGACATGGCAATAGGAGAATCTAGTGTAACTATCAATTTGTCAGTACATAGTGACTTGGATGGAGAACCAAAAGTTAAGATCAATTTTCAAATACCATAATAGGGTCCATCTCAAGCAAGTCCAAGGACCACATGTTCTGAGGAATGAAAATTATGACAAAGCCAATCACAAATTCCTTAACAAAGAAGTCCAACAAAAATTATCCGACAAAAGAATATTCATGATGCAAATCATTCTATTGCACGACTATGACAAAGCCAATCATGAATTCCTTAACAAAGAAGTGACAAAGCCAATCATGAATTCCTTAACAAAGAAGTGCAAAAAAAATGATCCCACAAAAGAATATTCATGATGCAAATCATTCTATATGCATATCTTTCTATCTTAAGGACAACTATTAGTACTCTCTAGGCCTAAATCTTGTTGCATCTCACACTATGTAAGTGAGATTCCAAAGCTAGAGAAAAGGTCTGAACTATTGTGCAATCTTTAGTTTTTGCTAGTTTCATTTGGTCTAGTTTTTCTTGATGCAAAATTTATGATGTATTTTCTCTACAAATTTGAAGATACATTAGATTTCAAGGATTAGATTGTCTGGTCTTGAGTTATTTTGAGTACTATTTTAACATTACATAATTTTCAAAGAGAATTAATAGAAAGATGAATCTCCATCATATCTATTTTCTCTGAGTCTTGTCTCCATTGTTATTGACTGGTTATCTTGAGGTTGTATGAACAAAGATTGTTCAATTTAATGCAACTAGGATAGGTTGTATATCAATTCATTACTAATTATGACAAAGCCAATCACAAATTCCTTAACAAAGAAGTGCAACAAAAATGATCCCACAAAAGAATATTCATGATGCAAATCATTCTATATGCATATCTTTCTATCTTAAGGACAACTATCAATACTCTCTAGGCCTAAATCTTGTTGCATCTCACACTAAATAAGTGAGATTCCAAAGCTAGAGAAAAGGTCCAAACTATTGTGCAATCTTTAGTTTTTGCTAGTTTCATTCAGTCTAGTTTTTCTTGATGCAAAATTTAAGAATGGGGCCCATAGCCTAGGTGACCATTGTTGGAAATGATTGAAATGATCATAAGAAAAGTTGGAACTGGTAAAGAATGTCCTCAATCATTGTTTTGTCATTGATGTCAAACTTGCTACTTGCAGGAATGACAATTGCTTTAGTGATCCAAATACTATCAATTAGTTGATTGTCAAGGTGGAGGCAATCAATAAGATGTAACTAGAATTCCTAGAGAAAGGTTGAAGTTATAATGTTGTAATGAAGTACAAGGATTAGCTAAGCCATTGATGAAAAAGTGTATTTGATGGAATACTATAAGAAACAAAGAGTGGGCACACTGAAACATATCAAAGATTTAAGGTTTTAGCTAAGTCTTTTGTAAAGCTCAAACTAAGTTCATTAGAGAGAAGGAGCCAAGAAAGCTAGTAAGAGCCAAGTAAATTTCTAGTTAATGCCGAGTAAACTTCAGATTTCGAGCAGAACCAAGTGCCGAGCAGAACCAAGTGCTAAGCAGAATCAAGTGCCGAGCAAAATCAAGTGCCGAGCAGAATCAAGTGTCGAGTAGAACAAGGTGCCAAGCAAAACCAAGTGCTAAGTAGATATAGGTGCTGAGTAACACAGAGGTACCGAGCACCAGTAACTCAATAATGCCGAGTTGCTGCATTATTTTGGAAATCGAAGATTCGCCAGATCTAAGCCGACAAGGTTGTTATCTAGAAATTTGTGAATTAAAAGGAAGATAAGAATGATGATCTAGTGGCACAGAACACCATGTAGAACATTTTTCTTTTAAGAATATAACTAGTGAAGTTTCTAAAAGAGAACAAGATATGGGGTAGATACATTGTATCCTACCTAATCCATTTTGAAGCCCTAAAATTGGAGAGGGAGAATTGAGCAGCAAAGGCAAATCAGACTCCTATTTAAGAAGACATAAGTTAATGAAGAAAGAGAGGGAGAGGGGAATAAGGAGAGAGAGGTGGTCAAGCATAAAAGCATGAAGTGCTATAGAATGTATCAAGGAGAAGAAAGTACATGAAATCTGTTTGGATAGATGACCACAAGGATGATTACATTGGTAGAATGAGTAAGAAGACTCAAGGAGACAAAGCTTGAGAGGGAGATAAGTAGTCAGAGCTAAAGTGATTGAATCCAAGCATAAGGATTGAATTGAAAGTGTAATATGAAATCTGCAAAGTATGTTGTAAGTTATATCAGATCAAAAGACCATTATAAAGTTACTTTCTAGCAATTGTAACAATAAGTTTAAATCCTATGGACTTAGGTTGGTTTAATAGCCATAAGATAAATCCTTTAATAGGGTGACATTCCAAGTGAATGTTCTAAAGACCTTTTACCTGGCCCATTCCTAACAGTTTGGTGAAATCCTCTAACGAGGTCACATTTAATAGTGTGTTGTAAGCCTTTAACAGGGTAGGCTTTTAACAGGGCATCACTTCAGAAGAGTGAAAATCAAGTAGCATGTTACTGGTGGTTTTTCCCAAATTGGGTTTCCACGTAAATCATTGTGTCA
The DNA here is from genome assembly GCA_028749045.1 of Cupressus sempervirens. Lineage (NCBI taxonomy): Eukaryota > Viridiplantae > Streptophyta > Pinopsida > Cupressales > Cupressaceae > Cupressus > Cupressus sempervirens. Next base: position 113,399,778 of record CM053790.1, read on the forward strand.
TGTGTTGATTTTGGATGTTTTATCATTGCATATTGATTTACTGTAACTTGCTTATATGATTGATTAAGTATTGGATGGATGAAAAGTATATGGATTCATTAAAAGTAGTAAAAAGGTATTAATAGGGAATTTTGGACCTTGAATAACTGATTCACTCCCCCTCTCAGTTATTCTAAAGAATTCTAACAATTGGTATCAGAGCTAATTGCTGATTCAGTTTAAAGGGACTACAAGCAGAAAAGATCTAAATGGCAAAGAGAGAAGTTCCCAAGCTCAACAAAGACAACTTTGTTGCATGGAAAATTTTGATGAAGCTACATCTTGGATCCATAGGAGATTATGCCCAAAATTCAATTGTTACTGAACATGTAGATCCAACAGGTGCTCCTACTACAGAAGACACGAAAAACAAGCAAGAACACAACCAGAAAATGCTGGAAATTGCCTCTGCACTCAGCTATGCTGAATTTGATGATATCAAAGGATGTGACACTGCATAATAAATGTGGAAAGCCCTATTAGACATCTATGGAGGAGATTAGAATGTACAAAGAGCAAAAAGAGAAAGTCTCAGAGGAAAATTTGATGACATGAAAATGGAAGAAAATGAGAATGCTGCTCAATATGATGCAAGAATAAAGGAAGTGGTAAGTGCAATAAGATGCTTGAGTGGTCAACTGGATGAAGATATTGTTAATAGTAAGTTCTTAAGAACCTTTCTCCCTATCTATGCTATTAGAGTATCAGCAATACAAGAGCTAAGATGTATACTAGGAAATAATCTAAGTTTTGAAGGTATAATAGGTAGACTCACTGCATTTGAGTTATCCAACTTTGACAACTACAAACCTGAAAATGTTGAATCTGCTTCTAAGGCCAAGTTATCACTGAAAGATGCTGAACAAGTGAAATAAAAGAAAGGAAGAAAAATGAAGTATGTATCCAGTGACAGTAGCACTGATGAGGAAGATGTGGAACAATTGGAAGCATTGCTTGCTAGAAGATTTCACAGGGGCAAAGGAAAATTCAAAGGTAAGATGCCTATCATTTGTTTCAATTGCAATGAAGTAGTTCATATTGCTGCAAGATGTCCACAGAAAAAGGATTCCAAGGAAGGCAACAAATACAAGAACAGAAGAGATGATGACAGGAGAGATTACAAAGAAAAAGTTAAGAAGTGTTATATTGTTGAAGAAAATTCTGATGATAATGATGATGAAGTTGTTTATGTAGCTATGAAGGACCAATATGATGAAGAAGAGACCAAAACACTGGTAACATGTATAAACAAGAATGACAGATGGATCATAGACAGTGGATGCTCACATCACATGACAGGAGACAAAAGTAAGTTTATTAACTTTACTCAGTATGATGGAAATAGTGTTAGATTTGGTAATGATGCTCCATGTCAAATCAAAGGAAAAGGTTCCATTAAGATCATAGAACAAATTTCATGTGACAATGCATACTATGTTGAAGGATTAAACTACAATTTACTGAGTGTCTCACAGTTAGGCAATATAGGCTGCAAAGTGAAATTTGGAAACAAAAATGCAAAAATCTATGATACTGATGGTAAACTGATAGGAAAAGGAGATCAAACAAAGAGTAATTTGTTTTACCTTGATATGGATGATGTTTCTTGTTTATTTGCAAAATTTGATGATGAATGGTTATGGCATAGAAGGTTATGTCATGTCAACTTTGATAATCTAGTCAACATCAGTAAAATGAAGAAAGTCAGAGGTTTACCAAAATTGAAGAAGCCTGATAATATCATGTGCAAACAATGTCAGCTAGGAAAGATGACAAAATCAAGTTTTAAAAGCAAAAACTATACATCTAAAGAGATACTTGAGTTAGTTCACACTGACTTATGTGGTTCAATGGAAATACAAAGCTATAGAGGAGATAAATACATAATGCTATTTGTTGATGACTATTCCAGGATGATGACTGTTATGTTCTTAAAACAAAAATCTGATGCTTTTCAAATGTTTAAGTGGTATGTGGCTAGAGTTGGTATGTGGCTAGAGTTGAAAAGGAAATTGGAAAAAGCTTGAAATTCTTAAGATCAGATAGAGGTGGTGAATTTACATCAAATGAATTCAAGATATTCTGTAATGACAAAGGAATCAAAAGACAAACGTCAGCTCCTAGAACTCCCCCACAGAATGGAATTGCTGAAAGAAGAAATAGATCTATGATTGACTATGCTAGAACATTAATGATGGAAAATAATGTTGCTCTAAAATATTGGAGAGAAGTTGTAAGTGTAGCTGTTCATACACTGAACCAAGTACAAGTCAAGAAAGGTACAAATACAACACCTTTTGAATTATGGTATGGTTACTCACCCAATGTAAAACATTTCAAAGTGTTTGGTTGCAAATGTTTTATCCTTAAAGATGTCAGAAATGAAAAATTTAATGCAAAAAGTGATGAAGGCATATTTCTTGGTTACTCCACTAGAAGTAAGGCATATAAATGTTTGAATATTAACACTAACAAAATTGTGGAAAGTGCAAATGTAAATTTTGATGAGCACACAGAAGTCCAAGCTGAAAAACCAAAGAAAATGGAAGAGTACAGAACCTTTGTGTATTCTTATGAAGGAATGACTATTGATAAGGATGATGTCAATCAAATTGAAAATCAACAACAAATGTTAGTTTCAGCCGAGTCACAACCAGTGAATACCAAGTTGCATTCAGAAGCTGAGTTGTAGAATGAAGAAAATGCACAATTTGATTCTGAAGACAACATACATGATGAAGAACAACCTGACAACGAAGTGCATAGTGATCTTGAATCCGAAAAATCAAACATGGAAACAAGGACAGAGCCAAGATTATCCAAATATGTAGAAAGACATCACCCTTCTGAACAAATAATTGGTGACAAAGATGCAAGACCAATGACAAGGAACAGACTAGGACATGAATAATGTATGATCAACAAATCTGAACCCAAGACAATATATGGTGCATTACAAGGTGATGACTGGTATAAAGCTATGGAAGAAGAAATTGATCAAATAAGAAAAAACAAAACCTAGAGTTTGGTTCCTAGACCAACTGACAAGAATGTGATTGGCACCAAATGGGTATTCAGAAACAAACTAGATGAGAATGGTGAGATTACCAGAAACAAAGCTAGACTAGTATGTAAGGGTTATGCTCAAGAAGAAGGAATAGACTATGGAGAAACATTCGCTCCTGTTGCTAGAATGGAAGGAGTAAGAACTTTACTTGCATATGCTGCTTACAAATATTTTAAAGTCTATCAGATGGATGTAAAATCTGCTTTCTTAAATGGTATACTAGAAGAAGAAGTCTATATTGAACAACTAGAAGGATTTGTTGCTGAAAACAACAGGGATATGGTGTGTATGTTGGAAATGAGAATGGAGTAACTGAGAGGGGAGGGGTGAATGAGTTACTACAAAAAATTTTCCCACAAGTCTCTTAAGATGTCAAAGGAAATACTCATTGCTGATACTCATATAATCAAACTGAAAACACAAGAAACAAGAGACAAGAGACACCAGATTTAACGTGGAAACCCAATATGGGAAAAACCACCAATGTAACTAGTTACTATTTTTCACTCTTCTGAAGTGAGCCCTGTTAGGAGCCAACCTTGTTAAAGGTTACAAAACACACTGTTAGGTGCGACCTTGTTAGAGGATTTAATCACCCTGCTAGGAGTGGCCTTGCTAGAGGTCTTTAGATCAATTCAACTGAATTGCCACCTTGTTAGAGGATTTTACAAAAGGCTGTTAAACCCACTCTGTTAAGAGATTTGAAAACACTGTTACAATTGTTAGAAAGTAACAATGAGTGATCTGAAATAAATACAGCTTATCTTTGCTGATACAGATCTCTGTTCTGTTCCTCTAGATCCTCTTTGATCAAATGCAACTCTACATCTCTGATCCTTCAAAAACTTGCTCTGACCTTCCTTATAATTCGCATATTAGATATTCAATCATATCTGCTCGCTTTTTCACATTCATACTTCCTTTATTGAATTCGCAACTTGATCCTTCATATATACCTTTCAGATTATTGAGTCGGCTCAAATACAAGTTACAATTATAAATAATTGTGCTATGAGTCGGCTTCATACATTACATAGAGTAATTAACTTTAATTACTTAACCTTCGAGAAATCCTTCGCTGACCGACTTAACTCGGTAAATACTACACAGAAAATAATTCCTGTGTTAACCGACTGAGCTCGGTTAATACAGAGAGTTTCGTGAAATCCTTCTCTGACCGACTTAACTCGGTAAATATTGCACAGAAAATAATTTCTGTGTTAACCGACTGAGCTCGGTTAATACAGAGAGTTTCGTGAAATCCTTCACTGACCGACTTAACTCGGTAAATACTGCACGAAAAATAATTCCTGTGTTAACCGACTGAGCTCGGTTAATACAGAGAATTTCGTGAAATCCTTCAGTCACCGAGTGAACTTGGTAAACACCGATTTCTTCGACTTTCCTTTGATGACCAAGTGAGCTCGGTTAACACTGTCTGCTTCTTTTCTTCGATGACCGAGTCAACTCGGTAAATACTGACAACCTATCTTATATCCTTTGTTTACCGAGTGAGTTCGGTAAACACTGTCTTTCGGCAACAAATCCTTTGATTACCGAGTGAGCTCGGTAGACTTTGTCTGATGACTGATATGACATTTGTGTAACATCAAAGACAATCATGCAATTATCAATTGTATCCAACAATCTCCCTCTTTGGCATTGATGGCAACACAACATGTCATAGGCATAATGAAATTTGAAAACAAGTCCTTATCAGCACAATGTGTCATCAAAACAATTCTCCCTCTAAGATGATAGACTCTCCCTCTTTCAATAATCTCCCTCTGTGAAGGAATTACACAAATTTCAGAAAGATATGACAGTAAAGTAAATCTCTCCCTCTTTGACAACAAATGCCAAAGACAATAGAACTTAAATGAATTGTAATGTACCTTTAGTACTGATTCATATGCAAAGCTTCCAGATTTGACTGCATCAACAGATAGATTTTCATTTTGGTATGCGTTGATGCATCACTAAAACTTGTTTTTAGTGAATTTCGGATAGGGGTGCAACCCCTAACTTACCTCTGAGATACAAGAATGCATCCTTAGGTAGTGGCTTTGTGAATATGTCAGCAATTTGTTCCTTTGAATTGACATATTCTAATCTGATCTCCTTGTCTTGTACCAATTCTCTGACAAAATGATATTTGATTGCAATATGCTTGGTCTTAGAATGCATCACTGGATTCTTTGATATATTGATTGTACTAGTATTGTCACAGAACATAACAACTGGTTTTTTGATTTCCATCCTTATTCCTTGCAATAACTGCTTAAGCCAAACAATATTTGAACAATTTACTGCTGCAGCAACATACTCTGCCTCTGCTGTAGATTGGGATGTACAATTCTGCTTTTTGCTTGTCCAAGAAACCAATCTCTTTCCAAGAAAGAATGCTCCTCCACTTGTGCTTTTCCTGTCGTCAAGGTTTCCTGCCCAATTAGCATCAGTAAATACTTTCAAATCCAAATTACCTCCAAATTTATACCATAGCCCATAATCTTCAGTTCCTTTCAAATATCTCATTATTCTTTTGATTGCCATTATATGAGTTTCTCTTGGTTTTGCTGAAAATCTTGCTACAATACCGACTGCAAGGGCAATATCTGGCCTAGTATGTACTACATACTGCAACTTTCCAATCATAGATCTATACAGTGTTTGATCCACTTCTTTGGATTCATCTTCCTTGGTAAGTTTCAATCCAGTACACATAGGGGTTCCAACTGGTTTACAATCCTCCATACCAAATTTTTTTAATATCTCCTTGATGTATTTTGACTGTGTGATGAAGATGCCATTCTTACTTTGTTGGATTTGAAGACCTACAAAGAATTTAATCTCACCAAACATAGACATCTCAAACTCCTTGTTCATTTGTTCTGAAAATTCTTTGCATAGATCATCATTGCCTGTGAAAACAGTGTCATCTACAAATATTTCTGCCAAAACAATCTTATTATCTGGACCTTCTTTTATATACAAGCTACTGTTATCATTAGTCCTTTGAAAACCAATTTGAATAAGATAGTTATGCAATCTTTCATACCATGCTCTAGGAGCTTGTTTTAGACCATACAGCGCCTTGTGTAATTTGCAGACCATGTTCTTCTTATCTGGATCAACAAAACCTTCAGGTTGTTCAATGTAAACTTCTTCATCCAGTATTCCATTGAGAAATGCTGACTTGACATCCATCTGATAAACTTTGAATCCTTTGTGAGCAGCATATGCAAGTAAGGTTCTTATACCTTCCAATCTTGCAACAGGAGCAAAGGTTTCTCTATAGTCTATACCTTCTTCTTGAGCATATCCTTTGCATACTAGTCTAGCTTTGTTTCTTGATACCTTGCCATCTTCATTTAGTTTATTTCTGAATACCCATTTTGTTCCAATCACATTCTTATGTTTGGGTCTAGATACAAGAGTCCATGTTTTGTTTTTCTCTATCTGTTCTATTTCTTCATTCATAGCCTCAATCCAACTATCATTTGCCAATGCATCTTTGATATTTCTGGGTTCAAAATCAGCAAGTAAACAAGTGCCTTTTAACTTACTTCTTGTCAGAGTTCCTTCAGATTTGTCTCCAATGATCTGATCTGGAGTATGATGCCTTCTGACATATTTAGCTAACACAGGTTCTTTACTTCTTGAATGAGTTTCATTGTTGTCCCTTTGTACTTCAAATTCTTGCTGTTCTGGCTCGGTAGATTCAGACTCAGTAGATACTTGCTTGGTAGAGTCTGAAAGTGACTCAGATTCATTTAGCTCGGTAAAAACTTCCTGTGTCTCGGTTTGAATTTCCTGCAACTCGGTCATTGATGACTCGGGAGTTGAGGATTCCTGATTAACTGGAGTACTTGGTATAGTGTCAGGTTCAATGTAAATAAATCTTTTGTAGTCTTCAGGAACCTTCTTGCTTTCTTCTTTTGATTTCTCTGCAAACTCATCAAGTTTCACATGTGCACTTTCTATGACCTTGTGAGTAGATAGATTTAAACATCTATATGCTCTACTTTTACAAGAGTAACCTAGAAATATTCCTTCATCTCCTTTTACATCAAATTTACCTTTTCTAGATTCTTTCAGAATATAACATTTTCTTCCAAATACTTTCAGATAACTTACATTGGGTTTGTAGCCATACCATAATTCATAGGGAGTTTTGAATGAGTCCTTTTTCAGTTGTACTCGGTTCAAGGTATGAACTGCAGTGCTGATAGCTTCCTTCCAGTATTTGATAGCAATGTTCTTTTCAATCATTAGGGTCCTTGCACAATCCATAATGGATCTATTTCTTCTTTCAGCTATCCCATTTTGTTCTGGAGTTCCTGGTGCTGACACTTGTCTTTTAATTCCTCTTTCAATGCAGAAGTTATTGAACTCATGTGAAATGAATTCACCACCTCTGTCTGACCTTAAGCATTTCAATCTTTTCCCTGTTTCTTTTTCTACTCTTGCCAAGTACCATTTGAATTTCTCAAAAGCTTCTGATTTATTCCTTAGGTACATAACAGTCATCATTCTTGAGTAATCATCAACAAAAAGAATGAAGAACTTTTCTCCAGTATAACTTTCAATTCCAATGGGTCCACATAAATCAGTATGCACAATTTCTAATATATCTTCAGACTGATAGCTTTTACTTTTAAAACTAGTCTTTCCCATTTTTCCAATCTGACAATTCTTGCATAAACCGACCTCAGGTTTCTTTATATTAGGAATGCCTCTTACCTTTTTGAATTTGCTTATCTTCACCAGATTATCAAAATTGACATGACACAACCTCTTATGCCATAACCAACTTTCTTCAATTTGAGCAATAAAACATGAGCATTCACCAAGTTCTAGGTAGAACAAGTTACCTTTAGTTTGTGTGCCAGATCCTATCAGCTTTCCTTGCTCATTCAACAGTCTTTCCTTTCCATGTATGAATTCCACCTTAAATCCGGTATTGAGTAACTGTGCCACACTTAGAAAGTTATGTTTAAGACCTTCAACCCAATAGGCATTGTTGCATATAAGTTCTTTGGTTAGAGAGATTCTTCCTCTTCCTTTTATGAAATGAGGTTCATTATTACCAAACCTTACACTGCCACCATCATAATCTTCAAACTGATCAAACTTAGTTTTATCACCAGTCATATGATGAGAGCAACCACTGTCTATAATCCATGTATCATTCATACTTATATGAGAGATAAGAGCCATTTTATCTTCCTCATCATTATCAGAATCATCTTTCACAGCAATATAAACAATTTCATCTTCACTATTATCAGAATCTTTAGAATTTTCAGCCATGAAACATGATTTCTTACCTTTGTTCTTGAATCATTTGTAATCTTTCTTTCTATTCCATTTATGACTCTTCTTTTCATCATTCTTCTGCTTGTTTGGGCACCTAGCTGCAATATGACCAATTTCTTCACATGAAAAACAGATTAGAGGAACTTTACCTTTATATTTTCCTCTGCCTCTGGAGTATTTCTTTGCCAGTAGAGCTTCAATTACTTCAAGATCACTGTCTGAACTTTGGTCTGATTCATCATCACTTTTTGACTCTGATTTCTTTTTGCCTCTATCTTTGAGTGAAAGTTTGGCCTCAAATGCTGATTCAGTGTTTTTGGAAGCTGGAACATAGTTGTCAAAATTGTCTAGTTCAAATGCGGTTAGTCTTCCAACTATAGCCTCCAAATTGATATTATGATTTGCTTCACACCTTCTTTCTTGAATTGCAGAAACTCTGATTGCATAGATGGGAAGCAAGGTTCTAAGAACTTTGCTTATAACCGTCTCTTCTTTGATATCACCTCCAGATGCCCTGATTGCACTGACACATGCTTTGATTCTATCAACATATTTTGCAATGTTTTCATCCTCTCTCATTCTCATTTGGTCAAATTGTCCTCTTAGACTTTCTCCTTTTGCTCTTTTCACATTTTCATCTCCTCCATAGATTTCTTTCAGCTTGTTCCACATGTCAAAAGCGGTTTGGCAATCCTTGATATCATCAAATTCTTCATAGCTTAGTGCAGATGCAATGTCTATCATCATATTGTTATGAGTCTTCTTTTCAGCAATATCATTGACTGATAATGTGCCGGAAGGTTCTTTGTATTTTTCATCAAGATATTTCAGTCCTGTATCACCAATAGTAGCCAAATGAAGTTTCATCAATCCTTGCCATGCAGAGAAATTATTTTTGTTGAGTCTTGGAATTTCTCTCTTGTAAGACATCTTGATCTTTGGCTTAGATCCTTGAAATCTTTTCCTGCAAGCACCAATAAGCTCTGATACCAATTGTTGGAAATGAGAATGGAGTAACTGAGAGGGGAGGGGTGAATGAGTTACTACAAAAACTTTTCCCACAAGTCCCTTAAGATGTCAAAGGAAATACTCATTGCTGATACTCATATAATCAAACTGAAAACACAAGAAACAAGAGACAAGAGACACCAGATTTAACGTGGAAACCCAATATGGGAAAAACCACCAATGTAACTAGTTACTATTTTTCACTCTTCTGAAGTGAGCCCTGTTAGGAGCCAACCTTGTTAAAGGTTACAAAACACACTGTTAGGTGCGACCTTGTTAGAGGATTTAATCACCCTGCTAGGAGTGGCCTTGCTAGAGGTCTTTAGATCAATTCAACTGAATTGCCACCTTGTTAGAGGATTTTACAAAAGGCTGTTAAACCCACTCTGTTAAGAGATTTGAAAACACTGTTACAATTGTTAGAAAGTAACAATGAGTGATCTGAAATAAATACAACTTATCTTTGCTGATACAGATCTCTATTCTGTTCCTCTAGATCCTCTCTGATCAAATGCAACTCTGCATCTCTGATCCTTCAAAAACTTGCTCTGACCTTCCTTATAATTCGCATATTAGATATTCAATCATATCTACTCGCTTTTTCACATTCATACTTCCTTTATTGAATTCACAACTTGATCCTTCATATATACCTTTCAGATTATTGAGTCGGCTCAAATACAAGTTACAATTATAAATAATTGTGCTATGAGTCGGCTTCATACATTACATAAAGTAATTAACTTTAATTACTTAACCTTCGAGAAATCCTTCGCTGACCGACTTAACTCGGTAAATACTACACAGAAAATAATTCCTGTGTTAACCGACTGAGCTCGGTTAATACAGAGAGTTTCGTGAAATCCTTCACTGACCGACTTAACTCGGTAAATACTGCACAGAAAATAATTCCTGTGTTAACCGACTGAGCTCGGTTAATACAGAGAGTTTCGTGAAATCCTTCACTGACCGACTTAACTCAGTAAATACTGCACGGAAAATAATTCCTGTGTTAACCGACTGAGCTCGGTTAATACAGAGAATTTCGTGAAATCCTTCAGTCGCCGAGTGAACTTGGTAAACACCGATTTCTCCGACTTTCCTTTGATGACCGAGTGAGCTCGGTTAACACTGTCTGCTTCTTTTCTTCGATGACCGAGTCAACTCGGTAAATACTGACAACCTATCTTATATCCTTTGTTTACCGAGTGAGTTCGGTAAACACTGTCTTTCGGCAACAAATCCTTTGATTACCGAGTGAGCTCGGTAGACTCTGTCTGATGACTGATATGACATTTGTGTAACATCAAAGACAATCATGCAATTATCAATTGTATCCAACAGTGTAAGCTACATAAAGCACTCTATGGTTTGAAACAAGCACCTAGAGCATGGTATGAGAGACTTCACAAGTATCTAGTGCAAATTGGATTTGAAAGAACTGATGATAACAAAAACATGTACATCAAAGTAGAAGAAGGTAAAGACATTATTGTATCTGAAATCTTTATGGATGACATAGTGTTTGGAGGTAAGGAAGTACTTTGCAAAGGCTTTTCTGACAAAATGAAACATAAATTTGAGATGTCTATGTTTGGAGAAATCAAATTTTTTGTAGGATTACAAGTACGTCAACTCAAACATGGAATATTTGTTACACAATCAAAATACATCAAAGAAATTCTTAAAACATTTGGATTGGAGGAATCCAAACTAGTCAGCACACCAATGGCAACGGGAAATAAGCTATCCAAAAATGATGAGTCAACTAAAATTAATCAAACAATGTACAGATCCATGATTGGAAAACTACAATATGTTGTACATAGTAGACCAGACATAGCATTAGCAGTTGGAATAGTGGCTAGGTTCTTTGCTAATCCTAAAGAAAATCATCTCATAGTAGTAAAAAGAATAATGAGATATCTTAAAGGAAATGATGACTTTGGTCTATACTACAAAAAGAATGGGAAATTTGAGATCAATGCTTATACAGATGCAAATTGGGGAGGAAACATTGATGACAGAAAAAGCACAAGTGGAGGTGCATTATTTCTAGGCAAAAGGCTGGTTACCTGGACTAGCAAGAAATAAACATGTACATCACAGTCCACTGCAGAGTCAAAATATGTGGCAGCTGCAGTCAATTGCACAAACATTGTATGGCTCACACATCTATTGAATGGAATGAAAAAAGAAGTAACAAAACCTGTGATATTGTATTGTGATAATACAAGTGCTATAAACATATCCAAAAATCTAGTGATGCATGCAAAAACCAAGCATATTGCAATCAAGTATCATTATGTCAGAGAATTGGTAGAAGACAAACAAGTGAAGTTGGAATACATTCACACAAAGGAACAAACTGCAGATATCTTCACCAAACCATTGCCCAAGGATGCCTATGAATATCTTACAGGCAAGTTGGGGGTCATACCCTTGACTCAAGCAGTTTAAGGCAACATGGAAGCTACCTTGCATCAACAGGAATAAATCTTTGAAACATTAACAGGTTGATGCAAAGGATGATAGCGGGAATAGAAACTCCAAATTAGTCACAAGCATGGTGACAGAGGGAGAAAATCAACAAGAAGCCAAAGCTTATATTTTGCATGATAAAGATGCTACATCGTTGGCATTTATGTCAAAGAGGGAGAAATATGCAGAAATATGATCAATACAAAGAAAGAGGGAGATATATATGAAAGAGAGAGATATATGAGATCAATAGTAAACATACATCAAGACAACATATACAATCTTGGTGGTAACTAAGTTGATTAATTGATCAGTTTGGTTTTCCATCAATGCCAAAGAGGGAGATTGTTGGAAATGATTGAAATGATCATAAGAAAAGTTAGAACTAGTAAAGAATGTCCTCAATCATTGTTTTGTCATTCATGTCAAACTTGCTACTTGCAGGAATGACAATTGCTTTAGTGATCCAAATACTATCAATTAGTTGATTGTCAAGGTGGAGGCAATCAATAAGATGTAACTAGAATGCCTAGAGAAAGGTTGAAGTTATAATGTTATAATGAAGTACAAGGATTAGCTAAGCCATTGATGAAAAAGTGTATTTGATGGAATACTATAAGAAACAAAGAGTGGGCACACTGAAACATATCAAAGATTTAAGGTTTTAGCTAAGTCTTTTGTAAAGCTCAAACTAAGTTCATTAGAGAGAAGGAGCCAAGAAAGCTAGTAAGAGTCGAGTAAATTTCTAGTTAATGCCGAGTAAACTTCAGATGCCGAGCAAAACCAAGTGCCGAGCAGAACCAAGTGCTGAGTAGAATCAAGTGCCAAGTAGAATCAAGTGCCAAGCAGAATCAAGTGTCGAGCAGAATCAAGTGTCGAGCAGAACAAGGTGCCAAGTAGAACCAAGTGCTGAGTAGGTATAGGTGTCGAGTAACACAAAGGTGCCGAGCACCAGTAACTCAATAATGTTGAGTTGCTGCATTATTTTGGAAATTGAAGATTCGCCAGATCTAAGCCGACAAGGTTGTTATCTAGAAATTTGTGAATTAAAATGAAGATAAGAATGATGAGCTAGTGGCATAGAACACCATGTAGAACATTTTTCTTTTAAGAATATAACTAACAAAGTTTCTAGAAGAGAACAAGATATGGGGTAGATACATTGTATCCTACCTAATCTATTTTGAAGCCCTAAAATTGGAGAGGGAGAATTGAGCGGCAAAGGAAAATTAGACTCCTATTTAAGAAGACATAAGTTAATGAAGAAAGAGAGTGAGAGTGGAATAAGGAGAGAGAGGTGGTCAAGCATAAAAGCATGAAGTTCTGTAGAATGTGTCAAGGAGAAGAAAGTACAAGAACTCTGTTTGGATAGACGACCACAAGGATGATTGCATTGCCAGAATGAGTAAGAAGACTCAAGGAGACGAAGCTTGAGAGGGAGAGAAGCAGTCAGAGCTGAAGTGATTGAAGCCAAGCATAAGGATTGAATTGAAAGTGTGATCTGAAATCTGCAAAGTATGTTGTAAGTTATATCAGATCAAAAGATCATTATCGTTACTTTCTAGCAATTGTAACAGTAAGTTTAAATCCTATGGACTTAGGTTGATTTAATAGCCATAAGATAAATCCTTTAACAGGGTGACATTCCAAGTGAATGTTCTAAAGACCTTTTACCAAGCCCATTCCTAACAGTTTGGTGAAATCCTCTAACAAGGTCACATTTAATAGTGTGTTGTAAGCCTTTAACAGGGCAGGCTTTTAACAGGGCATCACTTCAGAAGAGTGAAAATCAAGTAGCATGTTACTGGTGGTTTTTCCCAAATTGGGTTTCCACGTAAATCATTGTATCATGTGTTGATTTTGGATGTTTTATCATTGCATATTGATTTACTGTAACTTGCTTATATGATTGATTTAAGTATTGGATGGATGAAAAGTATATGGATTCATTAAAAGTAGTAAAAAGGTATTAATAGGGAATTTTGGACCTTGAATAACTGATTCAGCCCCCTCTTAGTTATTCTAAAGAATTATAACAACCATTTTAGGGTGCATACAATAGATATGTCACTCATGGAGCTCATATTAAGGCTTGACTCCACTGGTTGGAGGTGGGTGACTAGGCTTCAAAGGAGTTTTTCTAGGCTCTCTGAGCTCGACACTTCATCGTGGGTATAAAGAGAATCAAGGAAGGTTAACATAATCTTTTTGAACTTCCTAATATTCTCTAAGCCTTTGTGCACCATTATGAGAAGGTTTTCACTATGCAGGGCAATTCTATTGTGTAGGAGCAAGCCTTGCAAGCCTTCCTTTCTATTACTCCTAAGAAGCTTGCACTTGAGAAAATTTTTTATGAACAAATGCTAATGCTAGCTAATCTTAAAGGGGTATTATTCTCTATGGAAAATGATAAATCTCCTGAGTGGGATGGATTTCCCTATAAATTCTATAAGACTTTTTGGGATGACATTGGCCTCAACCTTCACAAAGTCTATCTTGGATCCTTTTAGTCACAATCTTTAGGGATCATAATAAACAAAGATAATATTGAGTTCATACCTAAATCTGGTGACTCAAAGGATATCTACAATTGGCGACCTATCACCCTCCTCAATGTTTGCTATAAGATCATTGCTAAGGCACTTTCCCTTAAGATTTAGCACCTATTATCATAGATTGTAAACCATGAGTAAACTTGCTTTATTAACTCTAGATATATTCTGAACAATATCATTGAGATCTAGGAAGACATGGAATGGGCATGTCACTATAAACAACAAGCCCTATTTCTTAAAAATTATTTTTCCGAATCATATGACTATATTGAGTGCCTTCATCCTTTCTATGCTGTAGGCCTTAGGGTCATGTCTTATTTTTATTTAGTCTATGAAAATTCTTTTTGGGGATGCCTCTATGTTCATCACCATTAATGGGCATTAATCTAAGGCTTTTGGGATCTTTAGATATATTTTCAAGGGGTGCCCTCTTGCACTCTCTTTGTATGTGTTGGTTGTTGAAGGGTTTGGTCACTTTATTACTAATGTCATTTTAGAAAGGTAGGTGATGGGAATTTCTCTCCCTCATTCCTTTGAGAAATTGGTCAATGGGAACTTTATTGATGACTCCTTTCTCACTCTCCTTGAGGAGGAGGATAACATTGCCAGTGCTTTGAAGTTCCTAGATACTTTTTTCCTTGTCTCTTGTTTGGCCGTCCAGTGGCACAAGACTTTTTAATATAGATAGTCTTTTCTACTTGGCCTCCCTTGGCTAATTTAGCATGGGGAAGTGTTTCAATTTCATGGCATACCTTTTTCCTTTCAAGCCTCCCCTATGGAACTTTGGAATGTATCCTTGACTAGGATTGAGAAGAAGTTGGATTACTAGATTACCAAACTAATTTTGCTAGCTGGAAAATTCTAGATTTACTTCAAAGTGTTTGCTACTACTCATGTTTATTACTCCTCCTATTGGGCACCTTCGAAGGCTTCATATCTCAAGCTTGAGTGCTTCTTATGTAATTTTTTCTAGACCCTCGATTCCTCACATCATGGCTTCCATAGGGTAGCATGGGACTTTTGATGCTTGCCTAAGGAGTTTGGGGGCCTCAACCTACATTCTATCTATAATTAGGGGACTTATTTGTGTGCCAAGTGGGTTATTCATGGTCATTCACATCCTCACTAGTAATGAAGCCTAGAAAATCCTTTTGCAACATTGTATTTCTTCAAGCTTTCTAGTTAACTAGCCTACCTAGAAGGGGGTTGGTTTTCAAACCCTCCTAGTCACCTCCAAACTAGTTCAATTTTAGGGAACCTTTGTTTCCAAAAACATTTGGAAAGCTTGGGATGCCATTAATCCTTGGTTTCACTGGGCTAGAGATGGGTTTAGAGACAATCTTTCAATGAACCAACAAAATTTGTGGTGGTCTCCCTTGTTTGATGTTCAAGGGATTCCCCTTGGTTATAATTTAGGGAGTTAGTGTATTGCATCTTTTCAAACATGACATTAGGACTCCTAGAGACTTTTTTTCTAGAGTCACCATGAGCCTCCACTCATGGGAAGATATGTAGGTGCAATTCAGGCTATCCCATCTAGATCAACAAATATTTGATCTTCTAGTTTTTGTGACTCCTTACATATTTTCTATACAATTTGGGTATTTAGTTTGTCAAGCCTTGGTGGAAAGATTGGAATGATATCCTTCCACTCCTTTATCTAGTTATAAACTCAAGTTGGGTTATCACTAGTTGGTCCCCCATTTACCTATGGTGGATGTGCTCAACCAACATTGGCATTTGTATTCTTCTCAATAAACCTAGAGATATAGATTTGCCACTATTTGGAAATCTATCACCAAGCCAAATATTGTGCAGTTTTCCTAGTCCTTCCTTTTCTAGGGGGTGCCCTTGTGTTCTCATCTTAAGCATTTGGGTGTTCTGGACCCTAGAATCCCTTTTTGTGGGTAGCTTGAGATATTTTTGTATATTTTTTGGTTTTGCAAATGACCCCAATACTATTGGTATTGGATTTATAAGTTTTTCATACCTTCTCATCCAAAAGCCTTTTCTTGGCATATGATCCCATTTGAAATCCACCTTGGCTCCCCTATAAATACATCAAATCTGGCATGCTTTCAGAATGGAGATCTTATTTACTATATGGAAGGACAAAAATGTTGTATTTTCTCACAACTCTCTTGAAATTAATATTTCTATGTATACTAAAGCTTGTGTGTGCAATAATTTGATCATGTAGATTCAAGTACAAACTAATAAAGTGGCTCTAGAGGTGGCCCACCTACAAGAGCTTTTAGCTCATTGGTGGAATGCTCTTTATATGGTTGCCAGGGTGCCACCTGATGTTGTTTATGAAGATCACACACCTCCTCATAGTTGTCAGAATGACCACAACTATTTTGCATGCTAATCTTACACCCTAGGTTGCATCCCCCTTGTCTCTCACCTAGTGGTGGTTTTGGAGGTTGATGGTGCTCAGTTTCCCCTCCCTTGAGGCATGCTTCCAGCTAGTCCTCGTTCACTCTCCCTATTGCTCTTACTCTCATGTGGCCTTTTTTCAATCCAGATCCTAAGTGGTCCCTCCCTAAGATAATCTTGGTGATCTCACCTCCCAAGTTAGAGGGAGATAAAGATAAAGAGAAGAATGATGATGCTACAGATGGGTGGGTTCCTCCCAAGACCCTCACCAACCCCACTAATATATAGGACCATGATGATTGTGATCCTGCCTTGACTGACACTACTCTCACAACTTGCTTCATATGTTTTTTTATTTATGAAAATTTAAGTGTCCAACCTTTAGCTATGTAATCTCTCATGGGGTGACCTTGTTTCCCCTGACTCTTTTTTCTGAAGATCTAACTTCATATTTAAATTAATAGAAATGACCTATTCATAAAAAAAATCAAATTCACAATTTGAGCAAGATAATTTTCTTAGGGTTTCTACCCATCAACTAGAAGAGTGATTTAAACACACCTAAACTTAATTTTTGAAGTTGTTGATGTTGTTTTGACTATGATGATTAGAGAACTATGGAGGCAGCCAAACATAGTGAAGAATAATGTGTAAATAGAAAACCAATGCTAAGGTGTGAGAAAATTCACCAAGTCAAGCCAGATCAGAGGAAGGAGATCAAAGTATCTTTAATGATCTTTCATATAGGTAATATAAGGAAAGGTATGCCAAAAATTTATATCTATCCATTTAGTTTTCTTTCTTACCATTGCAACCATTTTAATCCTTTTACATGGTAGACTTGTAATAAGTCTTTGAAATCCTCTAGCAAATTATCTCTTAGAAAGAGATCAAAATCCTCTAGAAAGGTAGCCTTAATAGGTTGTTGTAATCCTAATAGATAATATGCATTACTAATAAGGTGTGTTCTTAAAAGGAATAGATGTAATCTTTAATAGAACATCCTTTTACTTGCAAGGAAAGTCTAGTGGGTATATTACTCCCACCATGGTTTTCATTCTCACCTTGAGGATTTCCACATAAAATGTATATATATCATTGATGTATGCATCTTTGTGTAATCTTGTATGGTTTTACTACATTATTTTTTTCATTACCCTTAGTGTAAAATAGTTAGTAATAAAGTGCATGTTTAAACTAGCTACATTAACTGGTAGAATATGTAGAATTGGATTTACTGATTGACCTAGCCCCCCGCCCCCCCCAAGAAGTATCAGTTGGAATCAAAATTTTGTATTATAGTATAAACCCTAATATATACAATACTAAAAATTTGAGGGAAAATTAGATGCTATCCTTGAAGTACAAGAAATAACTTGATAAAGCTCTCAACACTATGAAGGACCTAAAAGACAAGCTTAAAGAATCTATAGCCAAAAGAAAGAAACTGATGAAGAAGTTGAGAGAAAGCCAATAGCTAGTAGAAAAATGTGTGGAGAAAAGAGTTTCTAAATAATTAAAAGAAGAAATCTTAGAACTAATGATTGAGAGTTAAAATTTAACCAAAAGGATCAAAAAATTGGAAAAGGAACAAGAACATGCATAAGTAAAAATGAGCAAAGCACAAGATGAAGAATGAAATGCCATCCTAGAAAGAGATCAAGCATACAAGGAACTCAAAATGGCATAGGAAGAAAATAAATGAGCTAAGGATTTTCTAAAAGAAAAAAAAAGATGTGATAGCTCTAATGGAAGTAGAAAACTAGTGCATCACATAAGAAAATAATGTCTTATAAGATCACTATCATGACAAAACTGAACAACTAGAAGTTCTAAATGAAGAAGTTTAGTTGAAAGATGATCAAGTTTTTTAACTAATGGATAAATTGAAGAACATCAAAGAAGAAAATGAAAGGATGAATAAGTCCAATAAAAACACCAAAAATATGGAAGAGAAGACAAGGATTTAGAGGAACACTACTAACATAACTAGTCTAGGATTCAAAAAAATCAACACAATTGAGAAAGGGGAGTCTTAAGAGAAAAAGACTCAAAATCCATAAAGAACAAAAGGAAAAAAAATAAATTTATGTCATCAAACAAACCTATTTATTTTTATTGAAATAAAGTAGGATACAAGTTGAATGTATGCTTGCATACACAAGTAATAGTTGATAGTGAGAGTGCAA
Source organism: Cupressus sempervirens (assembly GCA_028749045.1). Taxonomy (NCBI): domain Eukaryota; kingdom Viridiplantae; phylum Streptophyta; class Pinopsida; order Cupressales; family Cupressaceae; genus Cupressus; species Cupressus sempervirens. The sequence continues at coordinate 113,418,815 of CM053790.1, forward strand.
AGATCTTGTAAATGAGGCAAGTATAAAAAAGTTACTATTACAATTGCAATAGGTATGGTCATAGTACCAAAGACTATAGATCTAAAGATCAATCATATAAGTCATCTCCAAAGTTGGAGAGATGTACTAGGAGTAAGTGTGAGAAATAGGTTTGCTCCACCCATGGTAATGATGGTCACTTCAATTTCCATTGCTAGATAAAGATGGGTCACATGAAAAACATAGGATCTTGGAACAATACAAGGACATACTAAAGATTTCATAAGATAGGTCATGTTGCCAAGGATTGTTGGGCAAAATAAAAACTCAAACACGAGTACAATGGAAAAAAAAGATCTTAAGGGTTCCATTGTATTAGTGGCCTTAGTCCTTACTTGTGTGTGGCCTTATTTGTTATTTTTTCTCATTTCTCTACATTCTTTACAATATCCCTTAATTAACTATTTTCCCTTTTATTTTCAAACTCCCAATTTTTTTATGCTCCACTTTTGGGTTTACTCTCCTTGTAGTAGACTCCTCTTGTAAGATCTAACATTCCTTTATAAGATATCATCTTCAATCTCTCCCATCTTCTTATTTCTCCTCGGTTCTCTCCAATTATCTCCCCTTTTTGTCATCATTAATGAGGGGTATCTTTAGTTAAAATCTCCTTCAATGGCTATGTTGCATCTTCTTGAAGTGTTGAGTTTTGGTTCCTATAGCTTCTCAAAGATATCTTTGTATCATTCCCTTTTTGTATTCAATAGAGTCTCCCAAGACTCTTTCAAGTGAGTGAGAGCCAATGTGGCACTCCTTAATTCTGCTAATTGCCTATTTATCTCATCTTCTATCTTGATATCTTGCTAGGATTAAGGCCTTCATTGGCTTATCCATGAATAATGAACAAGGCCATTGATTCACCCCTTACTAGTACTGGTTGGGACAATAGTATTTATGTCTTAGATCTTATTTATTTCTTTAATAGGATTGTACATGTGTTTCTTTCATTTAAGTTAGTTAATTATTTTGGTTCCACAACACATGTTGTTAGTTAATTATTTTGGTTCCACAACACATGCCCTATTTTTTAATTCAAAAATGGGGACCCCCCATTTCTATTTAGGTCATGGGAATCTTGTCTTCATAATAGGGTGTCTTTAAAAACACTTCAAGGATGAGGTGTACCATGGTCTAATTTTGGTAGTTAAGAAAAGGTAGCATCATCCAATTCAGGTGGTTAGAATGAGTCCTTTTGTTAAGCACAAAAAAAGTGTGCACCTTGCACACCTACCCCATGTGAAAGGTGTACAAAAAATAGCCCCCCATCACACTATGCTAATTGTAGAGGTACACACCTAGACACCTTGTGCACGTGCACAACTCCCCATACTATGTGCCATCTGCTACCTATAAATACCCTAAGGGAGACCTAAGGAGCTCACTATTTCTAGTGACCTCTAGGATTGTAGACTTGTGCACCCTTGCATCTCTACACTTTATTCCATCTTCAAAGCCTTGCATAATACAAGGTAGGATCATTTTCTCACTTTGCACACCTGTTCAGGTGCTCAAGCGGGCATACTCCACACACCCCTTTTCACACAACCAAAGGATTCAAAACCCACCTTATGTATATTGCACACCTTGCATAGGTGTACAAGGTGTGCAAGGTCCACACCTCCTACTTTCACCATACTCACTTCCAAGCACTTTGTGCACCCTACACACTAGCACAGGTGTGCATGTGTGCAAGGTGCATATGTGCATGATATCTAGATTTTGCACTTTTTAGCCAATTTGTCTATGGCTTAGGGTTTTTTGCCTTCTTTTTGAGTTTTCAAGAGTATTTGCACCTTCTAAACACATGGAATCCTCATCATCACTATCTACAACAAAGCTTTCACCTAAGTTAGTGAACTTCACTTAAGAAGGATTCCCACACAAGTCTTGGTTCATGAACTTACATTCAGAGATAAGACATCTCAAAGCTCAAACACCTAAATTTGAAAAGAATCCTCATCTTATGTAACAAGTTGCATGAGAGGTATGAGTTTGTTCCTACAATGATCCAAAATGGGTTAATGAATGCAACATCCCACTCGACATCAATGCAATATTTTGAGCTTGATGTAAGTTTGGCTTAGAATTTTGTCCTAGATGAGAGAGTGGTAAAGAATTTCATGGGAGATATTGTTCTAGATATTAGACCAAATAATATTGAAAGGGTCTTCCACCTACTTTTTGTTGATCAATACTACGATATCTCCTTCTACACAACACTTAACTAGTACAAACAACACAAACAAGAAGCAAATGAGATAGTGTAGAATAGCTATCTTATAGAGAAAAATCCTAAGGGGAAGAAGGTGGGAAAAGTTGATATGAGTTGAGGGTACATGATTTTAGATATTAGGTATTGCATTATGCTACTAAGTTTAGTAATGGGACTCCTGAAAGCTAGGAACTTGGAAACATGGATGGCTCACTTCATTAAGATGATAAGGACAAAGAGCAACATGATTTATTGGGGCACTATTCTTAGTGAATCCCTAGATTAGAACTTGCAATTGGTAAAGACATATCCTAGATTTTACATGACCTCCTATGTTGTATTCTTGCTTTTCCACTAAGGTAGAATACCTATGGCTACCAAGGATAGGGATGTTAGAAAGTAAAGTTCACCAAGATAACTAAGAGGGGGTGGGGGGGGGGGGGGTGGGGGGTGGTGGTGGTGAATTAGTTATCCAACTATTGAAACATTTATCAACCTTATTAATCCTTAAGCATGTGATCAATATAATCAACAACCATAAGAAGATATTGTTGGAAATATGATCAAATAGATGTACTAATGTTTTTCATCAATGGAAACATGTATTCAACATTTCATTTATGCATTTAGAGATAGAAAATTGTTTGTTAGACAATTTGCAACAACATAGAGAACATATGTGATGTGTACAAAAAAATCATTGAGAGTTATCTTATGCACAATTATGGGTAGCTGTATGATAGTGTCACAATGATGTGTACTAATGCATAGGTGTGTATAGAAAATACAACACGAGATATGGTGAAATTACTAGTATAGGTCTTGACCATAGAAAAATAGAGCATAATAGAGAATTGAAGTGTACAACTTGAGGAATTATTTTGGTTACAAAATAATTACTAAGTTATGATGAGCCAACTATGTGGATATTATTCCATTAGTTATTTTGTATTATGTCAAGCATGTGAAGACATGAAGGCCGACTAAGCAATGAATTATGAAGATGTGAGGTATAAGTAAAGATCTTATCTAGCGAAGATAAGTGTGGAATTGGAGAAAAAGATGTGTGATATACGATGAACTATGCAAGATATGTATGATCTATGATTGATGTGAAGTCAATTATATGTGAATGACATATGATATATGATTAGAGCAAGTGCAAATAAAATAGATAGAAAATATTGTATGTATATCTATTCTTGTGAAGAACTAAATCTATAATTGCATGTTAGGGCAGTGGGCTTTTCTTGCATACATTGTGTTTGTTCTACCAACTTCTAATAGGGTTGAGGCTTCTAAGTTTGAGGCTTCTAACAAGGACTCAAGACACTATATGTACTTCATAGAATCCTAACAAGGTCAATATCCTTAACATCATCCTATTGTTTCTTGAATCATCTAATGAGTATCATCCCCATCAAGGTTTTCCCTTGGCCATGGTTTCCCTAGTTAACAAATAATGGTGTTATGAGTTCTCTATGTGCATGGTTATGTTTAGTGTTCATCATTGTTGGTTTACTTTCATATGAAAGTTATAAAGTAATTAAAAATATTCAGTTGTTGAAATTTTTTGGTAGAATATTGATTCCCCCTCCACCCCCTCTCAGTATTAGCTATTTCTAACAATTGGTAGCCCAATTACTCAAAAGAAGTTTAATATCTTGAGTAAGATCCTTGAAGATATGGAAAAATTGAAGAAAAACCTTAAAGAAGCTCTTGAGCAGATTGACCTACTTATTGGAGAAAGAGATAACCTAAAAGATTGGTATGAAGATGCAATATTTTTAATGGCAAGTTAAAAGATAAGATTGATGATCTAAAATCTGGCAAGAAATCAATTGTGCATATTAGTAACAATGTTGAAGTAGGAAATGTCTAGAAAAAAAATGAGATTTTGAAACATGAACTAAAAATTGTTGAAATTAAGTCGAGTCTTAAGAAAAATGGTGGTAAGAATGAACCTAATCTAAAAATTGAGAATTTAGACCTTAGATCCTAGTTAAGTCAAGTTACATTTGAACTAGATACTATCAAGATTGAGCATGCAAAATTAGAAATGTACATTATCATTGTGAAATGAGAATTAACATAATCTAAGCAATAGTTAGAGAACATTTATTCCAATAGTGAGAAGATAGATCAACAAATATTTCACCAGAGACCTTCATATGACAAGACATGACTTGGATATATTATTGGAGAGAAATCATCCTAGAAAGTTGGAATCAGAAGAGAACCAAATCTAGTTATTGAATCCCCTAAGGATTCTAATCTAAGTAAGGTAGAATCAAGAACATCTATTGAAGTATCAAAGGATGTAGAATTAATTGATTTATCAACAAAACATGATGAACCTAAGAAAATAGAGCAAGTTGATAAACTTAAGTAAGATGAACCACACAAGGAAGTAAGATGTGAGTTTAGAGGTAGATGCTTCATATGTGATGAAGTTGGACACATGAAAAGAGATTGCACAGGTAAGTCTTCTAAACCCATTACTAATTTCTACTATTATAATTGTCATGGTTATGGATACAAGGCAGTAGAATGCAAGTCCTCAAAGAAATAGCTTGTTGAAGAGGCTTCAAAAAATTACATGAAAATGAAATTGGCATGTACAAAACCATTCTCAATAACCCTTGCGAATATCCTTTTCAAAAATACCAAATTGGGATCTTTGGAACATGGTATGGGCATCCATCAAAGCATAGTAAAAGGGGGTTTTTCCCTCAAATTGTCTTCAAAATATTGAAGGATGTACAAGGTAAGTCATCTACTTGACTAAATGTCTCCAAGAGATGTTAAATGGTTACAGGACAATAAAAATGGATCTATTGTAAAATCATTAAAATGTTTCAAGCATGTGGATTGGAAGTTGTAAAGCCAAATTTGATGGTCTTTTCTAACATTCTTCTTGCCTGTGCTAAATTGCGAGCTTCACATGATCTGTGAAAACATAATGTTGAAGTTGAGAATCTCAAGTTCAACTTGACGCATTGGTGGACTAACCATTGGAGACTTGGAACAAAGAGGGTTTTTAATTTTTAACACTCATATGTTGTTTGACTTGAACCTAAACTTGAATTAAAAAAACAACTTCAAAGAAAGACAAAAGCAAGATGCATAAAATAAGAACTACAATTAACACAAACGCTATAAATATAAATTGAAATCATCCCCCAAACAAAAAACATCAAACTTTGGTGGAAGAAAATGCACATCAAAATAATATATGGAAAAGCATTTATAGAGAGCTTTAAAATGAGGGCTATCATAGATGTTTTTGAAGGATGAAAAAGGAGTGTAATGGGTTAACTACTTAGGGTTTTCAAATAAAATCAAAAATCCTATACATAAAAAGGAAAGGAAAATTAAATAATAATAAATGAAAAATCTAAAATACCCTCATAAATTTGATGATATGTAGGAGCTATATGGTAATAATGCAAATATTAGAATGTTTATGAATACTAACCCTACAAGTAATTAAAGAGGAAGATCACATAATAGATCTAATAATGGAGAGAAATCTAATGGAGAGAAGAACCAATTTGTGTGTTACAAGTGTAAAAATCCTCAACACATTGCAAGGAATTGTAGAGCACTTGAGAATTAGAATGGAACCAATCAGACAAGACATGCACATGTATGTTAGTTATGTAATAAATTCAGACACACAGTGAGATATTGTAGAATGGACAAAAGGAACTTTAATAGGAATCCTAAGAACAAAAGGAACAACAACAGAAATGACATAAGGAATGATAGTGACAATGACAATAGTTAGAAGGAAGCAATTAAGTAACATGTTGATGAATTAAAAGAAGCATTTATGATAGCTAAGGATCCAGAAAACTCTTATACAATTTTGGAGGAAAAATATTTTGATGCACCTGACAAGACATTGAAGTCATAGATTGTTTGTGATTCATCCTACCTGAATTAAGAAGTTTCATTAGAGGAAGTGCATCAGTTAGCCAAAACTGATGTTAGAGAGAGAGAGAGTTGGAAGTTGGGTAGTTAATAGGAGGTTAAGGACATACAGAGAAGTCTATGGTCAAATGAACATGTCTAAATATGATTGTAGTAGGTAGGAATTGAGAAATCAAGCTTACTAGTAAACATAGATAGTATTTGAATCTATGGTAGATACACATTTGATGCGCAATGTGATTTGAAATGATTTAAGGATCACAAGCAAGATTATATGTACTATTTTTTCATGTGAAGTGTCTTGAGTGAATTAAAGAGTGATTTGAGAATGAATTCAAGTGCAAAGTAAAGGTTGTGAAGCAAAAAGTTGTAGAAGCCCTAAATCATGATTTTAAGGTATTTTACAGAGTTTGAATCCAGTCTTTTAGTATTTACAGTTATAATTCAATGGCTAGTTAAAATGTGTATGATGTGAGTGATAAAACACAATATGTTTTTAAGAAGCATCCATTTGTGTCACTATTGGATGACTTGTTGGGTGCATTTTTGTAAGTTCTAGAGAATGTGCTACATGTTGAGGATGTCAAAAGCTATATCTGCTTCAAGATAGAAAGTATTGGTGATGAAGATATTCATCAACATTTGGGAAAAATGTGTAACAATGACCTAACCTTGAAGTCTGAGTATGCACACCTAGATGGCTTAAATCTGGTGAAGTGGATGTTCTATATAGAATTGACAATCATGATTGGACCCAAATAATTTTGAGTAGGGTACATGATGACTTGTTGTAGCTACATGATGCATAGATTGTTATTGATAATGACCTAATTCATAAGGTTACAAGACTAAGTAATGAAGGTTGTAATCTTGTTAATGAGAAGAATGTTAGGAAGATGGTTGAGAAAAATCTAAATAGAAGGTTTGATGGAAGAAATGTGAAGGTTGACTCCATTTAGGACAAAGGAGTAAAGCTACTAAGAAAGATATTAGGGTACAAGTTCAACCATGGATCAAGGGTTAACTTAGTACCAGCCAAATTTTTACATGCAACTTATGTAATGGCTATACAAGGAAGAAAAGTTAATCTATGTGAGATTATTAGATTGTAACTATTGGATAACATTGAAAAGTTGAAGAAAACAAAGAGCGTGGTTTTTAAATTTGAGTCCCGACTGACTCATCTATTCTTTTATGCTAGAAAGAAGTTTCTTGGAATGAAAATTGGGATAGCAGTGAGTGCGCAATGAAAATGGTGACTCAATGCTATAGATCAAAGTTAGAAAATATTAGAGATAATGAAATTGATAGGATGATGAAGAACTTTTAGATTGAAATAAAATAGAGGTATAGGATACCTCCCTCCATGGTCGAGAAATATAAGGATGAACTATGCTTCATGGTGGAAATTTATCACACTTGTATGGAATTTGTGGTACCAAGGATAGTTTATTGAACCTATGGGATATGAGATGAGTATAAATCTCATAGAAGGGTATGCATAGATCATATTCCAGTCAGAAAAGGATATAGAGTGCCTTAGATGGGGAACATATGAGGAGAAAATGAGAGTAGTTCACCGTGAACTATAGAGCAAGGAGAGCAAGAAGAGAGTAGAGAAAGTTATTGATTCTATCCTTAAAGAATTAGGAATGACAAGAAAAGTGTTTAATGACCTAAAAGGACTTGCAATGGAAAGGAGAGAAAACAAATAGTCTGAAGTGATTGCAACAACTCCTATTGTTGTAGTAGGACTTGTAGAAGGTGTGATAGTGGCACAACCATGTGTGCAAGCCCCTATTTGCACCTTATGCAACAATAGAGCAAGTGCAACCTATAAAGACAAGAAGTGAGCAGTCAAGGAAGCAACAAAAGGTGGAAGCACCTACAACATGGAGAAAATATGAGAGATTGGTCAAGGTCAAGCAAGAACCTACACCTTTACCAAAGAAAAGGGTCAAGTAGACCACTAGTGGATCATGTAAGAGGAGGAAAATAATGCTGATTTAGATAGTTCTGAGGATGAAGCTAGAGATAGGCTAGTAGTGCAAGATGTGTAGGAAGGTAGAACTACAATTGGAAAAAGAGCATGGAAACCAAAGGTAGATAACCTTAAGATGCAGATAATAAATGATGATAATTTTGTTCAATTGAATAAGTATTATAATTTGTACAATAATATGGATAGAAGGTAGTTGTAAAATTCTATAGTGAGAAACATGATTTTGAGGAATAAGAAATTTGAGAATATACATAATAAGATTCTAGAAGATCTATATAATAAGCTTATAAATAGAAAAAAGAGAGTATTGGAAGAAGATCTAAATATGATGATCTATATGATAAATAAACTATGTGAGCTTGACTCTAAGGAGGACTCAAATAGAATTTTGGAGGGTATTGAACCCTATTGAGGAATAAAAGAAGAGAATTTCTTCTAATGGCAGGCAACTATGAGGAGGTAAGGATAGAAATAGAGAATACAATTGTGAAATTTTTGATCTCAGTACTAGAGGTGAGTTTGTGGTCAAAACTTGATAGCCAAGTGTATGTGCAAGTTAATACACCTCCCATAAATGAGGAAGAAGCAAAGGAGACACAAAAAGCACTTTCAACACTGCATATTGTTATGGGTACTAAATCCATGCAAGTGGATAGTATGCACATAACTATGGACACAAAGGAAAAACCATTTGTAACTTATAGCAAAACTATTGTTGGCAATATTACAAATTACTCTAGTTTAGATGATGATGGTGAAGAGGAGAAGAAGAAGAAAAAAAGTGGAGGATGGTGAGAAGAGAAAGGAAGTATAAAATAAAGAGGAAGAAGAAGAGAAGAAAAAGGAAGATTCTGAACTTAAGAACAAGTGGAAAATTGTAATGCAAGAATCAATGTTCTTGCCCAATCTGAAACATGTGGAGTTAGAAATTGGAAATGTAATGTTCCAGCTTGAGGTTGACATACCTTATGTAGCCTCAACAATTATATTTGTTATAGTACCAACAATGAGCACATCAACAATAGTATCATATGATAAAGATTTGAAAGGTTTGATGAGCTCACTGAGCAAGTTGTTTCAGTAGAACAAATCAGTAAAGTCTTTGGAGAAGACATTAGCTGAATTCTTAGATAGATTATAGAAAATAGTTACTACAACTACAACAAATAAAGACTTGCAATCAAAGGCCAAGGAGTTGGTGAAAACCTTTGATGAAGATTTCACAACTCCAATAGAGGTAGCTTTAGTGCAAGCTCAGGAAAAGCATGATGCATCAATGTTTGATACAATATGTACTAATGTGAGAAATAATTTGAAAGAACTTGATGGAAGCATCAAGGAACTCAAAAAACTCAATGATGAAGGGAAGAGATTGTATGGACAGTGCACACTGTCATACAAGTACCTAACTAATTTTGAAAGACAAATAAAAGGAAAGTTGAGTGAACTTGAAACACTCACTACTAAGTTACATGATGAAGGTGGCTCACCTTAATACCATAAACACATAATAGAAACAAAAAAAAAACAACAAATGTGAGAACAAAATATGGACTTCTTATTATCACTACAAATGCAAAATTATAGAATTCACAAGTACAATATGATAACCCACATAGGCACCTTCATTATAGTAATTTACAAGACTAAGCTATGAAATACTACCTAGAGCTATCCTAGACAATGTTTGCACATTTCTTAAATAGGCAATTTTATGCCGCTTGGGAAGTTTCAAGACATTCAAACTTAATACCTAGGGCCGAAAGACCCTACAATACATATAGAGTCAGCCAAATACATCTTTGACATTTGTTTTAGGAATTTTGGGTAGCCCAACTTTGGAAGGCCACAACTCTCAAACTATTGCTCTGATTGGCTATTGTAACCACTTTTTGGAAATGCCAACTCCTATCTACAGGCTTGAAATTGTGCCAACACCCTTTTGTTGAGTTTTTGGACCTCATCTAAGCACTTTGAGGTTTCTAATAGTGAGGCTGAACATTTTTCTACAAAATTTTGCACTGAAAATCCATAATAACTTCTCTGATCTACATAAGTTGGAGCAATGAGATTCTTATGGTAGGCTTATAACTTTAAAATGAACCTTCATGTAGAAAATGAGAACATTCCAAGCTCGTATGAAAAAGTTGCTAAAAGTAGCAATTTCCTAGAAATAGCAACCCCCTATCTACTAGTCTTTATTAAAATAGAAAAGACTAAAAATAAAAAGATTTTTGGGTGATGCAAGATTGCTCTTACACCTAGGATGCTCCTGCATCAGGGTAATTTGAAAAGTGACTCTGTCACGTCTTAGGTGTTTAGAGGAAAACCAAGACAGTTAACCTCCTCCCTTGCTAGCCATGATGAATCCTCTATTGGCCTCCCTTTCCATTTGACCAGGTATTTCTCATAAGTTCTGTTCCTTGTATTTTTTCCAACATGACTCTAGTATCTCCTTAATCTCCTTTGTAGTTGAACTACCTGCTAGAATACTCCACTGTGCTTTTGTAACTTCATCTCCATTAACTCCTTCATAATACTCTGTCAAATCTAAAATATTAAATACTAGTAAAATATTTAATTCAACATGCAACTCCACTTCATAAGCATTTCTAGAATCCTGCCTTTCAACTATCTTGCATAGTCCAAACTTCTTCATCTTTAGCTTATTATATGTACCCACTAGAAAATGCTCCTTTCTCAAATGAACCATGACTTCATCTCCAATCTGAAAATTCATTGTACCTCCTTTTCACATCTGCCTTAGCCTTGTACCATGTATTCATTTTTACAATGTTCTTCCTCACCGCCTCATGGATATTCTTCAAACGTTCAACAAATTTTTCAGCTTTAGCATTACTTATCTCTCCTTTATCCAACTGCCACAATTCATAAGCATTTTTGGGACTACTCCCATGTACAATCTAGAATGGTGATTTACTAGTACTTCTATTGACAAAATTTTCTACCTATGGTAAAATCATATACCATCCTTTTGACTTTTCTCCAACCAAACATCTCAGTAAATTTCCCAAACTCCTATTCACCACTTCTATTTGTCCAATAGTCTGTGGATGATATGATGAACTAGACTTCAAATCTGTCTTTAACTTCTTCCATAATGTATGCTAGAAATACCCAACAATTTTTTTATCTCATCCTAAAACTACACTCTTTGGCAAACCATGTAGTCTCACCACTTCTCTGAAAAATAACTCTGCTTCATGAACAACATCACTAGTCTTCTTGCAAGGAATAAAATGTGCCATCTTTGACAACTTGTCAACCACCACAAAAATAGAATCATGCCCTTTCTACATCCTTGGAAATCCAAGAATAAAATCCATGATGACATCCTCCCATGAATTCTCTACTATAGGTGATGACTGATAGAACTCTATATTCTACTTTACTCTTTTTGCCATCTAAGATACTCTGCAACTCTGTACAAAATTTTTCACATCTTGTTACAAATGTGGCCAATAATAATTCTTAGCAACCAAAGAAATGGCCTTGTCTCTCCCAAAATGTCCAACATATCCTCTACTATGCTTCTCCTTGATGATATTTCTCTCATTGAACTGCTGGGAATGCACAACTAACTTCCTTTGAACAACATACTACCCTGGATCATGAAATCCAACCACTTTGTCATGTGAATTGTAATAGGTTCTATACAAGCCTTCCACACTTCACCAAAATCAAGATCATCTAAATATAAAGTATTGAATTCCTTGAACCTAACCACCTCTATTTGCATTTTTGTCAGCAAAAGTTATCTTCTACTAAGTGCATCTGCAACTCTGTTAGACATCCCACTCCCATTTTTAAAAATAAATGTATAACTCTGCAAAAAATCAACCCACTTCAAATGCCTCTGGTTCAATTTTTCTTGACTATTCAAATATTGTAAAGCTTGATGATCAGTATACAAAACAAACTCCTTAGGAAGAAGATAATGTCTCCACTTCTTCAATGCTTTAACTATAACATAAAATTCTTGATCATAAACAACATATTTTCTTTTTGCATCATTCAAATTTTCACTAAAATAAGAAACAACTCTAGCTTCTTAGCTCAAAATAACTCTACTTTCTATGGGTCCATTTTCAAATGTTCTACTAAGACTACAAATCCTAGGTATACTAATTCCTTCTTTACAAAACTGCACTTCTTTAGGTTTATCAACAAATTTTGTTCCCTCAACTTATCAAACACCTTTTGAATATGGATCAAATGCTCATCTAATGTCTTACTAAAGATCAAAATACCATCTAGGTAAACAATGACAAACTTAACTAGAAACTCCTTCAGTACCTTATTCATGAGCCTCATGAAAGTGCTCAGTGCATTGGTTAGCCCAAAAGGCATGACTAATCATTCGTACAATCCTTTTTTCTTGAAAGCAGTATTCTACTCATCACCTTCTCTGATTTGAATAAGATGGTACCCACTCTTCAAATCTATCTTTGTGAAATACCTAGCTCAACTTAAATAGTCCATAATATCATCCATTTTTGGCAATTAGAATCTATACTTGATTGTGATCTTATTGATAGCGTGAAAATCTATGCACATTCTCCATTCTCCATTCTTCTTTGGTGCTAATATGATTGGTAGAACACATGGACTCAGACTCTCTCAAATCAACCCCTTCTACAACAACTCATGAACTTGTCTATTTAACTCTTTACTTTCTGCTAGTGTCATTTTGTGTGCTGCCTTGTTTGGAAAATTGGTTCCTGAAACCAAATCCATCTGATGACTAATCTTTCTCATTCGGGAGAATCCATTAGGTACATTATTTGATACAATATAAGAAAACTCTCTCAAAATATCTACAACTTCTACAGGTACCTCCTCTAGTTCTTTACTATCTTTTGGAATTATAGAAAAACACATATACTCATGCTTCATACCTTTGAGAAACTCTTTTCCATCAACAAAACATATTCTAGCAACACTATATACCTTTTCTTCTTTATCCTTCAATGGCTTCAATTTATGCTTCACTCCATCCCTGGTCAGAGTATAGGTATTTGCTTACCCATTGTGTACAACATGCCTATCAAATTGCCATGGCCTACCCAACAACATATGACACATTTCCATAGGTATGATATCACACAATACCTCATCTTGGTAGCTTCCAATCTTAAACTTCATTGAGCACTACTCATTGACCATAACCTTATGGTCATCTTGCATCTAAGCAATATGGTATGGATATGGGTATTTCTATCTCTTTATCTTCAACTTCATGACCATCATTTCTGACACCAAATTGTTAGTAATTCTACCATCAATGATTATCTCACAACACTTATCTTCACATCTGCACCTTGTGTGAAACAAGCATCTTTTTTGATTAGGTTCATTCTCTCCACTCAGCTAGACTCTCCTATTAACTATGACTTCTTCTCTTTCAACATATTTAGAATGTGATGATCTAGTATCTTCATCAACATGTGCAACTCTAGCCTGGCCTTCTATTCTTCGGTCTATCCTTCCTTGGTGTTGGGAATATTCAAATGCTCTATGCCCTTCTTCTCCACAATGAAAACATTTTCCATGGAAGCCTCCTCTTCCAAATCCTTTTCCTCTAACTCTTCCTCTCTGATCATGGAAATGATTGGATCATCTACCAGATCTTCCATCATGACCTCTTCGACTATTCATGTTTTCAAACTTCTTGCTCAACTTCTCCTCAACTCTTAGGGAAAACTAGTATGCCTCTTGAATACTATTCATTTGAGCCAGACTCAACTCATTCTAAATACATGGCCTTAACCCATTAAGATAATGAGCCACATTCTCCTTAGAACTTAGTAGAACTCTTTGGTGTACTCTTGAATATATTTCTCATTTGCTTCAACCCTTGCATTTTCTTCAATAGATCAAGCTCATAATCCATAGGAATAAATTGTAACTTTAGTTTAGCTATCATCCAATACAATCCAATGATTTTTTCCTTTCCCTTTCTATTTCACTCCAACTAAACCTCCTACCACCAGATCTTTGCATGTCCCTTTAGTTTCACCTTCATAAGCTTGAGCCTATCAAGATCATCAATGTCTTCATACTCAAAATACTCTTCCAATTCATTGATCCAATTGATCAACTCCTTTGCATTTAGATTTTCTGAAAATGTGGGAACCTCAAACTTAGGTCTTTTTCTAATCTTAGAGATGGCCTTAAAAATCCTCTTTTCCTCTGGTTTTAGAATCGCCTTTGGTTCAACATTTTCTTCTTATTCTTCCACATCCTTGCTTTCATTTCTTATAGGAATATTTATTCCTGTGTGCATTTGTTCTTCTAATGGTTTCATTTGTTTTTGGAGGGCTTTAAAATGCTCAAGTGTAACACCTATAGCTCTTCCACCACTCTCTCTTTGTGGAGGCATTTTTTCACTTTTGTTGAAACCCTAGTGCAAACTACCTTACAATCAGAAATCTATCTACATGTTTAGCCCAAACCACAGTCTTGGTGTGAATTAGCTCATAGACGATGATCTTTCCACACACTCAATAACTCTATCTCTAATACCACTTGAGGAAGGGTGCTCCCCTTAATACCATAAGAACATAATAGAAACAAAGAAACAACAACAAATGCGAGAGTAAAATATGGAATTCTTATTATCACCACAAATGTGGGATTATAAAATTCACAAGTACAAAATGCTAACCCACATGGGCACCTTCATTACAGTAATCTGCAAGACTAAGCTGCAAACTACCAGCGAGAGTTGTCCGAGAATATATTTAGGCCTTTCTTAAATAGGCAATTTTATGCCACCTGAGAAGGTTCTACACATTCAAACTTAATACCTAGGGCCAACAGACCTTAACAATACATATAGAGTCAACCAAATACAACTTTGATATTTATTTTAGGAATTTCTAGTACCCCAACTTTGGAAGGCCACAACTCTCGAACTGTTACTCTGATTGGCTATTATAACCACTTTTCAAAAATGCCAATTGTTGATCTAAAAGCTTGAAACCACATATTTTAGACCTCATCTAGGCACTCTAAGGTCTCCAATGATGAGCCTCAAGATTTTTCTCCAATTTTTTTTGCCAAAAATCTGCAATAACTTCTTTGATACTTAAGTTGGAGCAACGAGATTGTTATGGTAGGCTTATAATTCTAAAATGAACCTTCATGTAGAAAATGAGGACATTCTAATCTTGTATGAAAAAATAAAAATAGAAAATTCTAAAAAATAGAAACCCCCCTGTGTACTAGTGCTTATTAAAATAAAAAAGATTGAAAATAAAAATATTTTTGGGTGATGCAAGATTTCTCTTACGCCCAGGATGCTCCTGCATCATTACATCTCCTAGAGACTAATATTGAGGACTGTGGAGAAGAAGTTGAGAAGATACATGATGTAATCAGAGGCTTGGAATCTAATAAGGAGAAGGAAGCAAAGAGATTCTCTAGTCTTAGAGAAATTTTGTTAGCAACGTTTAGTATATTGCAAAGGCAATTAGAGGAATGTCTTGTAGGAAAGAATTCCTATGACAAATTTGCCTATACTAACTTGAGCGTAGTTGAAGTGGCATCTTATGCACTATGTGCACTAATCAGTATTTTAGATATAGTAAAGGAGAATTGGAAGAAGGAAGTGGAAAGACCAAAACTTGTATATGTAGATTGCTTTTCAAGAATATCAAGTTGATCAGTAGTAGGCCACCCAATTTTTGTTGATATAGTTTTGTTTTTCGACACCTTTACAATTGATGTCAAAGGGGGAGTATTATGTAGAAGGAAAATTGTATAGTTTTAAGTTGTATATTGTATATGTAAGGGGGATTACACTAATGTACTTATGTATCAATGTAAAGGAGATATAAGGAATGTAACGATCCATCAAAACATGAATACAATTGTTATGTTTTGAAGGCAATTTTGTGTAGTTATATTTGTTTTTGATTATGTATGACACAATTTTAGGACTTAGTCAATTTTTCCAAATGTTGCAATAAATTCCTGATGGGGAGATTATTGGTAATATGGTCAAATAGATGTACTGATGTTTGTCATTATGGAAACATGTAGTCAGCATTTTAGTTATGCATTTAGAGATAGAAAATTGTCTAAGTGTTGGATAGTTTGCAATAGCACAAAGAACATATGTGATGTGTACCAACCACTTGTTGAAAGTTAGCTTATGTATAGTTAAGGGTATCTCTATGACAGTATCATGATGATGTGTACAAGTTCATATTTGTGTACAAATAGTATGATGCAAGATATGGTTAAAGTACTAGTATGAGTATTTAACAAAGTAGAACAAAGCATAATATAGAATTAAAGTGTACGACTTCAGGAAGTATTTTGGTTATGGAATAATTACTAAGTCATGATGAGATGACCATGTGGATATTATTTGATAAGTTTATTTATATTATGTCAAGCATGTAAAGACATGAAGGTTGACTGAGCAAAGAGTTATGAATATGCGAGGTATAAGTAAAGATCTTATCTTGTGAAGATAAGTGTGGAATTGAAGAAAAAGTTGTGTGCAATATGTGATGAACTATGTGACATATGTATGATCTATGATTAATGTGTATTCAATGATATGTGAACTACATATGATACATGATTAGAGCAAGTGCAAAATAAAAAAAATAGAAAGTATTGTATCTATATCTATTCTTGTGAAGAACAAAATTGTATAATTGCATTTTAGGGCAGTGGGCTCTTCTTGCATACATTGAATTTGTTCTACCAAATCCTAACTAGGTTGAAGCAACTTGTAATAGGGTTGAGGCTTCTAACAAGGTCTAGTCCTCTAACAAGGACTTGAGACACTATATGTACTTCAAAGACTCCTAATAGGGTCAATATCCTTAATATAATCCTATTGTTAAGTGAATCATATAATGGATATTATCCCCACTGGGGTGTGTCCCTAGTTAACAAATAATGGTATTATGAGTTCTCTATGTGCATGGTTATATTTACTAGTCAACATTGTTGGTTTACTTTCATATGCAAGTTATAAACTAAATAACAATATTCAGTTGTGGGAAAAAATATTGTAGAATACTGATTCACCCTCCCCCCCCATCTCACTATTATCTATTTCTAACAGATACTCATACATAATAACAATAGATATGTTAACTAGGGTAACCCTTGATCAGAGGGAAAAGCTTGGTAGGGATGATGCCCACAAAAAGATGTGCTGATATAAATGTTCCTTGTTAGAGGATGGACCCTGTTAGGAGTTGATGAAATACATTCAATACATATTAATCCCTGTTACGAGACTTTGAATCTATATTAGGAGTTGTAGAAGGCATATGGACCCAGTGTCCAAATAGCTTCAGGGGCAAGACCACAAAAATCACTATCCAACTAGTCTCTATATTATTCCTTGCAAAATAATAGAAATGAATAGCTCCTTATCTATTCTCTAATCGAACTTCTTCTCTTTAGATCTCAATACCAAATCAAAAACTTTGCATCCAATGATCCCTTGGATTGCTTACTCTCATTTACAAAATACTTTTCATATCACACTTGAATTGCATACTTTAAAATAAGGAAAATAACCTTCCTTTATACCATATCCACAAAATAATTCCTTGAGTCGGCCTTGTTACCAATTAATTCTTTAAGATAAATAAATATTTCATAACTATAAAACATTTTTAGCTCACAATCTTTACAACGTCTCACTCATGCAACTTTTGACCTTGCACACTAACTGATGTGATCAATAGGTTGTCTATTATCACTATCCAACTTCATACATCAAGATTCTATCTCTGTTAGGAGATACAATTGAAACATTAGAAATTGCTTCTTAGATACTCTGTCTATATATTGTCCTATATAAATTGAGAATATCTTCATCACAACTTTGAATTTTTCCATGCACACTTAGCCACTTCATTAGGGCATAATACATAACACATCCTTAAGTCCACTTGACCTTGTCATCAATACTTAGTCCATACAACCTCATTCATTGTCTGCTACTCTGCCAGTCTTCATAGAAAAAATATTATGTTGACATCAATGAAAAACACAATCATAAATGCAATATGTCAATCATGCTAACAATCTCTCAAAGTATTCTAGAAATGCTTAGGATACTCCCGTAAAGGAATACCATAAGCATTCATGCAAACAATATCCCCTTTTGGCATTGATGTCAACATAGATGAAACAAATCTAAGTTCCAAGAATACCAAATCAAACTTTGTTGTTACCATTGTTCTCTTCTTTTCAAATTCTCTTCAATAATCAAATCTAAAATGCACTGGAACACTTTTATGTTTGTGCTTTCTCATTCTTAGGATCAACATTAGTTGTTCACACTCTGACTCTTAGGAGTAACTCTTTGTCTTCTTAGTTTTACATGGATGGAAATCATTTATTCACAACTTCTCCCCCATTGACATCAACAACACTTCTCCCCATACACAGGAGGTACTTCTCCCTCATTCATAGGAGGTACTTCTATTTCATGTAGATGCTCTCTTCCCCCAATTAGAGGATGGTTTTCATGTATAGTTCTCCCCCATTGAAATCAATGGAATAGGAATTATTATGTCAATCATCTTCTCCAAGTCTTCAATCAGTTAAAGTGTCCAAAGACACTATTCTAAACTAGCTACCGAGAGTCCTTGATGACTCTGCTCATAATAGATACTATGCCATACAACAAGCATCAACATCCAGTCTAGATAGACAATGGTGCTCGATACCCGTAGATTGATGCACTCTCTGCATCATCTACTTAGAAGTAGGTAGGGCCATAACCCCAAGCATACCTCACAA
Organism: Cupressus sempervirens; assembly: GCA_028749045.1. Taxonomy (NCBI): domain Eukaryota; kingdom Viridiplantae; phylum Streptophyta; class Pinopsida; order Cupressales; family Cupressaceae; genus Cupressus; species Cupressus sempervirens. The sequence goes on from CM053790.1 coordinate 113,437,810, forward strand.
GTACTCAAATGTATCTTTAGGAAAGGGCTTCATAAATATATCTACAATATGCTCTTTTGCATTTACATACTCCAATTTGATCTCTTTCTCTACAAATTTTTCTCTCAAAATGTGATACTTAATTGATATATGATTAGTATTGGTAGTATAGTTTGACTTATTTTTTGACTGAAATTGGACAAATTTTTGACTCATATTGGTCAAATTTTTGACCAATAGTTTTGTCACTATTTTTGTCATCTAAATTTCAACCAAATCCTTTGAGCATCAAAATAATAACATAGAATTTGGTTGAAAATGGTATCCTTGTCAATGAGAAACAATGTTAATACATTGGTCAAAAATTTGTCCAAGTTTGGTTGTAATTTCGATCAATTGTGATCCTTGATCAACTAGGATGCCAAACCCATGGCAATATCTTGGTCAATGAGTTGGTAAAAAAATTGACCAAGTTTGGTCAAAATTTTGACAAATTCATACCAACATTGGTCAAATTTTTGACCATATTGCTTTGCTTAAAAAAAATAGAAAATTGGATTGAAGATTCTAGAAAAAGTGAGATTTATCCTTGATATGGAGCCCCCTATGGATGCCAATAGACTTAACTCTTTCTTAGACACATTGGGTGCTTCTAGAAGTTCATTAAGAGCTTTACATAAAAATCCTATTAGTTGGATAAGTTGACTTGAAATGGCCAGCCATATGCATGGGAGATTGCAGGAGAGGCCTTCAAGGATCTCAAACAAGGCTAGTGTGTATGCTCATTTTGGAATATCTGAATTGGCACAAGGATTTCTATGTTCATGTAGATGCGTCCAACATAGAAATCCTTGTGCCAATTCAGATATTCCAGCATTCATATCCTTGGATTAGTGATTAAGGTTTGAAAGATAATAAGAAACAAAATACTAAGAACAAATAGCATGCCACACCATAATTTGTATTAAAGAAAATCTCATTGCACTCTAATAGACAACTTGATGATGGAAAATTCAATAACAATGGACTACAATAATATTGCTAATGATGCTATAGATTCCAAATGAGTCATCAGTTCACCAATATATTTGACAATTTTTAAAAAATAAATAGCTTAGTTGTAAACTTTCTCCACCTGTATTCATTTGAAAAGTCAAATAAGTCTACAGTTCATTATAAGACATTTAATGGACTTTATTTGTATCAAAAAACAATATAGGTTTAAAATTTCATTATGACAAACCACAAAGCTGTGCTCTTTCATTCTGATTTTTCTTGTGGGTTTCTTTTCAATTTCACGCTCGCTTAGATAACATCTTGGTTTTTGAGTCATTCTCAACAAAACCAATAAAGTTTTTTCCATCCAAAGGAATCCATAACAGCTAACAATTGATAAATATGATAACTTACTTCTACACAAATTCTACCCACTGTTGTCACATCATAGCATTTATCCATTGATCATTTATGAATACAAATCCTTATCATTAATCATACAAAGATGAGATAATAAAGTTGGCAAGAAACATGATAAGATAAGCAATATGATCATCCAAAAATTATTATCATTGAGGAGATAACCAAATAGAGCATCAATTACCAAACTAATCTATAATAAATGGTAATGTTAACCATGAAATATCAGTTAATAAGCATGTCAAGATTATCACCTTATGTATTGCTCAAATAATCATCATAATCACTCATTGATTATAACCATTACAAGAGGTATTGATTAGGAAGATTGAGCATCAAAGGACAAATTTTGTCACACCATTCAAGTGTTCCCATGTTCACATCAAACAACATAAATGTAGCCATAGTTGTATGAGTGTGTGTGTACATATGTATGTAGTTTCCTATCAACAAATAAACAATCACATTATCAACAATCAACATGATATTTTCTTTATCATCACCTATGGAAAATTAATCAAATAATGATAAGCGAAGTCAACAAATTAATTAGTAGCAATTATTCATAACTATGTAAAGATAGTGATTAACCATTAAATGCCCATTTCTAAAAAAGAAAGGTGCAATCCCAACCTATGGGTGCAAGTATCCAATAGCAATGAGATCTACTTTGAGAATCAACCCCACTATCAAAGCCATCATCGAGTATTTCTTATTGGCTATCTATCCTTATTGGATTGCTTAAGGGAGTACTTGCCCTTCAAAAATCAATTCACAAATATTGAAGGAAAGTAATCATGAAGAGCCCACTATCTTGTATATTTCCAAAGACAAGGTAGACATAGCAATATTTAATAGCATCATATTATAATTAGTATTAATTGTAAATCATAATATTTCATTCTTATATTATTTGGTGTCAATTACCATCATTAAAAGTTATCTAATCTTTGTAACTCAAATATCAAGTAGTTGTTGTAATAAAATGAATAATATTTAAGACCAGTTGGTGCAAGAAAATGCAACCCTAAAACTCACCTCCAAAGGGGAACTTGTGTTAAGGACCTTGGATAGAACACCCATGTGGTCTACAAACATATCCACCCAAGATTTTCAAAGGATGGAGATACAAGAATTTGGGAATCTTATTCTTTGTAACACCTTTGGTGGAATCATTTGGTAGTCTTTTGATTAATATCACACTGATACCCTATTGTGAGGTCAGAGTTTAAAGGTGGGACATAAGCTAATTGCAAAAATTTCCACAAAGAATACAAGTGAAAAATAATTAGCAACACAAAACCTTGGAAGAATATTTCTTGTGCTACACCATTATTGTCCATCCATGTGATGTATAGATCCAATACTATCTTTGCAACACTTTCCTAGTGAATCTATACTTCAAGTGGATACTATTAATTCATATGTTCAATATTTAGAAATATATATCAAAACTTATTATATTCTCACCAGTAATTAAAGATCGACATCTTTTGAACTCTTAGAAGAATCTACAGATCCATAGCCATAAATCCCTAGGTACTACTTCCCCTAAAATAAATGGAAAATCCCAAATGTGATTTAAATAATGATTAAATCAATGTAAAAGAGAGAATGTAAAATATAATATTGATATTCATAAATTTGTATTGTATTATATTTGTAAATTTCTATTAATATTCAATAGATGATTCTGCAACTTACTTTAGTCTATTGTATTCATAGATGCTTAGAGCCAAGTATACTTGTTAGCAAAAATGGTGAGCATTAAAGAAAGTTGGTATACATATGAATCAAAGTATAAAAATGTAGTTAACAAAAAATTACAAAAAAGTACCTAATCAAGGTTGATTGTTGTTGTAGTTCTTGATAGAGGAGAAGTAACATGATCTAGATAAGCAACAAGACTAAGCATTGCAACTTTCTTTACAAGGCTTACAAGATCACTGTTTGTGAATCCAACAAATCCTTTCATGGTTCTCTGCATTATCCAAATACAAAATTTAGCTACTTATATGAATTTTTTTTTTTATATGTATACGCATAGATTGAATTCTATAAATTTTTGTTATTTGAGAAAAATAATATAAAGAATTAGTTTATATATAAATAGATTAATATGTATAAATTTTCATTCCCTGAGAAAACCAATGTAGAGAATTGGGTTTGCTGTCATAGAATTGACAAAGTACAACATTACAAGAAGATCATAGGCTACAAGATCATCCCAATTCCAATCCTAGAAAGCCTGTGATTAAAACATTTTCATGGATAAATGTTTGGAAACACATATCTAAAAGTTTGGTAATGGTTTTATATTTATGAATAAGTAGGAATTGTATAGAATTTTACATTGTCAGATCTATTGTAGGTTTATGAATAGTATAGGTAGTTGAGAGTCCCAATTAAGTATTTTGTATATTTTAAAACTTTTCTAGTACACTTTATCATGGTTTAATTTCTTTTTGGCAGGTCTAAACTTTCACTAGAGCTAGTATTATTGCAGACTAAGTATGTTCTAAACTCTAACTTCCACAATTATAACTGTATTTTTACATATCTTTCTAAATATGGAATGTCATGTCCATGTTCCTAGTAGATAAAAACATGTTAAGAAAGAACTTATACCAAAAAATAAATTTAAAACCTATACAAATTATTTGAATTTAATTATGATCATGTCTAATTATAGTACCATTATATAATTATCTCTCTCACCATAACTGAAGGAAACAATATTAAAATGATCATATGCATATCTAGATTGTCTGCAACAAATTTGATGGTAGCCCAACCATTAACAGGAATAACAATAGTATTCCACTAGGGAGGGTCAACCAAATTGAACTTCAAAGGATCCCTACACGAATGTCATGCCCAAACTAAGAGGGCAAAAATACACAATTTTTTTTTTTTTAATATAATTAAAATGCTCAATTTTGATAAGTTTGTGATCACAGTTAAAGTATAGGTTCTCTACGTTACGTCTTAAGTTCAAAACTCTGGAGGATGAATACATTGTTAAGATTTTGAAAAATTTTGTTATTAGATTTATATCGATAAAGTTATGATCTTACATTTCTTATACAACATTATAGTACAATTTATTTAAATAATAATGTAGATGACTTCAAATTAGCTTAATTAAAAAATCTAAGCAATTAACATCTACATTTAAACTTATTTTAAATAGACAATAACCTTAAATTTAAAACCAATTAAGACTCAAAAATTCTAACTAACTTCAATACTAAATCTAAATATATTTGAAAATTTAATTAAAAGAAATCAAATCTAAATGAATGATTACATCCATACTATCTAAAATTGAATGAGTCAAAATCAAACTATCTTTAATTATTTAAACTTTACTTACCTAAACTAAATCTACTAATTACATTTCAAGATTGGAAGCCTTCCAAAAACAAATATCAATTTAACTAGCATTGCTCCTAAAATTACATATTATCAACAATTTTAGTAATACTAACTTACATCTATACTTTTAAATTAGAACTAATTGAATTCTTATTATAACCATTAACTTAACTAACACTATATATACTATTAATCTTAAATTATTAAAAGAAACTAACTAAATTTAATACTTTATAAAAGCAACCCAACTAAACTAATTTTAAACTAAAACTTTTGAAAAACATATATAAAAATCAAACTAGCTAAGAAGCATGCTAACCTATATTTAACTTATCCTAAATCTAACCTAGGATTCCTAACCACCCTAGCTACTTGACCCCTACACCTCTCCCTGGCCCCCATGCAATTCAAAGCCCCTCCACTCATCACATCAAAAAGGTACACTGGCTACATGGAGGGGAAAAAATTTAAAAGAAGATTTCCTTGGCAATCTTTACTAACACAACCAAAACTCAACCCAAAGCCTAAAATATGTCATGTCACTGACATGGAAACATCCTTACACTCTCCCATATAGCCCAAGATGGAGGAAACATATCCCAAGTAGAGGAGCACGCAAGCAGAGACAAGGGGGAATAAGGAATCAAAGGTGGTGACAACTAAGTTCAAAATTAATGACAACTTGCAAACTCACCCCACTTAAATGCTTTTCCTTCCAAGATGAGCGCTTAATATGGTGAGGGAGATGGGGATGGGACAGGGTGACATCACCCTCCCATCAAGACAACCTTGACTAAGATTGGAAATAACTTCCTTTTAAAATCCAATCCAAACTGACGTCCACCAAGGCCAATGGGTATGCAATAAACTCAAAAAGTTTTATAGGTGAGGAGATATTTAGGATAAGATGTTATGAGATATATATATATATATATATATATATATATATATATATATATATATATATATATATATATATATATATATATATATATATATATATATATATATAGTAATTTTATCATGTATATCTATGTTTTCCTCTATTTTGTTTTATTTCAAAATTTAAATAAAAAGGAAAATTTAAGGAATATTCTCTGTTGTCCATTTCAAATTAAAATGGTCTCCCATACAAATTCCAGTGAGCAATTTTGCTCCTGGGAGTGTATTTTTTTTTGAACATTTTTCTAAGTATAGATTACAAGGCAAAGTATATATTTCTTTTTGGTCTATATTTTAATGTGTATTTTTTTTTGAATAGATTTAAAACATTGATACCATAGTTTGAGTCACATTAACACCATAATCATTTGTTCTCCAATATAACTTGAATTGAAATAATTCAACCTTTGTCATTAATTTCTTTTTAATGAAAATATATAAAGACTTGTTACAACCTTAACATACCAAGAATATGAATTATCCATTTTATTCAATAATGCAATAATTGTTTGATTCTAATAATCATGAAAACTGAATCTACATGCATGATTGTAATTTTCATTTTCAACATAAAAGAAAACTTGAAATTTTGCCAAATTGAACATCATCAATTCCATCCTATTTTTGATGTGCATCCATTTAAATTTAAATCATGATTAAATCACATGATAAACAATTATACTCAAACACCAATTTTATTGGCAAACCTGATTCAAAGGCTCAACCGAGAAAGAACCAAGAAGAAAACTCAGCTTCATTGCCATTACAACAAATTTTGAAATACAAATTTCATAGGATATCAATCCCAATTACAAAAATTTAATTAAATTTTTTCATGACCCTCATCAAGGGATTCATAATGATTTTTGCAACATATTTCAAGAACCATGGAGGGAACAAAATCCGATCAGGTGACAACAAGCATGATCAAGAAACAATTCAAACATGCATATTCATACAAGGTTTTCATAATATGATTCACAATGAATCAACACTAGGGAAAGGTGGATTCTTCCAATAGGAGAAGTCAAGAACAACACCAAAATAGATGCCCAATCGGGGCTATAAACCAAGAACTTCCGTTCTTCCATTTTAACATGTCATTCTCATGCAAGGTTTGTGCTAACAGGTAGGGGCCCATAACACCCTACCTTCTCTCCCTCACTAATACATTTGGTACCAAATGTATTATTGCCTCTTCTCATCTTGAGAAGAGACTCTACACTGGTTGGAGTCCAATTAAATAGACCTTTTCCAAAATTGGTCACTTCTGCCCTATCCAAGGTTGAGTAATACCAAAACATCCATGCAAGAAAATCTCAAAATTGCAAAAATAAACATGAAAGGAAAATCATCCACAATAACATGGTTTTCAAATCTTCCCAACATACCCACAAACATACAAGCATTCAAACAACAACAAGGTAGCATAAGCATGAAACAAACATGAAAGTTTGTTCAAGAGAGATGAGAATTCCTACCTTCACAAAGAGGTAATGGAAATGAACAAGTTTGAGTAGAGCTTTTCCCTTCCTTGCTCCAATCTTCCAAGATTCCTCTCTAAATGTAGAGATTGGGTAGCAACCTCCACTAGTCCAAGAAGGGCCTCTAAATAAGCCTCAAACTCAACCACCAAAGGGATCAATAACTTCATCCACCCACCTACAAATCTAGAAGCTCCTAACTCAACCCACACTATGGTTAAACACTAAATGGAGGTGAAGTGAGGAAACTCATGGTAGCCATAGTCAGTTTTCTCACATAGGCAAAAAGAGACTTTTTGAGTGGCCTCAAAAGTCAAAAAAAGGGGCTTAGGGGTTGCAAAAGACCCCCAACCCATACCCATACCCTTTGGGTATAATTATTTCATTTTTTAAGCCTTAGGAATAGGTTTAGAGCCAAACAAAAGCTAGGAATAAAATAGGACCATCTAACAACTCTAACAATGCAGATTAAGCACTAATTTGGATTAGGGATGACTAAAATCGATTAAGAACCAAATAGAAAACTGACACTAACTTAATCCGACTTAGGTCCAAGGGTTACACAACTAACCCTAAAAAGCACGCTGAAGATCCCAAACAATTCACGAGTGTCAAGTGACACTAAAAGAAAATAGTTACGAACACTAACATTCACTGAACACAGAAAGATACATACATACATCTCACAATGCAATACTTGAATTACAAACAAAAAGGTTTCCAAAATTAGCACATAGAGATCAGTTCTGTTCCTCCATAGGGTTTCTCGACTAAAATATCTGCACACTCATTGCACACATTAGTAGTCCCATAAAATCACATGTACATATATGTATACGTATCAGAAATTCACATAAATTGAAACATACATCAATAAGGGTTTCTTTCATCCTACTTAATTTTTAACCATTTAAAATCTCTTAAATCAAAGTAGTAATCCTTCATTTACTAATTTCATCAACATACATATACATAAAACATTAAATGATAACATCAAATATCTGAAAGTAACATCACACAGCATGAAATAATATAATATGTTCTAAGCATCAAATAATGTCTCGACATCTCGAGTCGTGAGTATCAAAATAATAGTAATGTATCACTATGCTACAATGGGTCGGGACAAGGCCTCACAATGAATCATAGTTCCTCCTAATATTCTTTTAGAGATTCATACCTATAACATAGAGTATCATCCCATGATTCTAGACATACAATGAATGAAATTGATTAATTAATGAAGGTATGTTAGTTTGAACTTCACTTGGTTTCGAGAATACTTTAATATTCTCTACTTAACAAGGTCAATGACATGAAGGTGGAAGCTCATCTGGCCTCATCCCCTCCCCTTAACCTTAATCTAAATTCCCCATCATCATCTAATTACATACTTCATTCATTCATTCATCCATTTATAACTATATCATTCAATCAATATAATCACATAACATTCATTGATATGATATAAAATTCATTAATACACAATACTAATCAAGACTTCATTAACATATAAAAATATTCATTAACATGACATAAAAATCAATATTAATACACAACATTCATATATAATTACTTAAAACAACCTTCTTTCATTATACAATAGCTTAGAAAAAGTACCTAAGAAGAGTTGGATCTCACATTCATTCATTAATAAAATATAGCATTCATTCATTATCACATGAAGTAAAAAAAATAATTATGAGCATCCATAAAATAATCTCATAATGTCCAACGCTAACATCCAACATTAGTTCATCCTTTAACTTTCATTAACAGTAGCACACAAACACATAATATTCAATAACATGTGAAATAATATATTTAAACATGCCTCAACCAATTATGATTTAATTTTGGATCACCTACTTGATTAGTTTGGAATTTTGTTCTCACCAAAAATCATAAAATGTAAGAGCAATTGCACCGAAAAGAGCATAAAAAGATGATTATCGTGCACAAATCATGTTTTTATCTCTTTTGGCACAATTATTTTTACAATTTTTTGGTTCAATTTCCAATTGGTCAGTAATTATTTTGAAAAATTATTACTGGACCGTGAGTTAGGAAAAAGAGAAATATCAAACTTGAAAAAGATGTACATAAATGCAATTAATTTTTAAACTTCAATTTTATAAACTTACAAAGTGAACCATAGAATTATAAGAAACTATTATGGTTTGTACTATTTGAAAATTATAGTTACAAGTGATAAAGTTATATACCTTTGATTTAGAGAGCACAAATAATGGAAATGAAGTATTGCAGAAGGTGCAAGCTCAACTGCCCCCCTCCCCCCCATATGGATGACACTATTAAGTAGAGAATAGTTACATCCATTTATCCATACATGCATACATACATACATACATACATGGTTAAGTGCTACATAACTATGTCCAAGGCATTTTGACACTGGAGGCATACTCCACCTACTAGGTTGCCTACATACCTGTATACATGGGATTAAGACCCTCGAACTACTCACTCTAACAATTATGTAGTTCTAGTTTCTAATTATTTTGATGTACTTGTATTCCTATAAACACTGGTGAGCTTTACTCACCTAATACAACTCTTCACCATTATACACCCACTTAGGTGAATTAGGTGGTTTTCTATAATTACAATACTATAATTCCCTAGTGCAACCTTTGTGCTATAGTTTAAGATTAATGTAAGGTTAACCTATATACATCCTAACTCACTCCTTATATAGTTATGTTTAAAATCTTATGACAATAATAAATGGGTCTAAATAGACCAGTCAAGTTAATGCTGAAACATAGAGTTTAGTGTTCTATTTTCAAAAGCCAGGTACACTAGGTGCATATAATGTCTTAAAATATAAGCCTCGTTAGTTAAATATAATGTCTTAAAATAGTTAAGTACTACCTAACTATGTCCAAAGCATCTACACACTAGAGGCATACTTCGCCTACCATGTTGCCTACATACCTGTATCCAAGGGATCAAGACCCTTGAACTACTCACTCTAACGAATATGTATTTATGGTTTCTAATTTTTTTGATGTACCTGTATTCCTACAACTACTAGTGATATTTACTCACCTAATACAACTCTTCACCATCATACAACCATTTAGGCAAATTAGGTAGTTTTCTATAATTACAATATTGTAATACCTTGTTGCAACCTTTGTGTTGTAGTTTATAGTTTAAATAAGGTTAACCTATATACATACTAACTCACTCCTTATATAGTTATGTTTAAAATCTTGTGACAATACCCATGACCATGTTACTTGTTGAGTGATTTTTATAATTTTTCTATTGTTCCAAGATCTCTCTAATTACATACATACATACATACACATACAAAGATCACAAAGGCATGACAATGAGATGCATATATCAAAAGGGAACAATAATGAAATGTAGTGATTACAAGGGCACAAAAATGAAGTCCTAAGTCTCTAGTGATCTCCACAATCCACAAGATATCTCTCTCTATATATACATGCATATACATATATACATATATACATACGCACATACATATATATACATACATACATACATACATACGTACATCTACATATGCAATTTTATCACCTTGGAAAATTGTATTTGATCCTACTATTGGGAATAATTGATTGTTCATTTTATTGTACCTAATCTGATGATAACTCTATAGGAATTTTTAATCAACCCAACTAATCAACAACTAGACCAATTTAACTAGGTTATGGCTTATTCCTTTCTAAAAATATCTGCTATGATATGTTTTTCTAAAATTTCTCAACCATTTTTCCTAGTCTACATTATTTTTATTTAGGATCTTGAGCTAAGTTAGTTAGCATGGGTTGAGTGAGTTTTATTGTTTTATTATTTGGATTCTGGAATATGGGCTTTGTTTGATCATTGGCTTTGTTTTCAAGTCCTGATTTAAGTACCAAATACATATGCATAAAAAATGCTTTAGGCAATACCTAAGTTAAATGAACTAATCTAAAAATAATGAAAAAGAATGAGGAATTTGTGTCATCATTAATTCATAAGCCAAGTGAATTCATCAATAAATCATATTTGGAAAAAGTGTGTGAAGGATAGAAGTAATCGACTATCAGTACAACATAGGACAAGGAGTATAGATGGGAAAAGATTTCACCTCATGTATGTATTAGTTCAAAAGCTTTCTAACAAGTTGAATGGAGCCTAGAATCAATACTAATACTACTTGTGTGTCTAACCTCATTAGTTATTGGTCTAGTTCTCTTTAAGCACTAGTTGGATAATAAACTACACGTGTTTTTAGGGTGAAGTACCACAATGGGTGCATGTTCTCATGGTATGAAGTTAGGGAAGATTGAAACACTATTCTTTGTTGTTTTAGGTTTCCATCTTGTAGGTTGACACCATACCCCTACTGTTTATAATGGAGTTGGCCTAGAGTCTATAAGACACTTTCTACTACATGAAGAATAAAAGGTATCAACATTCAAGAAACATGACAGAGGCTTATGTATAAGCTGCATGATGTTGGAGGGTTACAATCATTCATGGGATGCTGAAGAATCCATTGAAAGAGTTGGGTAGCCAAAATAATGGAGGTTTGAAGTAGTTTCTTAAAATATTAATAAAACCATCATTAAAGATAGGGTTTGAAGGTTCAATCATCTCCACAGTGGCTAGGTGCCCAAAAGTCAAAAGTTTGGACATTCTTGATAAGGTAAATGTATAGGCAAGTTCATTTGTCCATGTTCTTTGAGGGTTTTGTGAGTTTGTGGGTTGAGTATCTTTAGGCCTATTAGCCTAGATTAGGGCCTACAATTTGCATGCCTTAATGAACAATTGAAAACCTAAGATTTTGAGGTTTAGTAGAGCTCAGTATTGGGTATCTAAATCCTCCTTTAGTTTTGGTAGTTGTTTTGAAAGATTTTGATTTCTTTCTTAAAAACCCCAAGATAATCCTACAAGGAAGAGCCCTTATTAGGTTAGTTTGTTAGGATTTATGTTTGGAGACCACTAAGGTGCATGGAACCTTAACAATGTTTGAAAGATACATAGATGTTGAGAAGCTAGAGATGATGATGTTAATGCTGAAAATCATCTACCTGTCACTTGCAGGTCACTGTTGATGTACAAGAAGATATTATTGTACCTTAAAGGATACAATCAAGTATGCAAGCTCTAATTGTGCACAAATTTGTGTGCAAATGGACCTCTCTAATCATTTCCCATTTGATATTTTTTTAAAGTGGGAAAGATAAATTGGTATCAATAAGTTGATTATGAAAGGAAATATTTCAAATACAGACTATGGTTTCTTGAATAGTATTCGATGAGAGGAAGAAAAATTATCAAGGCCATTCAATGACTTTCAATGCTACGAAATTTGGAGAAGTTGGTTATGGTTTACATGAACTTAAGATATCTTAGATAAAAGGCTCATAGTTTACGGTTGTGTTGTATCTTGTTTTCTAAATATCACTATTTTATTGTTTAAATACAATAGTATCATTTTTTACATTTTTTTTGACAAATTAGATTTTTTTTCACCATGTTTTAGGCAGTGTCTATCATAAAATGCACAAGTGTTGTGGTGGTAAATTTACAATTTTGGAATAGTCAAAAAATGTTCCTTGCTTTAATCTACTCCTCAGAAATCCAAGTCATGTGATTAAAGATTAGAGCTTCTAAGTAGAGCCATAATATAGATGGAATTCATCTCCAAGGAGCCAAGGATGTCCAAATAAGAAACAATGACATTGGAATAGGTTTCCAAGTCTAAATTATATATTACTTTGTCATCTATAGAAAGAAAATATTTTGTATAACCCAAATTGTCATAGTTATGATATTCAATTCATAACATAAGGAATACTTGGTTTCTTTTTGGGTCTTCTTGACAAGGCCTAACATTTAGTTTTAGATGTGCTTTGACAAGGCCTTGAATATATGGTTGTTTACTTAGAAGATATCCAAACTATGCCAATTATAAAAAGATTATGTCACAATATTCTTAATAAATTATGAAAGGTCTATACTTCATTTTAATTTGCTAATTTTGACTATACTTCATTCTAATTTTCTAATTCTAATTATTGTTGATTATGAAGGAAGGAATGATTGTATCTCCATTATATAAGATCCTCCAATGTTTATATTCAAAAGATCACATGTGGATTAGGCCATGGCATCAGGTATTTAAGGACATAATCATGAGATATTACATGTCTTAGGGATGATTTTAATGTGTTTTTTTTTGTTATTTTCAATATTGGGAGCCTAGGAAAAGATGGGGAAGAAGCAACAAATGAAAAAAATGATGTTCATAATATTTTGTTTAGTCGAACCAACAATGGAGCAAGAATCAAGACTTGACAGGTTGCTTACATTTAAAACATCAAATATTTATTTCTCATATATTTAGATCCATCAACTTAATACACTTTCAAATTTCCTTCATTGAATTTTAGAATAAGCCCATTTATGCTATCAATCCTAATGCTTTGTAATATCTATCAAACACTAAACTTACATAGAACCTCCAATATAGCACATTATCATATTCATGAATTGTAATGTGACATAAACAACCAAATAAACTTGGAAGTTTGTAGGCGGTTCCTACCAGAATGTATTGCAACATATAATATATCTGATTGAGAGTTTTCTATATTCTATTGATTCTATATCAGAATGGCTGATATTCTACCTATATAAAGAAATGATCTATTCCAATTGGAATGCTAGAAGTCTATATAGTATTGTCAAAGAAATTGATTGATTTGAAAAATGCTTTTCGGTCTTTACATCATTTTAATTCGTTAAAGAATCAAAATGCTAGAAATCTCAACCAACATATTTGTTTAATAGAATAAGAATTAATTGGCTCTTTTTTAGGGGTGTTATTTTCCAAAATTAAAAAAAAATCTTCATTTGAATTATCCACATATGGATGCATTTATATATAGTATTACAATTTTTAAATTGCTTCAAAGTAAATTCATGATAGTTGAGCTATAATTTGCTGGCAAGTTTGCAGAGATGTGGCAAAAGATGTTGATTGAGATGGATGTGAAAAGAGGATACATTTCACTTGATGAGGAAGACCTAATTCTCAAGTTGCAGTAGCTCCTTAGTAACAGGTAATGCATCAAATGTTTCCAAAAAGTGTTAAGAAAGAAAATAAAAAGAGAACTACATGGAATCCATATAAATTATTTTCTTTTGAATTGAAAAACAAGGGGAAATGTACTAGTTCTTAGACATACTCACTATACTTGTTTTATCACAATGTATGACAACAGGTTCTAAAAATTCCATTCCAATGTCCTTTAACATCATTTTCATCCACATGATCTGATTGCAATTGTTTGCTACTGCTACATACTTTTCTTCGACTCTCTATGAAATATAGTCATGTTTCTTTCTTAGCCAATAAACCAATCTTCCTCCAAGGAAAAATGTTCCACCATTAGTACCCTTTCTATCATCCATATTGCCTACCCAATCTACATCAATATAAGCACACAAAGTGAAATCTCCTGGTCTATCATACCATAGTACAAAATTAGGTGTATCCTTCAGATATCTTAATATCCACTTTATTTCTACATAATGTGATTCCTTGGGACCAACTTGAAATATTGCTACTATCCCAACTACAATTTCTATATTTGGTCTAGTGTGAGTTAGATATTCCAAACCTCCAATCATAGATCTATACTTCTTTTGCTCAACTATAGGTATCTCATCTTTGCTAGATAACTTGTGACCAGTTATCACAAGTGTACCAATAGGCTTACAATTTTCCAAGCCAAATATTTTCAACAAGTCTTTAAATTACTTAGCTTATGATATGAAAATACCATCACTATTTTGGACAATCTATAATCCTAAGAAAATATTTATCTCACTAATCATACTTATTTCAAACTCATTCTTCATTTCATCAATAAAATTATCACTTGCTTCATCATTAACTCTAAAGATTATTCCATCAAAAAATATTACAATGATCAATAATCCATTCTCAATTTCTTTCAAATATAAGTTATTGTATGTTGTGCCTTTAGAAAATCCCATTTTGCCAAATATTTGTCCAATCTTACATATCAGGTCTAGGTTCTTACTTTAGACCATATAGT
This sequence comes from Cupressus sempervirens, assembly GCA_028749045.1. Taxonomy (NCBI): domain Eukaryota; kingdom Viridiplantae; phylum Streptophyta; class Pinopsida; order Cupressales; family Cupressaceae; genus Cupressus; species Cupressus sempervirens. The sequence goes on from CM053790.1 coordinate 113,453,126, forward strand.
TCATTCTTCAATCAACATACCTATTAGAAAGGGATGGTGGGTGGGGGGGGGGGGGGGGGGTTCAATCTGTATTCTACAAACTTTTGCCCACAATTGAATATTGTTAATTATTTTATAATTGTATATGAAAGTAAACCAATAATGCTAAGCAGTAAGTATAACCATACACACATAGAACTCATAACACCATTATTGGTTAACTAGGGAAACCTTGGCCAAGGGAAAACCCCAATGGGGATGATACCCACAAGATGATTCACTGAACAAAATGATCTTGTTATGGATATTGACCTTGTTAGGAGTCTATGAAGTACAAATTTTGTCTTGAGTCCTTGTTAGAAGCTTCAACCCTATTAGGAGTTTCTTCAACCTTATTAGGAGTTGGTAGATCAAATACAATGTATGCAAGAAGATCCCACTACCCTAACATGCATTTGTACAATAAAGTTCTTCACAAGAATAAATATACATACAATACTTTCTGACTGTGGTAATTTGCACTTGCTTGATCATACATTGGATCTTGTATCAAATAGTTTGCATATCATCTCATTGACTTCACATTTATCACGAATATCACATATGTCACACACTTATCTATGCAAAATAAGATCTTTACTTATACTTCACAAATTGGTAATTCTCTCCTTAGTTGGCCTTCATGTTTTTACACATTGATATATAATATAAAATAACTTATGGAATAATATCCAAAAAGTTGGATCATCATGACTTAGTAATTATTTTGTTCTGAAAATAATTCTTTAAGTCATACAATTCAATTCTCTACTATGTTATGTTCTACTCTGTCAAATACATGTATTGGTATTTCAATCATAAATCACATTGTACTATTTGTATACATCTACACACTTAACCACATCATCATGATAGTGTTATAATTCTATCCACAACTGTGCATAATATGATTCAAAGTGTGTCATCTGTACACATCACATCTATCTCTGTGTTGTTGTAAACTATCTAACACTTAGACAATTTTCTAACTCTAAATGCATAAATGAAATGTTGAATAAATGTTTCCATAAATGACAACTCTCAAGACATATATCATACCATATTGCCAAAAATATTCCCCTTTGACATAAATGGAAATATTTGAGAAAATTGGCTAAGTCCCAAAATGATGTCATACATAACAAAAATAAATGTAACTTACACAAAAGTGTCTTTAAAACATAACAATTTTATTCATGTTTTGATGGATAATTACATTCCTTGTCACTCCTTTACATTGATACATAGTTATACTCCCCTTACATATACAATATATTTTTTTTTTTACATATATTACTTCTCCTCCTTAGTACTTACAATCATACAATTTTCCTTTACATATTACTCCCCCTTTGACATTAATGACAAAGGTGTCAAAATTGTACCCACAAAAACTATGTTGCTTTCTGTTGATTAGTTGGACATTTTGGATATGCAATATGCAAAATCATGTTTTAGTGTGTCAAATTCCTTTTTCTAGTTTACTTTGACTATATTAGATATACTAATGAGTGTGTAAAGTGCACAAGATGCTCCTTCCACTATACTCAAGTCAGTATGGACAGTGCGCAATGTCATACAGTTACTTGTCAGATTTTGATAATAAGATCAAAGGAAAAATGAGTAAACTTTAGATACTCACTACAAGATTACAATAACTAGAGTCCAAAATTGAAGATTTTGAAACTAAGATGGAGAAGATTCACAATGCTATCAAAAGAATTGAGTTTGAAAAGGAAAAGGTATTAAGGAGATTCTCTAACCTTAGAGAATACTTATCACCCAAAGTTGTCATTTCACAGAGGCAATTGGAGGAGTTTCTTGCATCTAAGGAATCCTTATCGGAGTTCTTCACCAATTCCTTGGACTTTGATTGCAAGTTTGGAATAGTTATAGTTGTGGTAACTATCTTTTGCATTCTATACAAGACTTCAGTTAATATCTTCTCTAGAAACTTTATTGGTTTCTTCTGTTAGAGTAATTTTCTCAAAGAACTCATTAGTCCCTTTTGGTCATCATTAGATGCCACTACTACTATTGTCATTGTTACTACTTCTACTACCATAGGAGTTATAACTAGAGTAGATGTAACTCCAATCTTCTTTTCTTCTTGCAACTATTCAGCTTCTTCTTATGCTTTCTTCCTTTTCTCTTCATCTTATTTCTTCTTCCTTTCATCTTCTCCTTTCTTCTTCGTTTTCTCTTCCTTCTTTCTCTCCTCTTCTTCTTTCTTCTTCCTTAGCTCTTCCTCTTCCTTCTCCCTTTCTTCTTCCTCTTGTTTTCTTTTATTTCCTTCTTCTTGTAGATTTTTCTTCTCCTCCTTTGTCTTTTCTTCTTCTTCCACTTATTTTCTCTTCTTCTTAGCCTCTTCCTTCTTTTCCTCTTCTTCTTCATCACTAAAGTTGGTATATCTTATGATATTTCCAACAATGGTTTTGCCAAATCCTATAAAAGGATTCTCCTTTACATCCATAGTTATGTGACTACTACCTATTTGCATGTATTTAGTACCCATAAAAATGTATAGTGGTGAGGGTTCTTGCTGTGTCTCCTCTACTTTTTCTTCATTACTGGAAGGTGTTCTTGCTTCCACATAGACTAAACTCATAGGTTTGGACTATGCACTCACCTTTGGCATTGTGGTCATGAATTTTAAAATTTCCTCCTTAGTTTCCTTCCTAACATCTTCATAGTTGCCTCCCATTGGAAGAATTGCACTTCTTTTATTCCTCAACAAGGGCTCAATACCCTTCAAAATTCTATCTGAGTCCTCCTTTGAGTTAGTTTCATACAACTTGTTGATCATTGTTATTCTCAATTTTTTCTCCTTTTAACACTCCTTTCTTTCTATTTAACAACCTATTAAGTAGATCTTTTGGAATCTTACTTTGTAAACTATCAAACCTCTGTTAGAATATATAGTCCACTAATATAATTAAGTGGGGTGGGTGAATCAGTTATCCAACTATCATCTAAATCATTAAACTTAAACACACTTAACCATGTAAGTAATATAAACTAAAACCACAACAAGATACTCATGCACAATTAACACAAGATATGTTAACTAGGGAAACTATTGATCAGAGGGAAAACCTCGGTGGGTTTGGTACCCACAAGATGATGTACTAATATAAATATTCCTTGTTAGAGTATAGACCCTATTAGGAGTCTGTTACAATATTTAGTACATATGAGTCCCTGTTAGGAGACTTTGAATCCCAACCCTATTAGGAGTTGTGGAAGATAGCTAGACCCATTTCCCAAACAACTTCAAGGTTTAGATTAATGAACCCACTATCCAAATAATCTCTATCCTTACAAATAATAGAACTGAAATATAATTCCTTTCTCTATCTTTGTCCTACCAACTAGATTTCTGCTCCTTTTGTTCTTGTAACTAGATCACATACTGTATACCTAATGATCCCTTGGATCACTTACACACATTCAGTAAACATTCTACTCCTCACACTACACACTAATACTTCACATTCCACTTATCTTCTTCTCCATGATACCTTACAAATAAGGAAAAAAAACTTTCCTTTATACCATATCTTCATAATAATTCATTGAGCTAGCCTTGAGGCTTTCCCAATAATATAATTAATTAATTCAAAATTGCAATAGCATTGTCAACTCACAATCTATAGAAAACTTCACACATGTGATACCACATTTTCTACACATGTTGATGTCACCATATGAATTTCTTCATGACTATGTGACTATGCATCTCTTCATTACATCTTAGATGAAAGATAATGATAGATCACCAAAACACTATTTTCCAGTACTAAATTTCTACACTACTTCTAGTAAATCAAGTGTAACTTCAATACACCATTGACTCAGACTTAGTCCTCTTAACCAAGTCATCAAGAAAACCTTAGAAACATGTCCTTTACTATGCATCATCTTAACCTTCCTCAATTTCTATGTATCATAAGATCTCTAACTGTCATTCTTCTAGTCTTTACAAAATTACTGCTACATTGACATCAATGAAAAATATAGTCATGAATGCAACATATTAATATTTTGCAATGCTTAGGATACTCCCCTAATGTAGTATCATCAAAATTCATGCTAAAAGTCTCCCCCTTTGGCATTGATGTAAACATAGATGAAAAACATCTAAGTTCCAAGAATACCAAACTGTACTCTACTGCTACTGCTAACATCTTCTCAAATCCTCTTCATCAATCTAAAATCTTTTGGCTACTAGAACTGGCATCAGTTTCTCATAGTGAACAACTTACAACACTTTTTTGGTTGCATAATTTTCCTATAGAGATATTCTTCTATGCACAAACATAAGTCTTTCTAAATCTCCCTAAAGAGATAACATTCCCCATTGACATCACAATAGGTGCTTCTTACACATTTTCTCTCCCCATTTCTTAGGAGATGATTTTCATGTACATATTCTCTCCCCATTTCTTAGGAGATATTTTTCATGTACATATTCTCTCCCCCAATGACATCAATGTCAAATTTATCAATACAAGTACAAAATACCAATTGCTAAATACCAACTTCTTACAACTCTTCAATTAGCTCAAGTGTCCAAAGATACTAATTAATACAAAATACCAAGAATCCTTAATGACTCAGTACATACCAGATACTCTCCATACAAGAAGTATCAATATTTAGTCTAGTCTAACCATAGTTCTCTATACCACTAGACCAATGCACTCTCTACATCATCTACTTTGAAGTAGGTAGGGGCATAACCCCTAGAATACCTCGTCAGTACTCAAATGTATCCTTAGGCAAAGGCTTCACAAAGATATCTCCAATCAGGTCTTTAGTACTTACATTTTCCAACCTTATCTCCTTTTTAGCTGCCTTCTCTCTCAAAACATGATACTTGATGGATATGTGCTTTGTTTTAGAATGCAATACAAGATTCTTAAACATACTCATTGTACTCGTGTTATCACAATAAATGATAATAGGTTCTATAAACTCAATCCCAATATCTGCCAATATTTTCTTTATCCACATAACTTGATTATAGTTATTTGTTGCTACAACATACTTAGTCTTAGCTACACTCTAGGATATACAGTCCTATTTTTTGCTCATCCAAGAAACCAATCTTCCTCCAAGAAAGAATACTCCACCACTAGTGCTCTTTCTATTATCCATACTGCCTACCTAATCTACATTAGTATATGCACACAAAGTAAAATCATTTAATTTATCATCCCAGATTCCATAATCAAATGTACCATTCAAATATCTGAATATTCTCTTTACTACCACATAATGATACTCTTTAAGATCAACTTGAAATATTGCTACAATCCCAACTACATTTGCTATATCTAGTCTAGTGTGAGTTAGAAATTGCAATCCTCCAATCATAGATCTATACTTCTTTTTCTCAACTATAGGTGTCTCATTTGTCCTAGATAACTTGTGACCAGTTATAATGGGTATACCAATAGGTTTGCAACTTTGTAAACTAAATCTTTTCAACAAGTCTTTCATGTTGTGATGTGGAGCCTAATTAGGCTCAAAGGCTTATTCGGCATGATTTCCCTCCAAATTATTTCTATGAGGGTTTTGGGGTAGCACCCCCAAGACAGGGTCAAGGGGCAACACCCTTGCAGGGTCTTGGAGGAACACTCCAAGTGTGCTTCCTATTGTAGTATAGGGTGGTTGGAGGGGAAACACCCTCATGGGGGTTTTTGGGGGCAGTTCCCTGAAGCCAAAAATGCCCTTATATTGTAAAAGATGTTGGCTAATATTTTTCTATTATTCTAGCCCTAATTTTGTAAGTGGCAAAAGCTTCTATAAAAAGCCTTAGGGTTAGGGATTTCATGATGAATGGTGATATTGTAGCTTCTTGTGGTGGTATTGAGCTGTAAGGGATTACAGATTGTAACTAGGTTGTAATCACTAGATAATAGTAATATTGGACTTGCTATTGGTGGACATTGCCCAAGGATTGTGTGAACCACATTAAATTTTGGTGTCTTGTGTTCTCTTTTATGCAATCTACTATTTTCTAGTATTGGTTATATTTGCATGTAACTATTATTTTTTGTCTGAGATTAATCCTAACAAGTGGTATCAAAGCCAAATGGTCATCATTTTTTTTAGCTAGATCATCGCAATTTTTTTTGGTGATCTTGTTTAGGAAGCTCTCACAGTTGAGTGGGAGTGATGGCAGATGAGGGTAAGATGAGGGTTAACAAGTTTAATGGTTAGAACTTTTAGTTATGGAAAATGCAAATGGAGGACTATCTCTATCAGAAGGATTTATGGAAGTTGTTGCAAGGAAAAGCCAAGAATCAAGAATTTATGACAAATGATGATTGGGATATTTTGGATAGAAAGGAACTTGGAAGCATTCTATTATGCCTAGCACCATCTATGGCATTTAATATTAAAAAAGAGAGACGACAAAAGAGTTGATGAAAACCCTAGTGAAACTATATGAAAAATCTTCTACTTCAAACAAGGTATTCTCATAAAGTGTTTATTTAAATATGAAAATGACAGAAGGTGGATCTATTGCAGATCATTTAAATGAGTTTAATACTATTACTAGTCAGTTATCTTCTGTGGGTATCAATTTTGATGAAGAAATTAGGGCTTTCTTGATTTTTTGTTCTTTGCTTGAAAGCTAGAATGGCATGGTAATGACTGTGAGTAATTTTGTTTCTGGATCTAGTACCCTAAAATATGATGATGTGATCACTGTTATTTTGAGTGAGGAAACTCGTAGGAAAACCTCAGGTGGATCTACATAAGGAAGTGCTTTGAACACACAAAGTAGAAGCAAAATGACTAAGAGAGGAAATAATTCTAGAATTAGTGGAAAATCAAGAGGAAAGTCAAAGGGGAAGAGGTCTCAATCCAAAGGACCAAGAGATCACTAGTACTATGGGAAATCAGGGCATAAGAAGAAAGATTGTTGGACTCAAAAGAAAAATGAAGGAGATATACCAGAAGGGAAAAATGAGGCAAATATGAAGAGGATGATTTGCTTCTATCTTTAGAAAGTATTGATGATTCATGGGTTTTAGATTTCGGTGCTTCATTTCATACTACACCTCATAGAGGTTATTTCATTGATTATGTCCAAGGGGATTTTGGCCTCGTTTATTTGGGGATAATGAACCCTATTAGATTGTTGGAAAGGGAAAAGTTAAGATTAAATTGAAAAATGGGAATCATTGGCTACTACATGAGGTAAGACATGTTCCAAGGGTGAGCAGAAATTTAATTTCAATAGGGCAACTTGGTGTTGAGGGTTGTGTAGTTAATTTTAATGATAAAAATTGGAAGGTTTAAAAAGGTTCCCTTGTAGTACCAAAAGATGTGAAAGTAGGCACCTTATATCTTGTACAGGTCATATTTTTCCTTCTACTTTGATTGTTTCAGAGAAAAATAAATGTTCAAGAATAGTTGTTGTTGTTGAGCAGGGAGAAAAAATAGCTGCTGTAGATTCTGATACAACACTATGACACAACAGACTTGGGCACATGAGTGAGAAAGGTATGAAAGTACTTCATTCAAAGAATGTTTTACCAGGTTTAAAATGTGTTAATATGGATTTTTGTGAAAGTTTTGTGTATGGAAAACAAAAGAGAGTGACTTTTGTGAAGATTGGGAAGGAAAATAAAGACAAATTAGAGCTTGTGCATACAGATGTATGGGGACCAACTCAGGTATCTTCCCTTGGTGGCTCTCATTATTATGTTAAATTTATTAATGATGCCACAAGAAAAGTATGGGTTAATTTCCTTAGATAGACATATGATATATTTCAAAATTTTAAGAAATGTAAATGCTTGGTTGAAAATGAGACTGGAAAGAAATTAAAATATCTTAGATCTGATAATGGTGGTGAGTATTTTAGTCACAAATTTGAAGACTATTGCTCTACTAATGGTATTTGTCGATAGAAAACTATTCTAAGGACTCATAGGAAAATGGAGTGGCTGAACATATGAACAGGATTATAATGGAGCATGCAAGAAGCATGAGGTTGCATGAAGGTTTCCCCTTAAACACATCAAAAGAGGCTATTAATACTACTATATATTTGATAAATATAGTTCCCTCTACTCCTTTGGGCTATGGTATTCTAGAGGAAGCATGGACTAGTAAGAAGGTGAGTTATTCTTTTCTCAAAACCTTTGGTTGTGAAGCATTTTCTCATATAGATTCTAAAAATAGAACCAAGCTGGAAGCTAAGTCAAAGAAATGTGTATTTTTTGGATATGACATTAATGAATTTAGATATAGGCTTTGGGATTTTGAAAATTGTATAATTATAAGAAGTAGGGATGTCATATTCAATGTGAAAGTGTTGTACAAAGATTTGCTGTAGCAACATGAGAAGAAAGAAAATGATTATATAGTGTTGGATGACACTCCAAAAGATGATGTTTCAACAATTCCTCATGATGTGTAGTAACCACAACAACAAATACCACACACCCTAGTGCATGTTAGACATTCAACATGGATGAGGAGACCTCTAGAATTTTTTTCTCATTCCTTGTATTCTATTTTACTTACTAATGCTGGTGAAATTGAATGTTATGGTGAAGCTATGTAGGTGGATACAAAGATTCAGTGGGAGTCTACAATGAAAGAAGAAATGGACTCTTTGCTAAAAAACAAGACATGGGATTTATGCAAGTTTCTTCTAGGTAAAAAGGCTTTATAGAATAAGTGGGTTTATAGGTTGAAAGAAGAGGATGGAGGTAATAAATTATTGAAAACCAAGTTAGTTGTAAAAGATTTGCATAGAAAAAGGCATCAATTTTAATGAGATATTCTCTGCTATTGTTAAAGAGACTTCTATTCACATTGTTTTAACTATTGTGGCTACTCAAGATTTGCATTTGGAGCAACTTAATGTTAAAATAGCCTTCCTTCATGGTGATTTGGATGAAGAGATATATATGGCTTAGCCACAATGATTTGAGGTCAAAAGTTTGGAGAACTTAGTGTGCAGATTGAAGAAAAGTTTATATGGCTTGAAGTAAGCACCTTAGCAATGGTATCTAAAATTTGATAGTTTTATGCATGAGCATGGAAATAGTAGTTGTCATTTAGATCATTGTATTTATTTTAAGAGGTTGGATGATGATAGTTACATTATTTTATGTTTATATGTTGATGATATGCTTGTAGCTAGGTTTAACATGGATCATATTAAGGGGTTGAAATGCCAATTAGCACATACATTTTCTATGAAGAATTTGGGGGCAGAAAAACAAATCCTTGGTATGAAGATTTGTAGAGATAGGAAGAACAAGAGATTGACATTATCTTAGGTTGACTATATTGAGAAGATGTTGCAATGTTTCTCTATGGAGAATGCTAAAGCTATCAACACACCTTTACCTAGTCATCTGAAGTTGACTAAAGAGATGTGTCCCATGACACAAGAAGAGGAGGACAAGATTTCTAAGGTACTTTATGCTTCAATTTTAGGAAGCTTGATGTATGCAATGGTATGTACTAGGCCAAATATTGTATATGAAGTGGGAGTTGCTAGCAGGTATATGAGTCATCCAAGGCTTGAGCATTGGAATACAATTAAATGGATTCTAAGATATTTGAGAGGAACATCTAATAAGCATTTACACTTTTGGGGCCCTACTACTGATTTATAGGGCTATGTTGACTCAAATTTGGCAGGGGATATTGATACCAAGTGGAGTACTATAGGTTATGTATTTACTATTGGTGGAGTAGCCAAGAGCTAGGTTTCTAGGTTATGAAAGGTTAATGCTTTATCCACTATAGAGGTAGAGTATATTGGTGCTATAGAGGTAGTTCAGAAGATGATATGGCTTCAATTCTTCTTTGAAGAATTGGGACACCCTTAGAAGGATAATTATTTGTTTATAGATAGTTAGAGTGCCATTCAGCTTGCAAAGAATTTAGCCCTGCATTCAAAGACAAAACACATATAGTTGCAACACTATTTCATTCAGTTAGTTTTGGGTGATGGACAGTTAAAGCTAGAGAAGATACATACAAGTGATAATCCAACAACTACTATTTTTCTATTATTCTAGCCCTAATCTTATAAGCAGAAAAAGCTTGTATAAAAAGGCTTAGGGTTAGGGATTCCATTATGAATGGTGATATTGTAGCTTCTTGCAGTAGTATTGAGCTATAAGGTATTACAACTTGTAATCAAGTTGTAATCACTAGAAAATAATAATATTGGACTTGTTATTGGTGGATGTAGCCTAGGGATTGGGTGAACCACATTAAATCTTGGTATCTTATGTTCTCTTTTATGCAATCTACTATTTTTTGGTATTGGTTATATTTGCATGTAACTATTATTTTTTGTTTGAGGTTAATCCTAACATTTTAGATACTTGGCTTGTGAAATAAATATTCCATCTCTGCTCTGCGCAATCTGCAATCCTAGGAAAAATTTCATTTCTCCTATCATGCTCAATTCAAATTCATTTCTCATCTCTTCCATAAACTTATCACTTTCTTTATCATTTCCTCCAAATGTTATGTCATCCACAAATATTACAGTGATAAACAAACCATCATCAATTTTCCTTAAGTACATATTACTATTTGTTGTGTCTTTAATAAATTGAAGTTTACACACATATCTGTCCAACCTTTCATACTAGGTTCTAGGTGCTTGCTTTAGACTATATAATGCTTTCTTCAATTTGCATGCATAATCTTTTTCTTCTGTAAGAGGGAATCCATTAGGTTGCTCAATGTAGACAACTTCTTCAAGTTCTCCATTCAGAAAAGATAACTTGACATTCATCTAATAAACCTTAAAATTCTTGCTTGATGCATAACCCAAGAAGATCCTTACGAATTCCATTCTTGCCACAAGTGCATATGTTTCCTCATAATCTATGCCTTCTTGCTATGCATAACCTTTACAAACAAGTCTGGCCCTATTTCTCACAACTTCTCCTTTCTCATTCATCTTATTTCTGAATACCCACTTGGTTCCTATCACATTCTTACCTTTAGGTCTAGTTACTAATTCCCATGTCTCATTCTTCACAATATATTCTAATTCTTATTTCATTTCTTGGATCCAGTGATCATCCTTACATGCTTCGTCTGCACTCTTAGGTTCCACTTGAGAAATTAGACATAATTCCTCATTTACTTTATTCCTTGTCATCACACCTTTATCCTTGCTCCCAATTTTTTGCTCTTGAGGGTGATTCTTTTTCATGTTTCTACTAGAGGTAGGAGTTCACATCTCAACTCTCATCTCTTCTATAGGGTCAAATCTTTGTTCTTCTCTATGCTCAATAGATACATGCTTCTGTAAGTTATTGTTAGTCTAAACAAGAACTTCAACATTCTATTTAAAAATTCTAGAATTATTCTCTTCTTCATTAGAATTATAATTTACCATCTTCTCTTTATTACCAAACTTTTCATCAATCCTTACATTTGTGCACTCAACTATTGTCTTAGTTCTATAGTTGAAACATCTATGTGCTTTAATTTTCAATGAGTAACCAAGAAAAATACCTTCATCACTTCTAGCATCAAACTTACCAATATCAACATCTCTCTTTATGTAACACTTACTTCCAAATATTTTGAAATACTTGACTAATGGTGAGTGACCAAACCATAACTCATAAGGTGTCTTGCTCATACCTTTTCTAATCTATGCTCTATTCAGAGTATATATTGTAGTGTTAACTACATTTCTTCAAAATTTCTTTGAGACATCATTCTCAAATAACATTGTTCTTACTTCTTCTGCTATTGACTTGTTCCTTCTTTTAGTAATCCCATTCTGTTTAGGTGTTCTTGGTGAAGAAAACTATCTTTTGATTCCATTCTCTTCACATTTAATCTTAACACCAAATTTATTTTCAACTCTATTCTTAAATATCTTAAATTTATCAAAAGCTAAAAGCTACCCACATCATTCTAGTGAAATCATCAACAAAAAGCATAAAATTTCTTTCACCATAGAATCCTCTGGTTCTTGCAAGACCACTCAGATCCATGTGAAGAATATCCAATTTCTCTGTAGTAGAGAACTTCTTGCTAGGAATAGAAACTTCCTCTACTTAGCCAAAATACATTCCTTACAGACAACATTAGTAGGCTTAATAATCTTAGGCAGATCTCTCACTACAAATGTACTACTAACCTTCAGAATATTATCAAATTTTATATGATAGAACCTTCTATGCCATAACCAAATGTTATCAACTTTTGCAATCAAACATGTTATTTCAGTAGGATTCAACTGAAATAGATTACCTTTGGATCTAGTTCCAATACCAATCAGCTTACCATATTTGTCTTTGATGATGCAAGTCTTCTTTGTGAACTACAATAGATATCCCTTATCTAAAAATTGTCCAACACTTAATAAATTATGTTTCAAACCATCAACAAAGTAAACATCATTAGTGTTAGTTTTACCATCAAGAGTAATAGATCTAATTCTTGTAATATGATAGGCTCCATTGTTACCAACTCTAACAATACCTCCATCATGATTTTTGAACTTAACAAACTTGTTCATATCACTAGCCATATGATGTGAACATCCACCATCAATTGTCCAATCTGATTTCTACTCAGCTTGGGTAACTAGAGCTCTTTCTTTTGTAATTTCTCTATCAAGATCATCTTACTTGATAGCCATAAATCCTAATTCATCATCACTTTCACTCTGATGTCTTTCATCATATTCTTCATCCTCATTAGCATATAAACAATTTCTATCCTTATCTCTTCTAGACTTAAATTTTCCTCTAAATTTTTTCTTTCTTTTAGGACATTTAGATGCATAATGACCATATTCATCACAAGTCCAACACTTAAAGATTTTCTTACCATCTTACTCTCCTCTTACTAGAAGGGCTATTCATTCTTCAATCCTCTTATCTTCTTTAGATCTATTACTACTAGCAAAGTCTCCTCTTGCACTTATAGTTCTTGATAGATTAGGTCAAATGTTCAAAGCATAGAAAGTTGTCTCAACTCTAACTTCTTTTCCAGATTGTCTCAATTTTGCTTCTACAAACTCTAACCTTCTAAGCAATATTTCCTTTGTGAAATCTTTGGTGCAAGGCATTATTGGCTGAATCATTTGAGCTATCTACTTGAATGGTGGTGTCAAAATTTTTAAGATCTTCAATATAACCTCATCATCTTGTTTAGTTTCACCAATAGACCAAATACCTAAAACAATTTCTAATATTCTACCAACATCTTCCATCATCTTAGCATCTTGAAATGCACAAATCCAATTTTGTAATCTCATTCTTTTTGGTTGATCATCACCTTCAAAAGTTACTTCTATTGCTTTCCAATTTTAATGAGAAGTTTGAAATATCTTTACCTGATTGTATTAATTCTTTGGAAGAGTTGATAGTAGGGATTCTCTAGCTCTCATGTTACACATGAATAGATCTCTTTATCACTTACTGCATTCCTCTAGTTTTGACATCTTAATAATTGGCTTCTTAGCTTTTGTCAAATGCCAATAACCTAGACCCATGCATAGCAGATGAGTCCTCATCTTTTTATTCCAATTATCATAGTTGTCCCCATTGAATCTTTGACTATCCTTCTTGAATATATTCACCATCAATCTCACAAAGCTATTAAGCCTTATCTTCAAGGACTTGATGCTCTGATACCAATTGTTAGAATATATTGTCCACTAATATAATTGAGAGAGGGGGTGAATTAGTTATCCAACTATCATCTAAATCATTATCCTTAAATAGACTTAACCATGTGAGTAATATAAATTGAAACCACAAAAAGACACTCATGCACAATTAACACCAAATATGTTAACTAGGGAAACTCTTGATCAAAGGGAAAACCTAGGTGGGAATGTTACCCACAAGATGATGTACTAATATAAATATTCCTTGTTAGAGGATGGACCCTATTAGGATTCTATTACAACATTCAGTACATATGAGTCCCTATTAGGAGATTTTGAATCCCTATTAGGAGATTTCAACCCTGTTAGGAGTTGTGCCAACCTTGTTAGGAGTTGTGGAAGGCAATTGGACCCATTGACCAAATAGCTTCAAGTTTAATATTAATGAACCTACTATCCAAATAATCTCTGTATTATTCTTTGTGGAATAATATAATTAAAATGTACTTCCTTCCTCTATTTTTTTCCTGTCATCTAGACTTCTACTCTTTCTAATCTTGTAACCAAATCACATACTATGCATCCAATGATCCCTTGGATTGCTTACACACATTTAATAAGCATTCTTCTCCTTCTTGCACTGAATACTAATACTACACATTCCACTTGATCTTCTTCTCCTTTATACCTTAAAAATAAGAAAAATGAATTTCCTTTATATGATATCTTCATAATAATCCCTTGAGTTATCCTCGAGGCTTTCCCAATAAAATAGTTAATTAATTCATAATTATAATAGCATTGTTAGCTCACAACCTATATAAAAATTTACATGTGTGATACCACATCTTGTGCATATGCTGATGTCACCATATGACTATCCTCTATTACTATGTGACTATGCTTCTCTTTATTACATCTTAGATGAAAGATTGTGATAGATCATCAAAACACTATTTTCTAGTACTCTATTTCTACATTGCTTCTAATAAATCAAACTTCCATATACCATTGACTTAGACTTAGTCCTCTTAACCAAATCATCATGAAAACCTCATGAACATGTCCTTCATTGTGAATCATCTAAACCTTCCTCAACTTTTGTACATCATAAAATCTCTGACTACCATTCTTCCAGTCTTTACAAAATTACTCCTATGTTGAAATCAATGACAAATACAATCATAAATACAACATATCAACGCTCTCCAATGCTTAGGATACTCCCCCAATGTAGTATCATCAAAATTCATGCTAACAACTTCTTATTTCATAATATCATGTTCCTTACTTTGGCATTCTCTAACTTCCTTCTATCCATATTATTGTACAAACTATAATTCTTATTCAACTATACAAAATTATCATCATCGATAATTTGCATGTTAAGGTTTTCTACCTTGGGCTTCCATGTTTTCTTTCTAGTTGGTGTTCTACCTTCTTGTGCTACTTTCTCCACTGGTCTATCTTCAGCTTCATCCTTAGATTCTTCAAAATTATTGACTTGTAATGTATTTTTTCTCTTTTCTAGTCTACTGGTGGTCTACTTGACTCTTTTCTTGGATGTTCTTGTTTCAACTTATCTAGTCTCTCTAATTTCCTCTACACAATAGGTGTTTCCACCTTTGGTTTCCTCTTAGACTGATCACTCCTTGTCCTTGCTAGTTGCACTTATGCAATTGTTGCATATGATACAATAGGGTCTTGTTCACATGGTTGTGCAATAGTTACACCTTATGAAGATCTTGTAACAACAATAGGTGTTGCTGTTATCACCTCTGATTGCCCACATGCCTTCATCTCTAATGCAATTCCCTTAGCTGATTGAGTTCTTCATGGGTCATACTTGATTCCTTAAGCATGAAATCAATTACTTTCTCCACTTTCTTCTTACTCTCTTTGCTGTGTAGTTAAGAATGAACTATTCTCATATTCTCCTCATATATTCCCCATCTAGGGCACTTAGTGTCCTTCTAAGATTGAATTATGATCTACACATAGCCTTCAATAAGTTCTGCACTTATTTCATATCCCATGGGTTCTATGAATTTTACCTTGGTTCCAAAACTTCCATGTAGGTGTTATTTGTTTCCACCATGGAGCATATTTCATCCTTATATTTCTCTACTATGGAGGGGGGTATTTTGTACCTCTATTTTATTTCAGTTTAGAAATTGTTCATCATTTTATTAATGTCATCATCTCTGAAATTCTCCAGCTTTGATCTATAGCATTGAGTCACCAATTCAATTGTGCACTCATTGATATCCCAATTTGTCATTTCTCAAAATTTCTTTGTAGCATAGAAAAACAAATGAGTTAATAAGGACTCAAATAAAAATATTGCATTCTTTGTCTTCTTCAACTTAGCAATGTTACCTAATAATTATAATCTAATAATTTCTCACAGATTTAAATTTCTTCCTTGAATTTTTGTTACATATGTGGCATGTAAGAATCTAGTTGGTACTGAGTTAACACTTGAGCCATGGATAAACTTGTACCCTAATATATTACTCAATAATTTTACCCCTTTTTTGTGAATTGAGTCTACCTTCATGATCCTTCCATCAAATCTTGTGTTTAGGTTTGTCTCAACCATCCTCCTTACATTCTTCTCATTTATGGGACTGTATCCCTCATTACTCAATCCTATGACCTTGTGAATTAGGTCATTATCAATTTTAACTTGTGCATCACCTAGCCAAAACATTTCATCATATACCCTACCTAAAATGATTTAGGTCCAATCATTGTTGTCAAACTACATATAAAACATATACTTTACTAAATTCAACCCACTCAGATGCACATACTCAGACTTCAAAGATAGGTCATTGTTACACATGGTCCCTAATTCCTTGTGTATATCTTCATCACCTATACTCTCAATTTTACGATGCATATAGCTTCCGATGTCTTCAACATGAAGCACATTCTAAAAAACTTGCAAAAATACTCCCAATGGGTCATCTATAAGTGAAACAAAAGGGTGTTTCTTGAATACATATCTTGACCTTTCATCACATCATAAATGGTTTGACTAGCCATTTTAACTATAACTAAATGCACTGAAAGAATTCAAACTCTTTAAAATACCTTAACAATCATGTTCAGGGCTTCTACAACTTGAGCTTTAAGAACTTCTTTTCACACTTTAATTTTCTCTCAAAATATCTCTTCAATTTTCTTGAAACACTTCGCATGAATAAATGGTACTCACAATCTTGTTCTAAATCCTTAAATCATTTCAAATCTCACTACAAATTAAATGTGTGTCTACCAAAAATCCAAATACTATCTCTATTTACCAATAAACTTGTTTTTTGAATCCCCACTTACTGTGATAATATCTAAGCTTGTGAACATGGCCATAGCTCCCTTTCTATGTCATTTACCTCCTATTAATTGTGCAACTTCCAACTCACTCTCTAACATCAATTCTAACCAATTGATGATTAGTCTATTCTGAAACTACTTAATTCAAGTAGGATGAGTAACAAAAAATATTGGCTTTAATGTCTCATTAGGTGCATCAAAATAGTGTTCCTCCAAAACTATATAAGAGCTTTCTCAATCCTTGCTTTCACAAATGCTTCTTTGAAATCATCAACATTTTCCTTGATTGCTTCCTTTTGACTATTATCACTACTATTTCCATTCCTTCTTTCATTTCTATTGTTGTTCCTTCTATAATTAGGATTCCTATTGAATTTTTTCTATCCATTCTATAATATCTTGTTGTGTGTCCAAAGTTATTTCATAACTAACATATAGGTGCATTCCTTCTCTGATTGATTCCATTTTGAATTTTAGGTGCTCTATAATTTCTTACAATATGTCCAAGTTTGTTACACTTGTAACACACAAACTGGTTCTTTTCTCCATTAGGTCTATCTCCATCATTGGATCTACTTTGTGATCTCCCTCTTCCATTACCTACAAGGTTAGTGTTCCTAAACATCCTACTATTTGAATTATTACCATCAAACTTAGGTTTCTTACAATCTACTACTTTATGTCCATAACCATGAAAAATATAATAATAGAAATTAGTAATAGGTTTAAAAGACTTATCTATGCAATCTCTTTTCATATGACCAACTTTGTTGCATATGAAACATCTATCTAAACTCATGTCTTACTTCCTTGGGTGGTTCATCTTGCTTAGGTTTATCAACTTGCTCTATTTTCTTAGGTTCACCATGTTTCACTGACAAATCAAATTATTCAATTTCTCTCGATACTTCAATATTTGTGCTTGATTATATCTTACTTAGATCATATTATTTAGGGGATTCAATAACTAGATTTGGTTCTCTTCTGATTTCAATGTTCTTGGCTGATTTCTCTCCAATAATATATCCAAGTCCTATCTTATCATAAGATCTCTAGTGAAATATCTATTCATCAATCTCCTCACAACTAGAATAAAGTTTCTCTAACTATTGCTTAGCTTGTGTCAACTCTCCTTTTACAATGATCCATGGTCAATCTTGATAGTATCTAATTCAAATGTTACTTGACTCAACTAGGATTTAAGGTCTACATTCTCAGTTTTCAGATTATGTTCACTCTTACTACCATCTTTCTTAAGATTCAACTTAAGTTGAATAATTTTCAATTCATGTTTCAAGATTTCATTTTCTTTCTTGAGATTTCCTACTTCATCATTGTCACTAGTCTACACAATTGATTCCTTGCCAAATTTCAGATCATCAATCTTGTCTTTCAGTTTTCCAATGTACACTTTTGCATCTTCATACCTATCTTTTAGGTTATCTCTTTCTTTTGCAAGAAGGTCAATATGTTTAAGAGATTCTTCCAAGTTTTTTTTTAACTATTCCATATTCATAGGGATATTACTCAAGCTATTAAACTTCTTTAGAGTAATTGGGCTCTGATACCAATTGTTAGAAATAGATAATATTAGGGGGGTGAATCAGTATTCTACAAATTTTTTCCCACAATTAAATATTGTTAATTACTTTATAACTTACATATGAAAGTAAACCAACAATTTTGAATAGTAAATATAACCATAAACATAGAGAACTCATAACACCATTATTTTTTAACTAGGAAAACCCTAGCCAAGGGAAAACCCTAGTGCAGATGATACCCACAAGATGATTCACTAAACAAAATGATCATGTTAAGGATATTGAGCCTATTAGGAGTCTATGAAGTACATATAATGTCTTGAGTCCTTATTAGAGGAGTAGGCCTTGTTAGAAGCCCCAACCCTATTATGAGTTGGTAGATCAAATACAACGTATGTAAGAAGAGACCACTTCCCTAACATGCATTTATACAATAAAGTTCTTTAGAATAATAGATATACATACAATACTTTTTGACTGATGTAATTCACACTTTCTCTAATCATACATCAGATCTTGCATCACATAGTTCACATATGATCTCATTGACATCACATCTATCATGAATATCACATACTTATCTATGGAAGATAAGATCTTTACTTATACTTTGCAAATTAGTAATTCTTTCCTCAGTTAGCCTTCATGTGTTCAGATGCTTGTTATAATTTAAAATAACTTATGGAATAATATCCAAAAATTTGGCTCATGACTTAGTAATTATTTTCTTACCAAAATAATTCCTTAAATCATACAACTCAATTCTCTAATATGCTCTATTCTACCCTATCAAATACTCATACTAGTATTTCAATTTTAACTTGCATCATACTATCTATACACATCTACACACTTAACCACATCATCATGAAAATGTTATAATTCTATCCTTAACTATGCATAAGCTAATTCAAAGTGTGTCATCTATACACATCATATCTATCTCCATGCTATTGAAAACTATCTAACACTTAGACAATTTTCTAACTCTAAATGCATAAATGAAAATTTGAATACATGTTTCCATAAATGATAAATCTCAAGACATTTGCTTGGACAAAGAAAGGGATCAAAATGTTATAGCAATGGACTACTTAATCTAGGATTGGACATCCCGAGTATTTCCAACCCAACTCATTTGGACTTGTTTAATTTATCAACTAGGGACGCAAAATTGAAATGGTGTCTACAAAGTATATGCTTCAAACTTCTCTCAACTTAAGAATTATTCTATAAAAATTCAAATTATTATGGTGTAGGAAATCTATGTTAAAGTTGAGAATCAAATCTATTTTAATAAAGCATGACAATACATTTGAAAACTACTTCAAATGCTGTAGGAATAATCTACTAATTCTACTATCAATGGCTATAGGAACAACAATGTCTACTCTAGTTCTACGAACTGAAGGAAAATCCTATGCTAATTAATTAGTTTACTTCCTATGTGGGCTCCCACAAAGAAGTGAAGTAGAACTACTCAAAGATGGAAACCTGAAATGATCTTTTTATTCATAACAATAGTAAACATACATACTGATAAACAACAAGATTATATTCAGTACTCAAAACATAGAAAACTTCTTCCTTCTACTAAAAACTACTAATTAAAATCCTCCTTCTAGAACATAGACTTCTAGTTATTTTAGCACAAACTAGGAACATAATTCCTAGATTTTAGACTTCATCAACTACCAAAACAATAGACATAATTGAATATTACAAGATATGTATTAAATTTGGTGCCAAATGGAACATGAATTTAGGAGCTCACAACCCTTGGATTTCCTACTTTGACTCTCACTTTCTTGAAAATGTGTATTGGATGTTATGAACAAAACAATTGGTGACGTGGAAGGTCATTAATGAAATTTACCACCGTTTGCTCGGGTTACTAACTCCGCTTAGCTGAGTTGACTTTACCTTTGAATTTGAAAAATATTAGTGCCTCCAAAGTAATAACATACACAAGACTAATTCAAAATATATCATCTAAATTAGTTTACCCTATGTCACATTGCTATAGGAGAACTACCCAACCTAGCTAAGGAAGAAAAACATCATTCTCACTATTTTTGTAATCAAATGACATATCATTTCATAGCATATTCATTTTAGTTCTAGAAAGTAATTATGCACACATTTTTCTGAAATGATCATAAACATCATGTTCTTAAACATCAAAGTTTTTAGAAAGTTTGCGAATTCAACTAAAAATGAAATGATAAAATAGACCACATTCTGGTCTCATCATTCCCCCCAACTGAAACTTTGACTTGTCCTCAAGGAAACATGAAATTTTGACCCTTGCAACCATCCTAAAATCTAAGGGAACACTCTATCCTTTACCTCCTATAGCGTAGTTCCAATAAAAGCATTTATTCTTCTTGTACCCTTCCCATCTACGAAGCTCTTTAGTCATATCAAATTTCTCTAAATCTTTCTTATTAGCAAGCAATGGGGACAATAGCAATGGAGGCTAAAAAGTTAAAGGGATCCAATTGCTTTTCCTTTCTTCCCCTAGCTTAATGTACCAAGGTTCTCACTAAGTAGCCATGATAAGATTCAATAGAGAATGAGGTTCCTTCTTCTGCAAGTCTTCACTCAATTCTATCTAGTGCCATTGATTTCCCTGCTTTGCTACAGGAAGATCTGTTTCTACCTTAGCTTTATATTCTTGATAGGCTACTTCCCTTAAGGAGAAATAATTTGGTTTTCTAATTTTAATTGAGAAACTTTTAACCAATCATAGTACATTATTCTGGCATCTTTGGCTTCAGGCCTAAGAAAAAGTGGAATCTCATACTCTAATTATCTATACTAGTGGGCCTGATTTTCTCTGCTGACTTCATTTTGGATCCAAGACATCAATGCCCTAAGTTGAATATCACCCACATAAAGTAGAGGGTTCCAATCTCTATTGTCAGGGACTACTAAATTATGTAAAAAGAGTTCATAGAGTAAATTTTTGATGGCTATAGGGGTAGTATGAAAAGCTTGGAAGAATTCTTGAGGATTATTCAATGTTAAACTTTTACCTTGCATTACACAGGTCATATGATAATTGAAAAGTTGTTCTTTCAAAAAGAGAGCATAAAAAAGAGAAGGAGAACAACAAGACATCAATTTAGGAATCATGATAGTGACTTTTGTAAGTTTTCCACTTAATCTCTACATCATGTTCAATCTATTCTTGAGTTTGATTGAAGATGGTTTTGTCTAAGCTCTCTCTCTATTTTCCATTCTTCCCTCTCCTCAATTAACTAATTAGATAACTATGAAATAATTTTTAACAATGAAATAGTGGAACCAAGATGGTAAATAACATGTGATGTAGGTAAAGGACCAAGAGGAACAACTTGTTGGGCTGCAGAGGCTAAAGCATCAAGTCCTTGCAAAAGAATATGTTTTGTAATAGTATTAACTATTTCTAGATTTATTCCAATATCTTTTTCATGAAATTCTCTCCTCTTAAGAATAGGAGGAGAGTCTACAACTTTGACAGATACACTATCATTGTTGTCTGAATCTATGGAAATAATCGGTGGCTGGATAGAGGATGTTCTTGTTGCTGTATGTACACGTTCTACACTTTATTCATTTGAACCATCTTTAATGATGATCTTATCTTTATCAAAAGAAGAGGATTTCTCATTTTCAATAGTTATATTTTTGAACATAGGGGATTGAAAAGAGACACCCTCATTGGGTTTCATAGACAATTGGCTCCTTCAAGTTCTATGCCTGAGGGTATTTATGCTACCTTTGAAGATGCAAAAATTTCTAAAGATGTTTCTTGTACATTCCCTTTCTTCTTCTTATAAACCCTAGGAATTGCATGAGAGCCAGTATTTGGGGAAAATTTAATTTTCCTTTTACCCTTATTAGATGTTGGACCCAACCTGGAGGTAGAAGCAACAGAAGTGGAAATTGGGGTTCTCTATAACCTCCTAGGTCTAGATGAGGAAGAACCTAGTGCTGGGTTTATAGGATTTTCCTAAGGTTATCTTTCCTCTTCAACTTGCTCTATAGGTTGCCTAACATGGTTTTGTACATTTTGAAATAAAATCATCCCAAGATATCCCAAGTTGTTCCCTCAGGGATTTTTCTATGATGAGCTTAATAAAATAGTGGTGTGAAACATCTTTAAGGGTTCCTTTATGCACTATAGCTAACAAAATGTGATACATAAAATGAGGAACATTCAAAGGGCAGTCATCATGTTGTAGGTAGCTCAAAAATTTGAAATGTGTGGCATGCAAATATGAATGTCCTCCCTGACAAGAAAAATATCTCATAATATAGGTATCACATTGGTTAAATGATTATGATAAGATGTGTAGATTGTACCTTATTTTTGGTCTATTTTAAGCCGTGGGTTTGTGTGCACTATAAATTGGGCTTTGGCCAAAACTGTGTCCAATGCATTTGAAAACTCCTCCCCTGCCAGAGGCAATTCCATTATCTCAGCTAGAATTTCAAGTGAAAATGGAACCCTTATTCCTCTAACTATGACAAAATGATCCTTTAGCATCTGCAAAAATTCTAAGGTAAGCTCCTCATCCCATGAAGATAGTTTGAACATGTAATTCATCCACCCCCTGGCTTGAAATATAGGTAGGCAAACTAGGTCTCTTGACAATGTTGTATGGTCAGCTGATTCTCTTCTTTTCAAATCACCCCCCATTGTTCCTCGAAAGTGATTATAGGAGTAATTTCAAAAATGAAAAAACTTGGAACAAGATGAGAAGACAAGTGATAGTACTTGTTTTAAGAAACTGGCATTTTTAGCATTTAAGATTACTTAATTTTGCATTAAGCACATAGCTAGAACTTGTACTTACTAGTTTGCAAAAATGTGCAACATAAAGGTAACTATCACATCACATCATTCTTTTAATCATGTGGTGACATATAAAGAATAATATGAACATTTAATGATCATAGAAAAAAATGATATATAATACCCCTCCTCCAACTTAATTAGGCAATAGCTCTTGCAATTGCTAGTGACAAAGGTAACCAAAAATAGAACAACACTTTAAGAAAAAAATTAAATTTGAGTATGTCTAAAAACCTTATAATTCATGTTGTCAGATGGTACCATCATACAAGTTGATGAAGGATGAGGTGAGGTGGAAGACGAGAAAAAGTGGAGCGAGGTCGAATTATTATAGAGAAAATACTTTCACAAAGAAATTAGTTTATTATGATGAGTGAAATGCTCTTAGAGAGAGGATGACAAATGAGTGGGAAACTCATTTTCAGTTATTGTAGGAATTGTAGGATCAATAGATGGCTAGAATTGCTATATAAACTCTTCACAACTAGACAACTTATGGTAGAGTTTTAAGCAATGTCCCTTAACAAGCAGTTTGAAGTGAACATGATCAATGTTAGAGAGCTGCACTACACCATTCTCAAACATAGAAATGATTTCATATAGTCCAAGCCAATAGATTTGGAATTTTCTTGGAGTTTTCTAATAATGGGAATCATATAACAGGGCCCAAACTCCAATAAAAAACTATTTGTAATGGATGAACTTATCATGCCATTTCTTTCTTTGCTGTTGAATTATCTCAGTATTATGCAGTGCAAATTTGTAGTATTCATCAAGGGCATTCAACTATAGTAAACTATGTTATTGAGCCTTTGAAAGATCAACATCCAATTCCAAAGCAATTTTTAAAGTCTTGTGCTCAAATTCTATGGGCATGGAAGTAGATTTATCATAAAGGAATTCAAATAGCGTAATTCTAGTGGTGCTCTTCCATGTAGTCCTATAAGCCCAAATTATATTAGGAATCTAGGTAACCCAGTCCTGTTTGTGAATAGCAACTATCTTGATGAAGATTACTTCTATCTCCCTATTTGTGATTTCTACCTGATGATTAGCTTGAGGATGGTATGGAGAAGATATACCATGATGGATCATGTACTTCTTCATGAGTTTTGCAATCAGGTTGGATGTGAATTAAGTTCCTTGATTTGTGATGATTTCTATAGGTACTCCAAATATGGTGAATATGCATTCATATAGAAAATTTTCTACTTTGTGATCCTTGGCATGTGTTATAGCTTATGCTTCAACCCATTTAGTTGCATAATCAATACATACTAAGATGTATGATTTGCAATGAGAAGAGGGTTCTATTGGTCTAACAAAGTCAATACCCCACTTGTCAAAAGGCATGACCACCACCTGTGGTTGTAGAGGCATTTCATTAGATTTAGTGGACCTTCCCATGTGTTGGAATCAATAACATTTCCTTGTATACTTTGCTATATATTTTTGGAAAGTAGGCCAATAGTATCCACTTGTTAAAATCTTTTAGGCCATTCTTTTTGCTGCAAAATGACCCCTACATGGTTCATCATGACATGCCCATAGGATGTCATAGGTTTCATCTTCCCTCACACACCATCAAGTTACTTGATCTAGTCTAGTGTAGAACATCAACCCAAGTATCCATGAGAAATTGAAACTCTTTTCCACCAAGAGATGACACTACTTGGTTGAAAAGTGTGGTGGAGTTCTTCCTGTAGCAAGGTAATTTTCTATATCTGCGAACCATGGGTTATAATTTTCTACTAAAAATAGATGCTCATCAGGGAAGCTATCATCTATGGCTATAGGATCATCAGGTACTTGAAGTCATGACATAAAACCTGCTACTACATTGGTTCAGCTTGGTTTATCTATTATCTTCACATTAGACTCCTACGTGAGGAGTAGCCAATGTGCTAATCTACTGGAAATAGTAGGTTTGTTCATCAAATGTTTTATAGAAGAGTGATTAGTGTAAACAAAAACCACATAGTTTGTGATATAATGCTAAAATTTATTAAGTGCATACACAAAAACACACAATTCTTTTTTAGTGATACTATAATTCAGCTCAGCACCCTACAAATTCTTACTAATATAGTAAATGACATACTCAATAGTACCTTCTTTTTTTCCTAGAACTACTCCTAAAGTAGTATCAAATGCATCAATGTGAATGTGAAAAGTAGCTTCCAATCATGTCCTCTAAGAATAGGTGTTGTAGTCAAAACATCCTTCAATTGTTGGAATGATGTTTCATAGTCTTCTGTCCACTCAAATTCAGTTGTCTTCTTGAGTAAGTTGTACAATGGGGCAACAAGCATACTAAAGTTTTTGATGAACCTCCTATAGTAACCAGCATGTCCAAGAAAGCTTTTGACATCCATTTTCTTGGTTGGTGTTGGTAGATTAGTAATTATAGCGATCTTTGCAGGGTCCACTTGAATTCCATAGGAGGAAAGGTAGTGGCCAAGAACAACTCCTTCTTCCATCATGAAATAACACTTCTCATTATTAAGAGAAAGTTTGTATTCTTGACACCTTTTTAACACCTTCTCCAAGTTGGCACGAGCTTATTAAAATGTGTCACCATAAGTGGTAAAATCATCTATATAGATTTCAACACAATCAACAACTATATCAAAAAATATGCTAAGTACCGCTCATTAAAAAGTTGTAGGTGCATTACATAATCCAAATGGTAAGACAAAGTAAGAAAATTTTCCCCATGGACAGGTGAACACTATCTTCTAGAGAGATCTAGATTTGATTATAGCCACTGAATCCATCTAAAAATGAAAAATATCTCCTTCCTACTAAGTTATTTAGTACTTGATCAATAAATGGTAGAGGAAAGTGATCATTTTTAGTGGCTTTATTAAGCTCCTTTTAGCCTACACATACTCTCCATTTTCCTCCCTTCTTTGGAACAATAACTAGAGGTGACACCCACTGGCTATCAGAAATAGGATAGATAAATCCAACACTAAGAAGTTTTTGTAACTCTACTTTGACTATATCTTTTAATACTGGGTTTACTCTCCTCTAGGGTTGTCTGACTAGCTTACATTCTGAGTTAATAAATATTCTATGTGTACAAAGACTAGGATCTAAGCCATTCATGTTAGTATAGTCCCATGCAAAGGCTTGCTAACTATCTTGTAATAGGTCGATGAGACTTGTCATCTGAGATGCAGTAAGGTTATTATTGACATTCAACTATTTTCCTAGAGCAATCTCAACTCTCTTTACTTTATCCATCTTTAAAACCTCTACTATTGATGGACATTTAATTTCATGGGGTAATAATGTATGAAGGTAATCAGGTGTTACAAGAGATTGAGATTCATCACATTTAGGCAATACAATTTGTAAGGATCTAGTAGGATTTGTAGAAGCAGATTCCTTAGAATCATACCAATTAGAAAGGATTGTAGCTAGTACATCATCTTCTTCCTAAGATACAACAATTGGGTTTCTCTCAAGCATCATGAGCTATTGAACAAAATTGACTTTTGAAGGATCATCACCAAGGTCTGGCAAAGAAACTTGATCAAGATCCAGTTGTGGTAGTGCAAGAGAGTACAAAGTTAAATTATTAGTCTTGGCACCATCTGATATTGTCATTTTTCCTGCTTGACATGCAATGCATGCATTTTTAGTGGAAAAACAGGGTCTTCCTAAGATTAATGGATATCCTCCAAGGGTTCTTTTAGGTGATAGCACAAAAAAGTTTGAAGGAAAATCTAGGGAATCCAAGGTTAAAATGATATCTTCTATCATACCATTAGGCTTGATAGTTGAGTTGTCTACTAATTAAAGTATTTTAGGAGTGTCTATTAATCCAATAATGCTAAGTCTTAAGAAGACTTCTTTAGTCATGACATCAATTGACGCTCCTAGATCAATCAAAACATTTTGAATTTGGATGCCATTTATGTGCATGGTAACCATAGGAATTCCTGGGTCAAAATAATTAAGTGTTAGGGCTTTGCTCAATATTAAATCAAAAATTTGTCCCAACACATGGATGGTAGGAGGATCCTTTTTCTTTCTACTAGACTACTTGACAGATGCTTCTTTTAAAGCTTTATTGTAAAGGGGAATCTCCTTAAGTGCATCTAATAAGGGAATCTAGATAGTCATTTGTTTAAGCTGGTCTAGGAGATCAATTACTATAGGATTTGGTTTAGATGGAGCTGTGGGAACTAAGCTTTGTGGATATGGGGAAGTAGATGCTTGTGGGGGAATTGAGGCATCAACTAGTTGATTTTTTGGAACATTTTCAGTATCAACGACCTCAGTTATTATAGGTCATTTAGGTGGAGGCAACTTGGTTCTAGACCTTAGATGAATGTCATTTATCTACAAAGAATAAGCCTATTGCTTATTTTTGAGATTTGGTGCTAGTTGAGAAAGAAGTTATGGTTGCTTCTATGGGCTAACATTGGTTGCAAGAGGCAAAGGCATCAAGTCTTGCTGCTGAGGTGGTCAGTTAGGCCCCCATTGAGGTGGTTGTTGCCAATTCCCCTGGTTGCTAGTTAGGGCCCCATTGAGGATACTAGTTATTTTGTTGAGACCATTGATTATTTTCTCGTGGATACTGAGGTGGTTGTTGGTAGGCTTGGTTATACTATGGCTACTGGTTGGGCCAATTATTGTTCCAATTCTATCCTTGAGGGGTAGAATTTGGAGGAATAGTCCCTTGCCACTAATTATTATTATAACCAAAATTATTTAGAGGGTCTTGAGTCATACCTTGTCTCTGAGCCCATGGTTGTCTTTGAGTAACATAGATGATTCTCCTATATCCTCATCAATTTCTTTGAACTCAATGTGCTTTGGTTGTGCATTCATGGCTACAATGGTCTTGCATGTGAAATTCTTCTTCCTTTCTCTACAATGTGGGCATAATTTAGTCAACATAGCATCAAATTCATCCTTTTTCCTTCAGGCTTTCATGGTATCCAATTGATTAGTGACATCATTAATGATATCTTGCTTGAAGTTAGATAGTAGGTTAGATAACTCCATCTTAGATACTCCTAACCCACCATTGGTCTTATGTGGCAAGTTCCTTAGTCCTCTACCTTTCTTCACAGTAGCTCTTGAATAGTTTTGACATATTGATCTCCTTTATTTCATTCCATTTCCTTTGTGTAACATCTCCTCTAACCATTATATCCAAGGCTTCCATGCTTTCTTCTTGCACACCTCTCAAAAAAAGATGCTTCTTAGATTCTTCATTTAAGTTATGTTGTGTGTTTTTTTGCACATTGAACAAGAATCTAGAAACATAGTCTTCCAAGGTTTCACCCTCCTTTTGTGACATTTTTAAAATGTCACCCCCCTTCATATCTTGACCTCTACAATATTATTTATATTTTCGAAGAAAAAAATTACTCATTTTAGTCCAATTTGCTATAGCATTTTCACCCAACCCCATGAACCATCTTAGAGCAGCCTCCTTTAGAGTAGAGGGAAACAATTTCAACTTATGGGCATCATTTTTGTAGTCATAGCTCCTATAGAAAATATCAAACTCAAAAAGAAAGGTTTTAGGATCTTCTGTAATAAGGCCATAGAATTTTGGAAGAGCAGCAATAGGCATGTTCATCAAATTTTGATTCCCTTTCTATGGTGGAATAGGAAAAGGAAAGGTAGGCATAGCCATTCTTGGAGGAAGAGGTGGTGCTTGATATATAACAATGGCTAGTGGATTATCTTGATATGCAGGCTCAAGAAAAAGTTCATTCAAGTGGAGTGATTCTTCTGAAGAGGAAGAAGGTATTTCAACTTGAATATCAACAAATAATTTTTCAAAAGGTTCATCTTCATTGTTCTCTCTTGGGGTTCATCTAGTTCAAGATGAACATCATTGGATGGTTCTTCCTAATTATCACGAGGAAGGAATCTCCCAAGATGGTCTCATATTCTATGCATAACATGCTTCTTTAATACTAAATTCTATTCTACAGGGAATAAAAGTGCAACTACAAAGATTGGTTTGAATTAACACCATTCCCAAAAACATTTCCGAAAATGCTTGGCCAAAGAAAGGGATCAAAATACTATAGCAATGGACTACTTAATGTAGGATTGGACATCTCAAGTGTTTCTAACCCAGCTCATTTGGACCCATTTAATTTTTCAACTAGGGACTTAAACTTGAAATGGTGTCTAAAAAGTATATTCTTCAAACTTCTCTTAACTTAAGAATTATTCTACGAAAATTTGAATGATTATGCTACAAGAAATCTATGCTAAAGATGAGAATCAAATCTATTTTAACAAAGCATGAAAATATAGCTAAGAACTACTTCAACTGCCTATGCTATAGGAATAGTCCACTAATCCTGCTATCAATGGCTATAGGAACAATAGAGTCTACTCTAGTTCTACAAACTGAAGGTAATTCCTATGTTAATTAATTAATTCACTTCTTGTGTGGGCCCCCACAAACAAGTGAAGCAAAACTACTCAAATATGGAAACCTAAAATGATCCTTTTATTCATAACAATAGTAAACATAAATACTGATAAACAACAAGATTATATTCAGTACTCAAAATTTGGAAAACTTATTCCTTCTACTAAAAACTACTAATTAAAATCCTCCTTTGGGAACACAGGCTTCTAGTTATTTAAGCACAAACTAGGAAGAAAATTCTTAGATTTTAGACTTCATCAACTACCAAAACAATGGACGACATTGAATATTACGAGAGATGTATTAACTTTGGCACCAAATGAAACAGGACTTTAGGAGCTCACAACCCTTGGATTTCCCACTTTGACTCCCACTTTCCTGAAAATGGGTATTGGCTATTATGGATGAAATGGTTGGTGATGTGGAAGTTCATTAATGAAATTTACCACCATTTGCTTAGGCTGTTGACTCTACTTAGTTGAGTTGACTGTACCTTTGAATATTCAAAATATTAGTGCCTCCAAAGTAATAACATACATCAAGACTAATTCAAAATATGTCATCTAAATTAGTTTACCCTATGTCACTTTGCTACAGGAGAACTACCCAACCTAGCTAAGGAAGAAAAATATCATTCTCATTATTTTTGTAATCAAATGACATATCATTCATAGCATATTCATTTTAGTCCTGGAAAGTAATTATGCACACATTTATCTAAAATTATCATAAACATCATGTTCTTAAGCATCAAAGTTTTTGGAAAGTTTGCAAATTCAACTAAAAATGAAATGATAAAATAGACCATATTCTAGTCTCATCAACATCTATATGACCATATTACAAATAATACCATGTCCTTTTCTTCTACCAAAGGAAATCCTTCAAGCTTCTCAATGTAGACTTCTTCAAGTTCTCTATTTAGAAATGATGACTTTACATCAATCTAATATACTTTAAACTCCTTATTTACTACATAAGCTAGGAACATTCTTACTACTTCCATTATGAAATCAGGGGAAAATGTCTCTTCATAATCTATAAAGTCTTGTTGTGAACATCATTTACATACTAGTCTAACTTTATTCCTTACAACTTCACCTTGTTCATTCATCTTATTTTTGAATACCTATTTAGTTCCTATAACATTCTTGTCTTTAGGCCTAGGAACCAATTCTGATGTCTCATTCTTCACAATTGTATCTAGTTCTTAATTCATTGCTTGAATCCATTGATCATCCTTGCATGCCTCATCTATGCTCTTTGGTTCAACTTGAGAAATCAAACATTATTTCTTGTGTACCCTATTTGTTTTCATTACTCCTTTGTCTTTGGTTCCAATAATCTATTCAATGGGGTGATTCTTTACCAAATTCCTATTTAGTGTAGGCATTGATACCTCAACTCTTATCTCTTCTCTTTGTTTTGATCTATGTTCACCTCTTTGTTCAACAATTTGAACATCATTCTGCAAATCATTGTTAGTCTCAAAGAAAACTTCAATATTTTCTTTAACAATTTTAGGATTATCTTTTTCTTCATCATAAATATAATCCAACATTTTGACTTTTAATCTAGTTTCACATTTGCACATTCAACAATTTTCTTAGTTCTATTATTAAAGCATCCATAAGCTTTTCTTTTTAATGAATAAATTATCAACATATCTTCATCACTTCTAGGATCAAACTTACCAATACCATCATCTCTTTATGTAACACTTACTTCCAAATATCCTAAACTACTTTACTAATGGTGCATGTCCAAACCATAATTCATAAGGAGTCTTGTTTATACCTTTTTTGATCTATACTCTATTCATGGTGTATAATTCTATGTTGACTAATTGTCTCCAAAATGTCTTGGATACATCATTCTCAAACATTATTACTCTTGTTTCTTTTGATACAAACCCATTCCTTCTTTTCATAATTCCATTTTGCATAGGAGTCTTGGGTGATGATCACTGTCTCTTTATTCCATTTTCTTCATAGAAGATGTTAAAATCTCTAGAAGTAAACTCTTCTCCTATATTTGTTCTCCAATATTTAAGCTTTACACAAAAATCATTCTCAACTCTACACTTAAACACCTTAAACTTTTCAAATGCATCATATTTTTGTTTAAGAAATGCTACCCACATCATTCTAGTCAAATCATCAACAAAAATCATAAAGTACCTTTCACCATAGAATCTTCTTGTTCTGGTAGACCACTCAACTATGTATGAACGATCTCCAATTTTTCTATGGTAGTGAACTTCTTAGTGGGAAAAGAAACCTTTTTCTACTTAGCCAAGATAAATTCTTTGCAAACAACATTAGCAGGTTTCATGATTTAAGATAAATCTATGATTGCAAATGCACTATTAGCCTTTACAATATTATCAAATTTTATATGACATACCCTTATGTGCCATAGCCAATTATTATCCACTTTTGTAACTAAACAAGTCATCTCAATAGGGTTCAATTGAAACACATTACCTTAGATCTTGTACTAGTTCCAATCAACGTACCATCTTTTCCTTTGATAATGCATGTCTTCTCTATGAATAACAACTAACAAACTTTATCAACCAAAAATGCAACACTTAGTAGCTTATGCTTTAGTTCACCAACAAAATAAACATCATCAGTATTAGTCTTTCCATCAAAAGTAATATATCCTATCCCTGTGATATGACAGGTTGCATTATTACCAACTCTAAGAACTCCTCCATCATGATTTCTAAACTTCACAATCCTATTCATATCTCTAGTCATATGATGTGAACATCCATTTTATATAATCCAATTAGATTTCTTTTCACCTTGTGAAACTAGGGCCTTTTCTTCTCTAATTTTATTTCAAAATTCTCTTGTTTTATAGCCACAAATCCTTATTCATCATCACTTTCACTCTAAACTCTTTCCTAGAATCATCAACTTCATTTGCATAAAAACAATCTCTAGGTCTTCTAGGCTTGAAATTCCTCATACTTTTTCTCTCTTTTAGGACACTTAGAATCATAATGAAGAATTTCATTTAAAGTCTAACATTTAAAAAATTTATTATCATCTAGGTCTCTCTTCTTACAAGCACGACTATTCCTTCTTTAATTTTTTTGTCTTCTTCAGATCTAGATTTTCTACTACTAGCATAGGCTCCACTAGTGCTTGCATTTCTTCACAAAAAATGATGAACACTTAATGCACTGAGATTTGTTTCTATTATGGGAAATTCTTTGGATTTCTTCAAGCTCACTTATGTTTCTTCCAATCTTCCAATTAGGGTTTCTCTGGTAAACTTCTTAGTGCAAGGTATCAATTGTTAAATGATCTACATTGTATCTCAGGAAGGTGGTGTCAATATTTTCAAAATCTTCTAGATAATTTCATCTTCATCTTAGATCCATTACAAGACTTAATTCCTACAACAATATCAGATATACTACCAACATAGCTTTTTACATATTCATCTTCCATCATTTTAGCATCTTGAAACAAGCATATCCAATTCTATAATCTAATTCTTTTAGTATACTTATCTCCTTCAAAATTAGATTCTAAAGCTATACAAAGTTTATGAGATGTCTCTATTGGTTTTACTTGACTGTATTCATTTTCAGGAAGAGTTGACAATAATGCTTCTTTGGCAAGCATACTACACATAAATAGATCTCTTTTAGCTTCACTACATTCCTCAAGCTTGCTTTCTTCCAAAATATTTTTATCAATCTTTGTTAAAGTCCAATATCCTAGATCCATACATAGTAAATGAGTCTTCATCTTCTCCTTCTAGCTATAATGGTTTAATCCATCAAATTTTGGACTTTCTTTTATGAAGTGACCCTCCATTGATCTCCCAAAGCTATTAAGCTTTCTCTTCAAGGACCTGATGCTTTGATACCATTTGATAGAAATTAAAGTTCACTAGGATAAATGATAGGGGTTGGGGGGGTGAATTAGTTATCCAATTATTAAAACATTTATCAATCTTATTAATCCTTAAGAATGTGATCAATATAATCAACAACCATAAGAAGATACTCATACACAATAACACTAGATATGTTAACTAGGGAAACCCTTTATCAAAGGGAAAAATTAGTAGGGATGGTGCCCACAAAAAGATGTACTAATATAAAAGTTCCTTGTTAGAGGATGGACCCTATTATGAGCCAATGAAATACATTTAGTACATATTTGTCTATGTTAGGAGACTTTGAATCCCTATTAGGAGAATCCAACCATGTTAGGAGTTGTGCCAACCCTGTTAGGAGTTGTGTAAGGTAGATGGATCAACCGTCTAAATAGCTTTAGAGGAAAGACCACTAAACTCACTATCTAACTGGTCTCTATATTATTCCTTGTAGAATAATAGAAATTTATAGCTCCTTCTCTATCCTCTGACTAGACATCTCCTCTTTAGATCTCAATGCTAGATCACAAACTTTGTATCCAATAATCCCTTTTATGGCTTACTTGCATTTACCAAACACTTTACATATCACTTTTGAATTTCATAGTTGAAAAGGAAAATAACCTTCCTTTATACCATATCCTCAAAATAATTCCTTGAGTCAGCCTTGAGGCTTTCCCAATTAATTAATATAGGACCTCTCTAAGATAAAATATTATTTCATAATTACACAACACTATCAGCTCATAGTATTTAAAACTTCTCAGACATGAAACCTATGACCTTGCACATGTTTATATCTCTAATAATTTTTGTGTATCAGTGTCAATCACTTATTCATTTACAAGGTAAAGTCAAAAAGTCATCACCACAACTGAGATACTCTATATACGTCGAGTCATGTATATAAGTATGTATGTACCTAGCTCTATAGGAGCCGAGTAATTTTTTGGGTCATAGAGTATTTTTTTATATGAGTCAAGCTCATCAGTGATTGAGTAAGTCATTAGTGACTGAGAAAGTTTTTTAGAATACATGTGCCAAGTTACTTAGTATATATTAAGCATAATGAAGGCCGAGAAACAACAATGCTAAGCATCAGGAAATAGAAAAGGCCAAGCTACACAAAGTTTACATGAAAGTTAGGAATGGAATAGAGTTTTGGGAAAAATAATTATCAAACCAACTTGGAAGGGAATTTTTGAAGAGGTTTTTATAGAACATTTAATACTGTTAGAGGTTATTAAATAACATTTACACATTATGGATCATAGACCCCTATGTTGTGTGTTCGATAATCATGATGAAGAGGCAAAACATAGAATCATCTAGAAAACTCTTTACAAAAATATTTATATAGGATTGATATTAACCTGATCATATACCAATAGAGAAGGATATGAAAATAGTTTATGTACAAACATGAATCTATTGATAGAAAATGATTGAGATCAATTTATAAGTCATTAAAGGGTTCTATTATAGTCTAACAGACTGAGTGAACTAGTCATTGCAATGAAGTGAAAGGGAAAGACGAGCATATCAAATAATAGGAGAGGATAAGTTAGCAAGGGGAAGACTCAAAATCAACTTACAGAGAAAATTAAGAGTTAGGTATTGAATCAGTTTTAATAGACTTGAATCAGGGTAAATCTCTTAACATAGTGCTCTTAACAAATCTTTGTAAATCTCATAATAAAATCCTTACTTTTTTGTAAGTGTTAAAACCTCTAACAAGGTGAGACCTAATAGTCTCTTATGCTTTTAATAGGGAAGACCCCTCGTAAGGTAGATCATATTTTATGGTCAAACAATGTAACCTTGACTAGTTAACTTTATTACTGCAGTAGTGAAGATTTGTGGTTGTCATCTTCACCCTAGTTTTACCTTCACCTTAGAGGGTTTCTAGATAAAAAAATAATATGTTACATGTGTTTTACTTTAATGCATGGGATTGATTAGAATTATATGTTACAATAGATTTACATTACTAGTTTTACATGCACAATTTATTGATAGATGTGGATGAATCTATGAAAAGTGAAAAGAATTTTAGATTCTTATTCACCCCCCTCTCTTAGTATATATTTTATCCTATTTATTCCTCCATCAATAAAGAATTGGTATTAGGGATCTAGTTCTCTAAAAGAATCTTAGAGGCTTGGAGATTAGATCTTGGAGATGGAGGCTTTCAAACTAGATAAGACTATTCACAATCA
This sequence comes from Cupressus sempervirens, assembly GCA_028749045.1. Classification (NCBI taxonomy): domain Eukaryota; kingdom Viridiplantae; phylum Streptophyta; class Pinopsida; order Cupressales; family Cupressaceae; genus Cupressus; species Cupressus sempervirens. The sequence goes on from CM053790.1 coordinate 113,489,052, forward strand.
GGTGATTTAAATTCAACTCACACTATAGAAACTTAAGAAGGCAAGACAAGGTCTTAAGGATTCCCTAAAAAGGAGAAATGAAATTTCTATCCAAATAAATAAATACTCATATGGAGAAGTTGAAACTGAAGGACTATTTGAATCAATCAATCCAAATGACAAAGCACTTGCTGATCTACTTGGCAAGATCAAAATCCTTGTAAGAATTTGGCTTAGGCCAGAATTCACCCAAGAACTAAAGAACTCAACACAAGCAGATAGTAGACCAAAATAGACAGAGTATGATCAGAATGATGATATTCATTCAATAACTGGATGAGAGTACACTAGGAGTGCCTGAATATAAAGGCCTCAAGAGAGCTTCTAGAATGCATAGAAGTTAGCATCATGATATGTCATACAACCAAGCACATGTCCACTAGATATGGGTTATCCTCCATTGAGCACGAGATTAAGTGCGATGATGTGAGGATAAGCCTACAATGGTGTAGCACGCAAATCAATGGTGTAGAAAACATGTTCTAAGTGGAAAGTAGACAAAAAAAATGCACTTTCAAAAAAAATGAAACCTATTTTCGACTCCAGATGTGTTCATACGAAGCGTTTGAAGTTGCAAAATGCAAGATTATGCAGGTACAATTGCCAAAAAATACAATTTCTGAATAATTTGTGCACCAAAACAAAAAAATAGTTGCACCACTAAAAAATTTAGAAAATTTTACCCAATTTAGAAAAAAATTGCACATGATTTGGAGTTCAGATGTGCGAGTCATGGCCTCTTAAAGTCAGACTGCAAAAACCAAAATGAATCTGGAGAGGGGTTGCATCAACGAAATATGAGGTTAAATTTAATGCTCATATGACCATCGCAGTAGTTCAATATTGTCCTATAATGACATCTAGATGGGCATCAAATTTAATCATAGGAAAATGATGACATCAGTGAAACGAGCACAATGATGACATCAGTAGATGATGTGGCAGCATGGTAAGGTATGTATCATACAAAATTGTACAAAATTTCCTACATGTCAATGTTGATTGTGCAAGGTTTGTTGGGTTGACGATGTGCCACATGGTGGGAAGGGATTGGCTCTGCAGGTACTGAGACAATGACGTGGCCTTGCTGATGTGGGCTAGCTCATTGCTAACTTGGTGCTGGTGACTGTGTAGACCTCTGCATTGCAGGTTTTCCACGTGTCCTATGTAGATGTGATGTGGCCCATTGAAGGGGCTTCGTGTGGCCGACAAGTGGAGGGTCACAGTCCAGAGGAGCAATGGTCCTGCCGAAATATGCGCGCCGCCGAATATTGAAGTAGGGTGCTAGTTTTATTTAAAGATTTATCCCACATTTGTGGGTCAAGTGTGCTTTGCACTTTATAAAATTAAGCCTCTGCCTGTAATGAAACAAAGTGCAGGCCAAAGGGAGATGTGGCCCCCAGAATATGGAAAATCATTGGTGGGTTTCAACATTTGCGTGGGCGGATAGAAGATTACTACATGGTTGAATAGGTGGATAGGGTAGTCGTAGTGTGTCCCAGTGTGAATGGAAGCAGCAATTGCTGGACTCCTCAGATTTGTCGCCAAATTTTGGAATAGCGCCAAAGCAATTGATTAATACCACATGCATGGGTTGAGTGCTTTGAGCACTCTATAAAAACAACTCCCTGCGAAAAACATAGCAAAGATGTAGCCCATCGGGATGTGGGCTGGTTGCCAGTGGAACAGACTGTCAAATTTTGCAGAGTTACGTCGAAATGTGTGGCCAAGATTTGGTGGGTTCGCTTACGATTCAATCTATGGTACAGGCAGAATTTGCAGGCGAGGCTGAATATATAGTAGGCCCCTTTGATGATAAATTAGCCCATAAAACAATAATAACCCTACAATTAATAAAATATATTCGCCAAAAAAATAACAGAGCCGAGCTGGGGTGTCACTGCCTGGTTTGGTCAAATAAAATTTTTCTGCTAGGGTAGATAGAAAATTTCCGAAAATAAAAATTCAAAAAATACCCAAATATTGCAGAGAGGAATAATTTAGATCCAAAATTTAAATAATCAAATCAAATAAACAATCATAGCCGAACTGCAAATTGGGGCCTCTAAGTTTCGATTTGCAAACTTTTTTTGCCTCATGATCAACTTTCACCAAATATAGGAAAATTTATAGTCGATCTTCACTGAATGGATGCTCTAGATGCAATGGTGAGGTCAGATCTAGTTCTAGATGCTCCCAATTTCTACAGATCCTCCAAATTTGTGTCAAGGTGCTAAAGCATGAACAGTCTCGAATGGCTACGTGATGAGAATCTCCCTCAGCTTTGATACCATGTAAGAATTTGGCTTAGGCAAAAATTCACCCAAGAACTAAAGAACTCAACACAAGCACATAGTAGACCAAAATAGACAGAGTATGATCAGAATGATGATATTCATTCAATAACTAGATGAGAGTACACTAGGAGTGCCTGAATATAAAGGCCTTAGGAGAGCTTCTAGAATGCATAGAAGTTAACATCATGATATGTCATACAACCAGGCGCATGTCCACTAGATATGGGTTATCCTCCATTAAGCACAGGATTAAGTGCGATGATGTGAGGATAAGCCTACAATGGTGTAGCACACAAATCAGTGGTGTAGACAACATGTGCTAAATGAGGAGTGTGGATAACTATGTTGTCATCATGACAATTGAGTGAATGATGCATACTCTTGTGTTGTAGACACCATGTGCATAATTAGAGTTGCATAACTCAATGGGAGTACACAAACTCCTAAGTGTCTCACCTAAATAAATAATAAAATAATTCATTAACCCAAGTAAAACTTAAGTAAGTGTAATAAGTAAATACATATTTACACCAAAAATCCTAAATAAAGAAATAAGAGGACTGAAAAGAGAGCATGAAATCCAATAAGACTATTTGAAGTGACTGAACAAAAGAAGAAAGTTGAAGAAGATAGGACTATGGCTAAAGAAGAAATAAGGGTAATTGCTACCAGACTTAAAGAAAGGATATCAGATGTACAAAAGCTCACAAACACTCAACTAGACATGATGAATCAACTCATTCTTGCAAATTAGGAATTGAGTCAAAAGGATGTGGAAATTGCAAATCTGAAATCATAGAATGACATATTGAAGTGAATTGAGAAATGAGAAGGAATCCATGCAGAGACTCAACAAACCAAAGGAAGAAATGAAGTACTTTGATCAAGTTGTTCTAATGGGTAGGGACATTCTTGCACTAAGAAAGGAGAATCATCCAGGAATGGAGAAATGAGAAATGCAAAGCCAAAGGACAAGCCAATATTCTATTATTGTGTGGAAAAATTGGTCATAGTACAAATATTTGTAGAAGAAAACATGGTATGAAAAATTCTAAACCTAATTTTATTGGTTACTATTTTCACTACAAGAAACAAGAACATTAGATACAAGAGTGTAGGTCAAGGCTAAGGAATACACCTACTACACCTAGATTTGAAGGATATTACTATAAATGTAAGAAATATGGGCATAGAGAATTTGAATGTAGATCAAACATAAAACCATACTGGCCAAACTAGAGGAAGAAGAGTTATGCACCTAACAATACATGTTCCAAGTGTTAGAAGTTTGGACATCAAAGCAAGAATTGTAGGACTCAAGTACATTCAAAAAATTAGACAAAGAATAAAGGAAAAGGAAAAGTGGACATTGGGAAAGTGACTGATGAAATGAACTAGAAGTGGAAAAAGAAAATAGAAGATGGAAATAGTAGAGCTAATAGAGATAAGATCACACAATACAATGGAGAAGGTGATCATGTCATCTCAAACTAAGCAAGAGAGGTATGTATGGAACTATATACTTAATTGATATATCATACATTAGTTCCTTATATGAAAATGTGTCAAAAGTTCATATCTGCATATACAAGATGCATAAGAACAAATTTCTAAAAGGTTATCAAATGTAAGGAAATTTTCTATATTGATCGAGCATTACAACATGGACCAAACATTTCAAGAATGATACAAACAAACTGGAATTGGAAGAGACTGAGTTGTAGACCTAGTTGAAAGGCATAAATATCGATTGAGATAGATGACTTCCATTCATCTAAGTATGCAAAATTAATGTAGACCCTAATTGATTAGGAACAAGGTATATAAAAAATTTTGAAGAAATTATTTCATACCTTGCATTTAGTTTTTTGAGAGCATCGAGTGATTGAACAATTTAAGTAATTGACAGAGATTTCAAGAGAGATTTGATCACACTCTTTAATCATTCAAAATAACTTCAAAACTATCTACGATCATGATAGCTTCATCAAACACTAGAATAAGTCAAGGTTAGTAAAATTCAATTGGTGAATAGTGATGCTTGTCCTCCACCTAAGTTTGGTGCTACTCCAAAGATTTATATGAAAGGAGACTCTATGGGTGTGCTATCTTTGACACCACCTAAGGTCATTATGATTCATGATGTCAAAATTTTTTATATGTGCAAAAGTGGAGAAGTAGGAGATTACAAAATTAGAGAAGCTTATGAGAAGGTGTGTGATAAAGGAATCTTGAAGGATGAATTTCAAAATTTTGAAAGGAAAGAGTTAACTCTTGCCCTAAAACTCCCAAAAAATTTCAAAGTAGAATGGATAAAAGTTGTTTTTAGAAGAATTCATGAAATGAAGCATTGGTTACAAAATGGACCAGTGGAAATCATGAAGAAAATAATACACATGATTATAGGTTATCCAACCCTAGAGGAGAAGAAGACCATGCTATGTTTGAGCCATGAAGAAGTTGAGGCTAATACTGGAGCCAAGTGGAATGGATGTGGTCTATCCATTACAAAAATTTTTATCCACTAATTGAATTTTTACTAAGAATCATTGCTCATAAATTCTATCAATTGAGAAAATTGAACAATGTACCATGTATCATTGTGGATCAAGTGTAGAAGATTGTGATGAAAGATCATGAGTATGATCTTGATGAGCTATAGAAGTTACAACTTGCAAAGAATCTGTCGTCAATAAGAAAAGAGAAGAATTCAATGTGTAAGTTTAGATCCCTAATTGTTTATATTTTCTTTTATATCTAGAATTATTTTCTATTAGCATGAATGCTAATGATACTAGTTTGGGGGTGACTCCTAAGCATTTGACCTGTTACATTCATGACTGTGTTTGTCATTGATGTCAACATAGCATTTTTTTGTAAAGATTGGCTAACTGGAAGATAGAGATCTTAGTCGTATGAACTAAAGTTTAATTATTTGGTGATGCATAGTTATGGACATTGTTCAACATAGTGCCTTGATGATGTGGTCAAGTGTGTAGAGTCTAAGTTGAAGACTTATGAAAGTTGTACCTAATTTTCAAAGAGCAGTTTGGAGATAGAGTATTGGAAAAGTAGTACTTGATGTTTGTCCACTATCTTACATCTAAGATGTAGTAAGAAGATGCACAATTAGATATTGACAAAGGACAATCTATTTGTGACATCAAGAAGTGCACAAGCCCTAGTATCACACGTGTGAAATTTTATATAGGCTATGAGATGACAATGTTATTGTAATTGAAGTTAATTAATTATCTTGTTATAATAAATAAAGAAAGCCTCAAGGCCCACTCAAGGAATTATTTTGAAGATATGGTATAAAGGAAAGATGTTTTCCTTGTTTTTAATGGGAGTATATGTGTGTGATCATTATATCAAGTGTGAAGTGTGAAAAGGAGTAGAGTGTTTGAGGAATGTGTATAACTAATCCAAGGGATTATTGGATGTGAGTTTTGTGATTTGGTTACAAGATCAGAAGGAGGAGAGGTCTAGTTGATATGATAGAAGAAGATGAAGGAAGTACATTTCATTTCTATTATTCTACAAAGAATAATACAAAGATTATTTGGATAGTGGGTTCATTTATCTTTCGCTTCAAGCTATTTGGGTAGTGGGTCCATCTATCTTCCACAACTCCTAATAGGGTTGGCACAACTCTTAAAAAGGTTGGAATCTCCTAATAGGAATTCAAAGTCTCTTGATAGGGACTCATATATATTAATGTATTCATAGACTCCTAATAGGGTCCATCCTCTAACAAGTAATATTTATATTAGTACATCATCTTGTGGGTACCATCCCCACTAGGGGTTTCCCTTTGATCAAAGGTTTCCCTAGTTAACATATATTGTGTTATTGTGTATGAGTATCTTGTTGTGGTTTCCTATTATATTTATCATATGGTTAAAGTTTAAAAAGGTTGATAATTGTGATATTAGTTGGATAATTGATTAAACCTCCCCCCCTCTTAGTTATATTGGTGGACTATATATTCTAACAATTGGTATCAGAGCTTAGGTGCTTGAAGGATAAGCTTAATAGCTTTGGGAGACTGATGGTGCATATTTTTAGAAAGGATAGTCCTAGATTTGATTGGGCCAATTATGAAAGTTGGAAGGAGAAGATGAAGACTCATATGTTGTGCATGGGTCTGGGTTATCAGATCTTGACAAAGAGTGGAAAGATGTCTATGGAAGAAGAACAACTTGAACAATGTACTAAAACAAAGAGAGATTTTTCCATGTCTAACATGAGAGCTACAAAATACCTACTATAATCTCTTCTAGAGAATGAAAAAATTCTAGTAAAGTCACTTAAAAGAATCATGAAATTTGGAAAGCATTAGAACATACTTTTGAGGGTGATACACATGAAAAAAGAATGATATTGTAGAATTGGATATGTGCATTTCAAGATGCTAAGATGATGGAAGATGAATTTGTAAGAAGCTATGTTGGTAGAATATTAGAATTTTTTTGTAAGAATTTGGTCTCTTGATGGAACTAAGGAAGAAGATGAAGTAATATGGAAGATCTTGAAAAGTTTGATGCCACCATTGAAGAAAGTAGCTCAAATGATTCAACAAGGAGTGCAAGCACACATGGAGATTTTGTTGGTAGTAGTAGATCTGATGAAGAAAAGACAATTGAGGAAGGTATAGACCTTGTGAGAGATAAAAAGATGGTAAGAAAATATTTAAATGTTGGACTTGTGATAAATTCAGTCATTATGCATCTAAATGTCCTAAAAGAGAGAAAAAGTATAAAGGAAAGTTTAAGCCTAGAAGAGATAGAAAATGTTAGTATGTAAATGAAGATGAGGAATCTGACAAGAAAGGTCAAAGTGAAACAAATGATGAATTGGGATTTGTGGCTATCAATGAAGATGATCTTGATAGAGAAATTAGAGAAGAAAGAGCTATACTTTCCCAAGTGGAAAAGAAATCTGGTAGGATAATTGATAGTGGTTATTCACATCACATGACTTTTGATATGAATAAGTTTGTTAAGTTCAAGAATCATAATGGAGTTATTGTTAGACTTGGTAACAATGCAGCCTATCATATAATAGGAATTGGATCCATTACTCTTGATGGTAAAAATAACATTGATGATTTTTACCTTGGTGATAGATTGAAAAATAACTTGTTGAGTGTTGGAAAGTTGGTGGACAAGGGTCATCAGTTGCAATTCACTGAGAAGACCTGCATTATCAATGATAGAGATGGTAAGATGCTTGGAATGGGAACAAGATCTAGAGGTAATGTATTTTAGTTGAATCCTAGTAAAATGATATGTTTTGTAGCTAAAGTGGACAATAGTTGGTTGTGGCATAGAAGATTCTACCACATAAACTTTGATAATATTGTAAAGGTTAGTAGAACATTTGTAGTCATAGACTTGCCTAAGATTACAAAGCCTGCTAATGTTATTTGAAAAGAATGTATTTTGGATAAACAAAAGACAATATCATTTCCTAGGAAGAATTTCACTACCACAAAGAAGCTAGAGATTATTCACACAGATATGAGTGGTCCCTCTAGAATAAGAGGATTCTATGGTGAAAGGTACTTTACAATTTTTGTTGATGATTTAACTAGAATGATGTGGGTAGCATTTCTTAAAGAGAAAATTGAAGCTTTTAAGAAGTTTAAGATATTTAAGAATAGAGTTGAGAATGAATCTAGTGTTAAGATAAAGTGTTTGAGATTAGATAGAGGATTAGAATTCACCTCTAGAGAGTTTAACATATTTTGTGAAGATAATGGAATCAAAAGACAACTATCTTCACCTAGAACACTTGAGAAAAATGGGATTGCTAAAAGAAGAAATAATTTAGTAGTAGAGGTAGCAAGAGCGATGTTGTTTGAGAATAATGTTTCTAAGACATTTTGGAGAGAAGCAGTCAATATAGTAGTGTACATTGTGAACAAAGTATAGATTAGAAAAGGTATGAGCAAGTCACCGTATGAACTATGATTTTGTCATTCACCATCAGTTAAGTATTTCAAAATATTTGGGAGAAAATGTTATATAAAGAGAGATGAAAACATTGGTAAGTTCAATCCAAGAAGAGATGAAGGTATGTTTCTTGGTTACTCATTGAAAAGAAAAGCATAAAAAAGTTTTAACTGTAGAATTGAGACAATAGTTGAATGTGCGAATGTAAGGATTGATGAAAAGTTTAGAACTAAGGAAAAGATGGTAGATTATAATTCAGATGAAGAAGAAGATAATTTTGGAATCATAAGACAAAATGTAGAAGTTTTCTTGGAGACCAATAATGATTTTCAAAATGATGTGTTAAGTGTTGAGCAAAGAGGATAGAAAAGATCTAAACATAGAGATGAGAAAATAGTTGAGATGTCAACTCCTACCTCTAATAGGAATCTAACAAAGAATCACCCTCTTGAGTAGATAATTGGAAGCAAGGAGAAAGTTATGATGACAAGAAACAAAGTAAATGAGGAGATATGTTTGATATCTCAAGTTGAACCTAAGAGCAAAAATGAAGCATGTAAAGATGATCATTAAATTCAAGAAATTGAGGAAGAAGTAGATTAGATTGTGAATAATGATACATGGGAATTAGTTCCTAGATCGAAAGACAAGAATGTTATAGGAACCAAATGGGTATTCAGAAACAAGATGAATGAGCAAGGCGAAGTTGTGAGGAACAAGGCTAGACTTTTATACAAGGGAAATTCATAGAAAGAAGGCATAGCATATGAGGATACATATGCACCTATTCCTACCATGAAATCATCAAGGATGTTCTTCGCATATGAAGAAAATAAGAAACTCAAGGTTTATTAGATAGATGTTAAATTGATCTTCTTGGATGAAGAACTTGAAGAAGAGGTATATACTAAGTAGCCCAAAGGTTTTCCATTATCATAAGACAAAGACATGGTATGTAGACTAAATAAATCTCTATATGGTCTAAAGCAAGCACCTAGAACCTAGTATGCAAGGTTGGAGAACTATTTGGCAAAGCTTGGATTTGCTAAAGGTACGACACATAGTAACTTGTATTTGAAAGTTGAGAATGGTTTGCTAATAATAGTAATATTTGTTGATGACATCATTTTTGGAGGTAATGATAAAGATAGTGATAATTTTTTTGAAGAAATGAAGAATGAGTTTGAAATGAACATGATAGGAGAAATGAATTTTTTCATAGGATTGTAGATTGTACATAACAGTGATGGTATTTTCATTTCACAAGATAAGTAATTGAAAGAATTGTTGAAATGGTTTGGTTTAGAAAGTTGTAAACCCATTGGTACACCTATGATAACTGGTCACAAGTTATCTAGCAAAGATAAGACACCTCTAGTAGAGAAAAAGAAGTATAGATCCACGATTGAAGGTTTACATTATCTGGCTCACATTAAACCAGATATAAAAAATGTAGTTGAGATTGTAGCTAGATTTCAAGCTAATCCTATGGAGTATCATTTTGAAGAAGTTAAGATAATATTTAGATATTTGAAAGGAACATCTAACTATGGAATTTGGTATGATAGATGAAGTGATTTCACTCTATGTGCATATACTGATGTGGATTTGGTAGGCCATATGGATGATAGAAAAAGCACTAGTGGTGAAGCACTCCTTCTTGGAGGAAGATTAGTTTCTTGTCTAAGAAAAAAATAAGAATGCATTTCTTAGAGTACAACTGATGTAGAGTATGTTGTAGCAAAACAAATAATTGTAGTCAAGTTATATGGATGAAACAAATGTTGAAGGATATTGGAATTGAGTTTGAAGAAACTATTATCATTTACTATGATAACACAAGTATAGTGAGTATGTCTAAGAACCATGTATTACATTCTAAGACTAAGCATAGATCTATTAAGTATCATGCATTGAGAGAGAAAGAAGTAGACAAGGAAATCATATTGGAGTATGTGAGTACTAAAGATTAGATTGCAGATATCTTTACAAAGCCTTTACCTAAAGATACATTTGAGTAGAGAGGTATGCTTGGATTTATGCCCCTACCTACTTATATGTAGATGATGTAGAGAGTGCATTAGTCTAGTAGTACATAGCACTATTGTTAGACTGGATTGAATGCCGATGCTTCACTTATGGGGGAGTATTTGTGATGAGCAGAGTTATTGAGGATTCTTGGAATTTGGTTTTGAATAGTGTCTTTGGAAAATCGAGCTAGTTGAAGACTTGGAGTAGCATATTAGCAATTGGTATGTAACAATTGGTATGATGTAAAATTGAGACCTTTAACATTGATGTAAATGGGGGTGTGAATATGCATGAAAAACATCTCCTAAGCAATAGGGAAGAAGAACAATAAGAATGGGGGAGAGATATCTCTTTGGGGGGATTTAGAAAGATTCATGTAAGGAAGCAAGAATATGCAGTTGATGTATTATGAATTGTTTAGTGTGAAGTAAATAATTGTTTTTGATGAAGTAAGAGTATTCACCTATTGTGTTGAGACTTTTTAGCATGTGGAAAATTGGTGTTGGTTAGTAGAAACAACAAAACACTATTTGGGATTCTTGGAACTTAGATGGTTTTTTTATCTATGTTGCCATCAATGCCAATAGCAAAGATTGTTAGCATGGATGGTGATGATACTACTTTGGGGGAATATCCTAAGCATTGGAGAGTATTAACATGTTGCATTCATGAGTGTGTTTTTCATTAATGTCAACATAGCATGGTTTATGTAAAGATTGGTTGAGTAGTAGACATAGATCTTAGTTGTATAAATAATGGTTTGATTTTTTGGTGATGCATAGTTATTGACATGTTCAACATAGTGTATTGATGATGTGGTCAAGTGCATAGTGTCTAAGTTAAAGACATACATAATTTGTACCTGATTTATAAAGAAAAATTCAAAGACAGAGTACTGGGAAAAAAGTTCCTTATGTTTGTTCACTATCTTACATCTGATCTATAGTAAGAAGATGCATAATCAAATAGTAATAGAGGATATTTTGTAGGTGACATCAGCAAGTGCACAAACTCTAGTATCACACTTGTGAAGTTTTATATAGACTATGAGTCGACAGTGCTATTGTAATTGTAATTAATTAATTATCTTATTATAATTAATTGGAAGAGCCTCAAGACTGTCTCAAGGAATTATTTTTGAAGATATGGAATAAGGGAAATATATTTTCCTTGTTTGTAATGGGAGTATGTGTGTGTGATCATTGTATCGAGTGCAAAGTGTGAAAAGGAGCAGAGTGTTTGAGGAATGTGTGTAACTAATACAAGGGATTATTGGATGTGAGTTTTGTGATTTGATTACAAGATTAGAAGGAGCAGAGGTCTAGTTGACAAGATAGAAGAAGAGGAAGGAAGCATATTTCATTTCTATTATTCTACAACAAATAATATAGAGATCAATTTGATAGTGGGTTCATTGATCTTTCCCTTGAAGTTGTTTGGGTAGTGGGTCTAGCTATTTTCCACAACTCCTAATAGCATTGACACAACTCTTAATAGGGTTGGAATCTCCTAACAGAGAGTCAAAGTCCCCTAACATGGACTCATATGTATTGAATTTATTCATAGAATCCTAATAGGGTCCATCCTCCAACAAGGAATATTTATATTAGTGCATCATCTTGTGGGTACCATCCCCATTGGGGTTTTCCCTCTGATCAAGGATTTCCCTAGTTAACCATTATATTGCTTATATGGTTAAATTTTAAAAAGGTTGATAATTTTTATATTGGTGGGATACCTAATTTTACCCCCCTCTCCACCCCCTCCCTTAGTTATATTGGTGAAATATATATTCTAACATTTTCTAGGTATTGGAAATGTTGTATGGGAGCAAAAAAAACCAGTGACAAGACAAATCAATGAGTATGTTACTCAATTGGGAGAAAACTTTGATAGTACAATGAATTCTTGTTTTGATGAATTTAAGCAAAGAATGAGAATTCTATAAGAATTGGTCACAAAGTATTATAGTGACATATATTTTCTTTTCGACATGGACAATACTTCTATACAAGAAGTTAAGCCGAGGAAGGCTTGGTTACAAATTTTTGAATATGAGATAGAAAGTGATTTTGTAAGTGCAAACATTGATGCATTACTCAAAGAGGGGATATATGTTGATGATAAACCTTTTTAAAGATATGAGGAAGCCAAAGCAAGGATAACTATGAACATCAAGATAGCTTCCAAGGAAAAGAAAAGCAAGAAAATGATTGAAGACCTAGAAGCTAAGTTGGGCATCCTAGGCAAGGGAAAAGAAACACTAGAATTAACAAAAGGTCTTGGTGAAGATGAAGAACATGAAAATAGTGATGAGGAAGATGAAGTAGAAGAAGGTGACAAGGTTAAAGCCCTAGTTTTTATCATGACACCAAGAAAGAAGACTCTAGGAACAAAGAAGAAGAAGACATTGACACCTCCACCACCAAATATGCCAAGGAGTAGGTCAACTGCTATTGCCAAGTAGATTGCAAAGAAGAGAGTAGCAAAGTCTATTAGGCCTAGTACCCCCAAACCTAGAAGAAGAAGATTGGTTAGAGGACCACCTTAGAGGAAATAAAATTCTATTGATGAGGTATGCTCAAACATAAAGAGTTCCCCAAGATTATCTAGTTTTAAATTTGTGAAATATGATACACTAGATAATGATGATAAGAATATAATTGAGGAGACTATGATAGCAATTATGTAAACTTTCAAGCTAGCTTCTAGTGAAATAGAGAGATAGATACCAAATGATATGTATGAGAAACTAAAAGAAAGATGGTAGTGTTTAGAGAAGGTAGAGAAAATAATAAGGATTGATGCATTAGTTAGAACTATGCTTGACTTATCCTAGGAGTAACATGACACATTTTTGGAGAAACATAGGAACATATTTGTTCCAAAATATAAAACATTTTTTATATTAATAAATAAGGAGGAAGTTGTAGGACATCAAAGTGAATTGATGTGGAAGAGAATTTTTGGGCTAACTACAAAGAAGGTAGAGACTATAAACATTGATGATGAATATAGCAGTGGAGAAAGCTTAGGTATTCTGAGTCTGCAAGGCAACATGTCCCCTATACATGCCAATACCCCTAACACTCCAAAAGCTAAGAAGTCAAGGCTTACAAATGAAAAGGAAGATGGTGAAGATAGAGAAACAAATGAAAATGATAAGAATTTTTTAGCACCTCATTTCAAGGAAGACAAAGAATCAAATAAAGTTGAATAGAGTGAAACTATTATTGTCTCAAGCACAAATGCACAAGCAAGACTGAGTAGTGACACCCCTTCACCAACTCACATGTAAGTACCAAGAAACAACACTTCCACACCTAGAAAAAAAGTGGAAAGAAATAAAAGATGTTTGACCAAATATTAAGGTTAGTCTAAATGAAATAATTGAGATTTCAAAATTGGATATGGAAAATATCACATTGGAGAAAAATATTTTGTGACAAGAATTTTTGGAAAAGAAGAAGAGACAAGAAGACTTCAGGAGGGAGCACAAACAAAAATATTTATTATATGATGTAAAGAATATTTTTATTGATGCTTTTGAGATTTAAAATTTTGAAGAAGATGCACCAATCATAAACCAACTTGTAAATATATGTAATCAAGTGAATGTTGGAGATATGGAATCAAATGTGAAGTTAGTGAAAACCAAGGTTGTGGAAAAACTTTTCATAACTATGGCTAAACAAAATGTACAATTATAGGAGAAATAATAGATTATGATTGAGCTAATATAAAAGGTACAACATTTGTACACAATTTTTTTAGACATATCAAGATTTACACATGCTATTTAGGCACAAATAAATAAGACTCAGGTTGAGATGAAGGCATCCAAAAATATTAGTTTGGAGTAAAAAAGACCAAGCATTGATCATTATAATAATATATTGAATTCTCAAGATACATTTGTCGAGCTTTAGTTAGCTAATAGTAGCATGAGATCCAAATTGATCTCTATTCATGAAATGTTGATACCTCATTTGGAGGTCATGTAGAGAGAACTGACAAAAACCTAGGATATTATCATTGAAGATCATAATCTTTCAGTGGCTGATAATTTAGTTTATTTGGCTCCAATATGATAGTCGTAGAATAATGTTTTAGAGGCAACAAGAATCACATGGGATCATGCATTGTCCATGATTACCACAATTCACAAAGAATTCTTTGTAACATATGGATTAATTCCACCTATTCAACCCCAAAAGTAGTGACATCTAGTGTTAAAAAATAAAGGGGAATGAGATATGTGTGGAAGGAAAGAGATGTGAAGATGGCCAAAGAGAATTGAAGAGAGACAGAGTGATACGATGTGAACAAGATGCAAAAGAAAAGAAAAAGAAGTACAAATGTATAGTGTATAGATTTGAATAAAGGTAAAATGGTTTTATTATTCATTTTTTTTATTGTTTTTACATAGTTCATAAGTCATATGACTTAGGGGGAGATCTCATTATTAAATCATATTATAATGATGTAAATATGACTAAGTGTTTTTTCCACTAAGTTCAAAGGGGGAGATTGTTGGTATCTCTAAACATTATTGTCTATTCGTGTCAATCACTTAGTCATTTACAAGGTAGAGCCAGATGGTCCTTACTATGACCAAAATACTCTATATAGGTTGAGTCATGTACATAAGTATGCACCTAGATCTATAGGAGACAAGTAAGTTTTTGGGTCATAGAGTATTTTTGTATACGAGTCGAGCTCATCAATGACCAAGTAAGTGATCAGAGACCAAGAAAGTTTTTGAGAATATATGTGTTGAGTTACTTGGTATGTACTAATCATAATGAAGGTTGAGAAACAACAATGTCGAGCATTAGGAAATAGTAAAGTCCAAGCTACACAGAGTTTACATGAAAGTTAGAAATGGGATAGAGTTTTAGGAAAAATGCTTATGAGGCCGACTTGGTAGGTATATTAAATTTTTTAAGAGGTTGCTATAGAAAATTAAATACTATTAGAGATTGTTACAAAATATTTACATGTTGTGGATCATAGATCCCTATGTTGTGTATTTGACGAATAGGATGAAGAGGGAAAACATGGAATCTTATAGAAAAAATCTTTACGTAAATCTTTATATAGTGATGATCTTAAACTAGATCATATACTAGTAGAGAAGGAGATGAAAATATTTTAATGTGAAAACATGAAGCTATTGACAAAAAAGGATTAAGATCAGTTTAGAAGTCATTGAAAGGTTATGTTATCATCTAATAGGCTAAGTGACCTAGTCATTATAGCGAAGTGAAGGGGAAAGATAAGCATATCATATCAGAGGAGAGGATTAGTTGGCAAGGAAAATACTTGAAATCAACTTAGAAAGCAAATTGAGAGTTAGGTACTAAATCCATTTTAACAAACTTGAATCAGGGTAAATATCTTAATATAGTGGTCTTAATAGATCTTTTAAAATACCCTAATAGATTCCTTACTTTGTTGTAAGTGTTAAATCCTCTAAAAAGGTAAGACCTAGTAGTCTCCTAAGCTCTTAATAGGGTAGACCCCTCATAGGGTAGATCATATTTTATGGTCAAACATTGTAACCTTAATGGGTTAACTTTATTAGTGCATTAGTGAATATTTGTGGGTGTCATCCTCATCCCATTTTTACCTTCACCTTAGAGGGTTTTTTAGTAACAAATATTATTTTATGTGTTTTACTTTAATGCATGTGATTGATTAGACTTATATGTCTTAACAAATTTACATTACTAGTTTTACATGTATAAGTTATTGATAGATGTGGATGAATTTGTGAAAAGTGATTTTTTTAAAGATTCTAATTCACCACCTCCCTCCTCTTAGTATCTATCTTATCCTATTCATTCCTCCATCAATCAACAACACACTCGCTGACAACATCAATAGTCTATCTACTATTGATGTCCAACTTTGCACATCAAGATTCTATTGATTTGTAAGCCTACATTGCTGATTAGTGACCAAACACTTAGTCATTTGCAAGTCATTTACTAGGAAAGATTAGAAGGTCATCATTGCAACTGATTTATGTAGTAAAGGTCAAGAAAGTTAGACCGAGCAAAACAACTATTGTCGAGAATTCAGTAGAGACCGAGTAGACATGCGAGTTGAGGAATATAGTATAAGCCAAGTAATTTAATGATGACTGAGCATATTGATAAGTTATCAAGTGTCGATCACACAAACTTATAGAAGATGATCAATTGCATACATGACAGAGTGTCAAAATAACTTAAGTGCCAAGAATTATAGTTTTGTTATGTGATTTTTTAATGGCACAAACTCATATGTGAATCATTTTGGCTGACATTTCTATAAGATTTAATATCTATAGAGCTAGATTAGATTCTATTGACGAGTCATTAGTAGAAGTGATGATCCCTAGGAAAACAATTCAACCAGTCAAAAAAAGGGATATAAATGGTAAAAGATGATGAAGTTCAAATTGTTGATCAAGATTTGGAAGCTTCACATGAAGTCTATTTAAGGAGGATTTTAACCCTAGAATCATTGTAGGATAAAATGTGAAAGGAAACATGCATGTGAAGGAGTTGAAGAGTTAAATCCAGTAGAGAGAACAATCAAATAGGTGAAGGAAAATTTATCAGATTAGGAGAATTAGATCAAAGATAAGGGAAAGAGGAGACCCAAGATCAGCTTACAAAGCACACTGGGGGTCAGGTTCTCAATTAGTTATTTTCTAATTGAGATGGGGATAATCTCATAATAGAATGGTCTTAACATGCCTATGTAAATGTCCTAATAGAGTCCTTACTTTATTGTAAGTGTCAAGCTCTCTAACAAGGCAAGACCTAATAGTATTTTAAGTCTTTAACATGATAGACCTTTCATTGGGTAGATCATATCTTATAGTCAAAATTGTAACCTTAATAGGTTATTTCTATTGTTGCAATAATGAAGATTTGTGGATTTCATCCCCACCCTAGTTTACCTTCATCTTGAAGTGTTTTTGGGTAACCAAATCATTGTGTTATGTGTTGAACCATTATGGATGTGGTGAAATTATTTTACATTTCAACATAATAGTTTTAATGATGAATTAGGTATGATTTAATGAGATTGATTTTAAAGTCAAAAGTTTGAGATCCTGATTCACCCCCTTCTCAATATCTTGTTTCCCATATATATATTGCAATAGATTCTATATCTGTTAGGAGATACAATCCAAACATCAGAAAATTCTTCTTAGACACTTTGTCTGTATACTATCCTTTGTAAATATATTCTACATGACTTTGAATTTCTCCATGCACACTTAACCACTTCATTAGGACACAATTTAGAACACATCCTTAAATATGATTGACCTTGTCATCTATACTTAGTCTATTCGACCTTGTTTTCTATTTGCTACTATGCCAATCTTCATAGAAAAAATTCTATGTTGACATCAATGAAAAACACAATCATGAATTCAACATGTCAATCATGCTAACAATCTCTCCAAGTGTTCTAGAAATACTAAGGAAACTCCCCTTACTAATACCATCAACATTCATGCTAACAAGGGAGCCCATCAGATCATGGTGCATGTTCATATATTGTATACCCTAAGCTTGTCAAGAAGAAGCCGAGGGATGGAAGCCTCAAATACAAGATTAGGAACGATGCTTTCACCTTTGAAATTATTAGATTCTTAGAGGGAGATTATACCAAAAGAATGTCAATGGATGTAGCTGTAAGGGTGACTAAAATAGGGCACTAATACATTTGGCCCTAATTTTTTACATTAATTTATGGTAGAGGGGTAGATTATGTGAAATTGGTGTTAAAATTTTTTTTTCTCTTGATGTTGTGAAACATCTGACTACTTATTTTTTGAGCCATAAGAATTCAAACAATACCAAGCTATCATTTTAAAAAAAAGACAAATTCCAAATCATTTTGAACTAAGACCATGTGTGAAAGGAAATATTCTCATTTGGGTGTAAAAATGTGAGTACCAATAAATTCTATAAATCCATCAGTAACACTACCTAGGTAAGGGTGTGTATTTCTTTTGCAAACCCACTAGTGCCGCTACCTATTTAGGAACATATATTGCTTCAAGTTTATGTGATTTGAAAATGAAATTTTTTGAAACTTGAATTATGTGATTTGGAAAAGAAACATCTTAACTTGAAACTGATTTTATTTGGAAATGAAATTTCTTGGAACAACAAAAAAAGTGCAAAACACCATCAATTAGGCCCTAAGAACATTGTAACCCTTGTCACATTTGAGTAGCATAATTTGTGGTACCAATATTTTTGGGATGACTTCCTTCAACACTAAGTTCCATCACAAATGTAACCCCCTAGCTGAATTGTAAAATACACCCATTCCCATGGAAATCATATATTTATTTAGTATATCCACATACTTATCTTGATTATAGTTTTTAAAAAAAAATTGGTTTGTGGGGTTGTCATTTATGAAGCTAGGTGGGATTTGATGAGAAATGGCTGTGATTTTTCCAAGGTGTGTAAGAATATTAATTGTCATAAATGACTAGGCATTGAATAATGCAGTTCCTTATTGTACACATATTTGATGTGGTGTTCTGACTATGGTATCTTCACTCTCTCCTCTTTACACATAGTAGGAAATCCAAATAATCCTTTATCAATCTTAGCTACAACCCCACAAAGTCCTTTATTTTCCCTTGGGACCTAATTTTGCATTACTTTATACCATTACTGACAACACACATTGTAATACCCCTCTAACCTAATGGCTATTAGTGGAGTTTGGAGTTATAATTAGAATACTTGGGCCATTTTGGAAGATAGGATAACTTGTGTCCAAACTATGATACCCTATGACTCATCTTTACAAATAAATACATAGGTTAAATCAATGTGAAATTATGATATTGCATTCTATTATATGTTTATTGTTCAACATAAAAGGATGATACCTATCCACTTGGAAAACCTTTAAAAGTATCTATAGGATTTGATTTTGGCTGAAATTTTATTTCATATTTTTAGTATATAGTTTAGAGGTATCCCTATAATTAATGTCATCCGTGTACACTATTTTGTGATTGTAGTTTGAATATGATGTTTGGTTTCTTCGTGATGCTATAATGAAACTCTTATGTTATCAAACATATTATTTAGCTTTCTACTATGGATCATGCTCTACATATTGTTTAGACTTCTATTTCAAAATCATGTTACATAATACCTTTATACTATTCTTTTAGTGTCTTGGTTAGAAATATTGTTTATATGGATGTAATAACTATGGATATGGTCTATTTTAAAGCTAACCCAGCTAACCTATTATGTCTTATGTATATGTATTCTCTACTTGGCATGCATTTTGGATGAGTGGAGACCATCATAGTCACTTCTATGGAAGATATACATGATTTCACAGTTCTTCCTTCCATGAGATCATTTTTATATATATGTATATTTATTATATCTTGTTAGTTGGTGATGCAGGTGTGTACATGTACTAGACATTGACTCCACCTGGTTACATAGATTTGAGCATATCCTAAAATCCTCAAACAAGTTGTTGTAAAGGAGAAGAAATCATGATCCATAGAGGCACCCTTGTATCCCTATAACTCTTATAGGAAGCCAAGTCACCTAGTTGGGGGGATTATGTGTTATCATTTTATTTGGTTGTTAGTGTGTAGAATTATGTGTTCATATTTAGATTTTGATGTGAGTTATATATGTTCTTGATTATTACAATTTAATAATTTTATATGTGTATGATATATTTATTTGAGTATATATGGGCGCACAAATATTAAAAAAAATGAACATACATTTATTATAATTTGTCATATGCTTGTATAAAATAATTATGAAAGATTTAAATAAATAACTAATTAAAAATAAAATTGAAAAAAAAAAGTAGATGAAAAGGTTAAATTTAAAAGATCTTACCTCTTGACTCAAACTCTAAACATCTTTTTTAGCTAAGCCATCAACCTATCATTATGCCACTAATTATCTTTTTGGTTAGAAGGATGAAAGTATAGCCTTGGAGTTAGTAAAGAAAGATAAATTTTAAAAGAGAAGAATTATAAAACAAGTCACGAGTTCTAAACCTTGAACCATTGAGTCAAGAGGGGTTGATCTTAGTTAGTGGGTTACATGTATTCCTTGAGAAATATTCCCAAAAATATCTTCATAGATTAGATCAAACAATTTCTTCTGGGAGCAACTTCTCTAACCATCTAGAGAGGTATAAATCTCTTTCCAGGAAATCATGAAGGGGCATCAAGAAATTAACCTGGGAGAATTGACCAAGAGGAAGATTATATTGGAAAGATCAATTCTAGTTGGCACTTTTGAGGGAGTAGGCTACACCAGGTTATTGTTCAAATTATATATAAAAAATCTACACATAGGCATTCATCTTTGTTAGATCTTTGTTGATGATAATTACTTTATAATCAAATAGCAAGTTTTATTGTGATTGACCTTATGTATTTTGTCTTTTGGGGTGAATTAGAAATAAAACAAACATTTCCTTTGCACATAAATAATTTTAAAAAATATAATATGGCGATAAAACCCTAGCCTATAGTAAAATAAATAGGTGCATATTAATAAATGCAAATAGTTGATAAACAAGTAGGGTAAAATAATAAGTTAAACTCACTTTCTTATCATGTTAGTATACTGATTGGAACTTAGGACCTTCTAGTAGTAAAAGATCCCCAAGCTACCATTGAGTTAAATGAATTCCTTCTATATCCTAAATCACTTAACTAAATTTATATAATAATTAATAATTTATATGATTTAAATTTATATGTGTAATAATATATAATGTATAATACATCTATTAAATTAAAAATATGTAATTATATATTGTGGTTATTTATATAAATAAATATATAATATATTATTTATTCATTAAAATTAATTAAAGATTATTAATTAAGGAAAATTATTTGTGTTATGTACTATGGTGAGCATTAAAGAATACTTTATATTGAGTAAAATATCCACTAAATATATATTAGATGATTGTTGTTTACTATGTTCACAAAACCTCTTGATAAGTAAGTGGATTTATTGTTGGACCCCTTAGATTTTTCTTGTTGTGAGCATTGTTAATAGTGATTTTTATGTTATAGGAAAAGCCTAGGTAATTTAGATAGTTGATATACACTCCTTGATATCCCCTACTTACACAAGTTAACCCTAATTAACTAGAGACAACTTTTCCTTAGACTAGCCTACCCATTCAGACTTGCACACTAGCTAATGACTTCATTTTAGGCCTCCTAGATGACTTATCTAATCTTGCAAGGGTTGGAGGCTCTTCCTAGGATGTCTTGAACTTCTTTCCATCCATTAGATTTCTATACGATCCCTTCAAACTAATGAAAACCTCCTATTAGGCCCAATAGCCATCAATTAGCCTCCAAATGGACTAAATTTGGATTTGTCCAAAACTTTACTTAAGAAGGTCCCAAAAAAAATTCAAATTGATATACCCTTTTCAAAGATCTTCTATATTATTGAGATCTTTGGTTCCCAACATCTATCAGATACCCTGACCCTATTTTTGAGGTTTTGCTAGGGTTTATCAACAAACTAAAAATATTCTCTTACTCCTTTTGTAGGAATCTTCTACACATCTCCTTGCATCCATAGAGTCTTCATTCACTTCTTGATCCTTCCATAAAACCAATTCTATACAAAAATCTTTACCCTTGCAAGAAATTTGGTTTCCTTTGATTAATTTTTGGCTGAGTACAACTTTGTCTCGCCTAGGGTTTCCAAGAAAATAGCTTGGCCCCTCACCCCTTGCTCCATCCTTTCTCCTAAAAAATGTACAATGTGTATACTATAATTTCTCAAGGTTTCATTGAGTTTTAACCATGGGGAATCTTGATAGACACTATTTTGTAAAGTCTGCCCCAGTACTAGCCAACAAACAAGTAGTTTTTCTAAAACATTTATTGTGAATACAAATTGATTGCTAAGAAATTATTAAAAAAAAAACAATTAAAAAAATTTAGAAAATATATTCAAATGAAAAATAACTGATTTAATCTCATGTCAATCAAAATCCCATATTTTCACTCAAATAGTCATTGATTTCCTTGTCTGTTGTATGCATCCATACAACTCCAAAACATCCAACCATACAATAGTGACTTGGAGGGATTTATAAACTCATTCAAAAAATAAATGAACCAAATCCCACATTTTGGTAACCTTGTAGTTAATTATAATCACCTTTTCTAGTTTTGAGAAGAAAAATTACAGAAGTTACGAAATTGTCAATGTGCAATTTTTGCAAAATTGACAATTTTTGTATTTTTACATCTTAGCCTTGTTAGGAATATCCATTATGAATCCAAATAATATATGGAATTAATTTAGACTATTTTTTAGGTCATTTACATGACTACCATTCTATTCTTACCTATCCCTCTAAGACAACTTTTCACATGTTTTACCCCTAATTGACAATAATGCAACATTACATCTAGTTGCCAATCATGCACTACATTGGTGGACCCATATACCAAGGACCTCTTTATTCCTCCTAGGTATTATCAAGATAATTATTACTTTCTAATGAGCTATCCTAGGTGCTCCTACATCATACTCCCCCAATGAACTAAAAGTCCTAGGACTTTAAGAGGGAATCAAGGAAATGTCAATGCCCTTCTTCTTGATTTCTGCTTCTGCAACCAAGTGGCTTCACTATCTTGTTTTCCCATCCAATTCAAAAGATGTTTCATGTAGTTTTTATTCCTAGTGACCTTATGCACCTTAGAACTAAAAATATTATCAACTTTCAACTTGCTTAGAGATGTCTTGGGCAAGGTAGCTACAATGTCCTATAGGTCTGAATCCTCTTGTATGCTACCAAATCTACAACATTAAAGGTAGTGGATATGGCCATATCTACTGGTAGATCAACTTGATAGGCATTGGCTCCACACTTGGCCAAAATATTGCATGGACCCACCTTCCTTATCCACAACTTGTTAGATTCTCCTTTGGATAATCTATGATTGTTAAGGTGTAACATGACATAGTTCCTAAATGCAAATTACACATCTATTTTACTTGTATCTACCCATTGTTTCATTTTTGTTGTATTCTACTCCAAGGTTTGCTTTACCATATCATGCACCTCTTTCATGGAAAGGGAAAAGTCTTTAGCCACTCCACTAACCTTTGCAACTTCTTTCATGTCCCTTAGTTCAAGAATTCCTCTAGGATACACTCCATAGACCACTTGAAAAGGAATTTTCCCAGTAGTCCTATTTATAGTGTCATTGTGGGCATACTCTTCTTATGCAATAATGTGGTTCCAACTCTGACCATAATCCTTGGTCAAGCACCTTAAAAGTTTTCCCAAGCTCCTGTTAACCACTTCTGTCTACCCATTTGGTTGAGGATGGTAGGTAGAATAAAATGAGAGGTTTTTCCCCAACTTGTGCCACAAATTTTCCAAAAATGACTCATAAACTTAGTGTCCCTATCAAACACAATACTAAGAGGCAATCCATGTATCCTTACCACTTTCCTAAATTAAAAATTAGCAATGTCACATGTATCATGAATGGTTTTACATGGCACAAAGTGAGCCATTTTGTTGAACCTATCCATAATGACAAAAAAACTATCAAAAGCTTACTTGGTTTTAGGTAGCCCCACCACAAATTCCATGCTCAAACATTCCCAAGGTCTTTGAGGAATGGACAATGGTTGGTATAGTCCTGTATTGGTGGCTACTCCCTTGGCTTTCTAATAAACCAAGCAACATTCAACATACCTCTTCACATCCCTACTCAAGGTAGGCCAATAGTAGAACCTTTGGACCAAATCCATTGTCTTATCCACTCCAAAATGCCCACTCAAAGCACCATTGTGCTTATTTTGGATCAAGTTCTCTCTAATGTATCCCCTTGGGACACATAGCTAATTGCCTTTGAATAAGAGGCCTTCCTACAAGGTGAAATTAGAAAACTCATGATGAAAATGGTTAGTATAATCAGTACACACTTGATAGATCATTAGGGTATAACTCCTTGAAGTTCTCAATCCCCACACTCCTAATATGCACTTCTTGTACAATTAGCAATCTATGGTTAAGTGCATCTATAAATTTATTTGCAATGCCTTTTTTAGCTTGATGATGAAGGTATAGGCCTAAATATACTCCACCCACTTCATGTTCTTGTGACTTAACTTATCTTGGGAATTTAGAAAGCTCAAGGCCTGATTATCATAATATACATCAAACTCTTGAGGCAATAGATAATTCCTCCATTTTTTCAAGGCTTGGATGAAGGCATACATCTCAAAGACATTGGAATAATACTTCCTCTTGACTTCATTTAACTTTTCACTATGAAATGCAACTAGCTTACCCTCTTAGCTAAGGACTACTCCAATGGAAAGGTTATTGGCATCACATTAAAAAGTAAATAACTTCTCAAAGCTAGCAAAATACAAAATAGGTTGAGTGGTGATCATTTTTTTCAAAAATTCAAAGTTCCTAGTGCCTTGCTCAATCCTCTTGAATTTGGCTCTAATCCCACCTTTAATAGTCTCCAAAAAGGGTGTATAAATATGACTAAACTACTTAATGAAATTTCTATAGAATTGTGCTAAGCCATGGAAGCTCCTTACCTTTGAGGTAGTTTTGGGTGTTGGCCAACTAAGTATGGCCTCCACCTTCCTAGCATCCATCTTGAGTTGCCCTTGTGAGATGACAAAACCCTAGTAGACCAACTCTTCCTTTATGAAGTCACATTAGTCAAGATTTATGGTGAGATTAGTATCATATAACCTTTTCAAAACCAAACTTAAATGTCTTAAATATTCTTCCTTTGTGCTACTAAAAATCAAGATATCATCAAGGTAAATGACAACAAACTTACCCAAGAAATTAGAAAAACCTTCATTCACGAGCCTCATGAATGTGGAGGGGGCATGTGAAAAACCAAAGGTCATCACTAGCCACTCATAACCCCTCAGTAGTCATGAAATTTGTCTTCCACTCATCTCCCTCCTTGATCCTTATTTGATGATATCCACTCTTTAAGTCAATTTTAGTGAAGTACTTTGTATTGCCCAAACAATCAAGTAGATCTTCAATTCTTGGGATTGGGAATCTGTACCTAATAGTTATCTTATTAATTTCCCTTGAATTATTAAAAATTCTCTGAGTACTTCCCTTCTTTGGCACCAAAATAATTGGCACTGCACATGGGCTCACACTTTTCCTTATCAAGCCATGGTCCAACAATTCTTGCACTTGTTTAGCTATCTTCTAATGTTGATTAGGTGTCATCTTATAAGCTTCCTTATTAGGAAAAGCTACTCTAGGGATGAAATATATCCAATGGTTGATGGCTCTCTTAGGTGGAAATGCAGGCTTCCTGTCACTTATAAGGTTCTCAAATTGATCCAAATAATTTTATAGTTCCTTAGGAAATTGTGATCTGATTGTGCTGTGTGTACTCTGATGTTTGATAATGATGGCATACTGTATAGCTTCTCCTTCTTTGATGAGGTTTAGGAATAATTTTTCTCCTACCATGAGTTCATTAGAATCCACTAATTGGTTTCTCTCCCTTTCCAACAAAGATTGAATGGTATAAGAATCCTCTCATTTCCTAAACTTGTACACATTCTTCCTACCATCATATTGGGCATCTTTGTCATATTTCCATGACCTCCATAAAAGGAGATGTCATGCATCCATATTGAAGTTTACCCATGCTTGTTCCTTTACCTCTACATGGTGACCCTTAATTATCCATGTGACTCTATAAGGAAGCTTGTTAAGTTTTAACTTTTCTATTGCTTCTTCTAACACTATGTTATCAGTTGGCTCTGAATCAATTATAAATTTACATACCTTGTTTTTCACCTTGCATTTAACCCTAAGCATGGATCTTCTTTGAATTTTCTCCTCCTTTATGGGATTCCTTATGAGTGTTCTTCTGAACATTAGATCCTCACCTTCTTCTGAATTATGTAAAAGATCAATTGTCTTCTTACTACCACCATCTTCTTGTGCATAAGTTGCCTTTCTTTCTCTTGAGGTAGAAGCCTTCTCTAGACATCTATAAGAGGGATGCCCTAATTGGTTATAGTTATAAAATTTCATGGTGGAAAAGTATGAAGGTCCTCTACCTTGATTGCTACTTTTTCCTTTTTAAATACCATTACCCCTACCTCTTTGGTTAAATCCACCTCTTGGACTACTTGAACCACTTGGTTCACTTAGTTTACTATCCCCTTGGGGTCTAGTCTCTTTGCCTCTTCCACCAAAAAATTTACCTCTTTGATTACTCCATTCTTTTCCTTTGCCTCTACTTCTATTGTTGAAGTCTTGCTTCTTTTTCAACTTCTCCTCAACCTTAAGTGCTAACTGATAACACTTTTGCACTATGTTAGGAGTCCACAATTGAATTTCCTCTTGAATGGTCCACCTCTAGCCATTAACATATATCTTAATGCTTTCAAATTCTTGCACCTTGTACCTTAGGCAAAGCTTATGGAACTCGTAAGTATAACTTGCCACATCATTATCCCTTTATTTGAGATTCTACCTCTTGGTATGTAATTGCACTTCAAAATCTTTAGGAAGGTAGGTTTATTTAATTTGACTTACCATACTCTTCCAATTTGTATAGGGTTTCTTTCCCTCTTTCACTCTTTCATCTTGAGTGAACTTCCACCATGTGAGAGTTTCTCCTCTCATCCTTGCTTTTGTTACTTTCACCTTTTGGGTTTCTATCACATCTTCACTTTCAAAGTAGTTCTCCATGCCTTGGACAACCATTCTAAGACATGGTCTATATCCAACTTTCCACTAAAAAGTGACACTCCTTCTAATGCTTTCTTATTCAAGGCCTTGATTACTTTAAGAAATGGTTCTTCTACAATTTTAGAATTAGGTGTGGGTGCCTCCTCCTCATTAGAAACCTATTTCTCATGATTGCTATGTTCCTCCTACTGTTTGATCTTATTGGACACTACTTCAATCTTGAGGGCTGCTCTATCAGGTGTTTTCTCCAAGGCTATTATCTTAACCTTCAACTCTAAGTTTTCCTCATCCTGTTCTTGAACCTTTTTATCTAACTCTACATTTGTCACCATGGTGGATCCTATGGAAGATTCCCCTTCATAGTTAGACATGAAGTTATTTCTCCAAAAATCAAATGGCTTTGATACCAATTTGATAGGAAAATCCTAGGTAATGTAGATAGTTGATATACACTCCTTGATATCCCCTACTTACACAAGTTAACCCTAATTAACTAGAGACAACTTTTCCTTAGAATAACCTAACCATTCAGGCTTGCACACTAGCTAATAACTTCATTTTAGGCCTCATAGAAGACTTATCTTATCTTGCAAGGGTTGGAGGCTCTTCCTAGGGTGACTTGGACTTCTTTTTGTACATCTACCACAATCCATCCATTAGATTTCTATAAGATCCCTTCAAACCAATGAAAACCTCCTATTAGGCCTAGTAGCCTCAATTAGCCCTCCAAATGGACTAAATTTGGATTTGTGCAAAACTAATCTTAAGAAGGTCCTAAAAAAACTTTAGATTGAGATACCCATTTCAAAGGTCTTCTAGATTCTTGAGGTCTTTTGTTTCCAACATCTATTAGATACCCTAACCTTATTTTTGAGGGTTTGCTAGGGTTCATCACAAAACTAGACCAGTCAATAGAAAATATCCTCTTACTCCTTATCTAGGGATCTTCTACACATCTCCTTGCATCCATACGGTCTCCATTTACTACTCTATCCTTCCATAACACCCATTCTATACAAAATACTTTACCCTTGCAAGAAATTTGGTTTTTTTAGCTCAATTTCTAGTTGAGTACAACTTTGTCTTGCCTAGGGCTTCCAAGGAAATGACTTGGACCCTCACTCCTTGCTCCATCCTTCCTCCTAAAACATGTACAATGTGTCTACTAGAATTTCTCAAGGTTCCATGGAGTTTCAGCCATGGGGAAAGTTGGTAGACACCATTTTGCCAAGTCTACCTCAGTACTAGCCAACAAACATGCAATTTTCTAAAACATTTATTGTGAATACAAACTGATTGATAAGAAATTCTAATAAAATAAAAAAGAAAAAAAAAAGAAACTAGATTCCAATGCAAAATAACAAATTCAATCTCATGTCAATCAAAATCCCAATCTTTCACTCAAACTATCATTGATTTCCTTGTCTGTTGTATGCGTCCATACAAGTCCAAAAATTTCAACCATACAATAGTGAATTGGAAGGATTTAAAAAAAAAATTCCCCAACTAACTAAACAAAATCCCATGTGTTGGTAACCTCTTAGTGACTTCTAACCACCTTTTCCACTTTTGACTAGAAAAATTGCAAAATTGACAATTTTTGCATTTTTACTTCTTAGCCTTGTTAGGACTATCCATTGTGACTCCAAATCATATATTGAAGTCACTTAGACCATTTTAAGGTCATTTACATGCCTAAATACCCTTATATGCTCATCTATCCCTTTAAGACAACTTTTTGTACTTTTTACCCCTAATTAACAATAATGCAACATTACATCTAGTGAGCCAATGATCCTGGAATCATTTGTCTATAAAGAAATAACTCTCAGTTGTGCATCAGTATTTCATTTTTTTATTTTACCTTACATTAGTTAAATTTCTTGTAACTATGGTGTAAATATTTAATGCTATATAATTTTTGAGCCACTTTTCCTATGATCAATCTTTTGTAACAAATGTAGTTTTGATGTTTCATGGTTAACAGCTTTCATGAATGTGGCACTAGTTTTGCAAGCTCAATGTTGGTCATCCTTAGAGGCATATTTGGAGCCATTCCAAAGTTTACCCCTTCTAACATGTATACTTTCTCCTTCTCCCCTTGTTGTCTTGGATAGAACACCTCAACTAGGTCATTGTACTAGTTCTTAAGCCCAAAATAGATAAATCGTGATTTTAAATGTGAATTTCTCTTGAATACTTCATTTCCATTATTTGTGCACCCAGAATCAAAGGAATGCAACTTCATCACTTGTAACTATAATACTCAAATAGTAAAAACAACAATAGTTTCTTCTAATTATTTGGTTCTCTTTGTAAATTTATCAAATTGAAGTTTAAAATTAATTACAATTATGTACATCTTTTTCAAGTTTGATATTTCACTTTTTCTTGGCTCATAGTCCACCAATAATTTTTTAAAACACATGATGAACAATTAGAGATTGAGCCAAAATATTGTAGAATTTTGTGCCAAAAGAGTGTGAAAATCATAGTGCACGAGCATCATCTTTTGCTCTCTTTTTGGCATAATTGGTCTAGCATTTTATGATTTCTAGTGAGACCAAAATTCCAAACCAATTAGGTAGTTGATCCAAAATTGAATCATAATTGAATAATATATGTTTAAGTACCCTTTTTCATATGTCATTGAATGTTATGTGTTTATGTGTTATTGTTAATGAATGTTAAAGAATGAACTAATGTTAGATGTTATCTTTGGATATTAGGCGATTACTTTATGGATGCTCATTTTTTTACTTCATGTAATAATGAATGAATGTTATATTTTATTAATGGATGAAGGAATGAATGAATTTTAGATGTTAATGTGAGATCCATCTCTTCTCAAGGTTCTCTTTCTAGGCTCATGTACCAATTCTTAAGCCCAAAATAGATAAATTATGATTTGAAATGTCAACTTCTATTCAATACATTATTTCCATTGTTTCTGCACACAAACTTAGTTTAAGGTATGTTTCTATCCTTAATATTATTGGTATTTTACATCTCTTTATTATGCATTTCAGATTTTCTTGGTTTATCATTTAATGAAAGTGATATTTTGTATGGTTGACTATCATTGAGTAGAAAATTTTTTGGCTTCAACATTTGCACTATTCTAGTTAATCAACAATTTGCTTCCATTGTTTGTGCACCCAAAAACAAAGGTATGTAAGTTTATCACCATAATTTGAAAATAGTACAAACCACAATAGTTTCTCCTAATTATGTATCTCTCTCTGTAAGTTTATAAAATTGAAGTTTAAAATTAATTACACTTATGTACATCTTTTTCAAGTTTGATATTTTTCTTTTGCTTGGCTCAGATTCTACCAATATTTTTTAAAAACACATGTTGAGTAGTTGAATATTGATCCAAAAGAATATAAGAATAATTATGCTAGAAGAGTGTAAAAATCATTGGTGTACTATCATCATCTTTTTGCACCTTTTTTTTTGCAGTTGGTCTCGCATTTTATGATTTATGGTGAGAACAAAACTCCAAACTAATCATGTAGCTGATCAAAAATCTATTATAATTGGTTGAGGGATGCTTGAATACCTTATTTCATATGTTATTTAATGCTATGTGTTTATGTGTCAGTGTTAATAAATGTTAAAGAAAGAAAGAATATTACATGTTAGCATTGGATATTATGAGATTAGTTTATGAATGCTCATAATGTTTTTTACATAATGTGATAATGAATGAATGTTATATTTAATTAATAGATGAATGAATGAATGAATTCTAGATTGTTAGAATGATTGTTGATGATACTACATTGGGGTAGTATCCTAGGCATTGATGAGTATTGACATGTTGCATTCATGGCTGCATTTGTCATTGGTTTCAACATAGCATGGTTTCTATAAAGATTGCTGAGTAGAAGATAGATAAATTAATGGTATGGACAATAGTTTGATTGTCTAGTGATGCACAATCATGGACATGTTCTACACTGTGTCCTGATGACATGGTTGAGTTCATAAAGTCTAATTTGAAGATGTACAGAAGTTGTACATGATTTATAGAGAGTAGTTTAGAGACAAAGTATTGGGAAAGCAATTCTTAATATTTGTTTGATATCTTACATCTAATATGCACTGAGAAGATGGATAGTAAAATGGTGGTAAAGGATAGTTGGCTGATGATGTTAGCAAGTGCACAAGCCCTAGTATTGCATCTATAAATTTTTGTATGGATTGTGAGGCCACAGTTCTATTGTAATTGTAATTAATTAATTGTCTTATTATAATTAATTGGGAAAGCCTCAAGGCCAAATCAAGGACTTATTATGAAGATATGGTATAAAGGAAATATATTTTCCTTGTTCATAAAGTATCTATTATTGTATGAAGTGTGAAGTGTAAAAAGGAGAATGGTGCTTGAGGAATGCATGTAAGCAATCCAAGAGATTATTGGATGCAAGATTTGTGATCTGGTTAGAAGATTAGGAGGAATAGAAATTTGGTTGACAGGAAAAAGAAAGAGGAAGGAATATAGTACAATCCTATTATTTTACAAGGAATAATACAAAGATCATTTGGACAATGGGTTCATTGGTCTTACCTCTTGAAGCTATTTGGGTAGTGGGCTCAACTGTCTTCCACAACTCTTAACAGGGTCCATCCTCTAACAAGGAATATTTATATTAGTACATCATCTTGTGGGTACCATCCCCACAAAAGTTTTCCCTTTGATGAAGGGTATCCCTAGTTAACATATCTAGTGCTATTGTGTATGATTATCTTGTTTTGGTTTCAATTTATATTTTTCATATGTTTAATTTTGTTTAAGGTTGATAATTGTGATAATAGTTGGATAACTAATTCACTCCCACCCAAAATTAGTTATATCAGTGGACTATATATTCTAACAATTGGTATCAAAGCATCAGGTCTTTGAAGAGATAGCCTAACAAATTTGGGAGATAAATGGTGAGTTATCTAAGAAAAGATATTCCTAAGTCATATGGAGGAAATTTTGACACCTAGAAGATGGAGATTCTTGGTGAATTATCATATATGTGTAAAGATCTAGATGTTCAGTTTCCTAATCTAGAATCCTTTTATTGCATATAGAACAATGGAAGAAAAGATAGACACAAATGTGAAGAAGACAAGAAAATTGAAGAAGGTATTGATCTTCTTATGGAAAGGGAACTAGAAGGTATAAATAAATTCATTTGTTGGATATATAAAGAATTAGGTCATTTTTCATTGAAATGTCCTAAGAAAATAACAAAGTCTAAAAGAGTTCACTTTCTAATGAGGATGAAGAATTTAATGCAGGTAATAAAAGATTTTTGAATGATTGTGATGATAAGAGTGAACTAAAAGAGGAAGTATTAAAAGACAAATTTGGTAACTATTATTGATGAAAGGTTTGGTACTAAAGAAAAGATGGCAGATTATAATTTAGATGAAGAAGAAGATAATTATGGAATTGTTAGTCAGAATGCTGAAGTTTTCTTTGTGACTAACAATGATTTGCAGAATGATGCACTATCAATTGAGAAAAGAGGAGAACAAAGGTCTGAACCTAGAGACAAGATAAGACTTGAGATGTCAACGCCTACCTCTAATAGGAATCTAACAAAGAATCACCCTCCTACACAAATAATTAGAAGCAAAAACAAAGGTGTGATGACGAGGAATAAAGTAAATGAGGAAATATGTTTGATATCTCAAGTTGAGCCTAAGAGCATAGATGAAGCATGTAAAGATGATCATTGGATTCAAAAAATAAAGGAAGAATTAGATAATATTGTGAAGAATGATACATGGGAATTAGTTCCTAGGCCTAAATACAAGAATGTGATTGGAACCAAATGGGTATTTAGAAAAAAGATGAATGATTAAGGAAAAGTTGTGAAAAATAAGGATAAACTTGTATGTAAGGGATATTAACAATAAGAAGGCATAGACTATGAGGAGACATATGCACTTGTAGCTAGAATGAAAGTAGTAAGGGTGTTCCTAGCTTATGTAGCAAATAAGAAGTTCAAGGTTTATTAGATGGATGTTAAATCACCCTTCCTAAATAGAGAACTTGAAGAAGAGGTATACATTAAGAAGCCTAAAGGTTTTCCTTTATCAGAAGACAAAGAAATGGTATGTAGACTAAAGAAAGCTCTATATGGTTTGAAGGAAACACCTAGAACATAGTATGCAAGGTTAGACAATTATTTGGCAAAGCTTGGATTTGCTAAAAATATGGTAGACAGTAACTTGTATTTGAAAGAAGTTGAGAATGGTTTTTTGATTATTGTAATATTTTTTGATGACATCATTTTTGGAGGTAATTATGAAGCAAGTGATAAGTTTGCTGAATAGATGAAGAATGAGTTTGAAATGAGCATGATAGGAGAAATGAAGTTTTTCCTAGGATCGCAGATTGTGTAGAATAGTAATAGTATTTTCATTTCACAAGATAAGTAATTAAATAATTTTTTTGAAAAGGTTTGGTTTGGAAATTTGTAAACCTATTGGTACACCTATGATAACTAGTCACAAGTTATTTAGTAAGGATGAGACACTTGCAGTAGAGCAGAAGAAGTATAGATCCATGATTGGAGGTTTGTAGTATCTAACTCACACTAGATTAGATATAGAAAATGAAGTTGGGATTGTGGCTAGATTTCAAAGTGATCTTAAGGAATATCATTATGCAACAGTAAAGAGAATATTAAGATATTTGAAAGGGACATCTGACTATGGAATTTGGTATGATAGATCAAGTGATTTCACTCTATGTGCATATATTGATGTAGATTGGGTAGGTAGTATGGATAAAAAAAAGAGTATTAGTGGTGGAGCATTCTTTCTCAGGGGAAGATTGGTTTCTTGGCTAAGAAAGAAGAAAGATTGCATTTCTCAGAGTATAGCTGAGGGAAAGTATGTTGCAAAAACAAATAATTGTAATCAAGTTATATGGATGAAGTAGATGGTAAAGGATATTAGAATTGAGTTTGAAGAACCTATTATCATTTACTGTGATAACACAAGTATAGTAAGTATGTCTAAGAATCCTATATTTAATTCTAAGACTAAGCATATATCTATTAAGTATCATGTGTTGAGAGAGAAAGCAACAAAAAAAGAGATCAAATTGGAGTATGTGAGTACAAAAGATCAGATTGGAAATATCTTTATGAAACCTTTTCCTAAAGATACATTTGAGTACTTGAGAGGTATTCTTGGGGTTATGCCCCTGCCTACCTCTGAGTAGGTGATGCAGTAAGTGAATCACTCCAATGGTACAAAGCACTATTGTTAGCTTGGATTGAATGTTGATGTTTCCCATATGGGGAGTATCTATGATGATCTGAGTCACTAAGGACTCTTGTTATTTGTTATTGAATAGTGTCTTTGGACACTTGAGCTAGTTGAAGATTTGGAGTAGCATATTAGAAATTGGTATTTAACATTTGGTATGTTGTAACATTGAGACAAAACTTTTATCTTGATGTCA
The DNA here is from genome assembly GCA_028749045.1 of Cupressus sempervirens. Taxonomy (NCBI): domain Eukaryota; kingdom Viridiplantae; phylum Streptophyta; class Pinopsida; order Cupressales; family Cupressaceae; genus Cupressus; species Cupressus sempervirens. The sequence goes on from CM053790.1 coordinate 113,523,650, forward strand.
ATAGGGGAGAGTATGCATGAAAAACATCTCCTAAGTTATGAGGGAGAGGAACTCCTAAGAAATGGAGGAGAGATATTTCTTTAGGGAGATTTAGAAAGATTCATGAAAGGAAAAAAGAATACACATCTATTTTACACCTATTTTTATTTAGCATGTGAAAAACTGGTGCCGGTCCTAAAATCTAGAAGATTTTAGACTTTCTTGATGAAGAGAATTTGTGAAGATGAGAATAATAGTAGTAGTGGAGTATTACTTCGTATTCTTGGAACTTAGATATTTTTCATCTATGTTGTCATCAATGCCAAAGGGAGAAATTGTTAGCATGAATGTTGATGATACTACATTGCGGGAGTATTTTGAGCATTGAAGAGTATTGACATGTTGCATTCATGACTTTGTTTTTCATTGATGTCAACAAAGCATGGGTTTTGTAAAGACTAGTTGAGTAGTAGATAGAGAACTTAATGTAATAAACCATGGTTTGATTTTATAGTGATGCATAGCCATAAGCATGTTATACACTGTGTCTTGATGACATGGTCAAGTGCACAAAGTCTAAGTTGAAGATGTACAAAAGTTGTACCTAATTTACAGAGAGCAATTAAGAGACAGAGTATTGGAAAAGTAGTTCCTAATGTTTGTTTGCTATCTTACATCTAAGATGCAATGAGAAGATGCATAGTTCGATAGTGGTAGAGGATAGTCAGCTGATGACATTAGCAAGTGCATAAGCCCTAGTATCGCACATGTGAAGGTTTGTATAGACTGTGAGCTGACAATGCTATTGCAATTGTAATTAATTAATTATCTTGTTATAATTAATTGGGAAAGCCTCAAGGCTGACTCAAGGAATTATTATGAAGATATGGAATAAAGGAAAGATGCTTTCCTTGTTTGTAAAGTATCCACTTTTGTATGAAGTTTGAAGTGCAAAAAAGAGAAGAGTGCTTGAGGAACTCGTGAAAGCAATCCAAGGGATTATTGGATGTGGGATTTTTGATCTAGTTAAAAGATTAGGAGTAGAAGTTTAGATGATAGGAAAGAGAAAGAGGAAGGAACACTATTATAAAATTCTATTATTTTGCAATGAATAATGTAGAGATCATTTGGATAGTGGGTTCATCGATCTTACCCCTTGAAGCTATTTGGGTAGTGGGTCCAACTATATTCCACAACTCCTAATAGGGTTGGAATCTCCTAATAGGGATTCAAAGTCTCCTAATAGGGACCGATATGTACTAAATGTTGTAATAGACTCCTAATAGGGTCCATCCTCTAACAAGGAATATTTATATTAGTACATCATCTTGTGGGTACCATCCCCACAGGGTTTTTCCCTCTTATCAAGGGTTTCCTTAGTTAATATATCTATTGCTATTGTGTACAATTATCTTTTTGTGGTTTTAGTTTATATTTCTCATATGGTTAAGTTTATTTAAGGTTGATAATTGTGGTAATAGTTGGATAATTGATTCACCCCCCACACACCCCTCCCATCTCAGTTATATCAATGGACTAAATATTATAACACAGATGTTAATGGGGAATTTAGAGTTATGTTGGGGAGCATGGAGCCTTATCAATTTAAGGTGTGGTTCTCTCCTCATTATTGATATTTACATCTCTTTATTATACATTTTAGACTTCCTTGGTTTATCATTTAATGAAACTTATCTTTTGTATGGATGACTATCACAAAGTAACAACTTATTTGGCTTTAACAATTGCACTATCTTGGTCAATCAAATATTTGCATCCATTGTTTGTGAACATAGAACCAAAGGTATGTGACTTTGTCACTTGTAACTATAAATCATAAACACTACAAATGAGCAATCTAGTTACTACTCAAATATTCATCCAAAGATATTATAATCTTTAAATTAGCTTACATATTCATTCGTAATATTATGAAATATTATTGTTCTTATAAAAATATATTACATATATTACTTTAGCTAACATAGAGATCAAAATAAAATATACATATAACATGAGATAACTTAGAAAGTTAAATGGAAAGAAACTATTTCAATAACATCACCTTAATATTATGTTTATGTTAGAAACCCAGTGTGGGAGAAAACATCCACAAGTCAATTTAGTAAGTATAGTTCAAATTCTGCAATGACTTGTTGAAAGATGTCTTTCATTGGATTAAGGATCAATCCATTATCCACCATGGCCAATAAAGTCACATAAATAGGAGTCAACAAAAGAGACTAATTGGAGATATACTGACACACACCAAAAATGGGTCACATAAAAAAAACTCCAACTATTAACATTATGTACAAGGCATGAGACTTTATAATGCTCATACATATCTCATCTTAGATTTGTATACTCTCTTGAATCACATTGGTGTCATCTTGCATATTGTTGGTCAAAATATTTGGCAACTCTTTAAGTATTTAAAATCCATTTATTATTGGCATAACTGATTTAGAAGTTGTTAATAGCTTACAAGAAATCTATAAATTATATTATTCAATTATACTATTTGACATTGATGTCAAACAATTTACATGTCATTTTATGTTTTTTATGAGTTGAAAGTAGCAAGAAGCAATAATAATGCACCTTATTGAGTAATAATTTAAATGGTTAGTCAAAATAGTTATCTTATCAGAAAGATGAAGGTTATAAAAAATCTATGTTTTATCAATACAGTTATCTTTTATCAGTAATGTTGAAAAGGAAAGAGAAGTTTCTAGGTTAATTGTTAAGAGATTGTTTGATAAGTTTCTATACACATGATGGAGATATCTTTGAGTTTGTATGCTTCAAGTTAGGGTTTGCAAGAATAAAAAAGAAGGATAATGAAATGATACAAAAAGAGAGAGGAGAATAGTAGTTGGAAGGATAAATAAAGATATCAGAGTTGTAATGCCCTGCCAAGGGATCCAAAAGAATTAACCTATATTTTTACTAAGTTTTCCAAACAATTTTTTTTTTAAACATGAAAGATAAACCATTCATATCAAGTAGCAGAAGCAATAACATTGAACACCTAGTAGTAGAAGCAATAATATACAATCAACTAAAGCATACATAATAGGTTACATTCCTTAAGGATCCCAAGACATTGAGTCACATTTGATTCAATTAATACTAAGTCTAACTACTACTACATCCACATGAAAGAATAAATAGAAACTCCAATGTTCATATTACACATTTGTTTCGAATGCCTCTTGGCAATTAAATTCAGAATGCTCAATCATCCACTGTACATGACACGGGGTATGAAAGGCTTAAAAGAATATACATATGTGAAATAAAGTACATCATCATACTAACTCTAATTTGTGATGCAATAACATAAATGAAACCACAAATCATACATGATACATCATCATAGGAGATAACCATAAATTAAAAACATAACTAACTAAGTGCACAGTTCCTCCCAACCGTAAATAACATCATTAGACCATTATGGGCCCTAGCCATCCCTCAGTGTGTAACATCCCAAATCACCAAAGAGATCATCAATATTAACACAGTAGGAATGTCACTCCTAAATCATACTACATTAAATATAGAAAGATATCTAACATACAAAATAAAGCATAAGATAACATCATCTAACATATGCAAATCATCAATAAAAGAAACATAATAGTAAATACATCCATCATAAGGTATATCATCTATCATAATGATCCAAGAACAGAATGAAGATAAATACCAATCAAGAATGCTCCAACCACAGTGTCTATAGATGGATCTCAAATGGTAAGAGTGAAAAAGTACTACCACCCGACCGCGTGGAACCTATATGGTCCACTCCCACCGTGCTGAGGAGATAATCTCAAGTCCCAAATAGGTTATCAAATCATATAGCACAAACACTTTCTAAGTCAAGGAATCCTAAAAGTATACTAACTCAAAGGTTTCAAAACAAAACCAACATCTAATCCCAGAGGCACACAAAGACATGTAGGAAACCTACTATGCAAGTGAGAAAGTGTCATCGCACGGATCACGCTAGAGTTACCCTGGCAGTCTCTCAATAGACCCCAGCCCCTTAGTGATCCCTATGCGGCCACCAGTATCCTCTCATACAGATTAGGCATACTATGGAATGCAAGGTCACAACCAAGCATTCTCTTTACTCCCATCCTAGTCTGTACTAGCACTCGAGGCATGGGCGAGAACATACAATTATCTTATTAGGTTCATTTAATCTCCATTTAGTGTAAATGTTTTCACTTATTAAAAGAACTTACAATGAGTTACCCTGGCAGCCACTTAGGGCCCTGGCCCCCATTGCAAGCCACTTCCTGACACTACAAGTAGATAACCTACCCTAAGCTCATGGATCATAAATCAAAAAATCACCATAGTCCTATACAAGCGACTATAAAAATACGAAAAGATAATCCACAATAAAAGCATCAAATCTCCATGAGCAACTGAAAAGCATCCATTAATAATCATGACGACAACAGTTCTCTATTAGCAACTAAAGGTATCAATGATGATCACAATATCCATTGGTTCTCAACAAGCAACCAAAAAGTATCTCAAACTAATACTGATCGAAGACTCCAAAATGGTCGAGTCAAAACATGTCACAACATGACATCATCAAAAAATAAATCAACACTTCAGTCCCATCAAGGCGACTGGAAAGTAATCCAAGGATAACTGATCGATGACTCAAAAATGGTTAAGTCAAGTGTCTCAGATACATATAACTCAACTTCACTCAAGAAGACTGATGAGCAATAACAATCATTAAATACAAACATCTCATAGAGCATACCATCACATTACCATGGTTGGGTTTATAAAGATCAAATTCAAGACATCATCATGACATCACAATCATAACCCTCGAGCCTCTGGTAGACATCCAATAACTGGTCAATACTAGTCAACCCAAAAACCCAAGACAAGAAGCATAAAGAAAACACAATGCAAGCACATGTTCTATTTTGCTAAAATTACATAGTTGAATAAAATGTGGAGGTTTTAGATTCTATTTGCAAGTATACTTCAAGTGTATAAGATTCTTCGTTTAATCTACATGTCGACCCATATATCTCTTTGAATTAAGCATAGAATTATCCTTCTATTATTTTAAAACAATTCCCTATAATCATAAGATAATTATCTACTTATTTAAACCATTGAACTCATTTCCTTTGACTTTTAATAATATTACTCGCAATAGTTTACAATAACTAGTGTTACTAACAATTAAATAAAACCCTGTTGATTCCAAGAACAACTTCCATTATTCAAATCGTTAGAATAAAACTTATCAATTTTCAATTAACTAATTTGCAATTTCTCTAACACTGCTATATCAATAATCATTCAATTAAGCCCATTGCTTAGATAAATTTGATTAATTTAATAATTAATTAAATTAAATAGCCAATACATAACTATATTAACAACCCCATTAACATTTGAATTAATAGTTTAATAATAACAAGTTATAACAATCTCATTAATAAATCCCCAATACCAAACATTAATATCTCAAATAAATTCCTCCTATGTATGTTGATCAACTAATTGTTCCCCTCCAATTATTAACCAATTCAAATTGATTAATATCTTTTACAAAACTTCAATCATTAATTAATCTCAACTAAATTGACTTTAATCAAATTAATTGATAACTATTTAGACCAAATATACTATTATTTATTAATAATTTGTTAGACCCAACAAACATTAATAAATAATAAACTCATCAAAACTATTATTAATCGATCTAGAGAAACCTTACATAAACTTCATTAGTTAATATTTAACTAACTCTTAGCTCAATTAAGGTATATCAATAATTTATTTAATAATACATAACGTATTAATAATAACATAATAATTCAAATCGTAGCAATGATATAATATAACAATGACTCCTTATCAATTAAATCTTAATCCAATATCATTAAAATTTAAGTCTTTTAATTTAAATCATTATAATAATTATCATTAAACATCTATTATTAACATAATATAAATTGTGATCTATTAATTATTTAATATATATTAAATAGTATTTAATATACATTAAATAAAATTAATATTAAAAGTCAACCATTTTCTAATCCCTTAATATTCAAATTAATAATTCAATATCTCTTTTCGATTAATAATAATTGACAAATTATTATTAAATCGATCAACATAAACATTTATAAAATAAAAAATATTAAAATTAATTAATAGATATATATATATATATATACATATGTGTGTATATATATATATATATATACATATGTATATATATATATATACACATATATATATACACATATGTATACATATGTGTATATATATGTATGTATATATATACACACACACATATATATATATTAATAAAACTTTATAAAATTGCAAATCGAAATACTATTGAATTGCATATATATCATATGTACTGCCCCCTGCGAAATGAAATATGGGCGCAAGCTTTTTAAATGCCGCTGCCACTCCTAACACCATATGTGAACAGCGTTTGTTTTAAATGAAGAGCCGTGTGGTCTATGGGTCGCAGGTCCTATTCGAACTATCAGACCTACGCAATACGACACTGCCGAAAATAAAGGGAATGGGGGTGCAATGGGTATAAACCCTACCCACCTAAATGTAATATATATATCTTTAAAAACAATTTCATCAATGTGCTACGAATCATTTTTTTTAATTATAACATTTTTCAAAAACGTTTATCGCATGCTCGATCCAAATTTCATTGAATATTCTTTTCATTGCATTTTTAAACAAACATATATATATATATATATATATATATATATATATATATATATATGCGTGCATATGTATGCAGATTAATAAACATAAATGTATAGTTTAAACAAGGAAAACATTTACAATAACACTTGCAAATATAACATAATTTTTAAACAAATAGGGCTTTTCATTTTTTTTAAAATTAAGAATTCTCCCTATATTGATTGATCTCTAGATTTACCTATTAATCCTTTTAATAGGTTCGCCTATAAACTTTTAAACCCTAGCCCCATAGTTTCCTCAGATCTACGCATATGAAAATCCTTAGAAAGCATTCAGAAGACACGAAGAAGACATGAAGTGCAAGAAGCAAAAATAACGTAGGCAAAATCACAAGTGTCTACCTAGACACTGATGCTAATTCGCTTCTCCTCAGAACCTGCAAAGCAAGCTCCTTCCTTCTCCCACGTTCCTGGGTCCTCCAAAAATGCTCTCCCTAAGCACTCTCCTCGAGCTTCTAGGAGTGCTTGAATATAAAGAACTCCCAGGAAGCACCTAGAATGTCTCTAGAAACCACTAGAAGGTGTTGACAACTAAGCATGAGTCTTTTCCAACCTTCTAGATGAGTTACAAGGTTGTAGACACCATGTGCTTAATTTGTGCGCTAACTCCTATGTTGTTGACAACACATGCATAATTAGAGTGGAAACTCCTGTGTTGTCAACATGACAACTCATGAGAGTTCGCATACTCCTATGTGAATGAATATTAAAATAATGCACATTAATTAATTTAATATTCACTCTACTCTTTTCAATTTTTTTAATTTTTCTTTTTAAAATCTCATGCACTCACTTTATTAAATCCACTTGTTTTATCTTTATATATATATATATATATATATATATATATATATATATATATATATATATATATATATATATATATATATATATATATATATATATATATATATATATATATAATTTTAATCACATGCACACATCATGCAATCTAGAATCTTTTAATAATTTTAATATCTTTTCCACTTTTAAATTCATTTTCGAAACTTAATTGATAAATATTTATTAACTTAAATAAATATTATCACATTCCAACTTTAAAATTATAACTTTTATCTCAAAATTAATTCTTTTTATTTAATTAATTTTCTAATTAATTAAATAAAATAAATATTAAAATACCATATTAATTTTTCATTAAATTAAACCATTAATTAAATCTTTTAGTTAGGCTTAATTAATAGAAAATACACCAAAGACTCATAAAATAAAATACAAAAAATCCATTATAGCAAAACACATACAAAATCAAACCAAAAAGGGTTAATATCACGAATTACATCATCTGACGCATTCAGAGGGTACTCAACTCAGATACTTGTCCTAATTTCTAATTAGGACAAATGGCTTAAAGGGTTGGGATTTGGACTTGAGAATGTATCTCCCCTCTCTTACTATTGAGATAATGCGATAGGGTATGCTCATCCTGGAAATTCAGAGAAGTCGATACTCAGTACCTACAAATTACATAAAAACTATGCATGTACGTACAATATATATATGCTAAGCTAAACAGGCAATGGCAGGAAGTGGTGCATCGTGTAGATCCCGACTAGCAGGTGACTACGACTCCCTTCCTTAACCACATCAGAAATGCCATCCAATAAGAGAACAAACACACACACCATACACATGCAAGTATGGGGTAAGTATCCATAAGAAAACACATGTGATAATAAACCATCTAACTAATCAATAACTAAAAATAATGTAATAATCATCATGCATACATGAGATGTAGAGTCTAAGTAATCACATCATATATTAACTGAATCTAAAACGATATCTGATAATCTCAAAATAATGTTACCAACAATCATCATCATTAAACTGTCCTAAAAGAGTTTGGAAACAATAGAAAAATGTGAACTAGGGTAGGCACTACATCCACCCCCCCTAGAATTAGGGTTACTCCTGGAAGCCTGTAAGAATGAAATAACTAAGATACTCACTGCGAGGGTCCCATTGAACCCTTTCCCCCCATAAGAGGATACGACTCCACTGAGAACACTATACTACACTTAGAGAAATATGATTATGGTTTAATAGTAAATCGAAAACCACATTGATCTAACATTCATTCTTTTAACAACTACTAAAATAGATCCCCTAATACATTCTAAACAAGAGCAACATAATGCTCACAAAGATAATCAAGGGCATACCACCTTAAAACATAGATGAAAGATACATGTTTTGAAAATAGAATAAGTTTCAGTTTTTAGTTTTTTCTATGTTTAGGTTTTCAGTATAATTTTAGTTTTGAAACCTAAGTGTTGAAGTATGAAAAATATGCAAGTAGTAGTTTAGGTTCTATTTTAGTTCACCTAGTTTCAAGTTTTCAGTTTGAAAGAGATACACATGATAGTTCAAAGTTTTGGTTTTGTTTAACTAGTTAACAACTAGTGGCATTCCAATATACCCAAAGCTCCCAATGTTGAAACTCGAGCTCTGATACCAGATGTAATGCCCCACCAAGGGATCCAAAAGAATTAACCTATATTTTTACTAAGTTTTCCAACCAAATTTTTTTTTAAACATGAAAGATAAACCATTCATATCAAGTAGCAAAAGCAATAACATCAAACACCTAGTAGCGGAAGCAATAATATACAATCAACTAAAGCATACATAATAGGTTACATTCCTTAAGGATCCCAAGATGTTGAGTCACATTTGATTCAATTAATACTAAGTCTAACCACTACCACATCCACATGAAAGAATAAATAGAAAGTCCAATGTTCATATTACACATTTGTTTCAAATTCCTCTTGGCAATTAAATTCAGAATGCTCAATCATCCACTGTACATGAAACAAGGTATGAAAGACTTAAAAGAATATACATACATGAAATAAACTACATCATCATACTAACTCTAATTCGTGATGCAATAACATAAATGAAACCACAAATCATACATGATACATCATCATAGGAGATAACCATAAATTACAAACATAACTAACTAAGTGCATGGTTCCTCCCAACCGTAAATAGCATCATTAGACCATCGTGGGCCCTAGCCATCCCTCCGTGTGTAACATCCCAAATCACCGAAGAGATCATCGATATTAACACAGTAGGAATGTCATTCCTAAATCATACTACATCATATGCAAAAAGATATCTAACATACAAAATAAAGCATAAGATAACATCATCTAACATATGCAAATCATCAATATAAGAAACATACCAGTAAATCCATCCATCATAAGGTATATCATCTATCATAATGATCCAAGAACAAAATGAAGATAAATAACAACCAAGAATGCTCCAACTACGATGTCTACAGATGGATCTCAAAAGGTAAGAGTAAAAAAGCACTACCACCCGACTGTGTGGAACCTATATGGTCCACTCCCACCGTGCTGAGGAGATAATCTCAAGTCCCAAATAGGTTATCAAATCACATAGCACAAACACTTTCTAACTCAAGGAATCCTAAAAGTATACTAACTCAAAGGTTCCAACACAAAATCAACATTTAATCCCAGAGGCACACAAAGACATGTAGGAAACCTACTATGCAAGTGGGAAAGTGTCATCACATGGATCACACTAGAGTTACCCTAGTAGTCTCTTAATAGACCCTAGTCCCCTAGTGATCCCTATGCGGCCACTAGTATCCTCTCATACAGACGAGGCATACTACGGAATGCAAGGTTGCAACCAAGCATTCTCTCTACTCCCATCCTAGTTTTTACTAGCACTCGAGGCATGGGTGAGAACATGCAATTATCTTATTAGGTTCATTTAATCCCCATTTAGTTTAAATGTTTTCACTTATTAAAATAACTTACAATGAGTTACCTTGGTAGCCACTTAGGGCCTCAACCCCCATTGCAAGCCACTTTCTGACACTACAAGTAGATAACCTACCCTAAGCTCATGGATCATAAATCACAAAATCACCACAGTCCTGTACAAGCAACTATAAAAATACGAAAAGATAATCCACATTAAAAGAATCAAATCTCCATGAGCAACTGAAAAGCATCCATTAATAATCATGACCACAACAATTCTCTATTGGCAACTGAAGGTATCATTGGTAATCACAATTTCCATTGGTTCTCAACAAGCAACCAAAAAGTATCTCGAAGTAATACTGATCGAAGACTCCAAAATGGTTGAGTCAAAACATGTCACAACATGACATCATCAAGAAATAAATCAACACTTTAGTCCCATCAAGGCGACTGGAAAGTAATCCAAGGATAACTGATCGATGACTCAAAAATGGTTAAGTCAAGTGTCTCAAATACATATAACTCAGCTTCACTCAACAAGACTAATGAGCAATAACAATTAGTAAGTACAAACATCTCATAGAGCATACCATCACATTATCATGGTTGGGTTTATAAAGATCAAATTCAAGACATCATCATGACATCACAATCATAACCCTCGAGCCTCTGGTAGACATCTTATAACTGGTCAATACTAGTCAACCCAAAAACCCAAGACAAGAAGCATAGAGAAAACACAATGCAAGCACATGTTCTGTTTTGCTAAAATTACATAGTTGAATAAAATGTGGAGGTCTTAGTTTCTATTTGCAAGTATACTTCAAGTGTATAAGATTCTTTGTTTAATCTACATGTTGACCCATATATCTCTTTGAATTAAGCATAGAATTATCCTTCTATTATTTTAATACAATTCCCTATAATCATAAGATAATTATCTACTTATTTAAACCATTGAACTCATTTCCTTTGACTTTCAATAATATTACTCACAATAGTTTACAATAACTAGTGTTACTAAAAATTAAATAAAACCCTGTTGATTCCAAGAACAACTTCCATTATTCAAATCGTTAGAATAAAACTTATCAATTTTCAATTAACTAATTTGCAATTTCCCTAACACTGCTATTATCGATAATCATTCAATTAAACCCATTGCCTAAATAAATTTGATTAATTTAATAATTAATTAAATTAAATAGCCAATACATAACTATATTAACAACTCCATTAACATTTGAATTAATAGTTTAATAATAACAAGTTATAACAATCTCATTAATAAATCCCCAATACCAGACATTAATATCTCAAATAAATTCCTCCTATGTACGTTGATCAACTAATTATTCCCCTCCAATTATTAACCAATTCAAATTGATTAATATCTTTTACAAAACTTCAATCATTAATTAATCTCAACTAAATTGACTTTAATCAGATTAATTGATAACTATTTAGACCAAATATACTATTATTTATTAATAATTTGTTAGACCCAATAAACATTAATAAATAATAAACTCATCAAAACTATTATTAATCGATCTAGAGAAACCTTACATAAACTTCATTAGTTAATATTTAACTAACTCTTAGCTCAATTAAGGTATATCAATAATTTATTTAATAATACATAACGTATTAATAATAACATAATAATTCAAATCGTAGCAATGCTATAATATAACAATGACTCCTTATCAATTAAATCTTAATCCAATATCATTAAAACTTAAGTCTCTTAATTTAAATCATTATAATAATCATCATTAAACATCTATTATTAATATAATATAAATTACCATCTCTTAATTATTTAATATATATATAAAATAGTATTTAATATACATTAAATAAAATTAATATTAAAAGTCAACCATTTTCTAATCCCTTAATATTCAAATTAATAATTCAATATCTCTTTTTGATTAATAATAATTGACAAATTATTATTAAATCGATCAACATAAACATTTATAAAGTAACAAATATTAAAATCAATATATATATATATATATATATATATATATATATATATATATATATATATATATATATATATATATATATATATATATATATATATATATATAACTTTATAAAATTGCAAATCAAAATACTTTTGAATTGCATATATATCATATGTATTGCCCCTTGCGAAACGAAATACAGGCGCAGGCTTTTTAAATGCTGCTGCCACTCCTAATACCATATGTGAACAACGTTTGTTTTAAATGAAGAGCCGTGTGGTCTGCGGGATGCAAGTCCTCTGCAAACTCACAGACCTGCGCAGTACGACGCCACCAAAAATAAAAGGAATGGGGGTGCGGTGTGTATAAACCCCGCCCACCCCAAATGTAATATATATATCTTTAAAAAAAAATTCATCAATGCTCTACAAATCCTTTTTTTTTTATTATAACGTTTTTCAAAAATGTTTATTGCATGAGTGATCCGAATTTCATTGAATATTCTTTTCACTAAGTTTTTAAACAAACATATATATATGTAGAGTTTTTAATAAACACTATAGCATTTTAAAATACACACACACACACACACACACACACACATATGCGTGCATATGTATGTAGATTAATAAACATAAATGTATAGTTTAAACAATGAAAACATTTACAATAACGCTTGCAAATATAACATAATTTTTAAACAAATAGGGCTTTTCATTTTTTTTTTAATTAAGAATTCTCCCTATATTGATTGATCTCTAAATTTACCTATTAATCATTTTAATAGGTTTGCCTATAAACTTTTAAACCCTAGCCCCATAGCTTCCTAAGATCTACGCATATGAAAATCTTCAGAAAGCATTCAGAAGACACGAAAAAGACAGGAAGTGCAAGAAGCGAAAATAATGTAGGCAAAATCACAAGTGTCTACCTGAACACTGATGCTAATTCTCTTCTCCTCAGAAACTGTAGAGCAAGCTCCTTCCTTCTCCCACATCCCTGGGTCCTCCAAAAATGCTCTCCCTAAGCACTCTCCTTGAGTTTTTAAGAGTGCCTGAATATAAAGAACTCTTAGGAAGCACCTAGAATGTCTCTAGAAACCACCAGAAGGTGTTGAAAACTAAGCATGAGTCTTTATCAACCTTCTAGATGAGTCACAAGGTTGTAGACACCATGTGCTTAATTTGTGCACTAACTCCTGTGTTGTTGACAACACATGCATAATTAGAGTGCAAACTCCTGTGTTGTCAACATGACAACTCGCGAGAGTTCGCATACTCCTATGTGAATGAATATTAAAATAATGCACACTAATTAATTTAATATTCACTCTACTCTTTTCAATTTAATTTAAAAATAAAAATAAAAATCTCATGCACTCACTTTATTAAATCCACTTGTTTTATCTTTATATATATATATATATATATATATATATATATATATATATATATATATATATATATATAAAATTTAATCACATGCACACATCATGCAATCTAGAATCTTTAATAATTTTAATATCTTTTCCACTTTTAAATTCATTTTCGAAACTTAATTGATAAATATTTATTAACTTAAATAAATATTATCACATTCCAACTTTAAAATTATAAATTTTATCTCCAAATTAATTCCTTTTATTTAATTAATTTCCCAATTAATTAAATAAAATAAATATTAAAATACCATATTAATTTTTCATTAAATTAAACCATTAATTAAATCTTTTAGTTAGGCTTAATTAATAGAAAATACACCAAAGACTCATAAAATAAAATATGAAAAATCCATTATAGCAAAACACATACAAAATCAAACCAAAAAGGGTTAATATCAGGAATTACGTCATCTGACACATTCAAAGGGTACTCAACTCAGATACTTGTCCTAATTTCCAATTAGGACAAATGGCTTAAAGGGTTGGGATTTGGACTTGAGAATTTATCTCCCCTCTCTTACCATTGAGATAATGCGATAGGGTATGCTCATCCTGGCAATTCTGGGAAGTCGATACTCGGTACCTGCAACCTACATAAAAACTATGCATGTACATACTATATATATATATATATGCTAAGCTAAATAGACAATGGCAAGAAGTGGTGCATCGTGTAGATCCCAACTAGCAGGTGACTATGACTCCCTTCTTTAACCACATCAGAAATGCCATCCAATAAGAGAACAAACACACACACCATACACATGCAAGTATGGGGTAAGTATCCATAAGAAAACACATGTGATAATAAACCATCTAAATAATCCATAACTGAAAATAATGTAATAATCATCATGCATACATGAAATGTAGAGTCTAAGTAATCAAATCGTATATTAACTGAATTTGAACCAATATCTGATAATCTCAAAATAATGTTAGCAACAATCATCATCATTAAATTGTCCTAAAAAAATTTAGAATATGTTGATATACAAGGTGTGACATCAGCTAAGAAAATATGGGAGAATTCGCTACAAGTACATGGAAGATACACACATGTCCAAGAAGCCAAAGTAGGAGTGAAAGGAAAACCTGATGCTATGAAGATGAATGTGAATGAGACTATTGCATAGTATGGAACAAGGGTAAAAGAAATTGTTGTTGCAATAAAAGGAGCTATAGGTTCTATTGATGAAAATGAAGTTGTAAGTAGGATGATGAGAACCCAACCTCATAAATATGTAATCAAAGTTTCATCTATACAAGATCTGAGAACTATTGATAAGAGAAATATTACCATTGATTCACTTATTAGTTGAATAATGGTGTTCAAGCTAAGTAAATATGATAATAATCAATGTGTAAATGAAGTAGCACTTCAAGCCTTGACAAGTGAAGATACACAATTTTGTAGAAGATTTATTGATGATGGTGAATACAAAAGTCTAGAAGTAGAAGAAAAGGAGTTAGAAGAACTGGAAGCTCTAATAGTAACAAGATCTACCAAAGAGAAAGGTATATACAAAGGAAAGTGTCCTATTGCATGCTATAATTGTAGAAAAATTGGTCATTTTGAACACAGATGTCTTAATAAACTAATGAAGGAATAGAGTGAAGAAAAGATAAACCAATACAAAAAGAAAAAATATTTTAGATAAAACAGGAAGAAATATTGTTACATAGACTAAGATGGGGACAATGAAGATGGAGAAGATGAAGAAATAATCTTGGTTTTTGTAAAAGAAGAATCCATTAAAAAAGGATCTATCATAGAATAGAAGGTACTAATCAAACAAATGGAAATGAATGATAATTGGATCATTGATAGTGCATGCACACATCACATGACAAGAGACAAAGATAAGTTTGCAACCATGGATGTATCTGATGGAGGATTAGTGAAATTCAAAATTAGACCCCATTGCATGATTAAACAAAGAGGTGTAATTAAACTAACTAATGATATTGTATGTGGGTTGATGGTTCACAATACAATCTTTTGAGTGTTTCACAATTGAATAATAAAGGCTTTAATTTTGAGTTTAGTTATGTGTTAGGATTAACCTCAGATTGAAATAATAGTTACATGCAGATATAACCAATACTATAAAATAGTAGATCACATAAAAGAGAATACAAGATACCAAGATTTTACATGGTTCACCTAGCCCCTGGGCTATGTCCACCAACAAACAAGTCCAATATTATTATTATCTAGTGGTTACAATCCGCAATCCCTTATAGCTCAATACCACTATAAGAAGCTACAATATCACCATTACATTATGAAATCCCTAACCCTAATCCTTTTTTATACAAACTTTTTCCGTTTACAAACTTAGGGCTAGAATAAATCATCTAATAGGAAAAATAGTAACCGATGCCTTTTACAATATAAAGGCATTTTTGGTTTCGAGGGCGTTGCCCCTAAAAATCCTTGTGGAGGCTTGCCCCTTGACCCCACCCTTCATTGTGATAGGGAGCACACTTTAGGCACTACCCAAGGACCCCATAGGAGCACTACCCCAAAAGCCCCATAGAAATAATATGGGGTGAAAACGATGCTGAATAAACCTCTTAGTCTGATTAGGCTCCACATCACAACATGATGGAAAATAAAAAAATATTTAAAAAGAATGGAAGACTACTCACTTTTGGTAAATAGAAAAAAGGTAATCTTTTTAAGTTATACACATCGCTAGGATATATCTTATTGCAAAATTTGAAAAAGGATCCTTTTCTTTTGTATCTTCCTTTTTAGATTCTACTGATTCTAATTCAACAACTTGTGTTCTTCTTTGTGTGCCCTCATATGTAAGAAGTATTTTTCTTTTATTTTTTGGTCCACTAACTATTTGTTTCACTCTCTTGCATCTAGGAGGTTCAAATGGCTTATGTTTGACTTTAATTAACCTCATGGACCTTCTAATGCTAAGAGGGGTGGTTGAGTAAACTTTAATGATTGTAACATCTTCTTCTTGCTTTGTTTGAACATGTGGGATGAATTGGGGTTGTATCTATGATACTTCTACATAGGGTACATTAGATACCTACGTGGATGGTCCTTCTACTATTACTCCTACAACAGTCCCTATAGCTAAAGGCTTAGCAATGAGTATTTCTTATTATGCACTTGCCTTCATCTCCACTGCTATTCCCATGGATTCTTTAAAATATTCTCTTATCATTCACAATTCCTTCCAAATAATATCTATCTTTTTCTCAACCATTTTCTTAATGTCTTTACTATATAGCTCAATGTAAACTTCTTTTACTTTTTCTTCATATGTGCCCAATATAGGACACTCCTTGTCTCTTTGTGACTCTAGGATGATCTTCACACAACCTTCTATTAACTCTTCTTTCATCTCATACCCCATAGGTTCAATAAACTTTACCCTTGTTTCAAAGGCTTCCATGCAAGTCATACTTATTTCAACCATAAAACATATATCATCCTTGTACTTCTCAACTAGAGATGGAGGGATCCTACATATCTGTTTCATTTCTGTTTGAAATATTTTCATCATTCTGGTTATTTCTTCTATCATTTTGTCTTCTCAATGTTTTCTATAGTAACGAGTGCTCAAATTCATTATGCATCTATTTATGTTCCATAAATAGTCTGGTATTCTAGAGAATTTCCTTATCACTTGGAAGAATAGGTGTATAATTAGAGATTCAAATCTAAACACTGTGTTCTTTGTCTTCTTGATTCTATCAATGTTGTTTAGTATTTGTTGTTTCAAGATCTCACACATATTAACTTTTTCTTTCATAATTGTCGTTAGGTAAGTTGCATGGATAAATCTAGCAGGCATAGAGTTCAATCTTAAAATGTAGTTCATCTTATACCCAATTACTTTTCTTATCAATCTAACATAGGTTTATGGTAACAGGACCATCCATTTGACATTCTTGACATTTTTAGGGTTACTAACCTCATTAATCAAACCAATGAGCTTTTGAATCATGTCATTATCTATCATGACAAGTATATCCCCTATCCAAACATGTCCTCATGTATATGGCTCATAATTATCCTTGACCATTTGTGATTGTCAAACTCCATATAAAACATGTGCTTAGTAATTTTTAGGTCTTTCAAGTGCTCAAACCCTTGTTTAAAGATAGGTCATTGTTGTAAACTAAGTCTAAGTAATTTTGGATGTCATTGTCACCTATACTTTCAAACTTACAATGAATATATACTTGAATGTCCTCTAAGTGTAAAGTATTTTTGGGTACTTCTGAAAATGCTCCTAATGGGTCATCTTCTAATGAAATATAGGAATGTTTCTTGAATTCGCACCTAGGTCTCTTACTAAAATCACATATAGTTGGGGTTTCCATTTCTTATAGATTCAAACTTCAAATTATTATTGTGCAAGTGATAAATATCTCAAATTTGTAAAAGTAGGGCTTGTTGAATTCGCTACTTAAAACTCTCCAATTTTGCCTTTTAATTCACTCCAAGAACTCTTTTAATTCTTGCATGATAAAATGGTACTTGAAAACTTGATTCCACCCTTTAAATCAGATCCAATTTACTTCATTAATTGCATAAGTACTTGTAGTTGAATTTTTTTTTTCTTGTTTCATCAGTAACCTTGCCTCACTTTGCACACTCACATATCGACTCATAATTATATGTGCACTTAATCTTAGCTTCCATTATAGTGCCTAACCCTAGTTTGCTTTTTAGTTATTATTGCCGAACTCTTTTAGGCTAGCTTTATGATTATGTTTGATGATTAGTGGTACTTGATTTCCAGATTGTTGGATATTGTTTCATACTCAGTTGATTATATGATGAGATTACTTTGGTACTAGTTATTTCATGTATCCATTATTATTTCTTGATGAGGATTATTTATAGTGATGTTAGATATTTCATGATAGTTGGATTATTTATATGTATTTTCTATGGATACTTACCCCATACTTGCATGTGTATGGTGTACATGTATCTTTTATGTTATGTATGATGTTTCTGATATGGTTAAGGGAGGGAGTTGTAGTCATCTACTAGCTGAGATCTACATGATGCACCACTTTCCCCCACTTCCTATTTAGTTTAGAATATATGTGTATGTACATGTGTGGATTTTATGTAGATTGCAAGTACCGAGTATCAACTTCCTTGAATTACTAGGATGAGTGTACCCTATTGTAGTATCTCAATGGTAAAAGAGGGGAGATAAATTCTTGAGTCCAACTCCTAAACTTAAGCCAATTTTTGTAGAAATTAGGACAAGTACCTGAGTTGTTTACCTTCTGAATTCATTAAGTGACGTAAATTTGTGATTATAACCCTTGAGTTTGATCTAGTTTTTAGTACTTTATTATTGGTTTTCTTTTTAGTCTTATGGGTTTGTGATTATTATCTGTTATACTTAAATCAAATTAAAAGAATAATTAATGATTTAATTTAATAGAAAATTTATAAGAAAATTTTGATATTTAATTAATTGAGAAATTAATTAAATAGAAGAATTAAATTTAAAGACTTAGTTAAAGTCTAATTTTGGACATAATAATATTAATTTAATTTAATAATAATATATTTAAGAATTCATTTTTAAATAAATACTAAATATTATTATTACTTAAGTTGATAAATATTTTTATAAAAAATGTCTCAAGAATTAATTAAAGAGAGAAAGAAAATTATTTAATAAAGATATTTTAATTAAATGGAAAAAAGGTTGTGCATGAAAATGTAATTAATAATAAAAGTAAAGGGCTTTTTACATTATTGCACAATCAAAGCCCTAAATTAGGGAAAAACTCTTTATTAGCAATTTAGAGTTCATTTCTCCATAATTGGGTTATGGAAAGGAAAAATTTTTTGAGAAGAAGGGTTTCAAAAGAAAAGGGAATACTTGTGTGCTCCGTGTGTTTGTTATATCAACATCAGATTTAGGTAGAATTGAATGGATAATTTTCACTATAGTTATCCATTCTTCAAATTCTTGTCTTCTTCGTGTCTAAATAAATATATTTTCAGAGTTTTAAATTTGGTTGAAACCCTTGTATTGAAAATTTACAGTTCTCTATTCTTGAATACATCTATGAACAAATTATTTAAATTGAAACCCTTGTTGTAAATTTTAATGGTTCTTCATTATGAGATTATCTGTATATGAGAATTGAGAATTTATAAACCCATGTTCTGTTAATTTAATATAATGGCATTTTTAATTAGGTAGGGTTTTGGGAAGGAAATTGATTTATAAAATACAACATTTGATTATTATCTGAGTTTTGCCTATCAGATTTAAGTTCACAATTTTTGTATTATATATATATAGAAGGGGGGGGGAAGATGAGTTGTTTTTTTTTAATAAACAATTTTAAAAATAATAATATTAAATTGGTGGGTAGTCCCACCAACCCCCACCCACCATTTTCTTACCTACGATGGTCGACAATAGACCTGTTGTGCACGCAGAAGGTACTGTTGATGATGTAGTAGTACTCTATTGTGATCATAGCAAACTGCTACGACAATCCATAGCTTTGCAGGCCAACGAGCCTTGATAAATGTTTTCATTTAAGTTTTTTTTTTAATTATTAAATTTTTAATTTATGTTAATAAATGTTAATTAATATAGTTTTTTGTTACTTTAATTTAATTTAGTTTTATGATTATGATTATTAATTATTTTAATTAATATTAAATGTTATCAAAATGTTTTAATTGTTTTAATTATATTATTATTATTATTTAATAATTATGGTTATTAATAATTGTAGTATCTTATTAATAAATTGATAGTTTTTAAAAAAAATAATTTAATAATTATTATTTAAATTATTTTATAATGATAAATATAGTGAGTATTATTCTATGAGTTAGCTGTAGTTATGCATTCATATTTAAAAAGAAAAAGAAAATGGGTTTAGTATAGACAGGGAAATGGTAGACTTATCAAACTAAAATCTTACAACAAAATGTGAACTTAAACCTTACTATTAACTTAAACTACGTGTTTTCAAAACCAAACAAAACTATGAAACTACAGTACTAGTTGTATGCTTTCTTGTTTGTTGGGTTTGGGGGTTGACTTAGAGTGTTGGCTAGTTTCAGGATGTCTACTAGAGGCTAGGAGTTATTGTTTTTGGTGATGTCATGGATTTGGTTTGTGTACTTATTTTTAGATCAGTCCAGTTAGGATGATCATATTGGTGAAACCTATGATTTTTGGATCAGTGATATTTCAATGCTTTCTAGTTACTTATTTAAGAACTAATGTGTATTTTATGGTCATATGATACCTTCTACTTTTACTGAGCTTAGGGTAGGTTAATTGTATGTCTTGTTGGGAAGTGGTTTGCAATGAAGGCTAGAGCCCTAAAGAGGCTGCCTAGGTAACCCATTGTAGGTTATTCTAATAAGTGATAACGTTACATTAAATGAGAGTAAAATAAATCAACAATTCATTGTTCTTCTGCACCCATGCCTCAAGTGCTAGTATAGACTAGGATGGGAGTAGAGAGGATGCTTGGTTACAAACTTGCTTCATTAGCATGCCTTGTCAGTATGAAAGGATACTAGTGTCACTAGAGGGTCAGGGTCCAATCAAGATACTAGGGTAACCTTAGAGTTGACTTTGAGATGACACTTACCCACTTACATAGTAGATTTCCTACATGTCAATGTTTCCTTTGGGTTTATATGTCACTTGTGTCTTAGTATCTTGAGTTAGATTGCTTTCACATTTTCCTTGACCTAGATGTTGATTTTGACTTTTAGGATTGTTATCTAGTTTGGGACTTGAGACTATCTCCTCAAGATAGTGTGAATGGACCCTTTTCAGGTTACCGCAAGGTTAGGTGGTAGTGCTTTTTACGTTTACCATTAAGATCCCATAGTTCAATGTCGTGGCTGGAGTTCCTTGTTCTGTATTTCCTTTCATTCTGTTCTTATGTACTATGATGGATGATTATACCTGTTGTATTGTATTTTATTTCATGGATCTTAAGAGATGATGTAATCTATTTTATTATGTATATTCTTTTAGCCTTTCATGCCCTGTGACCTATACAGTGGATGATTGTGCATTCTAATTATCACCAAGTGACATTTGGGATAATTGTATATTATTTAAATGGATTTTTACTTGTAGTTATTCTTTAATGTGGATGTGTTATATTTTGGATTTAGTGTTAATTAAACTTAAATGTGATTCAATGTCATGGGACCCTTAAGAATTGTAATATGTTTTATGGTATGTGTTTATGTGTATGTTATTGCTTCCACTATATTATATCTGTTCTTGTTAAGTTATTATCTTTCAAAAAAATGTTTGGAAAACTTAGTGAAACTTCAGGTTAATTTATTTTGGGTTTCCTTGTGGGGTGTTACATCCATTCATCTTCTTTTACCTCATACTGACTTCACAAGTCACAATTCCTATCCTAAAGTTTTCTATGCTAATATGATTCTAATTCAATCATGTTAATTGATGAAATAATATACTTAATCATGTTGTGATTGGTTGGAGACTATAACTAACTTTAATCTATTCTTTGATGCTTCACTTGACTAAATTTTCAACACAACATATGAACTTTTTGGTTCCGTAGCTTTGACAAATGATTCATCAAGGTTTCCTACAAAATCTTTCATATTCTGTCTTTGATTGTTACTGTTATTCTCATTCCTTTTGATTTTTTTTCATATTCCTTCTAGGATGTGGGTTCCTCATGTTATTCCTTATGTTGTTTATATGAATCCTCATAGTCCATCCTATAATATCTTTCTATGTGTCCCATATTGTTACAAATCTAACAAACTATAACATTGTTTTCATATCTAGATCCTGTTTGACCAATCTATGTTCTACAATCTCTAGCAATATATCCAAAGTTGTTGCACTTAAAACACATAATTCCATTTATTTTAACATTGGTTCCTCTATTGGGTACATTTTTTGTAGGGTTAGTACTTCTAAATATTCTACTATTATCATTATTCAATCTAGTTTTTTTGCATTCAATATCACTATGACCAAAATCATGAAAATTATAAAAAATAACCAAAAAAGGGTTTTAATGACTTACATGTACAATATCTTTCTATATCTCCCTTGTTGTTACAAATCTGACAAACTATAATGTTGTTTTCATATCTAGGTCTCGTGTAGTGCCTGCCCTCGTTCACATTGTTTCTGGACACATTGTTGCTATTTTTATCAGACTATGTTAGACTGGTTTTGTGTTGATGGACTAGTGGTATTGTTTTGAGACTACCAGACATTATGTTATGGATTCAGTTGATATATGATGAGATCATTTAGACTTTACATTTCATGTATGCATGATGATCATTACATTGCTTTCAGTTATTGATGATGATTAGTTAGATGTTTTATTATCTTATGTGTTTTATAATGGATACTTACCCCATACTTGCATGTGTATGGTGTGTGTGTTTGTTCTTATTGTATGGCATTTTTTATGTGGTTAAGGAAGGGAGTCATAGTCACCTACTAGTCAAGATCTACATGATGCACCACTTCCCGCCATTGCCTATTTAGCTTAGTATTAAATATATTGTATGTACATTCATGGTTTTTATACAGGTTGTAGGTACCGGGTATCGACTTCCCTGAATTGCCAAGATGAGCGTACCCTATTACACTATCTCAATGATAAGAGAAGGGAGATAAATTCTCAAGTCCAAATCCCAAACCCTTAAACCATTTGTACTAGTGAGGTAGGACAAGTATCTGGATATTCTACCCACCGAATGTGTCAGATGACATATTTCATGATTTTTAACCCTTTAGACTGATTTTGTGTGAATTGTTCTATGATGGGTTTTTATATTTTATCTTGGAGGTCTATGGTGAATTTTATATTAATTAAAGTCTTAATAAATAGATTTAATAAATAAATTAATTATTTGGAGAAAATTAATATAATATCATGATCCTTGATATTTTGATTATAATTAATTAAATGAGAATTAATTGAGAAAAAGAATTAAATAAAAGAAATTAGAAATTAAAATTAATAATAATTATAAAATAATAATAAAGTAATAAATAAATAATAATAATAAAAGTTATAAAAATTAAAATGAAAATTATAAAAATTAAAATAAAAGTTATAAGCTTGTCTAGGAGTTAATGCACCTCTTGATTTTACTTATGTCAACAACACAGGAGTTAGTGCACCAATTAAGCACATGTTGTCTACAACCTTATGACTCATCTAGAAGGTTGGAATAGACTCATGCTTAGTTGTCAACACCTTCTATTTGTTTCTAGAGACGTTCTAGGTATTTCCTGAGAGTTCTTTATATTTAGGCACTCCTAGAGGCTTAGGGAGAGCATTTTGGGAGAGCATTTTTGGAGCTTTGGAGGACTTGACAACGTTGGAGAAGGAAGGAGCTTGCTCTGCAAATTTTGAGGCATAACAAATTAGCATTAGTATCCAGGTGCACTCATGATTTTCGCATATTTCATTTGCACTCTTTATTCTTCCTGTCGCTGCTAGATTTCCTGTCGCAATGCAATTCTGGATTTATAATTCTGTATGCTATTTTCTTGTTGCCGCTAGACTTCTTGCCGCGATGCAATTCTAGATTTATAATTTTGTATGCTATTTTCCTGTCGCCACTAGACTTCCTATCGCGATGCAATTCTGGATTTATAATTTTGTATGCTATTTTACTATCATTGCTAGACTTCCTGTCGCGATGCAATTTTGGATTTATAATTTTGTATGTTATCTTCCTGTTGCCGCTAGAATTCCCGTCACATAAGCTTTCTGTTCAGCCACTACTATAGGTTTGAATAGAATCTTATTACTATGCATTAGTTTTATATGGTTTATTAACTAATCTAATTAAATTAAATTTAATTAAGATTAGTTAATAGTAGATGAAGTGTAATTAATTATTAATTTAATTAAGATTAGTTAATAGTAGATGAAGTGTAATTAATTATTAATTTAAGTAAATGGATTTTTAAATGAGGTCGATTTAAAAGAAAAGAGATATTAATAAGTGTTTAGTGGAATTAAATAATTGAATTATTAATGAGATTGATTTTACTTAAAATCAATGAGGATTATTTTAAATAAATGATTGTCCTTGAAGTGTTTAAAAGAAATTGTAAACTAATTATTTGAAAAGTTGATTCTAATGTTTTGAATAGCATGAGTGATTTTATCTAAAAGTCAATGGGTGATAGTGCAATGATTTATACAAGTATATAATTATCTTATGATTATTTTAGAATAATGGAAGGATAATTCTATTTTGACTTGGAGATTAAATGAAGAATCTTTTACTCTTGAAGTATACTTGCAAACAGAAAATAGAAAACCTCTACACTTAATTCAGTTATGTAATTTTAGCAAACCAAAACATATGTTTGCATTATGTTTTCTCTATGTTTCTTGTTTTGGGTTTTTTGGTTGACTATGTTGACTAGTTATAGGACGTCTACTAGAGGCTCGAGAGTTATAATTGTGGTGTCATGATGATGTCTTATTTCTGAACTTTATAAACCTAACCATGGTTATGTGATGGAAAGTTCTATGAAATGTTTGTAATTGCTGATCGTTATTGTTTTCTAGTCTTCTTGCAAGAAGCTGAGATTCATATGTATGAGACATTTGACTTAACCATTTTTGAGTCATCGATTAGTTATCCTTGATATATTTTCCAGTCACCATGATGGGACTGAAATGTTGGTTTATGATGTCATATTGTGACATGTTTTGACTCAACCATTTTGGAGTCTTCAATTAGTATGATTTGAGATATATTTTGGTTATTGAGAACCAATGGATACTTTTGATTATCAGTGATGCTTCAGTTGCCAATAGAGAGCTGTTGTGGTCATGATTTTATATGGATGCTTTTCAGTTGCTCATGGAGATTTGATGCTTTTATTATGGATATTTGATGTTCTTATTATGGATTATCTTTTGATTTTTCTTTCTAGTCGCTTGTATAGGACTGGGGTGCTTTATGATTCCATGAGCTTAGGGTAGGTTATCTGCTTGTAGTGTCGAGAAGTGGCTTGCAATGGGGGTTGGGGCCCTAAGAGGCTGCCAGGGTAACTCATTGTAAGTTGTTTAATAAGTGAAAACATTCACACCTAATACTAACTAAATGAACCTAAAAAGATAATTGTTTTGTTCTAGCCCACACCTCGAGTGTTAGTACAGACTAGGATGGGAGTAGAGAGAACGCATGGTTGAGACCTTGCATTCCATAGTATGCCTTGTTAGTATGAGAGGATACTAGTGACCGCATGAGGATCAATAGGGACCCGTGGAGTTTAGCTAACTGCCATGGTAACTTCTACATGATATATGCAATGAAACTTTCCCGCTTGCATAGTAGTTTTCCTACATGTCTTTGTGTGCCTCTGGGATTAGATGTTAGTTTTTGTGATTGGAACCTTTGAGTTAGTATACTTTTAGGATTCCTAGACTAGAGAGTATTCTTGTGCTATGTGATTTTGATAGCCTGTTTCGAACTTTAGATTATCTCCTTAGCATGGTGGGAGTGGACCACTTAGGTACCACACGGTCGGGTGGTAGTGTTTTTCCACTCTTATCATTTGAGATCCATTGAGGCATCATGGCTGATGCGTCCTTCATGAGGGTGGCTATGTATCCTTTCACTGATGATTAGCATATGTTAGATGATGTTATTTTATGCTTATATTTGTAGTGTATGTTAGGAGTGACATTCCTACTATGTTAACATTGATGATCTCCTCGGTGATTTGGAATGTTACGCACAGAGGGATGGCTAGGATCCACGATGGTCTAATGATGCTATTAACGGTTGGGAGGAACTATGCACTTAGTTTATTATGTTTGATCTTTTATGATGGATGTCTATATCTTCTATGATGATGTATCATGTATGACATGTGATTACCTTTACCTTATTGCATCATGGATTAGAATAGGATGATGTACCTTATTCCACATATGTATATTCTTTTAAGCTTTTCATACCCTATGACATGTATAGTGGATGATTGAGCATTTAGAAATGTAATGTATAAACAATGGACTTATCATTATTATTTCATGTAGTTGTTGTATTAGATGCATTCAATAATGTTAGTTGATTTAGATGTAATTCAACGTTAAGGGATCCTTAAAGAATGTAATCTATTATGTATGTTATGTTAAATTTTAGATGGTTATTGCTATTGCTTCCGTTATTGTGTATAAGTTATATGTGGTATTTACTTTCATGTTTAAAAAAAAAAAAAAAATGCCACCGAACTTAGTAAAAACTTTAGGTTTATTCTTTGGATCCCTTGGGGGAGCATTACATCCCAATTGACCAATCTATGCTCTATAATCTCTAGCAATATGTTCAAAGTTGTTGCACTTATAATAGATAATGCCATTTATTTTAACATTTGTTCCTCCAATAGGTCTATTTTCTATAGGGTTAGTACCTCTGAATATTCTACTACTAACATTATTGACTCTAGGTTTCTTACATTCAATAGCTCTATAACCAAAACCATGAAAATTATAATAATAACTAGAAAGGGGTTTAAATGGCTTACCTATATAGTCCCTTTCATGTGACCAAATTCATTACATGCATAGCATCTACCTTTGAATTCATTCATCACTTCTTTAGGTTTTTCATCTTGCTCATGTTACTTTGGTACATCTCTAGATTGATTAGACTCAACCTCGTTATGATTTTCTTCATGGTTCTTAGGTTGTTGGATCACAAGATCTGGTTCTCTAGTTTCTTAAGATTTCTTAGATGATTTTTCTACAAGGTATCCAAGACCCATCTTATCATAAGAGGGTCTCTATATAAAGATCTATTCATTAATCTTTTCATTTCTAGAATAGAACTTCTCAAGATGTAGCTTAACCTGATTTAATTCTCATTTCATAGTTGTATTGTACTTATCAGGTTTTTCATACTGTGATTTTGTAGATTCAAGCTTAGATGTCACTTTGGTAAGGTTAGACCTTAGATATGCATTTTCAAATTTCAAATCTATCTCAATTTTATTATCATCATCCTTCAAGCTTAGCTTTAAATTTGTAATCTTTAGTTCATGCTTTATGGTCTCATTTTCTTTCTTTAGTCTAGAAACTTCATCACTATCCTTGATTTGATCTTTAGGTTCTTTCTTAGACTTAAATAATCTATCTTAGCTTTAAAATTTTCAATATAGTCTTTCAAATCTTCATACTTTTCTTTTAGAGTATCTCTTTCTTCAGTAATAATATCAATCTTCTCAAGAGAGTCTTCAAGATTTTTGTGCACCTGATCCATATCCATAGAGATCTTACTCAAGTTGTTCGGCCTTCTCTGAGTAATTGTGATATGATACCAATTGTTAGAAATAGGAAATACTAAGAGGGGAGGTTAATTAGTATTTCATTTTTTTTTTCCAATTATGGATATTATTAACAAACTTATACATTGCATATGAAAGTAAAGTGATTATACTAAAAATTAAATACAACCATAAAGTAAGACAACACATAACACCATATTTTGTTAACTAGGGAAACCCTGGCAATGTGAAAACCCTAGTGTGGATGGTACCCACAAGATGATCCACTAATCACAAGTATTTTGTGAAAGATGTTGACCTTGTCAGCAATCTATTACATCTATATAGTGTCTAAATCCTTGTTAAAGGAGCAGGCCTTGTTAGAAGCCTCAACCCTATTAGAAATTTTTATTACAATTACACAAAGTATGCAAAATGAGCCCACTACCCAAACATGCAATATACAATAATATTCTTCAATACAAGAGATAGATACAAAGACCTCTTCACTGTTGTTGATATCTTTAATATATTATTTTTCCTTTCACTATTTTTCACAAAAAATTATCACAAATTTGCACTACTTTGATCTTTTATCATTATTTTCATTAATTACATCTCACATCCTTATCACAAAAACCAATCTTAACTTCACATTCATAACTTTTCTTTTATATCTTTGTTTAACTTGTTGGCCTTCACTACTTGACATGCCTGCCAAATCACAAAATTAACTCTTTCTCACTTAGGTTTAACATATAGGATGCCATCCCTAATTAGTTAAGTAATTATTTTGATAAATAAAATAATTCCTTAACCTAAAATGCCCATTTTCTCAAGTCTCCTATGTTTTGTCTCTTCAACATTGTCACTATAAAACTAGAATATCTCTATATGTTCTAAATGTACTATCTTACACTCATGCATATATCATCCTAACATACTGTACTTCCTTTGGGTAATTGCACACATGCCACAAATGCTTCTAAAAATTGCATTGACCAAAATTATTCCTATCTTGACAGATAAACTCTATTGTACTTAGACAATTTTCTAAGTCTCTATCACAAAACTTTATCTCCAACGTCTGTTGACTTATTCTCAACTATAGGTTTCCATAAATGAAAACATCATACTATGTAACCTAGCCAAATTTTCAAAACCCTCAAGGTACCTATTGTGTATGAAAAATTTGGAGACACTTCTATAAAACATTATTCTCAAATAATCCCATGGAGAGGGAGACTTGAGAGGCGACTTATAGCTTACTATCTATGATTTGCAAGAGCTATGAGATGGTGGCTTTCAAATGAACCTAACTTATGAAAACCCTTGCAAGGTGCACCATAGAATGGAAGATTCAAATGGAGATGCAAGATAGTCTATAATGAGATACACAATGTAAGGAAAGAAAAGTCTAATCTACTAGCAAGAAAGTAAATATCTAAGCTAACAATGCAAGAGCTATGCTATGATGAGATGCAAGATGCTCCAAAAATACAACAATGCCAAGAAAGTGGTGAGTTCTCCAAGTGCTCCAAAAGCTATACAAAAACCTACAACATGACAATAGCATAAGTGTGCAAGATATATGAAAATGTAAGGAGAGAGCTCCCTTTTAAAGAAAAATAGACAGTTGTGTTTAAGAGGCAAAATCCAATGACAAAAAGTGAATTCCATGTTGACTTTGTGCACAAAAATCTCACCTAATAAAAATCAATGGTGATGTTTAAGAGGCAAAAAATGTATGAAGGAGAATAAAGATTCCACCAACCTTGGAAAGTGTGTCACTCATGTGAGACTAAAATAGTTTTGTTTTTCTTTTTAAAATAGGAATAATGATTTTTATGTGCATACTTTGGATAGGAGGAATTTTGGGGACTTTATTTAATTAAAAGGGAGAAATTTATTTTAATAAAAAAACTTAGGATAAGGTGGCCAAATGATAGGTTATAACTGAATAAATAATAAAAGGAGAATTTGATAAAATATAAGTGATGAATAGATTATGCAAAATTGCTAGAAAGGGGCTATTTTATAATATATATATGCTAGTAGTTGTGGCACCCAAACATTGAAGAATTTTATTTATTTATTATTAATTTACAAGTTGAATTATGTATTTTTTTATTAATTGTTAAAATAATTTAAAAAAAAAAGCTTCACCATATAGTATGGTGGTGAAGTGGACTTTGTGATGTTGTTCCCACCATGCTTCAAATAGGCTATTGCCACCATTAAGAGGTGCATATTCTCTTGCCCAAACTATTTTGTAAGAAATGGTGACTTTCAAATCAACATAATTTATATCATCTTAGAAAAGTCATTTTTAATTTGATTTAAGATATTTGAAAATGTAATATATTACTCACAATATTATCTAATTTATTTTTTAAAAAATAAGTATATTTATATTCCTTTCTCAAATATGATTTTAATAAAAATATTCAACAATTGAGTAAATAAATATAAATGGAAATACAACTATGAATATTTGGTTGCTAATTTGTTTTGTTGTGTGGATTAATGTTTAGGGAAGACCTTTTTTTCGTTGGAGTTTTGGTTTATTTTAATTCCATTTTTAGGTTCAATTTTAGTTATTATTATTATTGGAAATCAATTTTAGTGAATGAATGGTGTCAAATTTCTATAAGATAGGGGATGAACTTGGTATCTAGTGTTTCATTTTGTTTAGGATTTGGGTTCAATATGATTTTCTACTAGGGAAAATAATTTTTTTGAGGTTTTTCCTAACAATAAGTTTGGTTTAATGTATTCTTTTTGGTTGGGTTTAATTTAGTTCAATTCTCTATGTTTAGGATTAATTTATCCTAGGTAAAGGGTGTAATTTGGTTTTGTAGTAGAAGTTAGCTTTTAATGTTTACTTTAGTGCTATGTTTAATGTTTAGTTTACTATTATAGTTTAATTTAATTTTGTTTATTTAGAGTTTTTGTTCAATATAGTTAAGTTTATGGTTATGTTTAACGATAAGTTATGTCTAGAGAAAGGCTTCATTTTAGTGTACTATTAGGGTGAGGGTTCAATCATGTTTAATGTTAGGGTTAGGGTTCATTTTTATATAGTGTTGGAGTTAAATTTAATTTTTTTTGTATAGTGTTTAATTAAGTTTATTAATCTTATCAGATTTCCAAAATCCATTTGAAATGTACTTTTTTATTTATGGAATTGATTGTGCATTTTTTTTGCATCAACTTTTCATATCACACTCTGTGATCCATCATCAAGATGAGAGAATGCAAGAATGGAGTAGTAAAATATAAATTCTTACATTCTCTCATCATGATGATGGATCAAGAAGTGTAATCCATAATGTTGATGTTAAAAAAAATACTCAATCAAATCCAACATTTTTTTTTACATAGGTTTATTAAATTCAATTAAATCTTGTTTAGGATTCAATTTAATTTATTTTTATGGTTACATGTTGTTTAGGTCTATTTGAATTGGATTTTGGTTAGGATTTGTTTTGTTTTGTTTTTATTGTTCCATTTCTTTAGTGTTAATTCAATTTTGTTCCATTTGGGTTGGACTTAGCATAACAATTACCATATGTTTTAGTTTGGAGTTGTACTCTAGTTTGGTTTAAGATTAGTGTTAGGGTCTAATATAGTTTTGTTTCAAGTCATCTTTAATATTTAATCAAGGATTGAGCCAAGACTAGTTATTGTGTACTTTAAGTTTGGGGATTCAATTCAATTTAATCTTAGAATTAAAGTTTGATTTGGTTCAATGTGATGGTATGTGAGGGTTAGGGTCAAACATTATTAGTTATAATTAATTTTAAATTTCCTTTAGAGACAAGGTTCCATTTGATTAATGACATGGGTTCAACTTAGTTTAATGTTATGATTTAACTTAATTTAGTTTACTTAGGGTTTATGTTCATTATAGTTTAGTTTAAGGTTGTATGTAACGTTCAGCTAAGTCTAGAACAAGGATTTATTTTAGTGAATAAGATTAAATATGGTTCAATGTGAGGGTTAGGGTTAATTTTTAGTTAATATATAATTTTGATTCCCTACAATAAGGCTTGCAGTAAATATTTAGTTCAATGTGAGGGTTAGGGTCAATCTTTAATTAATATTTGGATTGAATGCAAGGTTTAAATATACCTAACATAAGAGTAATTGCACCCTCTCTCCATCTCTTAGCCCCCCCCCCCCTCTCTCTCTCTCTCTCACACATACTCGTGCACATGCATGCACGCACACACACACACACACACACATTATATTTTCATCTTTATCTATCCCTCTATCCCTCCCTCTCTCTATCTCTATTTTTATATCACTTCCTATCACTATCTTCATTATTTAGCTCCCCTTTTCTTATTCTTTTATGTATGTATCCTCTATATATAATTATCTTTACCATCTCTATTCACCCTTGTCTTTTGCATCTTTACCAATCCACTTTATTCTCTATTTGTGCCTCTCCTCTACATCAACCTCAAACTCTATATCTATCTTCCTCTATATTACTATCTCCTAACCTTCTCCTCTCTCACTCTTTCCACCTCTATATTTTCCTCTATCTATTTATTTATGTCCCAATATATCTCTCCCTCTCTCCATAATTCAAACATGATATATAATATCATTTTTTATTAGCTTTGATTTATAATTAAATTTTTATACTAAATCTCCACCTTTGGCATCTTTGCATAAGTCATTCACAAGCTTCCATACATGCATCCAAGAAGAATATTTTATGTCCATGTTTCACATATACTATGTAATGAATCAATTAATCTCTAGTATCACTCTACCAAGAAATTTTCCATATCTAGCCTTGCCTTGTGTGAGTATGGAAACTACCATATTGGTGGTGGTTACCAAATGTAAGAGCCCACTCCTAAAAAATTTAAGTTGTCCTTCACCATTTGAACCTTTTTTTAGTCCAATAAGAACCTTCAGACTCTTGAACTCATTCCACATGATAAAGAACCAAATCACCATCTTCTTACAAAGCAAGCTTGAATTACCATAATGACATTTTTGTGTCTAAAGCCCTTGAATACATGGTAGATTTCTAATTGATATCCTAATTGGGAAACATGGTATCAATAGGATCCTTCATCTAATGAATGAGTAAACAATACTTATGGAATGAAGAAGGAATTTTGATACAGGACCATCCTAGGGTAGTGGGCAATCCTATAGGAACATTAAGCTTGGATTTTGATGGAATTATGTTTC
The DNA here is from genome assembly GCA_028749045.1 of Cupressus sempervirens. Taxonomy (NCBI): domain Eukaryota; kingdom Viridiplantae; phylum Streptophyta; class Pinopsida; order Cupressales; family Cupressaceae; genus Cupressus; species Cupressus sempervirens. The sequence continues at coordinate 113,557,163 of CM053790.1, forward strand.
ATGCAGATAGGATTATTTTTGAAGCACATTGGTGGACCTTTTATTGTGTGAAAATAATGATTGGATGGATCATGTTGGAGTTAGAGCCCTTTTGGTGGTTGTGGGTAATGTATTCCTATTTCTTGCATGGACTTTGGTGATTCTTTCCATGAGCTTCAATCTATGGGATTTGGCTTATGAAATATTAGATCTAGATCATTGGATGGTGTGTAGGCCTATGGCTAAGGCTACATACTATTATTTTATCATATGCGTTAATTTTGCATTGTACACTTGGGACCTATCCTAAGTGTTATTTAATTTGCTAGGTTGACTTGTGGCTTGAGTGTTTATTTAGTTTTAAATGATTTGAGAAATACACAATACAAATCCAAAAAGCCTAAAGAATAACTACATGTAAAAACCAATCATAGAGAAGAAAAACACAAGAAGAGGCAAGGGGTTTCTCTAAAAATATGAAAATTGTATTCTTTGAAATGAAAAATATGAGAGATAATTACAAATGATCTATCCTTATAGAAGGAGATTGAAACTTGAAAAAGAGTAACCTAAAAAGGAAAAGCCATTTAATAATTAATAATTAATTATTAAATGTGAATGCAAAAGTGCATAAGGTGAAATCTCAAGAAGGGATAAAAGGTAATTTAATAAATGAAATGAAATTAACCTTTTTCTTCAAAACCCCCTCTTAAGATGAGAAATAATGTATCTATAAACAATGTAGAAAGAGAAAGGAAACTAAAATCCAATCTTGAAAGCAAACTTGGGTTCCAGCAACAAGGCTTGATGAGGTACCTAATCACAACCAAATCTCTATGAAATAGAGAAATAGAGAAACCTAGTGGGAAAATCTCTACTCCAAAAAGGGATAGAAAAAAGATTCACAAATGAAACATCTCAAGAGAATCTCTCAAGACCATAAGTACAATGAAAGCCTCCATGATACAAGCTTGAGACTCTATAGCCCCCACCCCCCCACCCCCCCTAGAATAGAAGAACTCATGTGTTGATGAACATACCAATGTGGCTCCAACCTAAAGGAAATAAAGGTAGTAGACAAGGATGATAAAACCAATGTATGTAAGGTATAGCTAGAAGTCTTAAATAATTCTCAAAGGAGAAATCATGAGAATCCTAAAATGGAATCTCCAATGGAGGTATAATAATAGGTGTGATGAATCTATCATTTGAAAGGAGATGTGTGTCCTTTGATATATCCTCAAAAAATGTAGTAGGTGGCTTGATGATTGGAGCTACAATAGTAGGCAATTCTGAGGAGCAATCTTGTGTAAGAGATGGAATTTGAATAGGAGGTGGAGGGGTGGAAGTCACAACACTAGTCTTAGGAACAACACATAAGTTCAAGCGACCTAACTTCACCTTAGTAGACTCTCATGAAAAAAGAGAGTGAGTCTTCAATAGTGGAGATGGTGGACCAAAATGTGAGAAGAAATATAGGTAGGAAGCATGATCAATAGTCCTAATAGCAATAATATTTCCTATCTCACTATCTCTAATGTGCACTAAATCCTATAGAAACTCAACTGTCTTCCCTATTCCACTGTGTGTAATCTTATAAATAGAGAGAAAGTTAGAGGACAAAGATGGAACACAAAGTATATCATAAAATGTATTATCATCAATGTCAATAGAACCTTTCCCACATATAGTCATAATAGTGTTGTTTCCAATTAAAATTTGTGGAGTAGGAGAAGCCTTAAACGAAGAGAAAAAATCTTGTGAAGATGACATATGGTGTGAAGCACCTCAATCTAGTAACCATCTAGAAGAATGATGAATAGTAGTTGCACATAATGCATGAACCTTTCCTATATCTTTATTGTGTTAGACCAAAATGATGATGATGAAAAATGTCTATGACAAGTAGAAGGAATATGAATGTTTCTCTTCTAAAGGAGAGTCATCAAATCTGAAACCTATTTGGCATTGCCATCTAACTTCTTCTCATAGCAATATGAATCATCATAATTAGGCTTATTATAATAAGCACATTTTGGTCTTTCTAGCTTTGATTTAACCACTTTAGGAGGAGGTGGTATTGATGAATTATGAGTGTTGGAATCAGTTTGAGACTTTGTAGACTAAGATTTATGAGTCTTCTCCTTCATCCCTAAAGATGACCAAGCTACCAATGCATGAGTCTGTGAGCCTGTGAGAGAATCCAACTCAAAGAGATTAGCTTGCTCTCGAGTTAAATGATCACAAATAACCTCAAAAGATGGGATGGAAAATATATTTCCCAAAGCATTATTGGTGGAATAGAAGGTAGAAGAAAAAATCTAAAAGTTTCCATGAAGCTTAGAAAGAATCAAGTAGATGCACTCAATATCATTCTTGGTCTTCCCACAACCCTACAATAAGGATATCGATTGATTGAACTTCCTCAAGAAGACCTCAATAGAAGGAAAAGAATCTAATATAAGAGAGGTAAGTTTTGCCTCAATCTGAAGTGCTCTAAACTCATTCACTATACTAAGCAAGCCTTTAAGTTTGGTCCACATAGCTAGAGGGGTATTACACCCATCAAAATGAAATTGTAGACTATCAAAGACCTATAAGGACATCAATTCTATTGCTTCATCCATCTTGTTCCTATTATACATGACTTCAAAAAGCCTTTTTAAAACTAGTTGCACTACATCTAAACAAGACCACAACCCTTTTGATCGAAGAAGTCATATCATCAAGGTCTTCCATATGTAATAGTTATGAGGGTCAAAAGTTCTAGACAAGAAGAGGTCTCAATCATTTTTTTAGAATGAATTGAATTATGTTTTATTCTATTTCTAGTTTACATAAGTAAATAACATAAACAATATGACAAAACACTCCCCACAATGTAAAAAATTGAACCCCAACTGCTAGAAGGAATGTGTAAATGAGAGGAGTAAAAAAACTTCAGAAAGGAATCCCAAATACTGAGTACAAAATACTAGTGAAATGAAAAATAATATAGAGAGTTCTTGAGAAGAGCTTTCTGACACTTTTTTGGGATCAAAAAATAGAGCTATAACAAAGAAGTTATGTCCCCTAGAAGATAGAAGTCATCAACAAACTTCAAGCACAATAAGAGGTACCAAGATGGGAAAAAATCTCAAAAATATCTAATCCATCATCTCCATCTCAAAACCAAATTTTTGACACTTCTTTCATAATGAAAAGATACCCCTGTATGCTCAAGATATCACAAAACAATAAATAAGGCCCCCGTATGAGCAATAAAAATGAATTTTCAATTTTTTTTAAAAAATAAAATAAAAATGCACCACCATTGGTTGAGTGGTGGTCATGGTCAGGTGATGGAAAGTGGTAGTGCGACTAGTGGTAGGGCCATGGTGGCTTCATGGTGTAGCAATGGTGGAGGAAAAGGCTGAGTGGAACTTGATAGTGGTGGGATGGAGTCCAACAATGGTGGTGGTGGGCCAGAGAAAGAGAATCAACAGCTTGAAAAGTAATGCCGAGGGCTGGGAAACTAAAGTAATGTTGGAATGCACTATGCGTGCCACAAAATGTGTTTGCAGTCTATTTTTTTAAATTTATTATTTTTTCTTTAAAATCACATTGTAATGCATACAGGAGGACATACAACACTATTGGGCAATTTTTTTTGCCTCCCAAATCAACATTATTCAAAATGGATGAACTTTATATGAAAATGGGGGTATCAATGCCTTCTCAATCCAACTGTGAGGTCTGTTTGGCCTCAAAGTGCTCCAAAAATCATAGACTCCCTATTTTCACAAGAAATACTTGAAAAACTCTAGATCTATTCTATCAAACCCTTCTTCTCATTTTTAACCAAATATCGAACAAACTACAACAGATCTGGCTCTAATACCATTAAGGACTTGAGCAATACACAATACAAATCCACAAAGCTCAAAGAATACCTACATTGAAAAACCTATCAAAAAGATGAAAAAGATAAGAAGAGGCAAGGGTTTTCTCTAAAAATGTGGAAATTGTATTCTTAGAAATGAAAAAGATGATCTAGATAATTACAAACAGTCTATCCTTATAGAAGGAGATCAAAACCCAAAAAAGGGTAACGTAAAAGGGAAAAGCCATTTAAAATTACTAATTAACTATTAAATGTGAATGTAAAAGTGCATAAAGGTGGAATCTTAAGAAGGGAGAAAAGGCAATTTAATAAATGAAATGAAATTAATTTTTTTCTCTAAAAAATGTAACTTGTTAGGTTGACCCGTGAAATGGTTTAGTATAAGTAGAGGGTCTTGTGAGGTCTAGAGTCATTCATTCATGATGGAGTGGAGAAATAGTTGCTGAGAGGAGTGAAGCTTATCCAAGCTAGTAGAAGAGTGTTGGCTTAGGAAACAAGAATATTTCTTGGTGACTTGTGAGCTCAAGTTTATATCTTTCTTAGAGTTTCTACCAGATTGCTATATTTTTATAGAACTAGGACACCTAAAATTTATTTGCATCTTGTGAGATCTTGCAGAACTAATATTATAATTTCTTTGCAGTTGACCATAACCAAGAACGCCTAAGTACAACCTGACACATTACATATAATTAGTTATTTGATGAATAAAGAGTTCGATCATTTATTAAATCTTGTACTTTATGGTGTATTTATGTGGTGTGGTTATTGTTGGGGCTAGGTCATCTCCTTTGGAGGTACATCTAGCCTTGCACTGCATCAAGTTGTTAGAAATATTTAGAATAACTAAGAGGGGGGGTGAATTAGTTGCTCAAGATCAACATGTACCACTTGAACAATTAAACAATAAATATTTCATTGTTCTTCTTATCCTACTATTGCTTGGTCTATAATGTAAAACTATAGAAATATTTAGAATAACTAAGAGGGGGGTGAATTAGTTGCTCAATATCAACATGTACCACTTGAACAATTAAACAATAAATATTTCACTGTTCTTCTTATCCTACTATTGCTTGGTCTATAATGTAAAACTATCATAAACATAACTTGCATTGCATAATGAAAACATTATCAAATTTAAGCACACATAAAGTATTCATCATTGTTTTGACAGTAGGATTTTATGTGGAAACCTAATTTGGGAAAAACCACTAGCAGCATGTCACTCTTTTTCACTCTTTTGAAGTGAGCTCTATTAGGAGCCAACCCTATTAAAGGTTACAAAACACATTGTTAAATGTAACCTAGTTAGAGGATTTATTCACCCTATTAGGAGTGGCCTTGTAAGAGGACTTTGATGATTCCATTTATGAAGTCACCTAGTTGGATTTACATAGACTGTTAAGTCTTCAAATGACTATTAGATCAACCTGTATTAAAAGGATTTCAATACAAACTATTTACAATGACTAGAAAGAAAATAGTAGGTTTTTATCTATATGATTACAACTCACTTTACTGGTTCAAATATTTGTTTGGTCATTGTGCTAACTAGGTGATAAGTTCTTCACTTTCATTTTTGATCTTGATTCACCTGGAGACTTGTTAAGTAATCAATCCACTCTTCTCAATAACACCTAAGCCTTCTACTTAGATTCACTTATCAATATGAACATCATCTCTACAAGCTTTCCCTATGAGCTTCACATTCACTCACACTCTTGTGTATTTTAGCTCTCTCTCTCTCTCTCTCTCTCTCTCTCTCTCTCTCTCTCTCTCTCTCTCTCTCTCTCTCTCTCTATATATATATATATATATATATATATATATATATATATATATATATATATATATATATATATATAAGCTTCACACATACACTCAAATGCATGACACAACACCATCTATTTGGATTTGTATCTATTTAAATAGGTAATTCATGCTTTACCATTTTTTACATTCATCGTAGATCTTAGGGTTTACAATTAGGTTCAACTTGATTTACTGTATCTATCCATCTTCTTGATCTTCTTCTAGAAACTTCTCTAGAATTCATCTATTATGTCTTTACCTAATCCTTGTCTTGAATTTAATGATCAAACTCATCAATCTTATCTTCAACATAGTTTACATCTCCCAAGAAATTAATTGAGTCAACTTGATCTGATGATTTCCTTGAATTCATTCTTATAGTGTCACTCAATGATCTCTAAATTATGGCACTCAAACATCACTAAATTACTCTATCATTGTAAACCTTTCTAGCTTGACATCAATTATCTTGCTTAGTTGATGCTAATGCTCAGTCAATACTAGATTTTCTCAGCACTAATTGTAGCTTGGTTGATACTAGAATTACTTGGCACTAACTATATTTTATACTTATGCTTGGATTGGCTTAAGTTTCTTGACATAAACAATTACTTTTATTTATCAAATTTTATCTAATCAAATGTCCATTGTAATTTTCTTTTCATAACTCAACCTTTCCTCTAGGTGCTATTGTTATGAGAAACTTCTCAAATCCTCTTTATCCCTCAAATAGATATGACATTTAGATTAGGTAGAAATATATCGTATCAATAGATTTGACATCAATGTTAAAACAATAATTATTCCAATTGTAAGTTCCAAACAATCTCCCTCTTTGGCATTGATTGCAATATCTCAAACATTTTAATACTAATTGTTGCTTAGTTACCATATAATCAAAAAGATTTTAGTACTGATAGTTTGATCCTTCTTTTCTAAATTTCTCTTTTTTGGTTATCTCTCCTTTTGTAAATTTCTAAATTTATCTAAAATTTATCATTGTAGTAATTTCTCTCTCTTAAGTAATCTCTCCCTCTTTGAAAAAAATACCAAAGATGTGTAGTTGTCTCAGCTTCATAGTCTTCATAAATTTGAATTATACAGATTTAGCATGTTTGGCTAATATTTGTCATCTGTCTATGACTAATCTATTATGTTGCACTAAATTATCTACCTTAGGTATTTCCCAAAGTAGAGTTGTATTGCATCACTATGTAGGATATTTTGATTAGTATATGTGATGCAATGCACCTTTCCTACTTAAGTAGCTTGGATTAGGGAATCACCCCTAGTTTACCTCTAAGATATTCATGACCATTAGGTAAGGTTTTTTTGAATATGTCATCCATCTATTCCTTGGTATTCACATATTCTAGCTTCACTTCTTTGTCTTGAACTAATTCCCTCAAGTAGTGATACTTGATAACAATGTGCCTTTTCTTAGTGTGCATCACTGGATTCTTTGAAATGTTGATAGCACTTGTGTTATCACAATAGATAACCACTGGATCTATGATTTCTTATTTTATATGTTCCAATAAGTGTTCGATCCACATAATATTTGAACAATTCATTGTAGCTGCCACATACTCAGCTTCAAGTATAGATTGGGGAATACGATTTTGCTTCTTGCTTGTCCATGATACCAATCTCTTTCCTAGAAAAAATGCACCTCCACTAGTGGTTTTTCTATCATCAATATTTCCTACCCAATTTAAGTTAATAAACACCCTTAGTTCAAACTTCTCATTTCTTTTGTAATACAATTGATAGCCTTATGTACCTTTCAGATATTTCATTATCTTTTTCACTGCCATCATGTGGTTCTCTTTAGGATTTGCTAAAAATCTATTGACTATTCCAACTACCAAAGCAATATCTGGCCTACTGTGAACAACATATTACAATTTTCCAATCATGGATTTTTATAGGGTCTACTTGACATTAGCAAAATCACTAGTCTTAGATAGCATATGTCCAGGAGACATAGGTGTACTCATTGGCCTATAATCTTTCATACCAAAATTCTTTAGTATCTCCTTGATATATTTGGATTGTGTAATAAAAATACCAAACTTCATTTGACACATTTGTAGTCTAGAAAATAATTTGATTTCACCAAACATAGACATTTCAAATTTCTTCTTCATTTTACCAGCAAATAATTTGCATAAATCTTCTCTTCCTCTAAATATAATATCATCAACAAATATTTTAGATAACAATACTTTATTGTTCTTACCATTCTTCAAATATAGGTTATTGTTATCATTTTTCCTTTCAAAACCAATCTTCACCAAATAGTTGTGTAATCATTCATACCATGCTCTTGGGGATTGCTTCAATCCATAGACAACTTTTTTTAGTTTACATACCATGGTCTTCTTGTTTGGATTTACAAATCCTTTATGTTGTTCAATGTATACTTGTCCCTCCAATATGCCATTTGAAAATTTAGATTTGAGATCCATTTGATATAACTTAAAAATTTTGTAGATTGAGTATGCAAGTAGAGTTCTAACACCTTCAAGTCTCGGCACTAGAGAAAAAGTCTCTCCATAATCAACTCCTTCTTCTTGAGCATAACCCTTGCATACCAGTCTTGCCTTGTTTCTTTTTACTTCTCCATTCTCATTGAGCTTGTTCTTAAAAATCCACTTTTTCCCAATGACATTTTTGTCTTTAGGTCAAGGAACTAAGGTCTAAGTATTGTTCTTCTCAATCTAGTAAATTTCTTAGTTCATTGCTTGGATCCAATCTTCATTGTCTAAAGTGTCCTTTATTGACTTGGGCTCAAACTCACAAAGTAAGCATGTATTATCTTTAATACTTATTCTTGTCATAATACTTGATTCAACATCACCAATGATTTTTTTAGGTTTATGATATCTTCTCACATATTTTTCTAGCATAGTTAGTTTCCTTCTCTAATCTTCTACAAGTTCATCTTGAAAATTAATCTCAAGTTCATTTTCTCTTCCTTGTTCTAGTTTTGGTTTAGGTTCTACTTGCTCAATATTTTCTATCTGATGGACAACATTGCCTATCTATGACTTGACATCTTCAATCTAGTTCTCAATGCCTACTCTCTACTACTCAACAATTTGCATTTGTATTCCATCATTTCATGTTTGATGGGAACTTGTAGCTTGACTTGTCTATTCACTTTGAGTGTTGTGAGAATCATCATCCACATAGATGAATGTATTGTATTTTTCAAGTTTTTCATTACATGAAGTGTCACCTCTTTCTACAAATTCATCAACTCTTACATTTTCACTTTTCACAACTTTTTTTTAGTGTTAGAATTTAAACACTTATATGTTTTAATTTTAATGCAATAACCTAGGAATATACCTTCATCACTTTTTTTAAATTTAGCTTTCCATTATTATAATCTTTCAATATATAGCATCTACTACCAAAGATTTTGAAGTATTTAACATTAGGAGCATAACCATACCATAGTTCAAAAGGTGTAGCATTTGTACCTTTCTTGACTTGTACTCTAGTCAGGGCATAAACAATAGCACTAACTACTTATTTCCAATATTTTTGTGATACATTCTCTCCAATATAAATGTTCTTGAATAGTCCATTATTGATCTATTTCTCCTTTTAGCTATTCCATTTTGAGTAGGGGTCCTTAGTGCTAACATCTACTTTTTGATTCCTCTGTCATTGCAAAAAGTATTGAACTCATGTGAAATGAATTCACCACCTCTGTTAGATCTAAAACACTTTAGAATCTTCCCTTTTTTTTAACTCTAGCTAAATACCACTTAAATAATTGAAAGACATTAGATTAGTTGTAAGAAACATCATAGTCATCATTCTAGAGTAGTCATCCACAAATAGAATGAGATATTGATCTCCACAGTAACTTTGGACACCAATGGGTCCACAAAGGTCAGTATAAACCAATTCCAAAATGTCATTAGTAGTACATATTTTTATCTTAAAACTAGACTTTGTCATCTTTCCCAATTGACATTATTTACACACAACATTGTCATGCTTCTTTAGTTTAGGAAAACCTCCTACTTTCTTCATCTTACTAATATTCACCAAATTGTCAACATTCATATGACATAATCTTTTGTGCCATAACCAAACATCTTCTTGTTGTGTAATAAAATATGTCTCATTTGATAGGTCTAGATAGAATAAGTCACCTCTTATCTTCTCACTCGTTCCAATTAGCTTACCATCATCATCATGTATCTTGTCCTTTATATTGTGAAATTTAACTTTGTAACTTGATTTGTTCACCTATGAAACACTCAAATTTTTTTGGTTAAGTCCTTTAACATAGTAAATATTGTCACATCTTATCTTTTTCAATAAAACACTCAACCAATAGATTCAAATTTATCTTTATCACCATTCATATGATTAGAACATCCACTATCAATTATCCATCTACAAATTTTGTTCACATAAGAAATTAACGCAGTTTTCTCATCTTCATCAAAATCTTCTTTCAAAGAAACATAAAAAAATTCATCATAATTAATTTCATATTCTTTATCAATCCTTTCTTTAGAAAGATAATAATGTTTCTTACCTTTGTCGTCTCTTCTTCCTTTGTACTTTCCTTCCTTTCATCCTTATCATCTCTATTAGGACATCTAGCAGCAATATGATCAACTTTGTTGCATGAAAAAAAAAAATGATAAGTAATTTACCTTTGTATTTACGTCTTCCTCTTCCAAACCTTTTTGCAATGAGGGCTTCAAGTTCGTCAATCTCATCATCAGATTTACCACTTTCACTCTTCACATATTTTCCTTTCTTCTTGCTAAGGACTAGTTGTGACTTGAAAGCAGATTCAATAGTAGGAGGTTTGTAGTTATCAAAGTTAGACATCTCAAAAGTAGTAAGTCTACTAATTACACCTTCTAAGGTCAAATTGTTACCCACTGTACATCTTAGTTCTTGGACTGTAGAAAGTCTAATGGCATAAATAGGAAGTAGAGTCCTCAATACCTTACTTATCACTGTTTCATACTTGGTTTCTCCATTTGTACCTCAAATAGAATTAAAACCTCTTTAACCCTTTTGTAGTATTGTACTATATTCTCACCTTCCATCATTCTCATGTCATCAAATTTACCTCTCAGGCTTTTTGACTTTTCTCTTCAAACATTGTCATCACCTCTATATATGGTCTTCAATCTGTCCCACATCTTCTTTGCACTATGACATTCTTTTAGGTCATCAAATTCAACATAGCTTAGGGATGAGCCAATGTCCAACATTTCTTGGTTATGTTATAGGTTTTGTTTTAGTTGTTTGGTAGTCAAAGGAGTAGTTGTTACCTTTACATATTTATTGTCTAGAAAATTGACAGCAACATCATTGATATGGGATTTGTGCAACTTCATCAAGGTCTTCTATGCATGAAAGTTCTCCTTGTTTAGCTTGGGTACATTTCTCTTATTAATCATGATCTTTAGCTTTAAGTACCTTCAAAATTTTCTCTATAAGCACTTGGCTCTGATACCAATTGTTAGAAATTTTTAGAATAATCGAGAGTGGGGGTGACTTGATTACTGAAGTTCAACATGTACCACTTGAATAATTAAACAATAAAAACTTCACCATTCTTCTTATCCTAGTGTTGCTTAGTCTATAATGTAAAACTACCATAAATATAACTTTCATTGCATAATAAAAATATTATCAAATGTAGCACACATAAATAATTCATCACAATTTTAACACTAGGATTTTACATGTAAGCCTTATTTGGGAAAAACCACCAGCAACATGTCACTCTTTTTCACTCCTTCAAAGTGAGATCTATTAGGAGCCAACCCTATTAAAGGTTACAAAATACACTGTTAACTGTGACCTAGTTAGAGTATTTATTCACCCTATTAGGAGTGGCCTTGTAATAGGACTTTGATCATTCCATTTAGAATGTCACCTAGTTAAAGGATTTACATAGATTGTTAAGTATTCAAATGAATGTTAGGTCAACCTCTGTTAAAAGGATTTACATAGATTGTTAAGTCTTCAAATGATTTGTGTGATAACAACTCACTTTCCTAGTTTAGATCTTTGTTCAATTTGTGTGCTGACTGGCTAATAAGTTCTTCACTTTCATCTCTAATCTTGATTCTCTTGGAGACCCTTCACGCAATCAGTCCACTCTTCTCAATAACACTTAGTCCTTCTATTTAGATTCACTTATCAACATCAACATCATCTTTTCAAGCTTTCCCTATTAGCTTCACATTCACTCACACTCTTGTGTGTCTCTGATAAAACTTGCTATGTATGTCTCTCTTCACACATACAAACTCACATACACCACACCACACCATCTATTCAAATATGTATCTCTTGAAATAGGAAATTCATGCTTTACCATTTTCTACGTCCACTATATATCTTAAGGTTTACGATTAGGTTCAACTTGATTCAATTTATCTACCCATCTTCTTGATTTTCTTCTAGAAACTTCTTTAGAATTCATCTATTAGGTCTTTACCTAATTCTTGCCTTGAATTTAAGGATCCAACTCACCAATCTTATCTTCAACACAATTTATGTCTCCCAAGAAATCAATTGAGTCAGCTTGATCTCACAATTTCCTTGAATTCATTCATATACTATCACTCTATAATCTCTAAATGTTGGCACTCAATCATCATTTAATTACTCGGTCACTATAAATATTTCTAGCTTGGCATCAAATATCTTGCTCAGTCGATGCTAATTCTTGGTCAACACTATACTTTCTTAGCACTAACTATAGCTCGATTGACACTAGCATTACTCTTATACTTCTGCTCAACTTGGCTTATCTTTCTTGACATAAACAATCACTTTTCTTTATCAAAGTCTATCTAATCAAATGTCCATTGTAACTTTTCATACTCAAGCTTTTCTCTAGGTCCTATTTTTATGAATAAATTCTCAAATCCTCTTCATCAATCAAATAGATATGTCATTTAGATTAGGTAGCAATATATCTTATCAATAGATTTGACATCAATGACAAAACAACAATTATTCCAATTGTAAGTTTTTAACACAAATTGTATTGAAACAAAGGTTTGATCTAGTGGAGTTTTGCTTTGGGATTTTGAAGGTATTATAAGATTCCTTTGAGAAGATTGTACCCTTGTGCAATTTTGAATCTCTATGATGTTGTGGAAACTAAGATTTTAGAGAAGGTTGGATCATATTTCTATTCTAAAATGGAGTTGATAAAGAATGATATGGTCAATGAGATCATGAAGATATAGCTAGTGTATAAAGGAATGTGGAAAAGGAAGATGGTTATGAGGAAGCTTATGAATACTTTGAGTTTTTTGGATCTAGTGAAGAAGAAAAAACTGATCGGATGGACAGATATGTGGAAGATAGAAGTAGTTAGTTGGATAGATCTTGTGCTCAGTTGAAGATAATGCACAATATGCATATCTCTAATTTCTTAGGTACTATGGATCTTGACAACTTGATTGATTGGATTGGAAAATTGGAAGAAATAATTTGAGTTAGAGGATATTGGATATTTTCCCAGAGTGAGGTTGGCATGGACTAAGCTAAAAGGACATGATAGTTTATGGTAGAAAGAATTTTAGAGAGAGAAAAGAATAAGGTGAAATGAAGATCACTAGGTGGACATTGATGGTGACAAAAATGAAGTCTAAGTTTATTACTACTAATTATGAACTTTAATTGTTGAGAGATTGCATAATTTAAACTAGAAAGATATGATTGTGAAGGATTATACTGATGAGTTTTACAAGTTAACTATTTGGTCTAGGCATAGAGAACATTCTAAGGAAAAGGTGGCTAGATATATTAATGGTTTGAGAATCAATATCTAGAATGAGATTGGTATGTTGAAGATTGATTCGATTGAGGATGCTTATTAGTATGCTCTGAAGGATCAAAAGACATCAAGGTAATTCCCATGAATGATCACTTGGTGAAGGATAAATTGATCACTGAGGATGGATCAAAATATGTTGAGAAAAGGAGAAGAATAGGTAAAGGTGAATGCAATTAAACTTATTTCAAATGTGGTGAAGAAGGACATAGGTATTTTGAATGTCCCAATGATGATAGGAAGGTTAGAGATATACGAGTTACTGTGATGAATGAGAATGAGGACTCACTAAATGAGCTTGATGTAGTAGATAACTTGAATGAGTATTATTTAATAAAAAGGTGTTGGAACCTTTTCAAAGAAGGAATCTATTTAGGACTCATTGTAAGTCACAATAAATCATGTAATGTGATAGTGGATGGTTTAGTAATAATAACCTAGTTGTTGAGGAGATGGATCGAAAAATTGGTTTGAAAAGAGTGAGACATCCTTGTCCTTATAAGATCAATTGGTTATGAGATGAACATGCTTTAGAAGTAAGAGAGAAATATCTTGTTAATTTCTAGATGGGATAGTATGTGGATCAATTGTTTTATGATATTGTGAACATGAGGAGTTGTCTCATATTACCTGGTTGACCTTGGCAGTATCATTGCAAGGAAATGCATGCTTATATCAAGAAAGTGTTTATTGTTGAGAAGGGCGGTAGGAAGTTTTCACTAACTCCTTTGCAAGATTCAAATCTTGATAGGAGGAACCTAACTATTGGTAGGTGAGTTGAGTTGAAGGATTCTCAAAGGATTAGAAATCAGCATGGAAAAAAAACTAGTAGCACATCGAGGATAGATGTAAAGTTGTTTGTTGTAGGAAAATATTTGCAAAAGTGGAACAAAGGAAAGAGTGTACAAGTTAATAACTTGGAGTAATGTATGTAAAGAACTAGTTCAAGGTTTATGTGTTGAATCTAGGAAGATTTTCTTCTATCTATTGAGAACATCTTTTCACACCTAGGGTGTCTAATGTAGGAGCATCCCAGCAGAGTGGGAAATCTTGCAAGAGCATCGAGCTTTGATTTGTGGACCTATGTTTTTTGTGATTATGGTAATGTTCAAGGCATATTGGTGGATCTTTTCCTATGTACACATGATGATTGGATGGATCACATTAGAGTTAGAGCCCTGTTGGTGGGTTCTAGTGACATATTCCTATTTCCTAGGTAGACTATGGAGATTGTATTTACAATATTTCATCAATGGGAGTTGGCTTATGTGATCTTAGATATAGATCATTGGATGGTGTGTGGTCCTATGGCTAAGGTTGCATAATGTTAGTTTACCTTATCAGTTAGTTATGCATTGTAAACTTGGGGCCTTTCCTATGTGTTATTTAATCCACTAGGATGACTTGTGCCTTGAGTGTTTATTTAATATGACTTCCTAGACTAACTTGTGGATTTATTTAGTATAAGTAGAGGGTATTGTGAGGTATAGAGTCATTCATTCATGATGGAGTTGAGCAAGAGTTTCTGAGAGGAGCAAAGTTTAGCAGAGCTAGTAGCAAAATGTGGGCTTGAACAAGAAAAAGTCTTGGTGACTTGTGAGCTCAAGTTGAGATCTTTCTTGGAGTTTCTACCATATTTCTATGCTCTTGTAGAACTAGGCTAACTAGGAGTTATTTTGATCTTGTAAGATCTTCAAGAATTATTACTGTAATTGCCTTATATTTGGCCATAATTGAGAAGGCCTTACAAACCAACACATTGCATGAAATCAATTATTTGATGAATAAAGAGTTGGATTATCTATAAAATCTTGTATTTTGTGGTTTATTTCCATTGTGTGGTTATTGCTGGGGGCCAAGTCATCTCTTTTGGAGGTACAATCAACCTTGTACTACATCAAGTGATATCAAAGAAAAGGTTTGATTTGGTAAATTTATTGCTTTGGGTTTTCAAAGGTCTTGGAAGATTCCTTTGAGAAGGTTAGACTCTAGGGAAATTGTGGATATTTTTGATGTTTTGGAACTTAAGATTTAAGAGAAGGTTAGATAAAATTATAGATGGAGCTAATGAAGAATCTTATGGTTACTGAGATCATGAGGGTTATAGATGGTCTATCAAGGAATGTGGGTACAAAAGATGGTTATGAGGAAGTTGTTGAAGATTTTGAGGTTACTAGATCTAGTGGAGAAGATAGAATTTATCAAATGGAGAGATACGTGGAAGAAAAAATTGGGTAGTTGGATAGATCTAGAGCTTAGCTGAAGTTGAAGCACAAGATGGATGTTTCTAATTTCTTAGGTACTTTGAATCCTAATAAATTGATTGATTGGATTGGTGAGTTGGAAGACTACTTTGAGTTAGAGGATATTGGAGATCCTCTGAGTGAAGTTGGCATAGACTAAGATGAAAGGACATGTTGCTTTATGGTGGAAAGATATGCAGAGAGATAGAGAAGAGGAAGGTGAAATGAAGATCACTAGGTAGAGACTTACGGTGACAAAACTAAAGACAAAGTTCATTCCTATTTATTATGAACTCAAATTATTTAATAGATTATAGAATTTGAAGTAGAATGATATAATTGTAAAGGATTATACAGAGGAGTTTTACACGTTAACTATTTGGTCTAGGCATAGATAACTTTCTAAGGAAAAGGTGGCTAGATATATTAATGGTTTGAGATTCAATATCCAGGATGAGATTGGTATGTCGAAGATTGATTCAATTGAGGATGCTTAGATGGAGGTGGAGGTGGAGATAAGTTATAAATGAATACATTAAATGCTAATAAATTCTGTAGTAGGTTGAAATAAGAGAATATGTTAATATTGTATAATATTCTTGCAAGAATATTTTCATGGTGAACATAAAGATACAAAATTTTCTATGCCCTTAATATTGGTGTATATAGGGTTATGAATAGTCAAATTGTGGCTATCTTAATCCTTAATTAAGTCATGTTATTATTATTATAGTATTATTTAGGTAGGTAGGTCAGCGTAGGTGTGGTAGCATCCAATATTTAGTAACTTAATTTGAATTGCATATTTGGACCAACATGTTTTGGGGATGACTCTAATAACCAACGAATCACAACTATTTTTCCTTCTTTCTCTTTTATTTCAATGGGAACTTGATAAGTGGATCCACTTATATGTTTTGATTTTAATATCAATTTGGGAGTTAATTTGTCTATTGCTTGACATAGAACAATTAGTAGATTTTTCTCTATTTTTTGTTGAATGTTTTCTAGAGATTGATAAAAAATTCGATAAGCAACCTAAGCATAATTAGGTATATATAGGAGGTTTTTAGTCCTATTTCAACATCATATTGTGAAGGTGTTCTCATTGGAGATATTTGGAGGTTTCCCCCTCAAAGTGGCCTATTACTCTCAATTATTATCAAGTATTTATATAATAGTTCATATTATTTCTTCTATTGTGCAAGTTATTTTGTTACAAGTGGTATCAAAGCATGATCTTGGCACCATAAAGGCGAGATTTTTTCTCAACATTGGGGCAATTTTGAGAAGAGCATAATTTTCAGATTTTAGCAATTTTTTCAAATATTTTTAAAGGGTTTTTGAAGACCATATTAAAGAATCTATAATCCAAAATTTAGAGGAATTGGAGCAAATTTGAGAAAATTATTGTAGAATTACTATTTCTACACAATTTATTGAGATCTTCATATCTCTCACATCCTGTTGAATTGGAGTATAACTTGTATTAGGTTTTTGAATACATAGTAGAGGAGCCTAAATTTCAAAGCTTGGAGAACTTGAAAAAAAAGCAAGATATTGAAAAATTGGGAAAATTCTCTCTCAAGGCAGCAAATTTGCTAATTTTTTTGGGATTTTTTCTGAGTAAGGGTATCTTGGCCCTAGTAAGTTTCAGTAAAAAATTAATAAATAAATCAGAGAATTTAAATTTCATTTGTGTGATTTATTTCAAAAATATTGGTTTCCATCATGATGGGGCCTTCAACAAGAGGCAAAAAGAATGCTACCACATCAGGGAAATCCTCTGATCAAGATTGGGAAGCAACAGAGGATAGTAATCCTAATGAGAAACTTAGTAAGTTCAAGGAAGAGGTTAAGAGGGATATGTGTGACCTACGAGGAGATATATTAGATATATGAAGCATGTTAAGTGCCTATATGAATGAAACAAGGAAGGAGATCTCAAGCAATCAAGGTGAAACCTTCAACTTGACTAAAAATGACACAAATTTTATTAATCCTATGGGATCTAGGAATTTTTTTCCAAAGGTGGATATGCACAAATTTGATGGCAAGGATCCTTTAACATGGATAGATCAAATGGAGAATTTTTTTGAAGTACATCAAATCCCAAATGGACAATATGTTGTGATGGCTTCCTTATATCTAGAACTAGATCAATTCATTTGGTATCATTAGCTTTGAACTCATAGGAGGAAAACAAGTTTCATTGTATCATGATCAATTTTTATAGAAGAACTCCAAGCACAATATAGCAATAGTGTGATAGAAAATTTCTTTAGCCAACTTTCTGAGCTTCAACAAATAGGATCAGTTAAGGATTATATTCAAAAATTCAAAAATCTATCCTTAAGAGTTGATACAATTTCAGAGGAGAGCTTGAATGATTTATTCTTGAGTGGTCTCAAGGATCACATTCAACATGAGGTAGACATGTTTTGTCCCAGCTCTGTAAATGAGTCTTTTATTTTGGCACATAGGGTAGAGGAGAAGTTTTTTATTCCTAGAAAGCAAGGGGCTAATGTGATAAGAGGAAAAGGTTATTCAACACCTTCTCTTCCTCAACCTACTAGGTTGACTCCACAACAAATTGAGGAGAAAATAGAAAAAGTGTTTTGTTTCAATTGTGATAACAAATATAGTTGAGGACAAAAATTTAGTGAAAAGAAATTGTTCTATATTGAAGATCCAAGTGAGGAAGAAGAGGATGAGTCCATATCAAAGGAGGATAGGGAGTTAGGTGAGGAATCACATGATTCTCAACCAATCATTTCTTGACATGCACTTTCAAGTTTTAGTGCACGACAAACTCTCAAGGTAGTGGGTTTCTTAAAGAAGCAGAAAGTAACTGTGTTGATAGACTCAGGTAGTACTCATAATTTCATCAACAAAAAGTTGGCAACTCTTCTAAATTGTTTTATAATCCAACCCCAGAGTTTCAGATTTTGATTGCAAATGGGGGTGTGGTTAGTTATTCAAGGAAGTGTCATAGCATCAAATTATTTATGGGAGGTTATCGACTTGATACCCCAATGCGTACAATATCCATGGGTGCAGTGAATATTGTTTTGGGAGTACAATGGCTTACTACATTGGGAAAAATTGAGATGAACTTACAAGAACTATTCATGAAATTTCAATCAAAAGGATAGGTAGTGGAGCTAAGGGGATTGAAGTAAAAATCCCCATAGATGATAATCTCTCATCAAATGAAAAAGTTTCTCAAGAAAGGTGCGGATGGATTTGTGGCCCAACTATGTTCATTAGAAGTCTCTCAATCTAATTCTCTTACTCATCCAGATTTAAAAGCAATAATTGATCATCACTAAATGATTCTTGGAGATATTCCTAAAGAATTTCCTCAAAGAGGGATCATGACCATGCCATACAACTAGTTCTAGGGAGCCAACCACTCAAAAATAGGCCTTATAGGTACCCACACATACAAAAAAGTGTGTGGGGGGGGTGTGGGTGAAATAGTAATCCAAATATTAAAACACTTATCAAACTTAGTATCCTTTATTCATGTGAATAATATAATCAACAACCATAACAAGATACTTGTTGGGACTCAAAATTGAAGCCTTGATTTTGAGTACCATTCTAAAAATCAAGCCCTATAAGTGCATTTTAATGCATGATTACTCGACTGTTTGTCTAAGGTCTAAGAGGTGTTTAATGTTTCTAACGCCTTAAATTCAATATATCCAATTTTCCCATGAAGATAAATTTCCATTCTAAGTCACTTCGTGAAGTTTCATTTTGAGCAATGTTCAAATCTACATTTTTGCCTGTGTCAAATAGCGATAGGAGGCCTAGTTTGTAATTGAATAACTTGTGCGCAATAATGTTTTATGACTCACTGCTTTGGAAATTTTTAGTATATATATCAAATAACCTACGTTTCTAATTTCAAGTCATTTTGACATATTTTGACTAAGTTTTCAATCTCTCAAAGTCGGTTGTTTATTATTGTCATGGTGATGTAAATTGTTCAAAATTTTGGGAGGCCCTATTTGATTAGTTATAACTTTGAACCATTTGAAAAAAATGAGAAAGTTCCTTTTGCATTATACTCTAGAGGTTAGAGACTTGTTATGTTTCAATTTTGAACTTATGACAAATCCATTTGATCAGTTTTCAATTGTGATTCCAAATGCAATTTGTGATGTTTTGTTGGTGTTAAGTGTAGACACCTAAATTTGATTACACCGCTTTGGTAATCTAATTTAGCCATCTCTAAAGGAATCATTAATTAAATTCTTATTTAATTAATCATTTTTCCATCCCTAGCTGATTAATTTAATTAATCATCTATAGTCCTAATTGATAAATCAAATAACCTATTATTTATCAATTAAATCCTATTCTTCTATCTAATTCCAAAAATCCCCATTTATTAAATAAATCTATTTGATAAATAAAATCCTCAAATCTAAAAACCCCTAACTTATCCCTAATCCTCCATTTAGCCTAATCCACCATATTCACCCATACTAACCAAGCTTAGCCACTAACTCACCCACCCTCATTAATGTCACCCACTTGCACATCTCTAACATCTCTAATCTAATCCTAAACCCAAGCCTAATCCACCCCCTAATGTTGTCACATTTCCTAAGCAAGTTTAAGACTTTTCTAAACCAAACCAAAGTCTCCCCTCAAAAACCCCAATCACCAAGTCATGAGTGCTCTTACAAATCATAAAAGACTCTTACAAGCCCACTCATGACTCTTATATCCATCTTCCACACTCTTCCCTCTTCCACACTCATTCCTCTTACATCTCTCTTACATACTCAACCCCACTCATCATGTCTTTAACCAACCCTTTACCCTACCCTCTCACACTCATCCTCCTTGTGACAAGTGTCACCTTCCCATTGGTGCTAAACAAGCACAATCCATGTGCTCTCCTTTGAGTGCATCTTAGCCCTCTTTAAGCCTTCATCTCTCCTTACATCTTAGCCCTCCATCCCTCAAGCCCTTAGCCTATAAATTGAATCCCCTCCCAAGCCATATCAATCACAACCATTTGAGTAAAGTTATCATGCTATTTTAAGAGCCAAAATCCATACCCATACCCTTATAATGCCAAATTGAGAGCTCACAAAGCTACCAATTTGCCATTACCCATCTCCACCATTGAAGCTACTTTGAGCATCTTGAGCATACATCTGCATCAAAAGACGCATCTACAAAATCAAGAAAGCAATGAAGTGCTTCATCTTTTGAGGTTTGCATCTCTTGTTTGTTTTCTTTGTCTAAGCATATATGTGAACTTAGTTTTGGTTTGTGAATGATTTCTTTAATGTTAATGTTCCTTGCACACTAAGATCTAGTTCTACATTTTGGCAAACCCGGTGGGACCCCACTATGAGTCATTCCTTAATCTTTTTCAATCCATATTTTGTGCTTACAAACATATCATCTAATGTTTGTTGAAATTTAGGTGGGTGCAAGGTGCTTTTTCTTGTTTTTGCAGGTTGAAAGATGCACTAGAGAGAAAGACGTACCCTTTTAAAATTCAAAAATAACCAAGAAAACAAATTTTTTTTTGGGAAAAACCTACGTCTGTCGGTTCACTTCGCGCAGTGTGGTCTCCGTGGATTGGTTTCTCTGCCTATCGTCTTTGCAGACTGGTGTCTATGCCTGTCGTCTCTGCAGAACGTCGTCTACAAAAGTTCAACCGTCATCTCCGCCAATTCAAGCTGTCATCTGCAAATTTTAGTGTCTCCGCTTGTTTGCTGGTAGTCTGCACCAAAACCTAAACTATCGTCTACAAATTTTGACGTCTACGCAAATCAGCGTCTACGAGTTTCATCGTCTCCGCCTGGCTTCTGTCATCTACGTCGCCTCCAGAGCTAGAACTGTTGTCTTCGCTACTGCTAGCAGAAAAACTGTCATCTCCACTGCCGTAATCCGTCAACTGTCATCTCTGACATTGCCAGCTGCCTTCTTCATCTGACTGTCATCTACGAGTTTCGATGTCTCCGTAGATTAGCATCTTCATAGATCAGTGTCTCCAAATTTTGGTGTCTTCGCCTGATGAAATGTTTTCTTTGTCTATTTATGTTACATTTCTATTTTAACATATTAGTTCCTGCACTTTTAGTGGTTTCGTAAGATTTAGACCATTCTAAGCATTTTTACGCGTAGAAAAAATAGCAAAAAAAGTTTTTTTTTTTTTTTCCCATAGTTAAGCTTTCATTTTTGAAGATTTTGGGTGACTAACCAAATTGCTTTTTTTTGTCTCATTGCAGGTTGAAGCACATATGAAATCACTAACCATGTTTCTTGCAGGTTCTCATGTTGCTAAAAAAATAAACTTGAATGTTTAATCATTTGTCTTTGAATGCATGTTGCTAAAATGAACTTGAATGGTTAAACACATTTTTTATTGAATAAATGTTGTTCAAAACACACTCTTGAATGCCATGGATTAAAATCAATTTTCCTTGGAATGCATGCTTAAAACAAACAACTCAATCTTGAATGCAAAGATCAATTAACCATTGCAATATCTCACACTTCAATTTTTGGTGCATTAAAAAGAACAAACAAATCTTTCTTTGCATGCAATTTAGACAAAGTTTGATTTTTGGACAATTAATTTTTTTTGTTAAGTTAAATACAAATTTGCAAAAATCAATTTGAGTAGTTCCTTGGACTCACCTCTTTTCTAATCACCCATCAATTCAACCATTGGTTGCAATCTTAGCGCCATTTATGGGAATGGGTCTACTTGAAAAAGGTGTTAAATGTTCCACAATCTAACTAACTCACTTGGTCTTTAAACGTTTACTTTAACTTTATCAAAATTCTTAAATGACCAAAACTCTAGATTAAATCAATCACACTTCAAGTTTGGGCACTAAAATTGAACAACAATTGACGTGGAGAGCCTCCGAGCGCGCGCTTGAAATCGAATCTCACACACTTTTGTTTTGGGCTTAAAACAAACTCACACTCAATCTTGAATGCGTTAAAGAAAATTAATCGATACTTAACGTGGAGGGCCTCTGGGTGCATGAGTTTGCTTTTGTTGACCCTAACTCTTCTTCTTGTTTGCATTCTTCGATCGATTTACTTTTGTTGGCGCTTCAAGTTGGAATTGAACATTGTCTCTTAAACATGAGTGCTTGCAAAGTCTAGATTAGCACACATAAGAGTTAGTTGGTAAAAGAACAAGCGTTTTTTTTAGCCCAAGGTCATCCAAGTCTTTTCTCCCTTTGTCATCTTTCGAGGCCATCTTGGGTGCATAAGATTAAGATCCAAAACCTTGTTTCTTTTTAGGAGGCCTGCTTAGGGATTTCATCACCCCTTGGATGACCTCAACTCTAGCGTTCCAGTGGAGTATAAGAATCGGGAGGTGAATCGAAAGACACCTCTCTTGGGATCAAAATTTTGTCACTCGGGCTAAGCCTTAAGGAATTTTATACCTTTGAGAAGTGAAAGAGAAGAAGTGGGTTACCGCTCCTCTCAGCTGTGTGACATCTTTTTGGTCTCATCTACGAATTTGGGCTTCATGTACCTTGGGTATATTGAAGACTCCCTAGCTAAACCAACTATCAGCCTTACAAACAACCATCTAGGATGTTAATGTGTTTAAAGTGACTGATCGAAACATTTTTAGAACATACACACTCCTCGGCGCAAGTATCAAATTCTGAGAACCACAAACTTCTATCTGGGTGTTCCTATCTATTGCTTGATTTTATTTTACTTGTTGAATGAATGTTTGCCAAACTTGGTCAATCCTAGCTTAGGGCACACTTAGCGTAGTCACTGCCTATTTTAGAAGTCGAATGAGTCGAAGCAAAACAACCACAGTCTCCCCAAGCCAAGCAGATTCAAGAATTTATGTTGGAACAACCCAAACCCAAATAGAAGTTTCACAAAGTCAAACTCAAGCCATCTCTGGCATACCAAGAACTTTCAGCCAAGAGAAAAGAAATAACACCAAGCCCGTGAATTGTCAAACTCCATAAAGCAGAGGACAAAGCTGCCGATGAAGCACTTCAAGAGGCCTGGTTAGAGCGCACCATCAAATTTAGCCAACATCCATGAGTTAATCCTACTTATGCCTTACCAACTAGGCATGATTTCTATGATTAGACACCCTTATTTCTCCACATCTTCTTGGATAAGCTTCACTTTAGAGTCATCTTTGTAGAAAAGCCAACCATCTTAGGTTATCCCCTTAAGAATTATTAGCTCATTCATCTCATTTAGAACTAAACCATCTAGCCAGAAATCCAAAAACTTCACATCTAAGCTTCCAAAATTGTTGTCACCTTGCCAAAAGTTTGCCATTCCTAAAATCTTCCAAATCCACCAATCCCACAAAGGTTATCCCTTTGACAGAGCTTTGTCTAGGGTAATCTAACTTTGTCACTTGTTATCCCTCATCACCTTGAGCTAAAGGTTGGGATCCACAAGTGGTCAATCTTGTGTTCTTGCTAAAGGATCATCAGTCTATCCTTAAGTTGGCAGAATCACCACCAAGCTTGCACATAGGAAAGCAGACCTTTCGTACTTTGGCAACATATCTTTGAAGTTAGAATCCCCAACCCAATCCTCCTTAGGTTTTTTCATATAGCTTTGCCTCAACCTAGGAAATCATCTGCATAGAAAAGCCTTCCCCCTTTGCATAAAATGTTGCATCTCATCCCTAGGAGAATTTTCATGCCACTCGTTACTCGCTTAGCCAAGAAGAAGAAGGAAACAATGGAGCCTTATCATTTGGATCAAACAACATTGCTCCCCTTGAGAACTCAACCATCCTCCAGCCCAGAGAATTCTATACCATCACCTACTGACATTGAAGCTTTTATGAACCAACCAGGAAATGCAGTATTGGTGAATGCCATTATAGAAAAGAATAAAGAAACAATCATGGCTAACTTTCAAAGGGACAATATAGGAGCCTTCGACTTTGGAAGACCTCCTCCATTATCAGATCCATCTCACCCATTATTTGGGCAGCTGCCCCAACCCATAGGCTCTTATGATCCAAATTATCCTCAATATGTGCCAAAAGAAGAGCCTCAAGCTAATCCTTTTGATCCAACAGACCCAAACATACCATCCTCCACCCAAGTTGAAATCTCCATTTCGCAAGCCAACCCAGCCACCACCACTCCATCCTTGGTTCATACCACTCCATCCCAAACCCCTTTCACCCAAAACACCTCACCATTTACTCCCTTCACTATTGCTGCTACTGCTCCCCAACCCAGCCTTCCAAATCCACCCATCTCCCAAATTAGTGCTAGCATCTTTGGCCAACCTCAGCAATATACAACAGGGATGCCACCCATGGGGCGAAGTAATCAACCTTTCATCACCCCCAGCTTGTTCACCACAACCCAAAGCACAATCCCATCATTTCCATTAGGTCCTGGGAGCTCAGTGCCATCAGCCACAAATCCACAAGCTACTACCCTCACTCCACAAAGCTATCATACCCCAAAAGCTACCACCAATGTTCTGCCAAGCTCTCAAGTGGCCCAAGCTCCTGCCACCACTCTACAAGGCTTTCAAATCTAGCCACCAAGCTATCAAACCCCATCAGTTCCATTCCCAAGCTTTCAATTCCTGCCACCTCCATCACCAACTAATCCATTGCCTCCTATTACCAACTACTTTTCAATGCCACTTCTAGGAGGTAATCCACCACCCCAGCCAACCACCAATTATTTGCAGATACCATCCCAAATGGGGGCGCAACCCACATATATTGGTCAAACCCCACAAGCCCCCCAATCCTTTCCCCAAGCTTCACAACCATCTTATACCTTACCTCCACAAAGCAATCCATTTATCCCACAGCCAGCTTATGTTCCTCAATCCCAACCTCAAATCCCATATCAACAACAAGCCTCACAGCACATGCAGCAATATGCATCACCTCCACCTCAACAACCTGTCATCCACCATGTAGCTACCCAAACAATGTACAATCCCAATAAGAAAATCCCTCACAACCATCCATATTCGGTGGCCCCATCTAGTGCATACCTACCTCAAGGCACTCCTACATTGGGGGCACCCAAGCCATCGCCTATCAATTCAGAATGGGAGCAAATGAAGACAGCTTTGAAAGCCATCCAAGAAGGGAATGATCCAAAGACATCCAAGTTTGAGACTGTGTGTCCTTATCCATTTGATAGAGCCATTACTATGACTCCATTCCCCAAGCATTTTGAGGTACCTAAATTTGAAAAATTTAGAGGAAAAGGAGACCCAGTCACCCACATCAAAGAATTTTACATGCACTGCCAAGAAGTGGCATACAGTGACGTCTTCCTCTTATGCCTCTTTCCCAAAAGCTTGGTTGGGCCAACTCTTGAATGGTTTTATAGAATCCCATATGGCACAATTAAAAAATTCATTGAATTGCCTGAGGCATTTGTAGCCCAATATGCCCATCTTGTTGAAACAGAGTTATCAATAGTTGACCTTGTCCACACTAAGCAAAAAGGTGGAGAAAGCCTTGCTGAATACCTGCAAAGATGGCAAACCCTTACCACCCGCATATCCTACACCTTTCCAGAGTGCCATGTGGTGAAAATGTTTATTGATAATGCCCATCCCAGCTTGGCTCACCACATGACCATGAAATTTTTGTAGACCTATAAAGATATCAAAGAGAAAGGAATGATCCTTGAGAAATGACTCATTAAAGATGGTGTGGTCAAGATTTACAAGGAAACCAACCAAAATCAATCACATTCCAATGACAAGTCTAGGTATTGGAACAAAAACAAGCACGTTGCAACAGATGGTGTCACTGACACCAGACATGTGAATATTGTTGGTCCTTCCCAAAATTAGTCTAACCCACCATATCAAATAAACAATCAACAAGCTATCAACTACCAACAGCAGAGTAACCAAAGCTATCAAAACCACAATCCAAGACCCAACTTCCAAGGATCTAGCAATCAAGCTAATGCCATCAATGTAGCTACAGGACAAAAGCCCAGATTCCAACCTATACCTAGACACTATACACCCCTTGGTGAGCCATTGGATGTCATTTTTGAGAAATTAGTCAAGGAAAACCTCATCCAATTTCCTCCTACCCAGCAAATTGACCCAAGCCAATCCAAAATTGCATGGTACAAAGATAATGAGTACTGCAAATTTCATAGGGTAAAAGGTCACACCACCCTCAGATGCATGAAATTGAAAGATTATGTGCAGGACCTCATTGATCAAAAAGAAATCACAATTAGAGCACAAACCTCTCCCAATGCAGGCTTGCAGATCTATCAAGGTTGGGCCAGTCATCCAAGAGATAGTTTGCCATGTTATTGATCTAAACCTACCATTTAACATCCTCCTCAGCCACCCATGGATTCATGCCATGAAAGCCATTCCATCCACGTACCATCAGTGCATCAAATTTTTGCATTAGGGCACTGTGGTAACCATCCATGCCGATCTAGAACCCTTTGCTTACTACAATGTGGTTGAAGCCTCCTATACAAATCATTGCCCTGAAATTGATATTGGCACAGCCATTGCCAGCTCATCCCATAGTTGTAATGACCTGGGAACCATCCTCGCCTCCACCCTATCTACCATGAAGATCAATAACAAAGGTTGTGCAGAATATAGTCTGTCAGATGCATTTGTTGTCGGAGGAATTCCACTTGATCCACATACCCATGGATGATTGACATATCACAAAGCTAAGGAGATTCCACCTCCTTGATACAAACAGTTTGGCCCAACCACCTTTGTATCCTCAAAAATCCCTCTTCATGAAGAGCTCACTCCAGATATCAACAATTGGTTACATAAGGATGCACCTCCAAGAAATCAAGAACGCCTTGACCACTTCAGCAAGAAGTAACCCCAAGAACATAAGCTCATCACTAAAAAATGGAATTATCAAGGAGGTGGACTAGGACCAGAAGAAAGGGGCATGCAATGTCCCATCGAAGCACATAAGTGGGAAATGAAGTCAGGTCTTGGCTTTGGTATACCCACAATTGGGGGCACCAACAAGAACGGTCACGCTTTTTTGAACATCCACTGCGACCTTGTCAAAATTGAAGACATTCCTGAGGAAGTTGAAAAGAGAGCCTAGGATGATATCCCAGACCAAATCTTCCTAGGAGACTCTGTTCTCCGAGAACTATCCAT
Source organism: Cupressus sempervirens (assembly GCA_028749045.1). Lineage (NCBI taxonomy): Eukaryota > Viridiplantae > Streptophyta > Pinopsida > Cupressales > Cupressaceae > Cupressus > Cupressus sempervirens. Next base: position 113,585,094 of record CM053790.1, read on the forward strand.
CCATCTCATTGACCTACCACTCACTCATCTACAACTCATAGATTGGGACCAACCAAGCATCATACACATTGATGAGTTCACATCAGAGGAAGCACTTCTGAGATTCATGGGAGCCGAAACTCCTCATAAGAAAACAAAGCCAGATTCTACCTACATCTACAAGCTAGATCCCAAGGGGTATTTTGGAGAAATTCTCCAACCTAGTTTCGATACACCCAAAACTAGAACTAAGGTGAATCTGGGACTAGCTAAGTTAGGGAAGAAAGCCCCTCAGTAAGAAAATCCAGAGTCACAAGCAGAACATGAAGATTTAGCATTTCCTCCTCAAGATAATCAACCAAAGGTGTCTTCTATTCTAATTGAGGATACTAGAGAAGTCAACATCGGTTCTTTAGAGATCCCCAAACTTGTTCACATTGTTACATCCCTATCACAAGACCAAGCTGACCTCCTCTTTGAGGTCTTAAGAGAGAATATTGGCTGATTTGCATGGTCATATCAGGACATGTCAGGACTTGATCCAAAGCTTGTAGTTCATCATCTTGCAGTCGATCCAAAGATCAAGCCCGTCAGACAAAAGCTTAGAAAAATGCACCCCAAGGTGTCATTACTGGTCAAAGCTAAATTAGAAAGAATGTTAGCTGCTAAGGTTATCTGACCTATTGACTACTCAGAGTGGATCTCCAACATGGTCCCTATCACTAAGCCTTCTGGTGATATCAGAATCTACACTGATTTTAGAGATCTTAACAAAGCTTGTCCAAAGGATGATTTTCCCTTGCCCAACATAGATATGATTGTAGATCTTACAACTAAACATGAAATTTTGTCCCTTATGGATGGATTTTTCGGGTATAATCAAATCAAGATTGCAGAAGAGGATCAGCATAAGACAACATTCACTACCCCTTGGGGGACCTTTTTCTACAACATGATGCCTTTTGGCCTAAAGAATGTTGGGGCTACCTATCAAAGAGCTATGACAACCATTTTTCATGATCTTATCCATAGCATTTTGGAGGATTATGTGGATGATATCTTGGTCAAATCTCATACCTTCATGGATCATCTTGCTGACCTAGAGAAAGTCTTTGGTAGGTTATCCAAATATCATCTCATGCTGAATCCCAAAAAGTGTCTTTGGGGTCACATCTGGCAAGCTTCTAGGCTTCATAGTTTCTAAACAAGGTATAGAGATCAACCCCAAGAACGTCAAGGCTATCTTAGACATGCCTCCTCCCCAGACATTGTGATAGCTTCGCTCTCTTCAGGGAAAGCTTCAATCCATTTGGCGCTTCATCTCTTAGCTTGCAAATAAGCGTACACCATTTTCACATTTACTAAAGAAGGATGAGAACTTCAAGTGGGATCCTTTATGTTAGCACAGCTTCGATCAGCCCAAACAGTATCTCACCAATCCCCCTATCTTGGTTCCACTAGTTCCTGGTCATCCCCTAATTTTGTACATATCAGCAACACCTACTGCTCTAGGGGCACTTCTAGCACAACTCGATGACTACGACAGAGAAAGAGCCATCTACTACATCAGTGGAACCCTAGTTGGTTATGAACTCAATTACACTCCTATGGAAAAAGCTTGTTTGGTAGTTGTTTTCTCAACTCAAAAGCTTCGCCACTACATGCTAAGTCATACCATCCAACTAGTATCCAAAATTGATCCTCTCAAGTATATGCTCTCTAGAACAGCACTCATAGGTCAGCTAGCCAAATGGGTTACACTCCTTAGCAAATTTGACATCCAGTATGTGGATAGAAAGGAAATCAAAGGGCAAGCTATAGCAGATCACCTAGTTGATGCACCTCTAATAGATGCATATCCTTTGATCACAGAATTTCCAGATGAGCATATCTATCTAATTGAAGAACAACCGCCATGGAAACTTTATTTTGATGGCTCATACACCTCTCATGGATTAGGGGCAGGAATATTGTTGGTTACACCTCAAGGAGATTATATTCCAAAAGCCTTCAAGCTACAATTCCCTAGCACCAACAATATAGCAGAATATGAAGCTCTTGTAGCAGGATTAAAGATAGCTACAGAATGGAATATCATTGAGTTACAAGTCTTTGGCGATTCTCAGCTCATCATCAAGTAAGTCCTAAATGAATATCAAACCAAAGATGAAAAGCTATTACCCTACAAAGAGCTAGTTGATCAGCTAACCCAACATTTTACAAAGCTTCAGTTTACACAAGTACCTCGAATGTAGAACAAAGTAGCAGATGCTATGGCTACTATCAGCTTGCTCTTGGAAATTCCCCAAGCAACTACACAGTATGAGTTTTTAGTCGAGCAGCTCCTCACACCCATCTATGCGAATGAGGATTCAAATCGTGTTTGTATCTTGGTTGGTCCCCAATCCCCTTGGTACCATGAAATTCACACTTGCCTTAACGATGGTATCATATCTCCTCACCTCACACGTACCCAATGCTAGAACCTCATCCAAAAATATCCCTCTATGTTATCATAGCCAATACCCTATATCGTCGGGGTTATCACGATACTCTCTCTCGATGTTTAGATGAAAATGAGGCTGCAATGGCGTTAAAAGAAGTACACTCCAAAATTTGCGGTGCCCACATAAGTAGTATTGTCCTAGCATGAAAAATCCTTAGAGTAGGTTACTATTGGCCTACCATTGAAGAAGACTCTTGTGACTTTGTCAGAAAGTGTCTCCCATGTCAGCAGCATGCAAATCTTGTGTACACTCCAACATAGGATCTACAGCCTATTGCACCACCTTGGCCTTTCGCTTGTTGGGGCCTTGATCTAGTTGGAACTATCACACCTCTCTCATCTGATGGACATAAATGGATAATAATAGCTACAAACTATTTCACTAAGTGGGTGAAAGCAGTTCCCCTAGTCTCAGCTACAGGAGTTCAGGTCTCCAAGTTTATCTTGTACCACATTGTTTGCTGCTTTGGCATCCCATCCACCATCTTCATTGACCATAGAGGTAACTTTGAAAATCTCAACATGGAAGAATTATGCACTTCCCTCCACATCCATCACCCCTTTTCTAGCCCATATTTCCCACAAGTTAATGGCTAGGCAGAGGCAACTAACAAAACCCCCCTCAAAATCCTAAAGAAAGTTGTCAATGATTTCGATCACGATTGGCACCTACAAATAAATCTGACTCTATGGGCCTATCGAACTTCCTTCTGTACATCCATAGGAACAACTCCATACTCCTTGGTCTATGGTGCCAAAGTGGTACTACCCATAGAGGTTGAACTTCCCTCATTGCGCATATCTTTGCAAGGGAAAATATCAGATGAAGAATATAGAGTAGCTCAACTCACCTAGCTGGATCTCTTAGAGGAGAAGAGACAACAAGCCTATGACCATCTCATAGTCTACCAAACTTGTCTCAAAAGGAATTTCAACAAGAAGGTGCTCCCATGACACTTTCAGCCAAGTGACATGGTCCTCAAAGAAAATATGAAAGTCCAAGCAGATTGAGAAAAGAAAGGCAAATTTGAACCTACATGCATGGCTTGGTCCCTATGTGGTTACCGCCTCCTTTGGCTTCAGAGACTATCAATTATCTACACCAGAAGGAGAACTCTTGAATGATCCCACTAACATCATTCATCTCAAGAATTTCTATGCTCGAAGATCCTTGGTATACCCAGCTTTTGAAAAATACAAAAAAATAGTAAAGAGAAATAAGCGTCCAATGGTGAAAACTTGGCAATTCAAGTGCCTTGGATAGGTACCTTGGTGAAAACCTGGTAATTCAGGCGCCTTGTGTACTAAAGACTAATCCATTATCTATCACTATCCTATCCCTCATCCATCCACCCACTAACCCATAACACACCTGCTTGTTCCCCTGGTGTTCCAACCAAATATCCAAAATCTGATGAAGCTTGTAAATACCTCCTGTACAGCTTGTAAAATCTTGTACCTCAGCTTGTAAAATCTTGTACCAAAGCTTGCATTATACCTTGTAAATCTTGTACCATACCTTGTATATCCGAATCTTGTCCAAAGCTTGTACCATATTCCAGCTTGTAAATAATCTTGTATCCTAGCTTGTATCCTATCACATGCACACAAAGAATCCCATTTTCCTTAAGCTTTTCGCAAACCATCTACCTATCCACCTATCAACTGTTACAGACATCCCATCCTTGACAAACATTTCCATCTCACAAAAAACCAAAACATTAACAAACTTGTACATTTGTAACATCTCTTGGTCTATCAGCTTGTACATCCTCTTTAGCTTAGTACCATTGTATCTATCCAATGTTCGTGTCAGTTCATCCTTGATCAGCATCTTGCACACATCACACATCTTGGTTAGCTATTCCAATGCATCCTTTAGCTAGATCTCATATCACCAAAGTGTTATCCTTCTTAGTTTAGCTTGCCAGATGCATCACTCATCCAGATTCATTAGCATAGGTGCTCTTCGATAGATCCTTGTAGGATATAGCTTTCCTCATGTCTGATCTTAGTCCGTTAGTACCTCGTCCTACCCATCTCGTTGGCAAACGACTCTCTTTTGGATTTTCACTTTCTTTTGATTTGGAATCTTCCCTTTGGGTCTTGAAATATCTTTTCCAAGCAATATTTTTATTCCCTCCTCAAGGTTGCCACTATCTTCCATATCATGGTATACTGCGAATGGGGCAATCTAAGTGTTAGGTCTTGATCATGTCTTTTTCTTGTTTTCTTTTCTGCTTGTTGGTTACCCAGTTTCATTTCCATGCTACTTCCTTTGGGAGTCATGTGTGATACTGGGGCAATCCTTGCATGTTTATTTTGAGTCAGTTCGTCAGTCCTTTGGACGGTTGGTGAAAAGGCCTTGATGTTCTTGGTAACCTTGGCAATTAACCAACAGTCCTATAGAAAATCTAGTGCTCAACTACATGGTGGTACTTCTCTTTGAAGTATCCCCCCTACTCAAAAAAGCTTCAATGGAATCCCTTCATCTCCATTATCCCCCATCCATATCTTGCATCCGTCGCTCCTCCCCCAGCTTATGCATCAGTATCTCTTTGAATCACTCCTTACGCTTAGCTTTAGGGATCCACAATCCTAGTCTTAGGGATCCACCAATCAAATCAATCCACCAAGCCTCATCTTTCGAGATCCACAATCCTAGTCCTAGGGATCTCCGAAACCAATCTTCCGCCAATCTAACTCTTTGAAATCCTGTTGCATTAGCTTTATCATTCCATCATCCATCTCCCTACCATGGATTCCTTTTATAGCGCTCTGCTCCTCCATCCTCCCCCCCAATCCTAGAAAGTCTTAAGCTTGCTTTACTTTTGTGCCTCTAATTTCCCTTTATCATTCTCCCGTAGTGAGAGTTTGAGCTAATTCAACCTCCCCTCTTTGTCAATCTGTGTCTCTACTCATCTCAATTTCTTGTACTTTTCAAGAAGCCGTCGAGCCTCTTTTATCTCTTCGCTGCCTTCTTGAGGGGGCATCATTTGAGTCTAGTCTCTCCTCTTCTTATCCAAGACTGTGGCAACATTGTTGCTAAAACATCTTCCTCTTATCGTCTTCACTCAAACTTCTTTGAAATAGTGTTGTCTCAACACTATGTCAAAGAGGGGCAAAATGTAGTCACCTAAATTTGATTACACCACTTTGGTAATCTAATTTAGCCATCTCTAAAGGCATCATTAATTAAATTCTTATTTAATTAATCCTTTTCCATCCCTAGCTGATTAATTTAATTAATCATCTATAGTCCTAATTGATAAATCAAATAACCTGTTATTTATCAATTAAATCCTATTCTTCTATCTAATTCCAAAAATCTCCATTTATTAAATAAATCTATTTGATAAATAAAATCCTCAAATTAAAAAACCCCTAACTTATCCCTAATCCTCCATTTAGCCTAATCCACCACATCCACCCATACTAACCAAGCTTAGCCACTAACTCACCCACTTGCACATCTCTAACATCTCTAATCTAATCCTAAACCCAAGCCTAATCCACCCCCTAATGTTGTCACATTCCCTAAGCAAGTTTAAGACTTTCCTAAACCAAACCAAAGTCTCCCCTCAAAAATCCCAACCACCAAGTCATGAGTGCTCTTACAAACCATAAAAGACTCTTACAAGCCCACTCATGACTCTTACATCCATCTTCCACACTCTTCCCTCTTCCACACTCATTCCTCTTACATCTCTCTTACATACTCAACCCCACTCATCATGCCTTTAACCAACCCTTTACCCTACCCTCTCACACTCATCCTCCTTGTGAAAAGTGTCACCTTCCCATTGGTGCTAAACAAGCACAATCCATGTGCTCTCCTTTGAGTGCATCCTAGCCCTCCTTAAGCCTTCATCTCTCCTTGCATCTTAGCCCTCCATCCCTCAAGCCCTTAGCCTATAAATTGAATCCCCTCCCAAGCCATATCAATCACAACCATTTGAGTAAATCTATCATGCCCTTTTAAGAGCCAGAAGCCATACCCATACCCTTATAATGCCAAATTGAGAGCTCACAAAGCTACCAATTTTCCATTACCCATCTCCACCATTGAAGCAACTTTGAGCATCTTGAGCATACATCCACATCAAAGGATGCATCTACAAAATCAAGAAAGCAATGAAGTGCTTCATCTTTTGAGGTTTGCATCTCTTGTTTGTTTTCTTTTTCTAAGCACATATGTGAACTTAATTTTTGTTTGTGAATGCTTTCTTTAATGTTAATGTTCCTTGCACACTAAGATCTAGTTATACATTAAGAAATGTAGATCGATCAATACTTTTGTTCAAGATTTCATAACTTTGAATTTGTGATAGGTGAGATCAAATGATTTATAGCACTATGTTCTACTCTAAAAGTTCTTTAAGTATGCTAGTTTACAAGTCTTGTTGAATCCTTTTGAACACTTTCCCAAGCCTATTCCATTTACAAAAATCACTTGTCTACCAGCATTCCCAGTTTTGCAAATCCAAATAGCCCACTTTGATTGCTCACCAAATGCACCCTATTATTCTTCATGAGTCCAAATCATATATTTATATTCTCCTTGTGACAGTGAACTAATTCCATAGTTTTTGTGCCCCCAAGTGTTGGTTTGACCTATTTTTGAAGCCAAAACTGAATGCAATTTATGGTTTTCTAGCATGTTTGCTTGCAAGCAATTCTAAGAAGGTAGCTTTGATGCTCAGTATCTTTTGACCCCTTATTTTTCATGAGATGAGCTTTGACAAGGTGCAAGTATGTGGAAGAAAGAATTGGAATGTCTATTTCCAAAGCTCGATCAGGTGCTTTGGTCAGTTTTTAAGGCCATTCAATGGACCCCTTGACACGAAGATCACAATTTGTAGAAAGTGTTAAAATGAGTTTTAAGTGATTAGTGGACGTTCAATTTTGATCCAATTTGAATTAGTTAGTTCATAGAGCCAAATTAGTGGATTTGATAGGTCAAGTGTTTTAGTTTGAAAAAAAATTTAGTTAGAACCGCTTTGGGACCCAACTGGCAGAATAAAAAAACTTTGACCTTGTTTTTACATTTTTTTGATTCATTACATTTGCATGTTATGTTTGAAATATTTCACTTTTTGAAAATGGGTATGTGGGATTGTACAAGCAATTAATACTTTATATTTGCCTACTCTCTTTCCTCAATCCTATTTCCCCATTCATCTTGAGAGCTCTAGTTGTGATATTTCATTACTAACTATATGTCCATGGTGAAATTTGTAATGAAAGACAACTAAATGATATGGTTGTAAACAATTCTTCCTGTAATTTTTTCCATCAATCTATAGTAGGCATTTGTATTGTTTGTAAGGAGTAACTATAAGAAATCATGAGGAAGTAAGAAAATGCCACAACACATTGGGAGGTGCCATTACACAAACTTGAAAATGTTGTTGAACATTGTAGTTCTCTTTCAATTAGATGAAAATTGTGTTTTCAAGGAAGTGTCACCTTGTGTTTTAGGAAGCCATTTTTATAATGAACCGAATTCCACACCATTTTATGAATGGAGGAAGAAGTGCCTACAGTGCATAGTATTTGAAAAAGCCACAAAAAAATAGGGAAATCACTACCTTTCTGAATACTTCAAGAGCTAGTGAAACGTGAGGAAAAACTATCATGAATACATAGGGAGGCTCATGCCACCACCCATAACATCTTCCTCCTTGCATGGGCATCCATTATTTTTGGGGCCATTTACATAATTGACCAGGTGTGTGAACATTTCCAAGAACCATCCATGTGGATCAAACATAGAGTGTCAAAGAGGAATATTGGTCATTGCTAAGGAGCCAAGTAGTGTGAGGGGAGAGAGAAGAGGTGTCCACTAGAAAGAAGACACCTAGATTTGTTGCCATTGATTTGCCACCTATTGGAATGTGTCACAATGAAATATCACGATCTCCATAATCTTTAACGCAATACCAATTAAGGGAGATTGGTGCTGTCTCTATGAAAAGGAGAAGCTATGATTGCACATGGCGGAAAGACAATTGTAAGGAGGAGAAGCTTCATGGCTAAGAAGGTAGCATGAAGAGGCCAATCATAGGAAAAGACCATGCAGAGAGTGAAAAATGTGAAAATAGAAAAGGCAATAGTCCCACATTCATGGTGAGAAGGTTTTCTCATTGGTATGAATACGTGAACCCACTTTAGTATAGTTTCTTAAGAGACACAACTTTTGTAAGCCTAAAGCTTCATGTGTGGGGCGTTTGGGGTTTGTTGATTTGGTGACCATAACAAAATTTTGAACCATGTGCACAAATTTGGATGATGACATGGACTCAACAATAACAAAAAATTGACACTTGAAAATGTCTTCATAGCTTGGTGTGTTTCTTGAGGCAATGATAGGGTGAGGTTGAATAGGTGTCACTTTGTCGCTAGTGATGTGGCGAACCTGAGATCCTACATCAACATATTGAAGGCCACCACGTAGTAGGGATGGTGATGTGCCATTAGTAACATGGCACAAATTATGAGGTAGATGACTAGATGGTTATGTGGACAAAGGTGTCATGTGTCATGATGTCACTATGTCACAATAACATGGCAACCATGCTGATAGGGACAGTGACATAGTGACTCAATCAAAGGCCACCATGTGGTAGTAGGTTTAGGTAGATGTGGTAGAATAAGGACTATTCTGGTGTTGCTATGTGGCATCCAAGTAGCAGAGGTATTGACTAAGCAAGAATCGATGAATCAAAATGTGACACATGTCATAGCATAGTCAAACCTAGTTTGACCAAGATGGAAATTGAAGGAAAATTTTCAAATTGCATAAAATAAAAGTTTTTTATTATTTTCTTCTATTGGAATGTACAATAGGTCTTTTAAATAAATTTTAGTTTTAACCTATAGTTTAAACTTTAGGATAAAATTAAATACTTGCAAGTAAAGGTAGACCAAAAAGCTATTCTAGGAGCTTGTTTTTCATTTTGAGATTTTGGGCATCTCTAATATGTTGACAAAGCACTATAATATATCAACGGAACTGAGAGAAAGTGATTTTTTTTGTTTTGAGGGTTTGTTTCTAGATAGGAAGCCTTCTATTCAAGTTATTTAAGGTTTTGTCTCAAGTATCCATTTTTTAGTCTCATCTAGGTATACCAATTTAGATTTGATTCCAGATGAAATGGTGGACAAAATGTGTACTAGAGGTAGTAAGAATGTAGTGAGTAATGGGTTTTCTCATGTCCAAGTCAATTAAATGAAGATATTATTGGCATTTTAGATGACTGTTTGATATTTTGTCAAAGATAGGATTTCTCATCAATTAGAGGAGATATTTTTAATTTGTTATAGAACAATGATGAGAATCATATTAGATGTCGATTATAGAAAGATGAGAGATGCTTTACAACATTAGGGAATGAAGATTCAAGTGGACACATGTCACTTCTAGATCAGATCTAGGATTTCATTTCTTTCCTATATCTTTCTCTTTTTCATCCATTGTAAGTGTCAGTGGTATTCATTGTGAGACCATAGGTTCCAGTTTTGAAAATTTTCACTACTGTGATACCACATTCTTCAACATTTTCTCTTGTAATGAACAAAAAGTAATAAGTATATAGATAGTTATGATCTATTAAGAATTTTTATATTTCAATTTCATGCATCTTATTGTATTTATTTCAAGGAAATAAATTAAAGTGTAGCAACAAGTTAATCTTCTATCTAAGTGTTGTCTCATGTTCATGCTATTTGTGATCTTTTGTGATATATATACAAGGTGCATATTGTCTAGTTGCAATCTATTTTAGATTGTATATGTTGATATTTTTTTCTTTTGATTTAAGGAGTCATGTAAATACTTAGTTTATCATCATAGGGTTGCAAATCTTATGAAGGGATAGGTCAAGTATGAGATTAAAAAAGATGTATATGTTTGATTCACAAGGTGAATGGATAGATTTGAAAATCCTGATGTATGGGATGTGTCAACGACTTTCAGGGGTGTGTTAGGGGTTTGTAGGATTGCCCAATAAATAAGGCACTAATCAACTATAGGATCAAAGTGTTATGTTGTTCATGTCTTGGTTTTGCTGAAATCAACATCATTAATCAAATAGCTTTTCCCTTTAATGTTGAAGGAACTGAAAATGATGCCCTCACTTAGCTTATCAAGTTATTAGGTCATATTATTAGCTATTTCATGTCTAAGATCTTTGAATTGTTAAAAGTACTAGAATCTCTAGTATAAATTGTATTTTTAGAATGTGTATTGTTAGAGTTTTAGGTAACTCTAGAACACCCTCAGGATCAAATGAAAAAAGATAACTTCCATAAGAGATTGGCAAGACAATTACATGAAGATGCAAGAATTCTATTATTGATAATGGACTTGATTGACATCCAATGGATTGATTTGAAATGTACATAATAGGCCTCCTTATATAGGGAGGGGATAAGAGATAGTGATAAGGAGAAGATAAGCTATCACCCATAAAAGGTGGAATCACATGTCCACAAAAGGTGGATCATCCTCCATAATGCAATGAAGTATGTGTAATGATGAGGATGATAATGTGATAAGTACACTACATGTGGAATGAGATAACAACTATGACCACACCTAGAGTGGAATTCTCCTACACCATGTGTTAATTAAGGTGCAAACTCCTAAGTGTCTCAATCACAAACTACTATGAAATGCATTGTCCTAAGTGAACTTTAGTAAGTGTAATTAATGAATATTTAATTACACCAACACCACCCCCCCATGCCCCCCCTTAAGTGAAACTTATGAGAATGCACTTAGAATTATAATGCAAGATGGGTCCTGACTACTAGGCCCTTTTAGGTGCCTATGGAAAATATGCAATGCAATACATGAAATGTAATCTCTCATAAAGTGGAGAAAGAGAGAAAACCTCATGAGAAAAAACATCCCCAAAAAGAGAGATGAAAACAAGATGCATGGATGGATGGAGTACTCAAGACCCCCCAAAAATTTCATACATCATGTATATACAAAGAATGATCCCCCATATGAAGGAAATAAGGAGACATGATATCCCCCCCATAATGAAGAAGCTCCAATGTAGATGAAGAGTACTTGCAAGAAAAATATAATCCAATGCCTACAATAAATATGTCTCTCCTTAGGAAGAGATAAATACATCAAATGATGAAGAAGCCACCATATTTAAAAAGTGAGGAAGGAGGAAGAAGTTCTCCATGTATGCATCTCTAAAGATTGAATAGGTGTCTTCAAGCTCAAAGATTCTATCACACCATCAAGCTGACCTATGAGATGTGAAAAACCAAGAGAAAATGAAGATTTGGGAAATGAAATCTCCAAAGAAGGTGAAGAAGTATCTCAAAGAGAAACCCACTCAGATGTATTAACCAAATCTACATTATGAGACTCACCTGAAAGAGCATCCATAAATTCATCCCACACTACAAGATCTGAAGCATAAAGATCATCCTGTTGAATAGTAGAACTCATGTCTAAAGAAGCAGGAGGTGGTGGAGTAGGAAGTTCAAGACTTGTCTCAAGAAATAAATGATTCAAGTGTCCAATGTTCTCCTCATATGAATTATTCACCCTTGATAAAGGGTTAGGTACTTCATGAATATCATCATCATTATAGAAAAAAATTTGCAGAAGAATACAAGCATGATGTAGGATCAACAACTCCCATAGCTATGACATCTCTACTCTCCATGTCCCTAATGTAGACATAATTAGGATTGAACTCAACAATTTTACCCTGCACCCCATGAGTAATTTGGTAAATGGAAAGGAGATTAATGGTCAAGGATGGTACATAAAGAACATCATTAAATTTACCCTCTCCCATAGGAATAGAACCTTTCACACAAACCTTCATGTATGTATTATTACCCATCAATATAGGTGGAGAAGTACAAGGCTCAATAGAAGAAAACATATCCATAGAAGATGCCATCTGATGTGATGCACCTAAATCAAGAAGCCATTTACTTTGCTCTGTATGTGTGGAAGCAATGAGTGCTTATCCTTTGCCTCTAGATGATGATGTAGATGTAGCAACTACCTAATATTGAGAAGAAGGAGAAGACACTAATGAGGGCAACTGGATATTGTTCTTTTGAAGAATGTGAGTAAGCTCATCAATCTTCTTGTGGAAATATTTATGCTCATCATGTCCTAACATTTTACAATAAGCACATTTATCTCTCTTTGACTTGGCTTCATATTATGTTCTAAAGGAGAGTCATCACTTTTTCATGTTTCTTAGGATCCTTGTATTGTTTGTTTCCCTTTCCTTTGGGAGCCTTTGGAGACGAGTCATTTGCAACCAATGCTTGATGCTTTGAAGGCTTCAATTGACCCATGTGTGCTAACTTTTCTTGTTTCATTGTGATCTAAGTTGCAAATTCATCAAGAAAAGGCATTTTGTATGCACTACCAAGATCATCCATAGTAGCATAGAATGTGGAAACAAAGATTGAATATTCTAGACCTAGCTTGGAAAGAATGGATAATATCAATTGCTCATCATCTTTAGTAATACCACAATTAGAAAGCTCCAATCTAATGGAATTGAACTTAGAGAAAGTGTCTTGAATATTGTCAAAATCACATGGACTTAGACCTATAAGCTCATTCTCCAATTTGAATTTTCTTATTCTATCAAGTTTACCAGAGATTCCTTCCAATGTTGTCCAAGCATCATGAGGATGTGTGCAGGATGCAATATGATATAGAAAATCATTGGAGATGATAGATCTAAGAGAGTCAAGTGCTTTATCCCTTCTATAAAACCATTTCCTTCTTTTTGCAACACTGGGTGCTTTATCCCTTCTATCAAACCATTTCCTTCTTTTTGCAACATCGATAGCTAGTTCTAGATCCTATCCAAGAATCATTCTAAGCAATCCAATACTCATCAACTGATTAGAAACTGCTTGTTTCTATTTATGATAGTTATATGGAGTGAGCAATGGAAATTTTGAAAAATTCATAATGAATCAAAGAATGACTAAAATAAATTGATAACTCCTTCAAATTACTGATTCAATTAAGAAAATTGAAGTCCAAGTATTCACTAAGTGCAAATATAGCCAAAAAAGACCTATTTCTAAAAGTGATATACCCACTCCAAATCACTAAAATATGATTATAGATCTAGAAAGTAGAGGAAAAATCATGCACTTTAAAAAAAAGTTGCACCTAAAAATGTTACCCAATGTTCCCAAATAGAGCCTTGAAAGTTGCAGAAAATGGGATTTGCAATTTTTAGAAAACTTCAGAGATAGAGATCCAAAATCACTTGCACCACTCTATAGATTGTGAAATTCCACCCCAAAACAACAAAAATTGCTCAGAAAAAGGAGTTCATATGAGGGAGATATTGCTATTTGAAAATCACCCATTTAAAAAAAAAAAAAAAAAAATCACCGCTGTTGCACCTTCAAAAATCAAATGACTCTAGATTTGGCCCCAAATGTCTGATTTGGATGAAACAAAATTTGATTTAGGAGTTTTTGGACCTCCTCTATATGATTCCAACCTCTGATTTGCACCAAAAAGCTCCAATTTTTTCCTGCAATAGAAGGTCACAAAATATGACTCCTAAAATCTCCTCCAAATTGTGATGTCCAAATTGCCAATGCTGCACCAACAATAAGTCAAGCCAAGATTGCACTTCTTGAGAAGAGGTCTCCACACCATGAGAACTCTGATACCATGTTAGAGTTTTAGGTGACTCTACAACACCCCCAGGATCAAATGAAAGACCAAAATAACTTCTAGAAGAGATTAGCAAGATAATTGCATGAAGATGCAAGAATGCTATTAATGATAATGGACTTGATTGACATCCAATGGATTGATTTGAAATGTACATAATAGGCCTCCTTATATAGGAGAGGTGATAAGAGACAATGATAAGGAGAAGATAAGCTATCACCCATGCAAGGTGGATAATCCTTCATTATGCAATGTAAGTATGTGCGATGATGAGGATGATAATGTGATAAGTACAATAAAGGTGGAGTGAGATAACAACTATAACCACCAAGAGTGGAATTTTCCCTAAAACATGTGTTTAATTGAGGTGCAAACTCCTAAGTATCTCAATCACAAACTACTATGTAGTGCATTAACCTAAGTAAGCTTAAGTAAGTGTAATTAGTGAATATTTAATTACACCAACATATATGATAAAAAAACCTTGAGAATTTGAAAAAGGTTTAATACAATAGGAAAAATTTTCTACAACAACAAGGTTATGAAGTGTTTCTCATTTCTTTGTTGAAGATTCATGTCTCCTAGTAATTTTTTATCCATTTGCAGTAGTAGCTTTTAGGGTTGAGTACAAATTGTATTGTTAACAGAGTTCACCGTCAATCAATTCATTTGGATTTTGATTTCAAAGTTTTGTTGTAAAATTAGAGTCAAGAATGAACAAAAAGTTGTGCTCTCTTTTTTAAGTTTGTAAATCTACAAGAATGGTTTGATGATTTGCATTTTTCTCCTACATCTGAAGGTCTAGTTTAGATTTGTCAAGTGAAAAATTATGTTTTATTTCTCACATATGTGAGTGATGACTCTAAATCTCTACACTATTTTGTTCCTAGCTTATTTCATTGTAAATATTTTAAAGGACTTTTAGTTGTATGGGTAGATCTAAAGCTTTTGACAGTCTCTTGAAAAATAAGTATAAGTTCTTGATATATTTTAAGGTGTTGTTGCATTTGTTTTTATAAGAAATAGAAGTGTTAAAAATTAAATTTTAGAAGTGATATCTTTATCCTTGTTTAAGGAGGTGGTAGTTCTACATGGTTTTGATCAATGGTGTGAAGGATTTTCAGTATACACCTGTGTCAAATCAGCATATCAAATTTTAGCATCAGCTCTTAAGGTATTTCTAATTTTCATGTTTCTCTTTGATGGAAGTCAAGTATTAAAAATGGTTGCTTCTATTTAATGATTTTCAACACTAGGAGAAAGAGGTATGAAAGTTATATTTCAAGATGGAATTAAATCTTAGATCTAAAGTTAGTTTACCAAGTCATGAAGATGTGCTTGAAGATATTGTAGAATAAGAAAAGAACTTCATTACTAGATTGTCAATTTCATAAGAAACATGACAGGAAGTGTTCAAGGTCTAGAAGATTATCAAACTTATGTAAAACTCAAATTAGCACTCATGTAGTTGCCTTTTGAATTAAGACTTAAGGAATCTTCCTGGCCTATTGTTTTCCTAGATGTTTTTATACCTGATTCAGTTAACTAGCTAGCACATTCAAGATTACAAAAGATTTTGCAAAATGAAGAATACATCAAGAAGAAGGAAAGTGTTCTGTATGACAATAGAATTCATGTTGAGATTTCTAATGATGATAGTAAAATGCAATAAAAATTAGAATGAATGTAATAAATTTGTAAAGAAAGATAATTTTTCTTCCGAATGTGAAGAGAAATATTTTAATGTTAATGAATCAGAGGATTGTGGTCAACATGAGGAAAGCGGATACATAACTAAAAATGAATCATGTGATGACATGTTTGAATGTAAAGAACATTCTAGCAATAGTAGTGATGGTTCTTCTTGCAATGAAAATTATTATAATGATGCACCTAGTGATGAGGTATCTTGCAATGAAGAGGAAGTAAGTTGGGATAGGGATTCTGATTTGTCAGATTCTTTTACTGATGTTACTACTATTGTAAGTATTTTTGATCATAGCTTATGATCAAACCTTAGGAGAACAGACTTGTGATAAAATCTTGTTGAACATGGATGAAATTTCAGAACTACTCGCTTGTGATTGTGAAAGGTATGCAAATATTTCTATGAATGTTTCATTTTTCCCTTATTATTTTTTTCTTCTCAAGACAAAGTCCTTTCCCCAAAGTTTGATGCTTAAAGTGATATAACTTCAAAACATTATGTGTCAAATCTTGGAGATGTATGTGACCATAGTTCAGATGTTAATGCACATGACAACTTGTCTGATGTAGAGAGTATTGCTAAGGGAAGATTTAATGTCGATCCAAATCATTTTCATGTTGATAATGCTACAATAAGTTTTGATGTTTCATTTGAGGAAAAGGAAAATGATAGAAGTTGAAATTTTGATTTTGTGTTTTCATTTATTGCTGATGAGTCTAATGATGATGAGTTTGAAAGATTTGAAGTTCATGCCAACAAGTTTTTGGAAAGAAACTATGAAGTAATAAGTTTTTAGACTTGGTAACTAATCCATTGTTTGAAGAATGTGAAGGAGTTTTAGTGAATGATGAATCTGATTTAATGAGTACCAGTTTTACAAATGAAGTAGAGAAATCAGATTTCATGTGCTCCTTGCATCCAGTTAGACAAGATGAGTTGCAAAATTTTGACACATGCAACTTTTTGAACAAAGTAGAATATGAATCCTTCATGCTTTTGGTTAATAGCATGTAGTAGTCATATTTAGATGATGGTTTTTAGATTGATTCTAGTTTACATGAGCATGATGTCAAAGTTAAAGCTGGTTTGTACATGCAGTATGAGAATGAGGACATTGATTTTGTTTTGCCAAGTGATTTGATTCAAGATGCTAATTTGATTGGTGAAACAAATAGAAGAGAAAATTGTAGCTTACCTAATGAAAATTTAGATGAAAGTCAAATCTATGATAGCGGTAAGAAGTTTTGTTAAAGTTTGGTGGCCCAGGGCCATTGTTTGTATAGTTTAGGAGTAGATTTCCTTGCTTTCAATAAGTTTCTCGAGAGAAGTTTTTTTATGTCAAGTGTGTGGTCTGCTTCTTCCACTAACTCTAAATCCTTTTCATTCCCACAAGGTACATGAATCCCTAGATAGAGCCACTATTGGGACTTAAAATTAAAGCCCTGATTTTGAGTACCATTCTAAAAATCAAGCCCTATAAGTGCATTTTAATGCATGATTACCTAGCTATCCGTTTGAGGCCTAAGAGGTGTTTAATGTTTCTAACACCTTGCATTCAATATATCCACTCATCCCATAAAGATAAATTTCCATTCTGAGTCATTTCATGAATTTTTGTTTTGAGCAATGGTCAAATCTACATTTTTGCCTTAGTGTCAAACATCAGCAGGAGGCCTTTTTTGCAATTAAATATCTTGTGCCCAATAATATTTCATGACTTACTATTTTGGGATTATTTAGTATGCATATCAAAGAACCTATATTTTTATTTCAAGTCATTTTGACATGTTTTGACTAGGTTTTGAATCCCTCAAAGTCAGATGTTTATTATTATTGGGCTGATGCAAATTGTTCAAAATTTTGGGAGGCCCTATTTGATTAGTTATAACTTTGATCCAGTGAACCAAAATGAAAAGCTTCCTTTAGAATTACATCTAGAGGTCAGAGACTTGTTATATTTCAATTTTGAGCTTATGATAAATCTATTTGATCAGTTTTCAAATGTGGTTCCAAATGCAATTTGTGATGTTTTGCTAGTGTCAAGAAATACAAATTGATCAACACCCCTATTTGGGATGTCATAACTTTGAATCCATGATAGGTGAGATCAAATGGATTATACCACTATTTTCTACTCTAAAAATTCTTTAAGAATGCCAATTCACAAGTCTTGATGAATCCATTTGCACACTTTGTTAGGTATATTCTATTTGCAAAAATCACTTTTGTACTAGTGTTCCCAGTTCTTCAAATCCAAGTAGCCCACTTTAACCACTTGCCAAATGCATCCTGTTATTCTTCATGAGCCCAAATAATAGATTATACTATCCTCATGACAATGAACTAATGACCTAGTTTTTGTGCTCCCAAGTGTCAATTTGACCTATTTTCGAAGCAAATACTGAATGTGATTTATAGTTTTTGACATGTTTTCTTCCAGGTAGTTATGAGAAGATAGCTTTGATGGTTAGTATCTTTTGACCCCAAATTCATCATGAGATGATATTTGGTAGGATAAAAGAATATGGAACAAAGAATTGGTATGTCTATTTTCAAAGCCTAGTTAGGTGTTTTGGTCATTTTTTAATGGCAGTTAGTGGACTCGTTGGCATGAAGATCACAGTTTGCAAAAAGTGTTAAAATGAGTTTTAAGTGATTAGTGGATGTTCAATTTTGATCTAGTCTGAATCTAGTTAGTGAAACAGCAAGTTAATCTTCTATCTAAGTTTTGTCTCATGTTTTGTGATATATGTACAAGGTGCACATTGTCTACTTGTAATATGTTTCAAATCATATGTGTTGATATTGTTTTCTTGTGATTCAAGGAGTCATGCAAATGCTTAGTTTATCATCATAGGGTTGTAGATCTCATGAAGGGATAGGTCGAGTATGAAATTCAAAAAGATGTCTACAGATGTTTGGTTCACAAGATAAATGGATAGATCTGAAAGTTCTGATGTATAGGATATGGCAATGACTTTCAAGGATGCTTGTTAGGGGTTTGTGGGATTGCCCAGTAGATAAGGTACTAATTAGTGGCATGATCAAAGTGTTATGTTGTTCATGTCTTGGTCTTTCTAAAATCAACATTATTAATCAACTATCTTTCCCCTTTAATGTTGAAGGAATTGAAAAGGATTCCTTCACTTAGCTTATCAAGTTCTTAGGTCATGTTATTAGCTATGTCCTTAACTATGCTTCACCTTATCATTAATGCTTAGTCTGTACAACCTCATTCTTTATCTGCTACTCTACCAGTGTTTATAGAAATATTGCTATGTTGACATCAATGACAAACACAATCATGAATGCATCATGTCAATCATGTTAACAATCTCCCACATGCTCTGGCAATGCTTAGGATACTCCCCTGAAGGAATACCATCAACATTCTATTGGAAAGGGTAAGGGAAATAAGATACTAAGAGGGGGGTGAATCAGGATCTCAAACTTTTAACTTCAAAACCAAGTTACTAAATTTACACCTAACTCATCTCATACAATACAAATACCATTAAAATTGTAATGCTAAAACATAAATAAAATACATCACATCCATAAAAGATTCAACACATAACATAATGATTGTTGGAGTAGATTAAATATTAATCCCATAGCTCCCAAGAATCACTTGCATGCAAACACTTGTCACAGAAAGAGAGAAGTAAAAGCTATGGAGGTTGAAATTTCCAAATCCATAGATGAGACATTCTTGATGAGAAAAAAGAGAAATTTCTATAATAAAAAGTGAATCAATCTAATAATTACAATAAGGATCATCCTTATAAAGGAGATCAAAACCCTAAAAAATGTCTAACCTAGGTTGCATCATAATAATTAATAAAATAATTAATTATTAGATGCCTAAAGTTTAGCTTAAGAAAACTAGAGTTAATTAGGAAATATCTAATTACTGTAACAACCGCTATTAAGATAAACTTAGGAGTAGCTAAAAACCTTGAAACTACAATTGAAAGTAGAATTGGATCCTAGCAAAAAGGCTTGATGAGGTACCCAAGCACAACCAAATCTCTAAAAAGAGGAAAAATAGAGAAAACCACATGGGAAAACTCTATTCCAAAAAGAGATGGAAAATATGCTAAAAGAAACTAGTGAAGTACTGAAGAAGCCTCCAAACTAGGGAATGTTCTAGAAGATAGGAATAAAATATGATCATGAAGAACACCACTAAAGCATGTAGAAGTGGCAAAGCTCTATCAAAAGTAACTTTTGATCTAAAGAACCATCACTAAAATAGA
The DNA here is from genome assembly GCA_028749045.1 of Cupressus sempervirens. Classification (NCBI taxonomy): domain Eukaryota; kingdom Viridiplantae; phylum Streptophyta; class Pinopsida; order Cupressales; family Cupressaceae; genus Cupressus; species Cupressus sempervirens. The sequence goes on from CM053790.1 coordinate 113,605,253, forward strand.
ACCTGACCAGGTAGAGAAGACTATAATCTACATCGAATCAGGAGGCACACAAAGGCAAACAACTAAAGTCAAAGATACATATGGCATGAAACATCAAAGCCTAAAGATTTTATCAATAGAACATGGAAAGTTTCATCAAAATTAGGAACAAAAAGAAGATCATCTATATGGTAAATGATCCATCTCACCAAAATGCATACGTACCCAACCACTGCATCCGCCCTAGTACATAGGAACAAATATTGAATACATAGCTCACTCCATTGAACCAAAAAAGCATGATAAATAATAGAAGCCCCCCCACCCCACTAATGTAGACAAGTGGTGAGGTGGTAGGAAACTAGAAAAGTGGGCCAAAAGAATTGCATGTCAAGGAACCATAATCAAGATGCACAAAAGAGTACATATGTGTGTACTAAGATGATCAATCTCAGACACTGCATAAAGCTAATGTCACAAAAAGGAAACTCACTGCACAAAGAAAGATGGCAAAAAAAGGTAAATTATCAACCCCCCATGACACTTTAATCATGAGTTGTGCATGAGTGTCCTTAGATGCCACTACTCAAATCAGAAGGAAAAACAAGGCAAAAATACTAAAACAAAAATACAGATGCAATATGGCACTTTATCACAATGTGTTTGCAAGAATGCATACAAATGATGTCTAAATAGACTAGAAGAGACATAAGACTAATGCAATAGATAATACAAGTTATGAAAAATCATGTAAAGCAATGAAATTAATCCTTGGACTTGAAATAACCAAGATATCCACCAAAATATAAAAAATCAAAATAATGAATAGAATGTGACTAGAGCATAATCTAAAAAAACAACCAACATCACTAGAAAGATCTCATAAAGACATTTCCAATGATATAAAGAATTTTCAAAGTAGAGATCAGATGCTCAAGATATGTCTCATGTTGTGAAAAACTAAACCCCTTACTTTGATAGAAGAAAAAGGCATCAAAACTAAAAATCACCTATACCACTATGACAACCTTGGAACCCACTTTTTGACAATATCTTGTTTACAAAAAATGGAGTCTGTATGCTTGAGATATGAGCAAAAACACAAACATAGGTCCAAAAAAAGCCTAAAGGGGTGACAGAAGTGTTGGTGCAATGTTGACATGGTATTGATGTTAGTAAGAAATGAGCCCAAATTTGATGGTCCAAAGGGCATGAAGGAAAAAAAATGCCATAAAAAATGACCCCTACCAAAAAAAAATCCAGTTGTTAGAAACAAGACATAGATGTGAAAATATTGTCGCCAGTAAAAGAGTCGATGTTGGAGAAACAAATCTGGTGGCCAAGTCAAAGCATGTGTTTACAATAAAACACTAAATTTGCATATAAAATGCAATACCCCCAATCAAGATCCAAAAAACACCAATAATGAGATAAAACAACCTCAAGTCAAAAAATGTCATGCCAAATCCACCCAAACAAAGAAATAGAATAAACCTCCAATGCCACCAAATTTTTTTTCCAAACAGCCATAGGTGGGCCCCGTTGCATAGGTGAATTGTAAAAATCAATGATTATGGCTCGCAAGGTAGGACAAGTCAAGTATAGTACCACTCCAAAGGTGTGAATGAAAATTTCTATGAATTATGCATGAAAAAAGGCCACGTGGGGGCATTGACAGAAGCAAAGCATGACTCCAATGAATGTGCATGCATCCCATAAAAATGTCATCACCCAAAAAACTTAGGCACATATCCAAATATGTGCACTCTCCAAATTTTAACTATAGGAAATCCAAACTCTAAGCACTGGGCACCAAAAATTATGCTCCACTAAACAAAAACAAAATACCCCACAACTCAACTCCCACACATAGCTACATGATAAATCATAGGTGGATGAGAAATTTCACATATCACCAAACAAGTGTAGACCACATATTCCAAGGCTACCAAATGCATAAAAATGAGTCACATTTGATGGGGGAGGGCATGAATGCTATCAACGGAGGAGATAGGCCCAAAATTTCAAAAGTTGCCAAAGAATGCTAGGCATGAGGGTAAAGAGGTGACTATAGTGATGCGAGCCCAAATGAAATATTGGAGCACATGTGTTGAAGCCAAGGAGATTGTGAGGGGGCCTATAGGACTGACATTTGTGTTAGCCTGTGTAGGCCTATACCAAAAAAGGGCCCTTTTTAATGAAAATTTTGCCCACCTTTTAATAAATGCCTCCCCAAAACAATTGCATGCATGTAAACAAATACAAAATATGTACTTTGTAAAAAAACTAGTGCTGTTACCCATTTTAAGGAAATAATATTCTTTTAGACAAAAATATTTTTGTCAAAAAATATATTTAATATCGCTGCCTCATTTTGCATGCCATGTCAAAATGACCTGGTTGTAAAAAAATTGCCTCAGATTTCAACAGTGTCCAAACTAGACATATTTTATATGGAAATGGGGGTTTCTAAGCACTTCGAGCTAAAGGGTGATGTCTACTTAAGCTGAAATCACTCCAAAAAATAGGTCCCCCCAAATCTAATACAAAACACTTTTGAAAGCCAAAGCCCTCTAAGGAGAAAAATATAGATCTGGAAACCAATCCAAACCTCTTACAAACAGAAAAGGGACATAAAGATATAGTGCTCTGATACCATGTTGGAGTAGATGAAAGATCAACCCCACAACCCCCAAGAATCACCTACATGCAAACACCTATCGCAGAAAGACAGAATCAAAAGCCATGGAGGTTGGAATTGTCAAATCCACATAAGAGACAGTCTCGATGAGCAAAAAGAGAAATTTCTATAATCAAAAGTGAATCAATCTAATAATTAGAACAAGAGATCATCCTTATAAAAGAGATTAAAACCCTAAAAAGGTCTAACCTAGGTTGCATCATAATAATTAATAAAAGGATTAATTATTAGATGCATAAAGTTTAGCTTAAGAAAACTAGAGTTAATTAAGAAATCTCTAATTACTCTAATGATAGTTTGGTAACCCATAAATACTTCAATACAAAATTAAAACTGGGGTGGGGATGAAACCCACAAATCTTCACTAGTGCAACAATAAAGTTAACCTATTAGGGTTACAATGTTTGATCATAAGATATGATCTACCCTATGAGGGGCCTGCCCTATTAAAATATTTAGAGACTATTAGGTCTCACCTTGTTAAATAATTTCACACTCACAATGAAGTAAGGAATCTGTTAAGAGGTTTACATAGGTTTTTTAAAACTACTTTGTTAAGAGATTTATGTCGAATCAATTAATAGTAATTGATTCAATACCCGACCCTCAGTTTTCTCTATAAGCTAGTCTTGGGTCTCCTCTTTGCTATATCTATGCTCTAATCTCCTAATCTAATATCTTTTGTTGAGTCCTTCACTACTTTGATTTCCATCTTTATGATCTACTTTCAAACTTAGTCTTCACACTTCTTCACTCACATATATCTAGTCATCCCTGCATTCATGTATATCTCATTCACTTTGAATGTAGGGTTAGAATCCTCATTAAATAGATTTTTGGTAAAGGTTCTAGATCTTGATTGATGTTTTACTATTCACCACCTTTTTTCATTTCTATCTGATTTTATGATTGGTTGAATTGCATATCTTAGGTCATTTCTTTCTATAATGATGCATGATCACCTTCTCAGCTAGCTCTACAAATATTAAATGCCATAAAAAAGTCAGTCAAAACATTTTACATGTGTGTTTGTGCCATTAAAAACTCATATGACAAAACTAAACTAATCAGCACTTGAGTTCTTGGTTGCTCATTCATGTGGACTCCTTCGTGTTGTCACTCAACTTCTGTATACCTATTTTATTGGCAATTGTTAACTTGTTAATGTGCTTGCTTCTAACTATATTTCTTGGCATGTGCATATGCTCGGTCTCTATTGAATACTAAACAATCACTATCATACTCAATGTAAGCTTTGTAGGCTCAACCTTGACTAGATAACTTGGTCACAGTGATGACCGTGTAATCTTTCCTAGTAAATGACTAAGTGTTTGGACACTAATAGACATCATAGGCTTAGAGATCAGCAATCTCCCCCTTTGACATTAGTGACAAAAATAGTTTGTCATGAATAATTATTTCTTTCAAAATGAGTAATCCCCCTAACACCATATTAATCATCTAATGTCTTCTAATGTTGCCATGTACTATTATGGTGCCTTCATTATCACTTCACAAATATTTCCCCATGTGCTTAGTATTTCACCAATATTCCACTTTTGTGTATTTCCCCCTTATTTTGTCACAAATAGCTTGGGTCTGTTGGGGCTAACTTGTACTTATCAAATAATTTTGGATGGCTTGCCACAATATTGGCATAGCCTGTGTGTCATCTCTCCTTTACTTGATCCAAATTTTGAAACTGGATTTCTAGCTCAATATCTAGATCATAAATCTTGCAATATTGGAAAATGTGTGTCTTTTTTCAAAATGTTCTTAGCAATAGATATCTCCTTTTGAATAACCTCTATATGTGGAAGTAATTGAAGTTGATTCAGTGTCAACTTATTCTTGATCTCTGTGTCTTTAGTTGTGAGTTTGGCTAACCTCTTTTGACTAAGTGTCAATTCATGATATGAGGATGAGATTGAACATGTGTTCTTGCCCAGTGTAATTACACTTGCTCTTATGTCTGCATGTAACAGCTGAAATGAATGTGTAGTATCAACTATAAAGAAATTAATATCACACAATTTCAAATATAATCAATTAATGGTTTGCAAAATCATGTCCAATTGTGTGAGTGATGTATAAAGCTCAACTTGTCTATGTACAAGTTCCTATGAGACTTTCTCTAGCACTTTATGCTCAACTCTTCTTTCAGACCATTGTAGAAATTTGCCATTGGTCTCTATATATTCCATCTAAATCCTATCAACTAAATATATGAGCTAATCCAAAATTGTATGTTGATTATTCAAATCCGTGATTTCAAATGCATCTACAAAAATGTCTATGACAATATTTAATACCTACCTCCTCTTCTACTCTCTCTCCTTAGTTATGCTTTCTTTTCCTTATATCTCAACAAAGTTTGTAGCTCTTACATTTTCTCAAGTGTTATATTGTTCAAATCATATATAGGTAATTTGAATACCTCATCAAGACTAACTGACTCATCATCCTCACCTGATTGAGTCACATCTTGAGATCATGAGGGTGCATCACTTAGTAGTGATAATTGCAGTTGTTTCCCCTTGTCACTTGATCTCAATCTTGGCTACTACACTTGTGTAGGAATAACTTGTGGTATAGGTGTCTTAAATATTTGTTCAATAAATTTTACACTTGGCATTTGAATAAGAGCTTGAGTGGCCTCTTGCTCTGTCTACGTTACTTCTGCTACCAATTTAGTGCATGTTTCCTTTAAAAAATTTCTCTTTATTTTCAAAATAGGCATACAAGTAAATAGTGTAAACACAATTAAAGCTTTACCAATTTTCTCTATACTTGTATCTTCTATAACTAATGTCACATCAATATCATTAGTCTTGTTATTTTCAACTTTAGATATTCTACAATTCATAACAAAATGGGGTTAGTGCAAAGCTTGCTTGACACAATCATTAAGCTTTGAATGTCATCTTCAGTGAGTATATTTAGATTTGGTGAAGGGATGTCAATGCCATCTTCTATTGTGATAATCTCTTTCTGTTCACACTAACTAACTAGATGTTGAATTTCCTTGGTTACCTTGGCAACTTCTTTCTTGTAGTCATCTTCAAAATTTATAGCATCATTGCCTTTCCTCACTTCCAAAAATGGAGTAAGAAATCCAAATACTTCTTTCATGAGCTATCTTTCTCAACTTCATGAGCTTTTTTTTTCAAAATCTTATATTATATGCCCCTCAGCATAAACTTCTTTACAAAATTATTAAGGGCTATATACATATGAGTCTTCCCCAAATCTAGCATAGCTTGTGCCAATGTTGTCTCTCTTATTTGTTTCTTGGTGGCCAGTGCCCACTTCCATGTTGCATCCACTTTTTTGCACAATCCCTTTGGGAGCCCATCTTTGAATTCTAAGGGTGTATGTCTAAACTTGATCATCATGTCAATCATATACCCATCAAGCTTATCTAGATCAATATTATTCAAAGAATCATAATGAATGTCTTTGAATCCCATCAAGCTTCCTAATTTTCTTAACTTTTCATATACCTAATCCATAGTCATTAGAGGTAGTCTATTTACTACTTGAAGTTTGTTGGGTTCACTAGATTCAGTATTTCCATCATCTTTCTCCTCTTGTGCTATGATTAGTTTTCTCCTTGGCTTCTATTGTGTTAGATTCTTTTGTACTTTAGTAAGTTTCCTCTTCTTTGATGGACTTCCTATGACTAGTATGGATGGGGAGTAAGATGTTTGTGACCTGGTGATAATCACCTCACCCTTTGGCTTATGAGGTGTCACCATCCCTTGCGCATCCTTCTCCAAGTTGGTATTTACCTTAGGCTCAATAACAACAACCTTTATTTTCTTAGTTGCCTTAGGCTTTGCAATAGCAAGTTCTTTTCCTTTACCTTCCTTGACCTCTATAGATTGTCCAAACCCTAGTTCCTCTTCTTTATTTCCACTCTCGACATTTTTCCTTTTTCTTTTCTTTCCTACTATGGGTGTGCTAGATTCAAAAGCTATCTTAGTAATTATTATTTCATATGTAACAAATTTCTCAGCACTTGCATCTATTTCTTTAGCCAAAAGTGTAGTTACTACTATAATAATATCATCTACATTCACTTCATAAGGCATTGGCCTTAGCCATGCTATCCTTGGAAAAATTGCTTGTGCATATTTGCTTCAAAATTTCCTCCCATTCTACTAATTAAGTCACTTATTTGTTCCATAGCTGATTGATTTCTATCCCAAGAAATTTTTCCAATAGTAGGAAAAGAGTTTTGTACATAGAAAAAATATACATACTAAGAAAGATCCAAACTTATAAGAGTTATTCTTTGCCTTCCTTACTACTTCTAGATTCTCTATAAGTTAGTGAAGTTGTAGCTCAGCAAGGTGATAGGAATGGTCCTTCTTTGCGATATTGCAGCCCAAATCCACTACTACATATGGTACACTATCAACCTATTAGATTGATAAAATTTGTGTGTAATCACATGAATAACAAATTTAACTAACGAGTCCTCAATTCTATCAATTGATATTCCTTGACCATTCCACTTAGCCTTGATCAAATTTTTAATTTCATTCTTTATTGCACTTCTTATTCTTTTTAATTGATCCAGGGTAGGGTGCCCAGTTACCCTACAAATGATAGCCTTGTTTATCTTGATCGTCCCACATTCCAACCATACTTTCATGTTATGAATGTAGCTAAGCACAATATTTATCCATTCAAATTTAAAGACCTTGGGAAAACCTAAGGCATGGGTAATCCCTTTCTTGGCAATGATCTTGGGTTCATCCTTCAAAATTCCATCAAGACATAGTTTATCATAAGCTACTCTAATCTCAAAATCTCCAATTTATCCTCCTTTTCATAGATTATAGGATCTTGCATCCTATACACTCAAGACTCTCAGAGGAGCTGTTAATAAAACTCCAATATCATCAACAATATTTTCTAGGATTACTAAATTTTTGAAATTAAGTGGAGGACATTGGTCATTTCTTACAATTTGGGTATTGTTGTCCTTCAACATTTCACTTCCAGATGCCATCATGAACTAGGGTTCCATAGTAACAAGTCCTTTTACAATATTCTACTAAATAATCAACTTAGCACTGAGAGTGATACTTTGTTTGTCAAATTCGTTGATATTCTGCTATGATTCTCTCACACTTAGTTGTTGAAATCATCTTAATTATCTTGAAATCTTTCCTGAGTTCTTTGATCATCTCATGAATAAAAATGAATGTCTAGATTCAATAAATACCTTCAAATTTTTGTTTTAGCTTTGTATTTAATACCTTCATACTTGGTTGGTGCATGATAGCAAGCTTAGTCTCCATGTCTTGCTCAGTCAAGATTAACTCGCTTATCCAATACATCAACTTCCCTGATCACTCAATCTATACTGCAAAGCTCAACCAATATAGATTATATCACTGATGCTTGGTACTCTATGATTTTCTTTTTCTTTCAGTTCTTAATGCATCTTTACTTATTTAGATATGAACCTTTAGCAATTCTATGCTAGGAACTGATGTAAAATATAACATTGAATGTATAGTTCGTACATACCTTCTTCAATTATTGAGCTATGGTAATCACCTAATCCATTAGATTGGGTAATTTCACCTTTGTTTCCTCCACTACTTGTAGCTCTTACTATCTCTATCCATGTGTTCTTTCTTTCAAGTTTGTCATTTCCATTACTTGGTGTTGGTGCTGGTGAATTAGTCTTGCACTTTCTATAGATATGTCCAACTTTGAGACAATTGAAACATGTTATTTCTCCACTTAGCCACTTCTTATAATTTCCTTTGAAATGTGTTTTGATGCAATTATGTGGAATGTGTCTCTTAGTTTTCACAATAGTGACAATTATTCCATGTATTGTAATCTCAATTGTAGGAATTTCCTTTCCTTGATGTATGTGCTTGTATCTGAGGGATCCAATTTGAATTTTTCTTGAATTTGCACTCATGATCTCTATGTCAATACTTTTGATAGTTGTAACAATGACCTTGGAATTTAGATACATTTTTGGTTGAGTCATTGTTCCTTGATTTGTATTCATGTGTTTGATGTCCTGCTTTCCTATAATTACCACTAAATTTAAGTTTCAAGTTTAGGATTTTGCATACCATTTTTTCTTTTGAAAATGTTGGTTGTGTGACCAAATTTCCCACAATAATGACATGCAAGTTTGTCTTTGATTTGGCATTTCTCCATTCTCCACTCTTGGATGATTCTCCTTCTTCAGTAGATGAAAGGTGCTTATTGAATCCAAGTCCAAAGGTGTCTTATGTTCTTGGTAACCTCAACAGTTCTTCAAAGTGTTTGACAACTTCATTTGGCTTGTTTATTCTCTCCATAAGTTCATTTTCATGTCCTAACTCACTTTTCAATTGTTCATTTTGTAACCTCATGTTTCTGATTTCCAAATCCTTTATGTTTACTTCCTAATTTGCAACTACTAATGGATTAATCATATCCAACTAATTATTTGCAAGTTTATGTACTTCAAATGATCTCTCTTTGAGTCTAATAATCATCTACCATTTGTCTTCTTCGGCCATGAGCTTGTCTTCCATTGCTTTCTTCTTTTGTTCTATTGCTTCACATAGTGTAACTAATTGGATTTCTTGTTCTCTCTTGAAATCTTTTGCTTCTTTGGTTAGGGCACTATTGTTTTCCAATAATTATGTGTAATGCCTACCCCTAGTTGACTTTTCTTGTTATATTGTCATATTCTTTGAGGTGAGCTTTATGATTATATTTTATGATTAGTGGTACTAGGTTACCAAGTTTGATTAGATGTATTCCATACTTAGTTTATATATGTGATGAGTTACTAAGTCATTTCATGTGTTCAGGATCATTTCTATGATGGTATATGTATGTTCATACATTGATTTCAGTTATTGCATGATGTTAGTTAGATGAATGATTTATATGCAGTTTTATGGATACTTATCCCATACTTGCATGTGTATGGTGTATGTGTATGTTTTACTTTATGATTGATGCTCTTGATGTGGTTGAGGGAGGGAGTCTTAGTCACTTGCTAGTTAGGATCTACATGATGTACCACTCCCCACCATTGTATGTTTAGTTTAGAATATATGAGTATGTGCATGTGTGGATTTTATGTAGATTGTAGGTACAGGGTATCGACTTCCCTAAATTGCTAGGATGAACACACTCTAACACATATCTCAATGGTATAAGTGGGGAGATAATTCTTGAGTCCAAACCCTAACCTAAGCTGAGTTGTTTAGTCATCCAAATTCATCAAGTGATGTGAATTTATGATTTTGACCTAGAGTTTGATTATGTTATTTGTCTTTAGTTGAGTTGTCGTGTTCAGTCTTGTGGGTCTAATGTAATTTTCAGTTGTAATTAAATCAAATTAAAAGAGTATTTAATGATTTAATTTAATGAAAATATTATAAAGAAAACTCAATATTTAATTATATTTAATTAATTGAGAAATTAATTAAATAAAGGAATTAAAGTTAAAGATTTTATTAAAGTTTTAATTTTGGCTTTTTATATTTATTGAATTTAATAATAATTTATTTAGGAGTTTTATATTAATAATAAACTCTAAATAATATTATTAGTTAAATTAATAAATATTCTATTAAAATTGTCTCAGGATTTGTAATGGACACCCCTGGATGTCCCATAAAACTAAACCAATTTGCTGAAATGAATTTTGTCAAATAGTTTGCATTCAACTACTTAAAACCCCTTATAACTCTGGAAATCAAACATTTATTTGTTTGTTGTGTTTCGTGCATGGAATTGGTATCATACAACATAAACAAGGAAGAAACTACAACAATATGCAAAGTGGAAATGAACTGCTGCTAATAAAATGTTATTTTCAGAATTCATAAAACCAAATACATGGTAGATTTATCAACTCACTAATTACTTCAGCAATACTATCATAATACTCCAGCCCATGCTTACGAACTTGCTGCTAATATACTTTGTCCTCCAATTAGTCCACTACCTTCATAATACCATTCCCTCCAAGCGGCATAAGCGTCGTACAAGTAGTGAAGAAGATATGAGCAAAATATCAAATCTGCCTGTAGCCGAAAATGCAACTAAACTGCCTGATAATGAAGCCAATAAGAAAGAATTCCAAAGGCCAAACCCCAAGGGAATGACGTCTAGAATGTTACAAGAGAGGATAGACGTCCTCAAATGCCAAGAACAAAGCTGCAAATCACACACCAATTTCTTCTCATATTCAACCTACCTAATGAAGTCACAAATGCTTCCTTTTATTCTATTTCCAAGGGTCCGCTCAACTCATATGGGCAATGTGGGATAAAAGATGTGTAATATATAAAACATATATTAAAATACCCCTTATGTCTCCCTTGGGTACACATCACCATAAAATAAATATTAAAGTAACACTTTAATATTTTACAATTAAATTAGATGTTACTTTAACAAAACTTCAGGCATTAAAATGTATTAGCAATCGGACTCTGAATAATGTGAGTGATAGCTCATCGGAAAGCTCTCACCGAAGAGTATCGAATCCAATCACCAAAATTGACCTGCACTGTGTCCTGCCGACTTACTAAAAAATAGTAAGTATGCCTGAAACTGAGTAAATCAACTTCGTTTTGGTCCAAACTAGAAATGACTAGGCCAAAAAACTCCAGGATCCCATTAAACCCTTCGTTAGCCTTCGGGACCATGTAGAACAAGGCTAACGCACACGCACTTGGTCAACTACTAAAAGAACGTGAAGGCCAAAAGATGGGATCATTACAAATCCGCCCTCCTTGAAATTGCTTGTCCTCAAGCAATTAAGTAACATAATGGACTCCAACCTCCACCTGGATCCCAATAGGTGATATCCATATGGAAGTTAAACCAACTGCAAATCCGCATCCTCAGGACCAACCCCTGTAGCCTAGCATTCAAAACTTGTGCTGATGAAGTCAGAATGTCACCATAAGGCAACTCCATAGAAGATCTATGAAACGTCTTCTTCCCTTTATCCATCCACATAATATATATTGGAATGGAATGCATATTATCACCATCATGCATTGAAAAAGATGTAGTTGTAGGTGAACCATATGTACTCATGCTAACTGTATCAACAATAGGTGTTGCCGCATCGAAATATATGGACATAGGAACAACATTAACTGCTGCAACAGAAAACTGAACTGAATTTGTAGTTGATGAAAACTCATAATCATTAACATGTGTGGCTTCATTAGAAAATACATCAACCACTGCATTTATACCATTAGACTCCTCATTGGATGCTTCAACTGACATAGAAGTGGCTGCTGATATGATAGTATCCTCGCATTCTCCTAATTCCACTATTGCTACATCATCATCCTTTGACAAGGCTTCATATGTGGTCTCCTGACTTCGCACGCATGTCTCTACTGACTCTGCCGAAATGCCCACATCACCAACATCATAGCTGGCTGGCTCTATACGTGTCTCGATCCCACCTGAGAAATCGACTACCTTCTGCTCTGGAGCAAGATACAAATCATCAATGTTGATGCCCATCTGTCTAGCCATAAGCTGCAACATCATATCCATTCACCTATTCTGCTCCTGTTGCATATGTTGCCCCTTCTCTAATATACCCAATAACTGTCTAAACATCACATCTTGATCTGGACTAATATACATCTTATCTAGCTATCAATATGATCTCCACAGGATGGCAGGACTTATAGCTCTGATACCACTATAATGGACACCCCTGGATGTCCCATAAAACTAAACCAATTTGCTGAAATGAATTTTGTCAAATAGTTTGCATTCAACTACTTAAAACCCCTTATAACTCTGGAAATCAAACATTTGTTTGTTTGTTGTGTTTCGTGCATGGAATTGGTATCATACAACATAAACAAGGAAGAAACTACAACAATATGCAAAGTGGAAATGAACTGCTGCTAATAAAATGTTATTTTCAGAATTCATAAAACCAAATACATGGCAGATTTATCAACTCACTAATTACTTTAGCAATACTGTCATAATACTCCAACCCATGCTTACGAACTTGCTGCTAATATACTTTGTCCTCCAATCAGTCCACTACCTTCATAATACCATTCCCTCCAAGCGGCATAAGCGTCGTACAAGTAGTGAAGAAGATATGAGCAAAATATCAAATCTGCCTGTAGCTGGAAATGCAACTAAACTGCCTGATAATGAAGCCAATAAGAAAGAATTCCAAAGGCCAAACCCCAAGGGAATGACGTCTAGAATGTTATAAGAGAGGATAGACGTCCTCAAATGCCAAGAACAAAGCTGCAACTCACACACTAATTTCTTCTCATATTCAACCTGCCTAATGAAGTCACAAATGCTTCCTTTTATTCTATTTCCAAGGGTCCGCTCAACTCATATGGGCAATGTGGGATAAAAGATGTGTAATATATAAAACATATATTAAAATACCCCTTATGTCTCCCTTGGGTACACATCACCATAAAATAAATATTAAAGTAACACTTTAATATTTTACAATTAAATTAGATGTTACTTTAACAAAACTTCAGGCATTAAAATGTATTAGCAATCGGACTCCGAATAATGCGAGTGATAGCTCATCGGAAAGCTCTCACCGAAGAGTATCGAATCCAATCACCAAAATTGACCTGCACTGTGTCCTGCCGACTTACTAAAAAATAGTAAGTATGCCTGAAACTGAGTAAATCAACTTCGTTTTGGTCCAAACTGGAAATGACTAGGCCAAAACACTCCAGGATCCCATTAAACCCTTCGTTAGCCTTCGGGACCATGTAGAACAAGGCTAACGCACACGCACTTGGTCAACTACTAAAAGAACGTGAAGGCCAAAAGATGGGATCGTTATAGGATTTAATGAGAGAGAGAGAGAGAGCATTAATTTAATAAATTTTATTTTATTAAATTGCATAAAGCTTGTGCATGAAATTAAAATAATAAAATAATAAAGGAAAAAGGGTTTTTGCATGATTGCATAATCGAAGCCCAAAATAGGGGAAAAACTGTTTATTAGAGATTTACAGTTCATTTATGGATTACATAGATTTGGAGGAGTTGATTTTCGTAAAGAGGGTTTCAAAGGAAAAGGGAATTGCTTGTGAGTTTTGTGCAGTTGATTATTTAGCATCAGATCCAGATAGGGTCTTGTGGGTTTGTATAGTAGTTGCTCATTATTTGATTTCTCTGTCTTCTCCATGTTTGCAAATCTATTTTTAGAATTCCTTTAGGTTGAAACCCTTGTATATGATTTTATCGTTCTTTATTTGAGAAACCTTTGTACATGAATTGAGAATCTAAAATCCTTAGGGTGATTCTATTATTTTTATTTCGTTTCTAAATCGTCTATAAACAAATGAAGATTAAAACCCTTTTTGAGAAGAAATTTGATTTCCATTATTGGATTGTTTGTGTTTTAATCTGAAACCCTTGTTTGGTTTAAATAGGGTGATTCGTAATGGGTTTGTTAAAATCAAGATGTGGGTTTTGAAAAGAAAACCAATTTTATTTTATAGATTTTGATTGTTTGGTTTGGATTTCTATACCAGGTTTATATTGGAATATATGTATGTATATAATGTAATTACACAACAATTTGTAATTACTATGTAATTACATTATTAAATAAAATAAAAAATGAATAGGGGGCTTTTGTTTGTTTTATTTAAAATCAAATAAAAAATATTATGGTGGTCGGGAGCCACCACCACCCACTTTTCCTCCCACCCTCCTATTTTCCTTGTTGGTGGCCGTAAGGGTTACTTACAATAGTCCTAGTGTGGCAATAGTAGGTATTGTTGATGCAGTACACTACTACTGCGATAGTACTGCTTTGATGGTTGACAGGGCTTAAATGCTTAGTTATTTTTTGAATTTAATTTATTAAATTATTAGATTTAGTTTTTTTTAAATTTAAATTAATTAAATTTAAAGTTATGGTATTGTTGATTTGTTAATATTATTTTATTATTATTGTAATGATAATTATTAATAAATTAAAACTATTTATTAATAGTTAATAATTATTTTTCAATAGTTAATGTTAATTATTTTATTTTATTAATATGCATTTAAAATTATATTTTAGATAGTAAATTATTTGTTGTTTAGAAACGAGGTTTTAGTGTTAAATCAACTGGGCTTAATTAAATTATTTACTTTGAACCTAATGATTGATTTATCTAAATGAATATGATGAATTTCTAGGGTTACATGGTTAAATGAAGTATGTAAACTAGAACCTTATTTGTAGATCGAATCTTGTGCTCAAAAACAAAATGGAAACTTGAAAACCTTTAGCGAAAATTAAACTTTTGTGTTTTCAAAACCTAATGAATTATGAAGGTAACATTGTTTGGCACTTTATGTAATGTGTGGTTTATTGTTGTGGGATTCAAGGTTTGACTTAGTACTTTGACCAATTAGGATGTTTACCAAAGGCTTGGGGATTTTGTTCTATGATGTTATTATGGCTTATTTGGTTACGATCTTTTATACTCGACCATGGTGATGTGTTACGTGTGTTCTATGATGAGTTTGATTAGATATTTTGTTGTACTTTCTAGTTTCTTGTGTAGAATTGAGGTGAATGGTATAAATTTTCTAGTATAACCATTGAGTCTTTGATCAGTTAGCTTTGGATTGCTTCCCAGTTGCTTGTTCAAGACTAAGGTGATTATTGTGATTGGTTTTTGGTGATGTCATGTGATGTCATAGGTTGGTATATGTGTACTTGATATTGGATCAATCCTATTAGGATGATTGTATTGGTGAAATCTATAAATTTTGATCAGTGATATTTCAATACTTTCTAGTTGCCTATTTAAGAACTTATGTGTGGTTTATGGTCATATGAGGCCTTCTTCTTTTTCTGAGCTTAGGGTAGGTTATATGTATGTCATGTTGGGAAGTGGCATGTAATGGAGTTCAGAGCTCTCAAGTACTTGCCTAGGTAACCTATTGTAGGTTGTTTTAATAAGTGATATGTTCATTTCATTAAATGGGTTTAAAATGAATTAATAAGATATTGGTGCCACATAAAGTTACTAAGGTGTTGAAGTCTTGAGAGACTACTAGGGTAACCTTAGAGTTGACTTATTAGTATGCCTTATCCATATAAAAGGATTTTGCTGCCACATAGAGACACTAGGGGGTGGAGTCTAGCGAGGCTGCCAGAGTAACCTTAGAGTTGGCTCATGTGCTGACACTTGCCCACTTGCATAGTAGATTTCCTACATGTCTTCTTGCCTCTAGGATTAGTTGATACTAGTGCCTCGATACCCTTTGAGATAGTTTACTTTCAAGTGTTTCCTTGACCTAGATGGTGGTTATGACTTGCAGTTTGATTCATGTATGGGACTTGAGTTTATCTTCTTAGTGTAGTGGGAGTGGGCCATTTAGGTTCCACGAGGTTGACTGGGAGTGCATTTTTCTTACACCATTGAGATTTAACCATTGGATGTCATTGTTGGATGTGCTTGTATAGTTGATCCTTTCTTTTTTATCTTATATTTTTTTTGGATGGTTATATCATGTTATACTATACTTGATTTATAATAGATCTTATGAGATGTTGTATATTATTCATGATGTATATTCTTTGAGCTTTCATACCTTGTGACTTGTATAGTGGATGATTGTGCATTCTGATTATTGTCAAGTGACATCCTATAATTGTATATTATTTAATTTGAATTGTACGTGTAGTTATTCCATGATGTGGATTTTGGTTATGTGTTAAATTTAATATTAATAAACTTAAATTTGATTCAACATCATGGACCCTTAGGAGACATAATTTGTTTATGATGGTTGTATGTATGTGATTTATTGCTTTCACTATTTTATCACTTGTTATTATTGCTTTTGTTGTATTATTCTATTGTTGTTATGTTATTATCTTTTTAAAAAAAATTGGCAAACGTAATGAAACTTTAGGTTAATTTCTTTTGGGTTCCCTGGTAGAGTGTTACATTATGTCAATGATTCGTCATTACTACCAGTCTTAATTTCCACTATTAAGTACTCCTTTTGTGTCAACTTCTTTGTATTGTGTGCCATTCTATTGAATAGTTATCTCTTTCCTTCTTTTCAGGGTTTCTCTTAACTCTTCTTTTGCTGCTTCTAATTGTTACAATATGATATGGATTACAATCATCTAGTTCTCAATGATTTTTCCCATCTTATACACATCCATCTCCATGATCTGATCCTATCAAGTTGTTAGGATTCCTAATAAGAGAACTATGCTTTGATACCAAATGTTGGAAAGGGTAAATGGGAAACAAGATACTAAGAGGGGAGAGTGAATCAGGATCTCAAACTTTTAACTTCAAAACCAAGTTACTAAATTTACACCTAACTCATCTCATACAATAGATCTACCATTAATAATGCAATGTTAAAACATAAATGAAATACATCACATCCATGAAAGATTCAACACAACTATTGGAAATATAAGAGGAGTAACTGAGAGGGGAGGGGTGAATCAGTTACCACAATAATAAATCTCAGATCCCTTAGATGTCAATACAAATCAAAACTCTGATTAAACTATATTCTACTATAAGTCGGCAAACATACATGCATTCGATTTACACTAGCAATTGTTGTAATTCAGTAAACACTAAAATAACTCAGCAACTACTTAACATGAAAATCTTAAGATATTATTTGTAATTATCCTTATTTAACTTAGTTGCAAACACATAAAAGAAATAGCAAGAACACAAGTGACACCAAGATTTAACTCGGAAACCCAATTTGGGAAAAACCCACCAATTGCAACTAGTTACCAATTTTCACTCTTCTAAAGTGAGCTCTGTTAGGAGCCAACCTTGTTAAAGATTACAAAACACACTGTTAGGTGTGACCCTATTAGAGGATTTAATCACCTTGTTAGGAGTGCCCTTGTTGAGGTCTTTAGACACTTCAATCTAGAAATGCCACCTTGTTAGAGGATTTACAAATATTTGTTAAGCCAGCTATGTTAAGAGATTTAGATCAGTGCTACAATGGTCAGAGAGTAACAATGAGATGACCTAATTTCTAATGCAAATGAATTGTTGATTATAGATCTCTATTCTAGCTTGAATACTTGATCATTCCTGATTGGAATGTCCCCTTTTTTATTTTATATGATATTTGAATCCTCTAATTAGATTTTAAAATCAAACATCCAAGATTTCAAAAGATTGACCAATTTCTCAATAAAACCCAAAGCAGGTATGCTCAAAATAGTGCCAAAAACTTCACAGCTTCACATATTATTAAAAAATCTGAAAGTAGACTTTTTATAGAAATTTTTCTAGCATAATATCCTAAAAAATGAAATTTCTAGATCTATATAGATTTTACACAACAACTCCCAAATGGAGGACAAAAAAAATGCTCATCGGGCTCCCGAAAATAACACAAAATAGCCCAGAAACACCACAAAACACTAATAATCTATCACAAAATTATAACCAAAAACCAATACATATGTTTAGCTCTATTTTAACATCTAAATTTATGCAATACAACAAAAAACAAAACTGATATGAAATACTCAACCGGAACACCAAAGTCTTACAAGAAACACACTTGAAAACTCACAAATTTGCACTGTTCAACACAAGGGAAAACTCTGCATGAGATGGCACATGGAATGGCCTCAAAATCCTATCCTTAGTCTTCCTAGAAACCTAAAAACTCCTATCCTTGTGTCTCCTTCTCCACAGGTTTGGCAGTCTCTGAAGAACAACAAAGCAATGAGCAAAAATCAAGTTCTAGAATGAGCCTGAAATGCCTCCAAACCCCTTTAAAAGAGGGCATAACCCTAGCTAATGACCAAGAGGGGTCAATAATACATATTTTAATAATAATTTACATTTATTAATCCATTGGTTTCTAAAGATTAGCCCCCTTTCCCGAAACTTCACTTTTTGAGCCTGCTGGCCTTAGCAAAAGTTATTTTTTTAAATTATTTGAAAAGGGGACATGACAAGTCCTCCCTCCAAAATATTTATTTTCCTCAAGGAATTAAGGTTGGGATGCTTAATAATATTTTCTCCTTCCCATCTTGCATCCTCCAATGGCAATCCTTTCCATTTGACCAAATTCTCTATGATGCTTCTATTTCTCAATCTTTTCTCTCTTGTATCCAAAACCTCTTCTAATATCAAAACTAATTTCCTTTCATCATCAAGAGGTAGTAATTCTATAGATTCTATGATTTTCTAGCCTATAACCTTCTTTAGGAAAGAGACATGGAAAACATTATGTATTTTTCTGTTTGGTGGGAGCTCTAATTCGTAAGCTACCTTTCCTACCTTCCTCATGATCTTATAAGGCCCATAGAACCTTGGCTTGAGCTTCTCTGCCTCACTCCTCTTCAAGGTACTTTGTTGATATGGCTGCAACCTGAGAAATACCAAATATCTCATGTCAAAAGATATTTTAGTCCTTTTCCTATCAGCATACAACTTATGTTGGTTCTATGCATGTTGTAGATTATCCTTGAGCGACCTTATTATGTCTTGGCTTTGCTTGAAAAAATCACTTTCTATAGGTACTCTGCTATCTAAAAGTACTAGATCAACAAAGGAAAGGGCGTCATAACCATAAAGAGCATGAAAAGGAGGCATACCAATACACATGTGATGATGTATGTTAATAATACTCCCCTAGGTGCAACCATTTCACCCAAGCAAGTTGTTGATTTGAAAAATAGTTCCTCAAATATCCCTCTCTCCATTTATTAACTATCTCTATTTTTCCATCTATTTGAGGGTGATAGCTAGTACTAGGAGTGAGTTCAGTTCCTACCAAATGAAAGAGCTCCTTCCAAAAAGAGCTAAGGAATCTACTGTCTCAATCACTAATGATGTTTCTAGGCAAGCCATGTAACCTAAAAATTTCCTTGAAGAACAATTCAGCCACTTGTGATGGCTTGAAATCATATGTGATGGGAAAGAAATGTGCATACTTAGTTAGTCTATCTACCATCACATATATGCAATCCTTACCTTGAACCTTGGGCAATTAAGTGATGAAGTCCATGGAAATACTTTCCCATTTTTGTTCAGGAATAAGAAGTGGTTGTAAACTTGCAAGAAAAAATTGGTCACTCTTGCTTTATTGGCATACCATACATTCCTTAATGTGTTTAAGGACATCATCCTTCATACCCTTCCATGCAAACTACTCTGAAAGTTTCTTATATGTCTTGAAGTATCCTTGATGACCAGCCAAAGGTGTGTCATGAACGGCCCTCAATATCCTCTCCTTAGTTTTTGATCCTGGCACTAAGAAGATCTTGTTCTTGTGATAAATAAATTCATCAAAAATCTTGTACCTATTATCATCCACTAACTTATCCAAAATCTTGGTGGCAAAGTAATCTTTAGCATACTCTGAAAGTATGGAGACTTTCCAATCAATAGAGATAGATGTTAAGGAACACAAAGTGGGCTTTCTTGAGAGAGCATCAACAATCACATTATTCTTTCCTTTCATGTATTCAATATAAAAATCATAGGCTTGTAATTTTCTTACCCATTTTTGTTGATGATCATTCAAATCCCTTTGGTTCAAGAAGAACCTAAGGCTATTATGGTCTGTCTTTAGAATGAATCTCCCACATACAAAATGTTGTCTAAACTTATGAAGTGCATGCATGATTGCCAACATTTTATTACCATAGATGGAGTAACATTTCTCTAATTGATTTAATTTTCTACTCTCAAATGCTATTGGATGTCCCCTTTGAGTTAGGACAACCCCTATACCTTCTCTAGAAACATCACATTCAACAAAAAAGGTAAAGAGAAATCTGGAATTGAAAGCACAGGGCATGAACTCATTACCTCCTTAAGCTTATCAAATGTTTTTTGTGCCTCCTCTGTCCAAATAAAAGCTCCTTTCTTTGTCAAATCAGTCAAGGTGGCAGCAAGCTGAAAAAATCCCTTGGAAAATCTCCTATAGTAGCTACACAACCCGAAGAAACCTCTTAATTGTGTAAGATTAGTAGGTGGAAGCCAATCCAAAATTGCCTAGATTTTTTGTTCATCAACCTATACTACTTTAGAACTTATAATATGTCCCAGATATAGGATCTCTGTCAAACCAAACTCACATTTAGATAGCTTAGCATAGAAGGATTGCTGCTTCAAGATTCCCAAAATAGTGTCTATGTGCTTCAGATGCTCTTCCCATGTTTTATTGTAAATCAAGATATCATCAAAAAATACCAAAACAAATTTTTGAAGATGCTTGTTGAATATCTTATTCATACAAGATTGGAATGTTTCTGGTGCATTAGTGAGGCCAAATGGCATAACAAGAAATTCAAAGTGCCCATAGTGACATCTGAAAGTGGTCTTTTCCACATCTTCCCTTCTCGTGCAAATTTGATGGTACCCTGATCTTAAGTCAATTTTTGAGAAGTAT
Organism: Cupressus sempervirens; assembly: GCA_028749045.1. Lineage (NCBI taxonomy): Eukaryota > Viridiplantae > Streptophyta > Pinopsida > Cupressales > Cupressaceae > Cupressus > Cupressus sempervirens. The sequence goes on from CM053790.1 coordinate 113,626,377, forward strand.
ACAATACCATGTAACTCATCAATGAGTTCATCTATGTGTAGTATGGAATACCTATTTTTTATGGTCTTCTTGTTTAGAGCCCTGTAGTCTATACACATTCTCATTGTACCATCCTTTTTCTTGACAAGTATCACAGATGATGCAAATGGACTAGAGCTAGGCCTTATGAATCTCATATCCAGGAGTTCCTTAATAGTTTTTTCTATTTCTTCCTTATAACCTCTTGGATGGTGGTATGGAGTTGTTATAATTGGTTTGGCACCCTGTTCTAACTCTATAACATGCTCAAAACCTCTATCTAGTGGTAATCCTGGAGGCAAATCATTGAAAACTATACTATGCTTATCAAGAATATTTTCAATTTCAAAATTGAAATTAGCTTGATTCTTTGGAGAGCTTGTTGGATGGATTATGACTCATGCTGCCCATGCTACTTGTTCTCTTCAAAAAGTACTCTCCATCCTCTTTGCAGTGACCACCTTAGGTGCTCCATTCGATAAGCCTCTCAATAAGACTTATTTCCCATTGGAATGAAATTTAAACTCCATAGTTTGATGGTTCATGTAATAGCCTCCAATAGAGTGCAACCATCGAACAGCAATGCCCAATGCCAACAACATAGAAGTCATCACATAACTCATAATCTCCTGAGATCATCTTGAGTTGTTTCACCACACGTGTGCAAGGCATAGTGAATCCATCAGCTACAGTAACATCGAATCCCTAAAAATATTTTTCTTTAAGCCCTCTCTTCATGACAAATTCCTCATCAATAAAATTGTGAGTTTCCCCACTATCAAGAAGAACTGTCAACCTTTTCCCTACTAGTACCCCTTGAATTTGAAAGGGATGGTATCTTGGAACTCTTGATAATGTTGCTAAAGTGCCATCCTTGCTGATTTCTTTTTCTTTTTCTTCTTCTTCCTCCTCCTTAGTGTCATAAAATTCCTCTTGCTCATCTAAACCAAATTTTGAAGCAACTTCAATATAGTGCACTTGACCTTTCTCCAAACATCTGTGTCCTAGAACCCATGGTTCTCTACAAGTGAAACAAAACTTTTTCCTTCATAATTCACTCCTAGTCTCTTCATCTACCTTCTTTTTTGCTACATTTATCACATTATTTGGTGGTACTCCTAGAAAAGTCTTTTTCTAAAAATTCCCCTTATGTTGCCAAAGATTTGGGGGTTTTTGATTAGTGACTAGTTTCATAGGCACACAAGTTTCAAGTTGCAAGCTTCTTTTGATAGCTTCCTATAAGGTTGAGGGTGAGAAAGCCTTAACCAAACCCTTAACAGAATCTTTCAACCCATCAAGAAAAAGATAAGAAATCCTCTTTTCACTCATATCAAGTACCATAACAACCACTTTTTAAAACTCTTCTATATACTCATTAACTGATTTGGTTTGCTTCAACTTTGACAATTCTTTAAAATACTCTTAATCATCCTTGAGGTCAAATTTATCGATCACTCTTTGACTGAAATCATCAAATGTAGTTACCTGATCATGACCTTGAGTAGTCATTCCATGATACCACCAATCATAGGCTGCATCTTCCAAGTGTGGACTTGCAAATTGAATGACATCACTCTCCTTCATGGGGTTAAGTGTGAAGAAGGTCTGTAATTTTTGTAGCCATGCTCTAGCTGAAATTTTATTTGTTCCATCAAAAGTAGGTGTTGTAAACTTGCTTATTTTATTTTTGAGCTGTCTTCCACTTATGTCATTGTCCCTCCTATACTCTTTCTTGGGCATCAAAGTGTTCATCATATCCACATATTCTCTAAAAGGAACCAAACTATGAAAATCATCATCTAAGCCATTGTAAGTAGCTCTTAATGCAATCAAGTTGCCTGTAACCTCTTCCATAGAACTAAGGGTTGGATTTGGTATCAGTGGCTCATCTACAAGTAGGAAAATAGCTTTTCTTGATTTAGAGGGTGTGGGTTTTAGATTTCTTGGCTCCTCTAAAGTGCTCCCTTTCTCATTAGTAGATACAACTCCTTGCAATTTTTCTTTCAATATTTGCAAAGCCTCTCTAGTTTATGCCAAACTATCCACTATTTGCTTGTGAGTATTCTGGATGTCCTAGAAGAATTTCTTTGCCATCTCATTTGGGTCAGCCATAATTGTTCCTTCCTTGGATTTTGTACTTTTATTTTCAACTAGAGGTTTGATCAAAATTTCTTTATTCTTTTCTTGTTGCAAATATCTCTTTTCTCTTTCACTTAGTTGCATACAAACTTTTACAAACCCTCAAACTGGCAAGATCATAGCTCTGATACAACTAGAATTTCCCCTTTCTAATTTTATATGATATTTAAAGCCTCTAATCAGATTTTAAAATCAAACTACCAATATTTCAAAAGATCGAACAATTTCTCAATAAAACCCAAATCAAGTATGCTCAAAATAGTGCCAAAAACTTCACAACTTCACGTATTACTAATCAATTTGAAAGTAGACAATTTTAAATAAATTTTGATAGCATAATAGCCTAAAAAATGGCATTTCCAGATCTGTATAGAGTTTACACAATAGCTCCCAAATAGAGGACAAAAATAATGCTCATCGGGCTCCCAAAAATAACATGAAATAGCCCGAAAACACCACAAAAAACTAATAATCTATCACAAAAGTATAACCATGACCCAATACATATTTTTAGCTCTATTTTAACATCTAAATGTCTACAATACAACAAAAAACAAAACTGGTATGAAATACTCAACCAGAACACCAAACTCTTACAAGAAACACACCCGAAAACTCACAAATTTGCACCATTCAGCACAAGGGAAAACTCTGCATAAGCTAGCACATGGAATGGCCTCAAAATATTGTCCTCAACTTTATGAAAACTTTCAAACTCCCATCCTTGGGTCTCCTTCTCCATAGGTTTGGCAGCCTCTAAAGAACAACAAAGCAATGAGCAAAAATCAAGTTCTAGAATGAGCTCGAAATGCCTCCAGACCCCTTTAAAAGAGGGCATAACCCTAAATCACGACCAAGAGGGGTCAATAATACATATTTTAATAATAATTTACATTTATTAATCCATTGGTTTCCAAAGATTAGCCCCTTTTCCCAAAACTTCACTTTTTGAGCCTACCAGCCTTAGCAAAAGTTTTTTTTTTAAATTATTTGAAAAGGGGACATGACATTGATCAAATGTATCTTTGTAGATCAACAAGGATATTATGTTTATCCTTCTAGTTCACTTCCTCTAAGCATCATCAAATATTCTGTTATGTTCTACACTTCAATTCTCAACTTGACCTTATATTTATATATCTTACACATTATCAAGTTGGCTTGAATACAAATTAGAATACTTAACATCCATCTCCACATTCGGATAGAACCAACAATTAAATAAATTGAAATCAATATGCCAAAACAAGAGAATCCTTCATTAGTGGACCATGCTCTATAGGCACTAGCTTAGAAATGATTTTCATGTGTTAACCAAGTAAACTCAGTTAACACTGCATATTCACAAAGTTCCTTTGGTAACCAAGTGAACTCAGTTAACATTGATTTCATTGAAAATTTCCTTCATTAACTAAATGAGCTTGGTTAACACTCAAATTTTGTAAACTTTCTTTTAATGAATGAGTGAACTCGGTAGATATTGTCTTCTAGACTTGGCAAACTCTAGAATACTTGGCAGACATAGGAAGTTATCTTCATTGCTTGAGTGAGCTCAAGATACACTGGTTGGCAATGATATGTGTAACATCAAAGACAAAATACAATTAATCAATTGTTTTCAACAATAACATAATGATTTGGCAACCTAGAAACACTTCAATGCGAAGGTAAAACTAGGGTGGGGATGAAATCCACAAATCTTCATTGTTGCAACAATAAATTGAACCTATTAGGGTTACAATGTTTGATCATAAGATATGATCTACCCTATGAGGGGTCTACCTTGTTAAAATCTTTATATATTGTTAGGTCTTGCCTTGTTAAAAGATTTCACAGTCACAATGAAGTAAGGACCCTATTAGGAGGTTTACATAGGTTTGTTAAAACCATTCTGTTAAGATATTTACGTTGACTCAATTAACAATAATTGATTTAGTACCCGACCCTCGATTTTATCTGTAAGCTAGTCTTGGGTCTCCTCTTTTCTATATCTCTGATCTTATCTCCTAATCTAATATCTTATGTCCAATCCTTCACTACTCTAATTTCCCTCTTTATGATTTACTTTTAAACTTAGTCTTCACACTTCTTTACTTGCATATATCTAGTCATTCCTTAATTCATGTATATCTCATTCACTCTAATACTAGGGTTATAATACTCCTTAAATAGATATTCAAAGGTTCTAGATCTTGATCAATGGTTTACAATTCCCCATGTTTTATCATTTCTATCTTATTTTTTGATTAGTTGAATTGCATATCTTGGGATTATCACCTTCTATAATGACACGTGATCACCTTCTTAGCTAGCTCTATAAATATTAAATGTGATAAAAAAGTCAACCACAATGGTTTACATATGTGTTTGTGCCATTATAAACTCATATGAAAAAAATGAATTTCTCGTCACTTGAGTGCTCTGACACTCAATCATGTAGACTCCTTCATGTTGTCACTCGACTTCTGCAAACATGTTTGCTCGATGATCGTTAACTTGTTAATTTGCTTGGTTCCAACTATATTTCTCAATGCGTAAATGTGTTTGGTCTCTATTGAATACTTAGCAATCACTATAATGCTTGGTGTAAGCTTTGTATGCTCGGCCTTTACTAGATAACTCGATAGTAGTGATGACCATGTAATCTTGCCTTGTAAATGACTAAGTGTTTGGACACTAATAGACAACATAGGCTTATATATCAACACATATTTGTTTCTCTTTCTCTTAGTGTATGTGTTTTGTGGTTTTCTTAGGTTCAAATTTTCTTTCATTCTAATTTCTTAATTTTATCACCTTTTATTCATATTTTTTATATTTTTTAAATTCTTTTTTGCCCTTTATCTTTCATATCTCATTTATTTTATTAGGTGGTGCACTTCTCACTTATTGTTCTTTGCATGAATATGAATGCTCTCGCCTTCATGCATGCTCTCCCCTTTTCTTCTTATATCTCTTGAGAAAGGCTCAATCTACATATCTCTACTATCCTACACTTTCTCATCCTAGATGATGGATCATGTAGTATGATCCAAAATTTTGATGGTAAAAAAAAACACACACAATCAAATCCAGAAAACATTTTTTTTACAAATAGATTGTGAAAATCTAGTAATATTAATTGATAAGAGAATATGTTAATATTGTATAGTTGTTGGAAACTTACAATTGGAACATTTTTTTTTTCCATTGACGTCAAATCTACTGATAAGACATATTGCTACATGATCTAAATGTCATATCTATTTTGATTGATGACGAGGATTTGAGATATTACTCATAACAATAGCACCTAGAGGAAAGGTTGAGTTATGGAAAGGAAGCTACAATGGACATTTAATTAGTTAGACCTTGACAAGACAAAGTGATTGTTTATATCAAGAATGTAATTAAGTGATGATCGAGTGTTAGAACTTAGCAATTTTTGAGTGACAGTATTTTGAATATGTTTTAAGGAATTGTGATTTCCAACTGACTCGGTTGATTTCTTGGGATATGTAAATCGTGTTGAAGATAAGATTGATGAGTTGGATCATTAAATTCAAGAAGAATATTAGGTATTATATCTATGATTGGATTCAATGGATGAGAAGTTTCTAGAAAAGAAGGAAGATGAACATATGCAATGAATCTGATAAACCAAATCTTAAACCCTAAGATCTATGACGATAATGGAAAATGACAAAGAAAGAATTACCTATTGAAGGAGCTATTGAGCCAAACTTTAAGAGAGAGTGGAGAAGAAAAGAGAGTATGTGCACAAAGAATAGAAATACACAAAGCTGAACACAAGTGTGAGTGTGAGGACAAAGTAAAAGGAATTGTTTGCACATATGTCATTGATGTTGATAAGTGAATTTGAGAAGTTTAGGCTTAAGTTTTAATGTGAAGGTGGATGACTGCTTGAAGAGCTACCAAGAAAGTTAAGGAACATAAATGACAATGGGGAGCTTATCAGAATTATCACATGAACCAAATAGTGATTTGAACTTGCAAAATTGAGTTGTAATCATACATATCAAAACCCTGCTATTTTCTTTCTAATTATTGTAAACAGTTCGTATTGAAATCCTTTTAACAAAGGTTGACCTAACAGTCATTTGAAGGATTTAACAGTCTATGTAAGTCCTTTAGCAAGGTGACATTCAAAACGAAATGATCAAAGTCCTTTGACAATGCCACTCCTAACAAGGTGATTAAATCCTTTAACCAAGTCACATTTAATAGTGTGTATTGTAACCTTTAACAGGATTGGCTCCTAATAGAGCTCACTTTGAAAGATGGAAAAAGTGGTGACATGTTACTGGTGGTTTTTCCCAAATTGGGTTTCCACATAAAATCCTAGTGTCAAATTTGTATTGAATCTTTTATATGTTTTACATTTGATAAAGTTTACATTCAGCAAAATATGTTATGATTCAGAATAGTAGAGACTGAGCAACAACAAGATAAGAAGAACAATGAATGTTTTGATGTTTAATTGTTCAAATGGTACTTATGAACCTTGAGTAGCTCTCACATTTTAATTGTAACACATGTCGTGAAATATATCATTTCTTTACATGGTTATTACAAAAATTGGACATTGCAAATTTATTTAAATTGTAGTTAAAAAAATTACCCTTATGCTGATGGCATATTTTAAAAGAGTACATAACCTGAAATCCATTTAAAGATTCAATTATCTAGAAAATAATTACTTGAAAGAATACTTTAATATCATTTTAAAATTAAAAAATACCAAAGCCATCATAAATAATAATATTTAAATCAAGTGCATGAAATTATGCATATAGACATTATAACTTCTATAGAAATATTAAAATAAATTATTATATCCTAAAATATTTATCAAACAATTTTAAATATGTTACATATATTCAAATAATAAGCCATAATATATCACTTGCATTATTATTTTAATGAATTTCTAATATATTCATAAGAATTGTAAATTTTGAGGCAAGAGCCTACAATGCATCGATAAATTGCGAGCCTCTCATCAGATAGGTCTTGGGTTCGAATCTACTCGTGATAAACAACCTAGGCTTTGGTCGTTTACTTATCAAAAAAAAGAATTGTAAATTTTATTATAGTCAAACAAGATTGCTCACCACCCAAAATCATTTATAATTTTCAAAATTCACTATACTTACAATATTAATTTAAATTCATTTTCATGCAACTTAGTTAAAATTCCTACAATGATATACATTATTGAAAATTATTAGATCTTTCCTACTAAATTAACTATAGGTCATCTTTTAACAAATCATTATCATAACTAGACTATTTAAAAAAATAAATTCACAATTTCTAAACTATAGATAAAATAAACCTTGATAAAATAAAATCCATTTAAACTTAATATAGAATGTCCAATTAACACATTCCTAATCAAACAACCTATGAAATTAACAATTGATTAATAATCACTAAATTGACCTAACTAACCTCTATATAACAACTAATTTAAATTAAATATACAAGTAACAATTTATATTTCCCTCAATTTTCTAAACAAAATTACTTTCAAATCATTCTTTCTAACCAACCAAAAATATTACTATTCTAATCATATACCCTTCCATATAATCAAATACAACCTAAAATATTTTAAAACAAAAAAGTAATAAAGTAATAAACATGTCAAATTAAAGTCCTAAATAATGTTTTACTAATCTTCTATGACTATTTGCATTACAATTTACTATAATGACAATGTACTCATTTTTAAAATATTTTTTATAACTTTTTATTATTATTTGAATTTAAATTTTTTCCTTCAAATTAAATAATTCTTCTTTATAGAAAATTGGTAAATATTTAACAAAATTTTTTTTTAAAATAAAACATCCCATCCAACAATAGCAAAAACATTAAAACATCCACATACAATGACTCTACAGTTATATAGAACCCCTAATTCACATATGCACTAATAGTTTGGTCCCATATATGACTAAAACGTTATAAGAAACCAATTCAGTAATAATTTGCTTATTGTATTAGATCCTGGTTGCTTTAAATGAATGTTTAAACATTCTTTTAGAAGTTAGATTAAAAGTGGCATTATATTATTATTATTATATTATATTATTATATAGATATGTCTTTTATATTTTAATGCTGTCAGTGTAATTCTAGTTTTTTTTATTGGAAAAATAATCTAAGAGTACATAACTTGAACAAAGATAGACAACTTGAACAGAGAAACAGACTGTTGTCAGTTTACATTTCATTAAACAAATGTAGTAAACAAAATGCATTGTCAGGGTATCACAAAAAAAACTACTTTTTGGCATAATTCTTTTAAAATGGAGGCATGAAAACCTTCTTGACTATCCAATGTCAAATTCAATAGACTCTACTTATGATATGATATCTTTGTAACTACCCATGTATTAGAAGAGAGTAAGAATCAAGATGATAAACTTTTTCAATTGAAGTATCTGTATGTTGTTTTCTATGGCATTGTATATTCAACCATTCAAATGTGTAGCAATATCTTGATATTTCATACTTAAATCTCTGATTTAAACCTATTATGCATTGTCCTATTATTATTTTATAACTATTAATTTAAATTGGATAAAATTATATTTATAGAAATATCTTTGTCTACATCTTGTCATGAAATATGCACTTTTTAGGATTAGATCTCAACTATCTAACATTGTACTTTTGAATTAGCTATTTTTATAGTATGACACATTCTTTCTATGAAAGTCAAATATCAAACTTTTCTATGACGTGAAATTCAAACAACTAACCTTCTTGACATTTTTCTTCTAAGAAAAAGTTAAATATCTACCCTTCCATCAGATTTAGAATGGAACTCAAATATCTAATCTTCCACCCTCATCAATATGGAAAAACTTGTCAAACTTCATTTATTGAATGATTTGTTTTTTACCATTATAGACAAATTACTTCTCTAACCACATTAATTAATCAAAATAACTTCTAAACAAATTCTTACTATTAACTTTGTCACAGTTAATTTTCCTATCCTATCCTGTAAATAAAATCTAACAATTATCTCCTCTGTCAAACTAAGCTTGAAAATAAAAGCCATTGTCCTCCCCTGCCAAAACAAAACCCAAGTCTTATAAGTACAAGAAAGATATACTGTTTTTGTATGTATTGACTGGTTGATGAAGTAGGCAAAAGCAATGGAAGAACTTCCCTCATCAGATGAGTTTGTTAAAGATGGATCTGTGGACCTCCATAGCCACTTTCTTATCCGAGCTCACCCTGGAACATTCAAGACATCCCTTTTAATAATTGGTGTGCACGAACAAGCTCTCTTTTCTAGGTTTTACAAAATTATTACCAGTGCTTCTGAAAAATCTCAAAGAGAAAGTTGAACACATATAATATAGAATACATCTCTCAGATTATTGTTTTCAAGCGACACTTCTTATGAAAATTTTAGTACATTGAGAATTTGGATTACAGTAGCTGAATTTCACTGATATGAGTTCCCTCTGCTCTCATGTTTTTTGTTTTTACAGCAGGAATAAGATACGATTATTTTGAATTCTCTTTAAGGATTGTTCTTTCTGAATATATTGAATAGAATCTTATTTTAAGCTGAGAATTTGCTAGAGTCGGTGAGAACTCATCCTAATTACCTCCCATTTGGTATCACTAAGCTACATGTCCTTTTATACTCAGGCAGTCTAGATTGTTGTATGAACATGACCAACCCTTTTCTCCTTTGGTTTTGAGGAGTCTATATATTCAGAGGCAATTTTCAGCCATTAAATTTATTTGTTAATAACAGGGGTGGAGATTGCAGAGAGGTTTGCTCATGCCGGCATATCTTCAAATTTGATGATTTATCTCACAAGTGTTTTGAATGAAAGCACTGCAACTGCTGCACGCAATGTGAACATATGGTCAGGGGTACAATACATTTTGCCTTTTGTGGGTGCTTTTGTTGCAGATTCATATTTGGGTCGGTACTGGACAATCCTTGTTTCTTCTCTCATCTACCTACTTGTTAGTATTCTTTTCCTTCACAAAATCCTTTTCCTTAACGGTACAATTAATGGGTAGAGTAATTTGGAATAAAATTCCTTAACCAGTATTATCTACAGATTTAGGAGTTCTTGTGAATAAAGAAACTGAATATGCACTTGTTGGAAACTGAATCAGATGTCCATTTGCTTTCAAAGTAGCTGAATAAGTTTTCATTTTCCAGTGTTTTAACATACCCAAGTAACACTTCATGCAATGCAACATGGCAGGGGCTAATCTTGGTGACTCTATCAGCCTCCCTCAGGAGTCTCAAACCCTCACTATGCAAGTATATGTCAGAATCTTGCTCCAGACTCAAAACATCACATTTTAAGATTGGGTTTTTTTTCTTCTCACTCTACTTGGTTGCTTGGGGGTCAGGGGGTTACAAACCATCTCTACAGGCCTTTGGCGCGGATCAATTTGATGATGAAAACCCTAAAGAGAAGCAGTACAAAATTTCATTCTTTAACTGGTGGTACTTTGGTATTTGCTTGGGAACCCTTGCAGGGGTCACTGTGCTCGTGTATGTCCAAGATAATATAGGATGGGGTGTGGGATATGGCATTCCTGCCGTTACCATGGCAATGTCAATTCTAGTGTTCTTGTGTGGTACTAGGTTTTACAGAAACAAACTGCCTAGTGGAAGCCCTATCACTCGAGTGATTCATGTGTTTGTTGCGACATTCTACAAACGGAATGCCCCTACTCCTTTCCGAGAATACAATCGCTCAGATTCTAGTGAAGAAGAAGAGGTTTTGACAGAATCAAGAATACAACTCTTGCAAACAAACGATTTCAGGTAAGCTCTCCATGGTACTGCTTGCCTTAAAGTCTAGTGCTATCATTTTTACCCAGGATTCTAGTTTAGAGTTCAGGGTCAAATAATTGCAACATGATAATGTTTATTTTCCTTTTTGGGATCGTTTGTGTGACAGTTTTTAGTATCAACATTTTAAATCATACTATATGATCCATCATCAAGATGCAGGAGAGCAAAGGAAATAACAGCTTTTCATATCAACGATATTTCGGATTATACTACATGATCCATCATCAGGATGCATCAACGACATTTCAAATCATACTACATGATCCATCATCAGAATGCAGGGGAGCTATTGAAATTTCCTTTCCTCCCCTACAACCTGATGATAGAACATGTAGTATGATCGGAGATGTTGATGCTAAAAACTGTCCCATAATTGATCCCAGAAAAGAAAGCAAACATGTAATATGGATTGTGGAAATCTGATAGACTTAGATGATAAGTTTTGTGTTTTCAAACTGGGAATGGACCAAATTGGTCGTGGTTTAATATGAGGCTGAGGGGAATTTCAGAATGTCCACCAAGTTTCCATTATAGGCATGCCAAACAAAAGGGATGTTGGATGCAATTTCAAATTATAGTTCAGTAACAGCATTTGGGAATGCTTGGAGTTCTCAACTGTGTTTGTTTTGGGCCTATATGCTTGGGAGATTCCTTTTTGATGAATCTCATAGTCTTGTTTTTTCAGGTTTCTTGACAAAGCAACAGTTGAAGATGAACTAGACTTTGAGTGCAAAACAGCACGCAATTGGAGACTTTGCACAGTACAACAGGTCGAAGAGGTAAAACTCCTCCTGGGCATATTACCCGTTTGGATGGCATGTTTAATGTATGGCGTTGTCTTTGCACAGTCCTCAACATTCTTCACAAAACAGGGCAGCACAATGGATAGAAAAATTGGTAGACATTTTGTGATCCCTTCAGCAAGTATGCAATGTTTCATGAGCATATCTATAATCCTATTGCTCCCTGTCTACGACCGTATCTTTGTTCCAATTGCAAGAAGATTATCAGGGAATGAGAGGGGTATAACATTGCTCCAAAGGATAGGAACTGGTATGTTCATTTCTGCCGTTTCAATGATTGTTGCTGCAGGGGTAGAAATTAAGAGAATCAATGCAGCAAGGGATAGTGGACTCATAGACGTGCCCTCGGCAACAATCCCAATAAGTGTTTTTTATCTACTTCCACAATATGTTCTTTTTGGCATGGCTGATGTGTTTACAATGGTAGGAATGCAAGAGTACTTTTATGATCAGATGCCAGACACAATGAAAAGCTTGGGTATTGCTGTTTATTTGAGTGTTATAGGAGTTGGTAGTCTCCTCAGTAGTTTCCTCATTTTGGTCATTGAGAAGGCTACTTGTGGAAAGCAGGAGCATTGCTGGTTTGCAAACAACTTGAACAGATCTCATTTAGATTACTTTTATTGGCTTCTTGCTTCTTTGAGTTTACTCAATCTGGGCATGTTCATGACCTTTGCTAGCTGTTACAAGTACAAAGAGACTGCATCTACTGACACAGAGAATGCTTCCTAGAAACTAACTTCATGTTATACCTATGAGGGGTGACACTAGTGCTTACATTACCAGTTTTACTATTCTAATTTGTTATTTCAATGTAGATATATGGCCTACTAGTTGCTTTCCCAATTTATGAACTGGGTTAAGAACCCAATCTTGTACTCTACAAGAGGCCAGATGGAAAACCAAAAATTCTATGGATTGACACCATAAATTCCATCTGAAAAAGCACATTTGAAGCTTACTTCCACCATAGCAATTATACTTGAACTGTTTGAACATCAACTTTATATGTAACTGAAATTTTGGTATTCTCTTTAATGAAAGTGTATTTTAAACCATATTGATTGTACAGGGAAAATTGCCCATCTGGTTTGGTGCATTGATTCTTTCAAATCTCCCTGAAATCTCTGACATGTTAGAATTGTTGGGAAAATTTTATCGTGATAGTCCAAATATTTTGCTTCCATCAACCACATCCTTATCATTGTTCAGTCTTTTTAAGCAAGAATGTTTACATTCGTTCCTCTCAGATTGATAGAGAACATTTTATAAAACAGAATTTTACTATGAATTGTTTCCTCTCTATTATTTGTTCTCTACATGAGCGCATTTTTTTCAACATATAATTGACTGAGAATAAATATAATTCCTTACAATTGTTCAATTGAACCCCTTATTTAGGTCTAAGTGATAATTGAAAAGCTCAGTATTTCTCTTAATTAGACTATATGAGAGTTTTTTGTTTATTCATAATCCTTATTAGGTTTAAGTACAAATTGTTGTTCATTTTGAACACCTAATTAAATTAGTTGAGTTGTAACTCTTTCAAAATGTCTAATTAATTTAGATGTAGATTGTAGAGTGCATACACACATTGGTTAGGTTAGATATAAATAAATGTGAGAAAAAATAATCAATTACACAACGGCTAGTGCACAACTTTGGGTAGTACGTGATTCTAGATATAATTGTGCAAAAACCAAATCAAGAATATTTACCTTTACAAACATAAATAAATCTTGCATATTCATTAGAATCTTGACATCTTTACGTCAAGTTCACCAAATTGGGGACTAGGAAAAGGGGTTAGATATCACATGATATTAAATGTGAACCACAAAAACCTAAATAGCATCATGATGGCATAAAAAAACCATAAAAGACAAAATGTAGACAAGCACAAAAATATGGTAAAAAGAAAGGACATAAGTATAATGAGGATAATTGAAAGGTTGTGGTTACAAGGAGAAGGATTGAGACTCTAATTTATAAATTTTCAACATCAATTAGACATACACTAGTACATTTTTACTGATTTTTTGACCTAGATTTTCAACCAAAGGTCAAATTGGCCTATGAAATTTTATTTTATTTTGTTTTTATGCCCGATTTGGTCAATTCGACCAAATTAGGTTTTCCCAATTTGGTCAAAATTTTGACCAAATCGGGTTTAATAGCAAAAAAGAAAGAAAAAGGCATAAAATTTTATTTTTTGCAAGAGGGGTTGGTTCGATGAGCTCTGCATGCACGAGAGCTATTTGAGGTAAGAAGCAACCATTTTCCATCGATCAATCCCCTTAAAGTGTTGTTTGTTGCATTTCGAGTTGCCATTGGAGATTTTGTTGTTTACATTTGCATTTCTTGTATGGTTTGCAAGTTGATTGAGTTGTCATTGCAGATGTTTGATAGATTTGAGCTGTCATTGTAGACATTTGACAGGTTTTGAGTTGCCATTGCAGACGTTTGACAGGTTTTGAGTTGCCATCACTAAGTGATAGAAATCTATAACTTTTCTTATCGTATAATGAATTTGGCAAGGGTTTCATCAAATCGACAAGTAATTTATTTTTTAAAACATCTATTTAGCAAGGGTTTCATCAAAATGGTATTATGTCATTTATAATTGGTTGGCTTGTTAATAATTGCACAATAATCTTTCTAGTTTATTGTCATCCCATTTCTAGAAATATGCCTACAAAATCTAACTAAGTGTAACATATGAAGCCTCTGTCATATCACTATCCACTCACTTCAAAGATATTCATGTTACACATTGTTGGATGTTCTTTCATCGATAGTAATATAGTTAGATAAAATAATTTAGATGATAAGTGAACCTCAATATGAATAGTTAATAGGTTATTTACTTTGTTACATTGACATCCTAATAATAATAAAAATAATTAATAATCTTCCCTTCAAGCTAAAATAACCTAAATTCCATGCTATTTTACTAACCCCACCCTTGTAATAATGTGGGTTTCCTTGTTGAATATGGTGGTTGCCTCCCAACCTTCAATAACTCAGGTACTCCACTCTTTGGAAATGTTTCTTAGCACCCCAAGGATGTATGCCAACCTCCAAACATCTATACAAACAATAACCACCTCTGTCATGGGTTTCCAGACTGCTAGCTCATAGTTATTACATGCAACAACAAATTAGTTTTCTGATTCGTGGTCAACTTTGTGGTAAGGAGTAAGGAGTAAGGTTTGTTGGGGACCAATATAATGGTACTCTAAAACATCATAGAAAGCCCTCTCATCCTTCCTAATTCCATACAAATATGCAACCAAAAAGATAATATTGCACTCTAACACGATTCATAATTTACTGTCTAAATAATGAATTAAGAAGATCTTGCTGATAACCCCATGATACTAGACAAAACATTCAATATTAACCTTCATTTCCATGTATATAAGAAGTTTAATGAATACCACACTATGAAGAAACAATGACTGTCATTCAAACATTATTGCCTAATCGTGAGCAATGAGCTCTTCTTTTCAATCACCAAATGATGTTATATCCATTTATAATATCAACAATAGTTCTAGATCTTCTTTTCTCTATATAAGAAACTTAATAACCACCATAACCATGAAGTAAAGGAGACTTAGATAGATAGGATTGTAATATAAATACCAGTATATCAGCAATATTACACAAAAATTTGATTTCTACTTCAAAAACCATACACAAAACCTTTCATTTACCTTCTCCATATCTCCCTCTATATCAATAACATGTGATTACATTGCTTTATAGCATAACATGACTTTTCCCCTCCCTAATGGCTCAAACAAGATGAATGACTATTCACTTTCTACACTTTGTCAAGTTTTGCAAAGAATTGCTGATAGCATTTCTTGGCAATTTTTACACTTTTTTTTCCACATTTTGCATTTTAAGTTCTAATATACTTTCCTAGGCATCCTAAATAGGTTCAACATCACATTATTACATCTTGACTCTATAATATGTTCCATTTATGCCCTTGCATGGCATTTTCCCACTTTTGACTCACTTTGACCCATAACACTTAAAACAAGAAATTGGTCAAAACATAATATAACATTACTCAAAACATGCTAATTATAACTCAAATTTCATGGGAGATGGTCAAGGTGCCCTACATTACTACCTCAAATGGTGTGATATTACAATGGAGTCCAACAACCCTGCACCAAATCTAACCATCATCTTGCTTGCATTTCTAAGATTCCTTGTTAGAGAATCTTGTAAGGAAACTTGCAATATAGCAGTAGTCTCCAGCTTGATCATGTACTTGAGGGTCAAATGTGTGGCAAAATGTGTGAGGCCCTTCCATAGGGAGTTAATTCCCTCCATTTTAGTAATGGTTGTGCTATAGTGAGAAACCCATTTGTATTATCCTACCCTATTAAGTTGAGCCCTTTTTTGTTGCAATAATAAATTGATATTTTGAGGAACAAAGTCCTCAACTAGTTTGATACACAATTAAATTATGTTGTTAACACTCACATTGGTAGTAGCAACTAGACAAGAGGATCCACAAAGCACAGAAAAACCTCTTAAGAAAAATTATTAATAGAGAGGATACCAAGACTTATGATATATTCTTATAACTATGTTGCTTGTGTAGCTTTTGAACAAGGGCTAGCTCCAGAACCTTACCCTAGAAATATTTATTTATTTCAAGTGTTCCAAGTCTACTATATGCTCCCTCTATACCTATACATACTTTGACAAGAATGAGATTCACTTGTTCTTCCCCATCACCTTTGACAAGTTCTTCACTTGTAAGTGATTTTTCCTCAGCACCTGAACCTTCTTTTGAGAAAGTACTTTCAACTACAGAGCTTCCTAAAGAACATGGGTCAAATAATATTAAATCATGTGCAGTGGAGGATGAATTTATAAGTTGCAATACTATACAAGTCTTTTTACACCGTTGGATGACTTATTTGGAACTCATATGTCATACATATAGACTGATTTTCATTATGATTTTTAGATCACATATGCTAAGCACATGGTTGATTTAATCTATGACATCATTTTTCCCCAACTATATTATGTATTATGCAAGCATATTCATATTCTTTTTTCTTTATCCAAGTATTTATCATTTGGGATGTAGTCCTTTTTCAGGATCCCTATCATTTATGCTCTATAAATAGTTGTTTCTAGTTTAGGGTCCCTTTCCCATAGTATTTATGCTTTAGAACATAAAAATGTATGTACCCTTTGATTCAAATCAACCTCATTCTGGTCATTTATGAACTTAAGTTCTCTCTTTCTTGCCCACTCCTTTGTCCATTTATAGAAATTAATTCTCTCTTTCTTACTTTCTTCATAGTGTGTTGACGAAACTAACGTTTGAGTGTTTGGAAGCAATAAAAAATAAGAAAGAAGACCTCATCTCCCTTGATTTAAGCCTAGCATAGATTTCTTTTATGAACTACTCAATGAAATATATAATGGTTGAAGAGTACTACTACCAAGATACTTCATATGATGTTGTTTCTATTGTTAAGAAAAAAATATGTAATAGGAAAGGAGACTTGAGCTTGAAAGATTTGAAGGGAAAAAAAATCTTGCCATGGAAACTATTTGACAACAGATGGATGGAATTATCTAGTGAACTACTTTGACTAGTATTGTTAGAATGAAAAGTTGAGAAGTCTTATGTGCATTAAGTTGTAGGTTTTCAAAAAGTAAGATGGTGCACTTATAGTAATACTCTCAGAGTTCTCAAACTCTAAAAAAAATCTTGAAAAAAATCTCATCTTTTTTGTTTGTAATAGCAGCCACCAAATTCTATTAAACATTTTTTGTATGCAGATGGATAAAAGACTTGATCTATCTATTTTGGTTAATTTTAAAGAGATTGGTAATGACATTTGAGGTTACTATTTAGTGAGGCTATTGTTCAAAGGGGCATTACCAGTAGATATGGTAGTGGGATTGAAAGTTTATAACACCAACTTGATAAATTTTATTGCTGACAACCTAATTTAGTTTATATCTTTTGCTAGCAGCGTAGAAATTATAGTTCATATAAGGAGAAGTCATGTCATCAGCTAGAAGGAGAGCATCTCATGAGCAGTAGTCCTTCCTTAGGCATTCTCTGTGGGTTTTCAGGATTACAATAAAGTTTAGCCAGAAAGTTTGATTGGGTTTTTTTTTGAAAATCATCCTACACGCCCATGACAATTGGTCTTTTCCCTTTTTAAGGAAGTGCATCCTCTTTCTTTTGCATTAGTCTAATCGCATTCTTGGGAATTAGGTTTAATTTTTTTTTAGGAAGAAGGCTTGGTAGAGATACTAGAGGATCAAATCACCAGGCCCTTTAAGCATGTTATTGATCAAGAGAGGATAACCATTATAGAGTTGTTATGTGTGGATTATTGGACGGGAGGTCATGTGCATGATGGGAAGTTGATTTTTGATCTCTTTCATCCTATTATCCAAGTGTTTGGATATCCAATGCTTGCAAATGGCATGATTCATAGAATGATGGCAGAAGAAATCTATATGGAGGTATCTATTGGCATGGATTTGATTGACACAAGATTATTGGATGCAAGTATTCTGAGTTTATTCCATATGGAAGCGCTAGGTAAGAAAAGGATGATGAAAAAGGCTTGGAAGTTGTTCCAAACTTGCGCAGTGAAGGAGTTTGATATGAGAAAGTTTGAAGCTTTTTGTCTTTTGAATGATAACCTTTTCCCAGTAGAAGTGTCAACAAGAATGATCTCTATCGGTCAAGGGATAGGTAATCTTTTTCATTGATGTAGTTGGTTGAGTTTGTTTTTAGTTGGTTCTTTAATAGAAAGTGAGTTCCTTTACTTTATGTAATCATTTTCTTAGTAATATTAAGGGTATTGTCCCCTAGACAGAGCTTACAAAAAAAAAAAAAAAAAGTTACAGTTCATTTTTTCATATCAATTTTTTGTGTTCTGTTTATACCATTCCCAATTTTATGGATACCAACACCCTTTCTATTGGTTTTTAATCCATGCCAAATACATTTAGAGAACTAACTAAGGCTGCCAAAAAAATAAGTATAGTTTTAAGCTTGCTTACACACTTCCAACATCACGTAGAACTTATCACATTTAGATGTCACTAGGTCTCACAACCTCTTTGAAAATTAGTGAAAATTGCGATATTATAATCCTTATCCAATCGATCCAAAAACTCATGGGGACCTAGCCTTTGTAACACATGCAAAGGCACATCCTTTCCCACATCCTTTCCCAAGAACATTATTTTGGGTCACAATCATTTCAATAAACCAACACCTAAGTTGTAGATTTCTCATCATTTTCCTCTTATTTCTTTTATTTTTTTGATGACACATCTTTTAGGAATAATGGCTAATATATGTAACCTTATGTTTGCAAGAAGTTGGACAAGGTGGGGGTGTACTAACTATAGACTTATTTGTTGATCACTTCTTCATCATGTTGTAGTCACTGTATTTCAAGTTCTCAATTATTTTCCTTGTTCTAAAAATGAAATATTTTATTTAAGATTCCTTATAATTTTAAGATAGAGCAACATATTCTAGAAGTCAACTTCCCCCTATTTCACTTGCCTTTGAAAACTAGTCTTCAAGTCTTTGTATCATTTTTGGTTGGGTAGAATGTAGTAGTGAGTAGATATTTGACGTGTATATGAACAAGAGTAAAATAATTGTAAAAAAGTTATTTTTTTGTACAATTTATGTCTTTGTGTTAACAAATCAAATAGGGGATGACACAACTAGATTAGGGAAAATGTGCTTTATGATGGATTCTGAATTGGATATGGAAGTTATAGCCATAGGAGGACTTGTGAATTTGTTTTAGGTTTGCAAATCCATGAACCCGCAAACTACTATTGTTTGAGTATCTTCAAGTTCAAATATCTGAAATTGGAATAGTTAATCTATGAAATAACTAAAACTCAATTTCCATTTTCTCCTTGAAGTGAGAAACACTGTTAGATTGATAAAATTAAGGTGTCTTCTGGTATCAATTATGAAAAGGAAATTTTAGAAAATGAAGAAATCACTAAAGTTTGAACAAAATAGATTACAAAATTTGGTCTATGACATTGTGCTAAAATGGTAAAAGATTCTTTCCATCATAAGATTTAAACAAAAAGAGAGATATCTAGCAAACAAGTAGGTGGCAAGCATCTTGCTAAACTAATGAGAACTATTATGTGTAATTGTTTAAGGATTCAAGAGATGTTGAAGATAAGACTCACAATCATTATCAACTATTATTTAGTTGTTTATTGTCCCAAAATTACCACCACAACATTTATGCATTTCATGATAGACACTATCTGAAACATGGGGAAAAACACCTAATTTGTCCACATTTTATGCAAAACTTGATAACACCGCATTTGATCAATAGAATAGTAATATGTTTGGGTTAATAACTAGCTACAAGTGCTTGAACACAAAGCTATACATGTACACAAGGAAAGCCAAATAACTACTAGAATGAATCATACCAAACTGCTAAAATAAATAGTCACAACTCTTATATGTGCATACTCTACACAAAATACGAACTTGCCTTATTAAATGACCCCAACTCATGACAAACAAGGAGTAATCGAAAGGTTCAACACAAGTTTTTGAATTTATGTCAACAAAAGTTTTTGATATTATAATATGGGTGAATTTGAGCAAAGTGACCAAATTTTTCTTTCAAAACCATGTATGTGTACATATAAACATTACGTACAACATGTGTAATATTTTTATAGATATACACATTAATTAGACCAATTTTTTGGCTAACTTAAGATAAATGGTTTACATATGCAGGCTATTCAATGCCTTTGACCAGGATCTTGCACAGTTACATGGATTGACAAGTATAAGTCAATAGACTCTATATATGCATTTTTTAATTTTCATATCTTCTCTTTACTATCAACATCAACTTTAGTCCTAGTATGTCTCTCATTTTATGGATTGTAGGTATCACCAAATAGGTATTTATTTGATATGTCTTCCTTAAGTGAGGAAAATGTGGGAATATAAGACAAAAGTGAGACATCTAGTAGGTCTAAAATAGGGAGATCAACTAGAGGTCAAAAGACTAGAAGAAAATTCAATAAACAAATGCATTTTTTTCTTGCTAAGGGGGGTCATGTTTTTATGCTAATGAGATAAAAGGCAATAGGAAGGTTCCCTAAGGCACACACATCTTTAGAAAGAATGGGTACCCAAGGAACTACCTCCAATTAACACTACTTTTTCTATTAATGAAAGGGTATATCACATAGCTCCATCTTCATTACATGGTTTGGGCCTATCTTCCATGGATGGCATAAAGGTGTATTACAATAAAGTTGTTGAATTGATGGAGTATGTAGGATCTTGTTACAATTACAACAATTGGATGCAGATTGTGCAATATAAAAAAAAGTATGCGTAGGTATGCATTATCACCAAATTATATACAATGCAAAGAAAATGATCGAAGCAAAAGGTTCACTATGTATATAGATGGAAGGCCAAAAGAAACAGGGAATATTGTAGGATTTATAAATATTTCTTGACCTGTGTCAACTAATAAGTGGCTAAATTGTATATTCAAGGCACATGAGGGAAATCATGTTTTCGTATGTGCGATAAAATCAATAAGTGCAGGGTAAGAGCTTCCGATAGATTACAATTTGAATCGTGTAGATACAAAAAAATTCCCTATCATGGGAATAGTAAGTATAACATTTAATCCAATTGCCTCCAACTGATATTGACTCCAATATACAATTTATTGTTTTATTAGTAAATTTTTTTGGGTAAGTCTATTACTTTAATTTTTCTTTTGATTGCTAAGAATGACTAATCTTTTTCACAGGCCGACATGGATAGACCACCACCCACAGGCAGGGATGCACATCTGGTACACCTTCTTCAGCAAAGGTAAACCTTAATTATTGTAATTGTACAAATTATATAGAAACAAATGTTGTATTATTATGTTCTTTTCTATATGTCTTTGGAGTTATTTTGATGGAATTTTATTGATATTGATGTCAAAACTTGATACTTATTGACAGGGAAAAGCTAAAATGACAATAGATCAAATGCAATTTGAAACATGAGCATCATTTCTAGATGACATCTCCTATAGTGCTAACCCCATGTTCATGGCCCAATAACTCATACAAAGATATAGTGATGAAATTCTTAACCTCCTCATTGAGAGTGACACAAGGGAGGAGGCAGAGGAACTAAAAGAAGAATTGGTCTATAGAGTCAAATCTTTGAACGTAAGCAGTAATTAATCTCAAGCAATAATAGAAGTTCAATAGATGTTTGTATTTTATAGTATCTTATGGAACATGATCTAAAATATTATGTTTTCTTCTACAGAGTTTCGTGACACCTATGAGATGGCGTGGTGAACATGGTGAGGGTTGTAGCGCACAACCTTCATGTACGTAACACTTTCTCTTTACGACATTACTGAAAATTACAATATTATTACATCATTGAGTTTATTTAAGGTAGATTCAATTATGACTGAGTGTTATTCCATACTTGGGTCTCCATTTGAACTAGTTTAGATTGTGCTTGACTATGAAAGATGAGAGTGTTATGACCACCGAGTTCAACTAAGAACTTATTTACTGTTAGCAGATCCATGTAACATCAAGATTACACTGGTTAAATCAATAGTAATCTACTAAATTAGACAGAGGGTTTCCAAACATTGTAATTTATGCGTTACACAGTCTAGTTCCTCAACAAAGTTTGGTATTTAATTAGACATTCATGACTATCCCATTTGATCTTTATCCAATTTGATCTCAAGACAATTTCTATCTACAAGTGAAATAGTGTCTTGGATCTCTAGCAAGAAATGTATTTTCATTGGGTAAGTCAAATCTAATCCATTTGAAACATTTTTTGATGTTATGGATATGGTTTTTGCTTCTATGGGGCTGTTATAAGTTATAACAACCTTACAATCAATGCCACAACCAAACATATTTTGGAAAAAAAATCTACCGTTCATAAAAACAATGTTGAGATGCATAACATAAAAGTGCATAATCAAAGACCCAATCATTACCTCAACATGTGAGAAGTCATTTTCAGCCCCTTGGATTGGCCTAATGAATCCAAAATGAAGTAGATGTGGGATCATATACGACAACAACATTAATTGCATGTCATTCTAAGAAGCCAAAGAATAAACAACTTATTTTGTAGGAATGTGATGAACTTCCTAGAATCATCCTTTGATAAATGCTCATCATTGTTCACATTTATATTTAAAATATTGGTGGAAAAAGAAACATCAACAAGAAATTACATGTTGGAAATACCATAACTACTACAGAAGGTAAGAAGACACCAAGAAGCGAACATTCTAGGGTTTCTAGAGATTGTAATTTATGCCTTACATAGTCTAGTTCCTCAAAAAAGTTTGGTATTTAATTAGACATTCATGGTTGTTGATTCTAGCTAGTCAAATAGTATCCCATTTGATCTTTATCCAGTTTGATCTCAAGACAATTTTTGACTACAAGTCAAATAGTGTCTTAGATCTCTGGCAAGAAATGTATTGTCATTGGGTAAGTCAAATCTAAGCCATTTGAAACATTTTCTCATGTTATGGATATGGTTTTTGCTTCTATAGGACTGTTATAACAACCTTACAACCAATGCCACAACCAAACATATTTTGGAAAAGAAAATTTTTCGTTCAGCAAAATATTGTTGAGATGCATAACATAAAAGTGCATAACCAAAGACCCAATCATTACCTCAACATGTGAGAAGTCATTTTCAGCCCCTTGGATTGGCCTAATGAATCCAAAATGAAGTAGACATGGGATCATATATAGTAGAAACATTAATTACATGTCATTCTAGGAAGCCCAAGAATAAACAACTTATTTTGTAGGAATGTGATGAACTTCCTAGAATCATCCTTTGATATATGCTCATCATTGTTCACATTTCCATTTAAAATATTGGTGGCAAAAGAAACATCAACAAAGAATTACATGTTTGAAATATCATAACTACTATAGAAGGTAAGAAGACACCAAGAAGCAAACATTATGAAAAAGTCATCTATTAATTTCACTTGTAATGTCCATCAATATGGTTGATCTCTCCAAAAGTACCAAACCCAAAACTAGCTTATTTAATGCAACCAATAACCCATATATATCTAACAAGAACCATAGGATAAATTTGAATTGTTTCAAAGCACAACTGATATTTAAGTCATCAACATAACTTGTGAATCCATCTTTTGACATTTGAAATTAATTGACTCGAACTCCTTGGATCTCAATATTTTTACTAAAATCTAAACCATTCATTTTCTTGAAACTCCACACTATAAAATAAAAGCACCAAGAAAATATGGACAATTTTGCAAACAACATGAGAGGATTATCTTAGCAGTACCCTTTCACACTTAACTTTCATTTTTGGATGCTTCTAGCTAGTATCCCATTTAATCTTTATCCATTGCAAATGTCTTTGCTAACAATATTGTATTCTTTAGCTCATGATGAAGTGTGGATGCCTCCTTCGGTCGTCCCTTCGATATTGTCGAGTGGATTATCTGCAACAAGGACCATGCAAACATCCTCAACTATACCAAGTACAACTGGTAAAACCTTATTTTGATATATTTTGTAATGTGTTGATCATGCATTGTTTTTTTTGTTGGGTGGATTAATACTCATGTACCTATTTTGTGCACTAATAGATAGACCTTCAGTTGATAGAGTAATAGAGACTAGTACTACTAAAGCTAGTCCATTTCTTGGAGCAGTCTGTGTGACTAGTATTGGTTCACTTGAGGGGATATTGTTGATGAACAAGAAAACTATGTTTCTATTAAAATTACAAAAGCTTCCAGGTGCTTTAAAATTGTTATTATTGATAGTGTAATTGTAGTTTACTTATACATAACTCATTTTCAATTGATAATACCATGATTTTTTTGTAAGAAATAATGTTTTCTTTGATCATCTGTTTGATATGACCTTGAGGCTATTTGGACCCACCATACGCAAAAGGTATGTAGTTTCATATCATTGCTACAATATTTTTATTTTCTTCTATTTATTATACTATATTAAAGTTATTGGTCTAACAATTTTTTTTTAAAGGTGGAATGAGCAAGGTCCTGAATTAAAAAATCAACTCATTACATCTTTTGAGGACGTTTTTAGAAAAAACATTTTTGACACTGCCCTACTTCTCGAAAGAGCATCAAAACATATAAAGGCTATGAGGGACCAATATAGAAGGGGTCTAAAGGAGAACCCAAAGTATGATTGTCCACCTATGATTCCACTGATGGAGTGGAATGAAATAATAGAAGATGCAAAAGAGAAAAGGCTACATGATAATAAAGGAAATGAACTAGAATAGGGAAAAAGAAGGTATGTCATGATAGTATTAAGTAGAATGTAATCATGCACTAATTAGTGATCTTTATAAATATATAATCTAACATGTTTCAAAATGTTCATAGACTATAGGGCACATCAGTGCCTACAAAAGTGGACTAGAAAAGGTTGGTCAACACAAACTTGGCTCTGATGGCTATATGAAGCTTCAATCTTGACTTGTAAGTAGCAACAATAGAATTTCATATAATTTTTTTTATATATAATGTTGTAAACAATTTTCTTTAATCAAATCATACATGCAAAACTGACGATATTAAGCAAAAAATACAAGGCACATAATTCAATGTAGAGCTCATGGATGAAGATAAAAAAATTGCCTTGAAGGATGGTTATAAAGTCATGGTTGCACACCTATGCCAAGAATTTGAAATCCATACCCAAGAATCTAGTGCACCAAATGAGACACAAGTAAATTGGTCGAATGAAAAGTAAATCAAATTGAATAGTTGAGAAATTTAGTTTTTGGTGTTAGTTTCAAACATAAATTGACTGCATAACATTTCACTACAACCTTCATATCCTATCATAGAACCTGCATGTGATGAAGCCCATGATGTGAATCATAGTGGTGGAGGTATTAATTTGGTATTGGAAATTAATTATGCAATTATTAATACAATTTAACATCTTCAATTGTAATTTGATGTGTAACCTTTTTTTGAATATTTTAGAGCATGTTGAACATCATGGTGAAGGAGTGGAGCATGTTCCAAGTGTTTAGCATGTTGACGTGGCAATGGATCAAAATGTTAGTGTACATGACATGGAATTGTTAGGTAAGAAAAATGCATGTTATGTTGTATTGGTTAATTAAATACTTGTAATAGTTAAAAAGAAAGAAAAAGAGTATGCCAATTTAACCCATTTACTTGTTCTTGCAATAGAGCCCCCTTTAGCGCAACAACCTCTTGCTCCTCAAAATAGGAGGAGGCATCATAATTTGACATTACATGTGCCACAAGAGAAGGAGAATGATGAAGATATTGATGCTCCTATCAGCCTTTTTCTTAAGAAAGCTAAGGAAAAAAAAAACAAGAAATGATTTTTAAAAAATGCTCTTTGATAAACCTTGTTTGATTAACTTTGTTGGATAATGAAAGAACATTGTTTTAAGTAATTAGCTATGAATTTTGTGCATTAATATTTATTTTTATTTGATGTTAATGAAGTCTTGATTAGTACTATGTATTAATGAATTTTATATCATACTAATGAATGTTATGTGATTCTATTGATTGAATGTTATAGTTCATGAATGGATGAATGAATGAATGAAGTATGTAATTAGATGATAATGGGGAATTTAGATTATGTTATGGGGAGGGGGTTGAGGCTAGCTGAGCTTTCACCTTCACGTGGTTGGCCTTGTTAAGTAGAGAATATTAAAGTATTCTTGAAACCAAGTGAAGCTCAAACTAACATACCAAGGATATCTTCCTAACCAGCTAATTGTTTCTTTTCTTTGAGATAGAGTTTTATGTCCATTCTTTTATCAATCACTACCCTTTTAGGCTCCTCAATTTCCTACTCTATTCTTTCTTTTTCTTTGAAACTATTACCAAATTAGAAATTTATTCTTGATCATCTTTAGCTTAGTTACCAAGCAATATAATTTTTATCTTGATAGCTCTACTTCCTTCAACTAATGTTTTATTGTATTCATTAGGTTTTCATCACTCACTCACATTTTTTCAAACTTGAAAGGACATTGTTTTGGGACTGAATCCTCAATGATATTCAACTGAACTACAAATTGGTTTGAACTAGAATGAGGGAGGATATAGGCCAAGACAATGTAAGAACCTAATGGAGATAACACTATGATTCTTTCAATGGAAGAACCTAATGAAGATAACACTATGCTTCTTTCATAGAATGATTATCTATTGAACCTGAATATGGGCAGTGATCATGTGCAATGCTTCAAAAGGTGTTGCAGCAATAAAAATGGTTTGCTTCATTTTTACAACAAAGATTAACCATTTCAAAATTTTCTTTTCATCTGCATGTAATCACCTCTCCATTTTTACCCCACCTAATCTTAATTCTTTAGGACATTTTCATTAGATTAGTCTCCTAGAAAGAAACTTGAAGTCCAAGCAACTCTTTCATTTACCCCTTAAAATTCAATTTTTGTTTTTCTATCAAATATTCTTGAATGGCTTAATCTAGTTACACAATTTTTAAAAAATTAGTGCTCATTCATCATGATTTATGTTACCCATCATAAACGCTCCACTGACATGATTTTAAAATTTCCAAGGGTATCAAGACAACTCACCTAGGTTGGGCTTGTATTCAAGACAGTAGATCCTTGAAACAAAAATAATTAAGAAGATTACAAGAGTTGGCAGGAAAAATAGCAAAAGTTTGAGGGATTATATTGGCAATAGGAGAACATGACACAATGTTGTCAATGAGAAGCACATCAGTGTCACCTTTTGCTTAGTTTTGTAATTTATTTCATGTTCACAATTTATATTTTGGATTCTATATGAGCAAAACATATTGCATCATTGGCACCAAAAACTATTTTGGTTGTTTACATTTACTTAAGTATTTAATGGTACTAAACGTGCATGGCTAATAGTATTTAATTATGACACAAATATGTCAAAAATTCATATATGTAGAGAGATATTTTTTCTATTATTCTTTGACATATAAACTAATATTTCAAATTCTACCATTAGTAAACCATAGTATATAATTCTTTCCATCATGGTCCCACTTATAGGTTGTAGTAGCTGCAAGAATTATCTTTTTATATTTAGAAATGCTAAAATATTGTGGCATTCTTACATATGACAGGAGAAGCATCATTGAGAACATAAATAACCAACTTAAAATCATAATATTATACTCAGACAATCATTTATGAGAACAGTAAATTATCACAAAATTTGTCTTTCCAATTGTATTCAAAAGATGACCTTGAAGGAGACCTGAAATATCATATGGGAATTCAACCCAACAATCAAATTTAATAGATTTGTGATTACCATTGGCATGAGACATTCTTTTTCCTTTCCTAGAATAAAAATGTCTAGTTACACAATTTGATTCCACCCTTACATGTCTTAATTCATATGTAGAATCTTAATTCTCCAAGGTATTATTAGTAAAGAATAGAATTGAAAGATGAATGACTAGTTGCTTTCCATTAATTTGAGATGAAACTTGAAGATTCTGTGAGTAAAGCTTTATATTGATCCATTGTATCTTGAACATCAAGCTCCCCAAATGTTGTGCTCACTGTTATGAAGATACATCCTGTTGGGCGTTCATTTTGCACGAGATCAATGGCAGGAATCCATAGTGTAATTCCTCTCTTGAAAAGAAAATCTTTTTAAGGATCCACTCCAAGGTTCAGTGTTTGTCTTGCGACGTACCAAAATCCGCTCAGAAGAAGATAAATGTGAATGTTCACGAGGAGGCCTTTGCTAGTTTCAAAAACTCTTTTACCTTGGAATCAAGTAAAATCTGTTCGCTGTCTCAAAATATCACACCAAAAGAACAACATTTTTGTATTTTCTATTTTTCAATGACGCAACTCTAACAATGCAGCTACTATGAGGTCCTATTCTAATAGGGGGGTTAGCAAAGAAAATAACGAAACTGAAAGCAAATAACATGAAATCAAATAACTTGAAATTGAAATTCCTAAATGGACATAAGCTACAGAACACAACACGCTGCAAGTTAAACCTTTGAAGAAATCGGTAGGAAACCAGTGAAAATAGGAGCAACACTTCCTAGAATCCATTCATGCAATCGTCGGTGAGAATCTGTAACAAATCGAATGATGTTTCACTCTTCATCAAATCGCAAGGCCACGAAAAGTGCGCTCATGCGAGACAAAAAGCTATGTAGACATAATCAGGTGATTTCTTCTCAAGCTTGTTACGTCAACGAAATTCATATATCTGTAGCAAACACCAGAACTAAAAGATCGCACAACCAAAAACAACGCAATAAACCTTTGGCTCGATCACAATCTCATGAATAAAATTCACAAAACAATGACACATTCAGGCAAGAATAACTACACTCCGAATGCTAGAACCAAAAGCATAATTTTATTGTATAATAATGGTGGCCCTTTTTACATTTTACAATGGGGTATTTATAAGAAATCGTCTCCTCAATTTGTGTTGAGAGTGAGAGATATCTTAATGCAATAAAATGCTTTTAAAACATTAAAACAAACTAAATATATACAAATTGGTAATCTAACTGGTGCTTAGAGGGACTCCATCCATATTTTATTCATTAATTGGATGCATGAGCCCTTTACATGTAAAAAACAATGAAAGCATGAGAAAGAATGTAGGAGGAAGCCATCAGTCGAAGTAGAAGTGCATGGAGACACCAAAAATAGAAGCTGGCCCTTCACTTGATGTGTGTCAGAGTTAACTTGCCATCAAAATGCATTTCCAATGCATGGAAAGTGCTATTTTTGGAACTGGCAGTCAACTGTCAGTGCACCTTTGAATTGCGGAGCTGCGGACCTCGACTGAGTCAAAAATCTCAAAAAAATTCGAAGTGTCAAAATTGAAATTCTATCATCTGGGTTTTGCTCATCTTCATCCTAAAGATATGTTTGGATGTTTGCCCTTGAATTTTTCTATAATCTCATTAATCTTAGCAGCATCGAGAAGATCCAAAGCCTCATACTTATCTTTGACTTTCTACCTGTAGTTGTCCACCTCAATTCAAGTTTCTACAAAATCCTTGAGTTTGGTATCCAACTCTAACAATGCTTCTTCTGTCCTAAAGGCTTGTCTGATGTCTTCATCACTGGATGCTTCCTCTAAAGTCTTTCTGAAGTTTTCTACAACTACCTCAATTGGTAAAAGCTTCTCTCATTCTTCATCTTCAAAAATATCCAAGCATGCATCACTATATAACTTTTCTGCTTCCAAAATTTTCTCTCAAGCTTGGTCCTTGAGCCTATGTATCTCATCATGCAATGTTTCCATTACTTTATTTCCCTCTACAATCTTTTCTATCCAATCATCTATTATGTCTAGCTCTTCTCCGGTATATACATCAATTAGAATGCAGTATCTTTGTCCTTTTATGGCCTATAGAATTTGCAAATCCTTGCTCCAAACCCATACCTCATCCATAATGCTGAAGTCCTACCTCAAAATTGCCACGATCTTATCAACATTGTCTTGTGTAGCATGTAATAATTTCAGACTTCTTGTAATTATAGTGACACCCCTATCCTCAAGGTTGTCTCACCAATCCTGACAAGCTCTCAAGAATGAATTTACACGTACACCTTCCCCTTCTTTAAGAATGGTAGTCAAAGTTTCCTCAGGGCGTTCAGAATCAAGAGGACCAATAACTTCAGCTAGATATCCTTTCAAGATCTCAACTTGCCTTCGAAGTGCTCTGATTTCAATCTCATCATGTTCCATATGGTTAAGAACCTCTTTGACTCCCATAGTCATCATCTGTCGAGAAGTATCTCATGTAGGTTTCCCTAACATGATATCCTTTACTTCATAGTCCTGAAGGCTGACAACTTCTTCATCTGTACCTTTTAGGGGATGAGCCACTTGTGCGAATAAGTCCTGATTCCGAGTAGTGGTAATGAATGCAAATGGTGTTGCATCCTGTAATGGAGAGTCGGGCTTGTTCAAAATCTCTGCAATGTCACAAATGTCATCCTCTGAAGCAAGGAATTGATGCTTAGCACTTCTCATTATTTATTTTCAGAACCATCTCGGGATATGTCCTTCTATAACCTTGGCTCTAGATGATGAAGGGATGTGTTCAACTACCTCCTTCCCTCTATCGCTTTTGCTTAGAGTTTCCTGTTGTGAGGGTTCTTCTTCTATAGTCTCAGTTTCTGTAGATCCTGTAGTTTGATCCTCAACTTCCTGGGAAGGCCGTTGTATACATTCCATTACCTGTGCCTCTTTTGATGGCTCATTAGTAGTCCTTGGTTCTGGTTCTCCTTGTAATGATGATTCTTCCTGAACATGTTCCTTTGAACTCGGAGGTGGAGGTGTCACTGAAACCTTATCTACCATAATAGCTTGAGGTGAAGATGGGGGCATTGGATGAGGACCTTGTGTCTTAGGTGGCATTTGCGTCCAATCTTGCTGTTGAAATTCACCTATAGGAGTATCTCTAATCTTATCTCCAACCAATTCTGTACCCACTGGCATGAAATCAAAATCTAGAATGGAGAGAATATCATCACCTATCTCTCTTTGCTCATTCACCCATCATTGTACTTCATCTTCTGAAGAAGAGAGCTCTACCGTTTTAGCTTGGGTGGGTGGTGGGTTATTTGTGACGTTCTTCTTTTTTTCCAATTCTGTGGCTTTAGCAAGTCGAG
Source organism: Cupressus sempervirens (assembly GCA_028749045.1). NCBI lineage: Eukaryota > Viridiplantae > Streptophyta > Pinopsida > Cupressales > Cupressaceae > Cupressus > Cupressus sempervirens. The sequence continues at coordinate 113,658,004 of CM053790.1, forward strand.
TCCTCCCTTGTAAAGGCACTTATTCTTCCTCCCCATCTAACTCTGTCTCATCCTCATTTGATTCTTCCTCGAGAATGGTTTCAGGAATAGATGGATTAGGCACTAATCTTTTACTAACTCTTTGCCTCTTGTTCATTCTAACCTTAACCCTCCTTTGCTTCTATGGAACCATAGGAGAAGCAGGTTCTTCATGCATCAGATGAATGGATGTCTCTTGAATCTCTCCTTCTTCTTGTTGGCTTGATGAAATAGGAGGCAATGGAAAATCAACCTGGATATGAGAAATTCCAGGGTCTCGGGGGTCTTGGGAAGTAGATTCATGTTGCTGCAAAGGGGCCTATTCTTCAACATGCTCTATCTGGATCTTCTGAGGAGAGGCTCTCTTCCTCTTTTTTTTCTTTTTCTCTGAAGGATGGTAGTATCCCACTGGACGATCAAGCTGGTAGACTATTTTTGGCCTGATAGGAGATTGGAGCGCAAAGATAGGAATTGTGACCTTCCTCCCCTTTACCCTTTCTGGGTGAGCATGTGCATGGAATATCACTGTGTCTAGAATCGGATCAAGTGGAAAGGGTTTCTTGATCCAACTCTTTGTCATTCTGATGACATGTCTTGCTCGATGATTAATATCATCTCCTTCCTCCCTATCAACTTCTGCATTTAGAATGGGCCTCTTGCCAACCTTATCTGTATTGAATAAGGGATCTAGTAGCTCTTGTGAATCTTGTAGCCTTATCTCATCCGGGATGGTCAAATGGAGAGCCTTCTCTGCTAAATACAAATTCATTCTACAATAGTCCCTGATATGGACATCATAGTCATTTGTGGCATTCATCTAGTGATCTTCAATGGCATCCTCGTGGTAGAACTCTTATCCTGCTAGATTTTCCACTTTACCAACATTGTCGAAGAATGGTCGGGGAGAGTTATATTCTTCGAGAGGATAGTTCTCCCATTGCCACTCAAAAGTCGAGATATCTTGCTTTCTCTTTACCTGGTATGCTCCTATTACAAATGGCCAATCACAACAAGGCCTTCGTTGTTTCTTGATCCTCTCATAAGATGACTCAATTTGCCAAGAAATTTCCATTAGAACCAACTTGTCACTTGGGTACCTTGGGAGTTTCTTTGGATGGATAGATGCACCACCAACCCAAATGTATGTGAATGTCCAGAACTGGATAAGATATGCACCGAGAGCTGTGATCTGTGCTTTGGCCTCATTAGACAATCTCTTTTCGTAATCACCTTCGATGAATCAAATGATGGCAAAGATAAAGGCATCATTCACAATCTTGTACTCTTTGCTTTGCGGCGAGAGCTTCTTCTTAACTAGTTGAGGATAAACTGTATATGGCCATGCATTAGGGTCTTGCATACTACCCTTTTTGTACAACCCAAGATAGTTGGTGGCTCTTGCTGCAAGTAGATATACCACATAAGAAGTCATATAAAACTTCTTCTTGTCCTTTACTATCTACAACTGATCACACACATTCTCACTAAGTGTGGTGGCCCAATCCAGTGGCATCTTTGCATGTCTGATGGTTTCAATGAAGTTAACCATGAATGGAGCAAGATGACCCACTGCAGGCAATCCATAACTCTGCTCAGGAGAATGATTGAATATCCAATGTCATCCTTCATGTATCCTCGAGCCATATCTACTTTACTGATTGTCTTTCCCCGAGATAGCTTCTCAATGAAGTATGAGGAATATATGATGTCGATGGCCTCCTAGTGATGATCCTTATGCCATCTCTCAACTGCTTCATATGAAAGCTTGATAAACTAATCAGCTCTAGGTAAGTGAAAAACTCTCTCGATATTATCAGATCATAGATCTAAAACCACTTCCCCAGTGACGCTCTTTACCACCCTTTCCTCAAGAACAAAATTTCGAGATAAGGTCATAATCAATTCAGCTGACTGAACGGTCCTAGGATGTGATGCTGCATTTACCAATCCAGACCGGATTAAGGCAAATCTCAAAGAAGATCTTTCAGTTGGGTTGTTACAAACCCTCCAAATTCTCACAAGTCCATGTGTCCAAGTTTTGTGTCTTTGATCTCAGAGTGTTCATTGTGCAATCATGACTTTGGGGTTACGCCTTAGAACTTGTACACAACTAGCTTTGTTGTTGATCCGAATGTGGACGCCATTTGATTATATTACCTGTACGTCACAAAGAAAAAGAACGATTAATTACTGGATACATATAAAACATTAAAAGATATTCTAGAACTTATTTTATTTGTTGTGATTTTTTTATTTTTTATTTTTTTTTATTTTTAATATATATATATTTGATGTTTAACTATATATATTAAAAAAACAAGACAAATAATTTTTTAAAAAATGGGGTTTGAGACGCAGCGACACGCGCGTCCGAGAGGGGCGTGGTGGCGATCGCGCACGTGTCCCAAAGGGGCGCAGCAACAGCGTTGTGCGCGAGCCCAAAAGGGTGCGACAGCCGTCGAGCTCACACGTCTAGAAGGGCGCTGCGGCGGTAGCCGCGCACTACCTTGAAGTCGTGCACATCAACAATCGCGCATGTCCAGAAGGGCATGGCGGTAGTGGTCACCGCACAGCCTAAAAGGCGTGCATAGTGGCGCATCGCCGTGCATCTAGAAGGGAACGATGGCAGCGGCCACCGTGCGGCCCAGAAGGCGTGTGCAGCGGTGCACTGTCGTGCGCCCAAAAGGGCAAGCGACAGGGGCCGCGTGCCCGACCTAGAAGGGTGTCGCGGTGGCACTGTGCACACGTAGCCCAGAAGGGCGCCGCGACAGCACAACCCGCGCACGTCCAAAAGGGCACGCGCAACACCGCACCGTGCGCGCAAGAGCGCTAGGTCTGCATGGAAAGTGGAGGGGGGAAGGTTTCCATACCTTTCCCTCCTCAGCTCTACTTCTTCAACATCAAAAAACAAAAAGAACAAGTGGGGCGGGAGGGGGGGGGGGGTTTATAACTTCCCTTCCTCCTTTCTTTGCATGTGCGTGCGCGAGATTTTTTTTTAAAAAAATAAAGATTTTTTTTAAAAAAAATTTTAAAAATTTTTTTGGTTGTTTTTGGACTCAACTTTCAAACAAAATTTCTTCTCTTGACTCGAATTGTGAGTCCGAGAGTCAAAAAAAGTAGGGGGTCCCCATTCCTCACTAGGAATGGGGCGTGTGTTGTGGAGACCACAACACATCCTTATGTATCATGTATTTGACTAGCTCAGCATGCTTTTCTTTCCTGTATAATGCTCATATTCATATTTAATGTGCTTGTATTGGTATCCCTGTTATCCATGACTTGATAATACTCTATTATATTTACATTGATGTCTACAATATTGAACAGTTTTGTAGATCTCCAGAAATCACAAGTGGAACTTGATTGAAAACCATGTGTTGTTGTTGGGCAAAGTGGTCTCATGGCTCTGTATGATAGTTTGTTTAGTCAGGTTTATAGTAGCCTTAATCTTATTTATGATTGCCATATTTCTAACACTCAATATACTTTCTTAGGAGATAAATAGGAAAGATAATTTATTTCAATAAATTACACAAATTAAAGTATGTCTTGCTATCATGCAGATGGATGTTGCATCGTCCAAACTTCTTATAACTGATAATGAATTCAAGGATTTAGGGTTCAAAAAATAATTGAGTGAAACTGTAGGTTCTTTGCTGGAGTTGCACATAGTTCTAATTTTCAATGAAAATGATGTAGTGAGCACAAAAAAAACACCATACAAGGTATTCATTCCTACAATGAATTTAAACCACATGCTTTGTTTATAAGTATGCCAAATTTTTATTTTCATTCATGTTGTAAGATTGTATCTATTTATGTATTCTAGATGTATGATGTGAAGATTGATATCTAATTTATAATCTTAGACAATTATGTATCATGATGTATGGATATTATTGAAATTTGACAATTTGGTTGGCTTCTTGTTGTATCAAGCACATGTTAATTATGGTGTACATGCTTATATTTCTACACTAATTAACATTACTGTAAACTAAGTTGTTTCCACAAGTGGTTGAATTACATGCTTATTGTATCACTAATTTAATAGAAAATCACTGTTTTCAACACTTTGTGTAGTTGGACTCTGACTTTTCAAATGACTTTTTCCTCATTTTGTGGTGTTTGCTTATATGACATTATTATAGAAAATCTAGTCTTTACATGAGAGGAATCTCTTAATAACTTGAATTTGAATCTTTACATCATGTCACTTCATCTTATAGAATACAATATGATAATGAAACTCATGAGAATTGAAAAGTCATAAAAAATTAGAGAGAAAGATAATAAAATGTGATAATAAAATTCTGCAAGCTATAGGGCTTTACATATACAGAACATAGCCCACCTTTTCTTATCATCTCTGTCTATTCATTCACATCTCTTGATTTATTTGTAACATATATAAAGGAGCATGAGATCAATCCAAACTTGCTTATTTATTCCAAGCTACAAACTCATAAAGCATTCAAGAAAATGGCAGAGCAAGGAGCAGTCATTGAGATCATTAATGATGAGGCTGTTAGATGCTTGAGACGTAAAGGATATCATGATCTACTTGATGCAGCTTTGTGAACCTATGTTGCACAATAGTAAATAACATTTTTTTTCATACCCGAAAGCAATTTATAGTTTCACACATTTTACTATCTTTTAGGTGTATTTTTCAAATCCCTTCCATGAATGATAAAAACCTTCGAATATAATAGCCTCCATATCAAATATGGTGAGACAATCAACATGTTCAAACTTTTTAATTGTGTGGACATTTAAATTCATCTATAATTTAAAACAACCTTTCGAAGGTTGGTATGTGAAGAAAAGGGTTATTACCTTTTGACCCATTTAGTTGGAGTGTTGAATGAAATTACAATTCTTCATTATGGTTAGATTATGTGCGTGGTTGTGAATGCAACAATTGTTCATCCAAATTACTATGTGACTTGTTAATCTCTATGTTATTTTATGATTAGATTGCATTGTTGTCTTTTAATCATCAATGTGCCAGATCCTTTCCCTACTAATCTATATGAGTGTTTTTATGTATTTGGTTTTAGATCATTTTCTTATTAACTTGTATGTTGTTGTTGAAATCTAGATTAAATTGTGTAAGTATTTTTGTATCAATAGTTTTAGATGACTCCTCTTATGTTAATTTTTTTAAGGCTCATAAATAAGATTGTGGAAGTATTTTTCTATCAACATCTTAGATCACTCCCCTGTATTAATCTGTATGTTGTTTCTAGATTAGATTGCATAAGTGTTTTTTTCATTTTTTGTGTCAACATTTTGAATCACTCTTCCCATATTAATTTGTATATAGTGCTTATATATACCTAAATATTTTTATATCAACATTTCAGAATAGTCTCTTATACTAATTTTTATACTACTTATGACATCATTATTTTTACATTTAACATTTCATATCATTCTCCCAGACATTCAATTTTATAGAAAATGAAGAAGAAACAATGTCAAGATATCCATATGACCATAGATGTGTTTAACTTCAGCCACATAGTACATCAGTTAACAGGATTGCAAAAGAAGATTAAGAAGAATCAAAAGCAGTCAACTGCTAATAGGTCTAACATCTCAAGGATGATTAAAGTTTTTTTTTTTTTTTTTAAATTACAATTTGTACTTGTTTTAATATCACATTGTTCATTGTAATCATCTTTATGATATTTTGATATAATAGAAATATTTCATTTGTCAATTCAATAATTTGTATTGAATATTCTAAATTCTACTAATTTAACATTTGTAATGTTGCTATTAGTTCTTAATAGTTTTATACATCTTTGATAGCTAACACATTTTAAAGGCATATGTTAAGTATATAGTATATTCAATAACTAACATTTTAAGTACATATGTTTAGTATATAGTAAATTCAACAATCCATAAACCTGTTCATTCTATTTGCAAAATGCAAATTTTGTTTTATTTCTAAGGGATTTTTTTATATATTAAACTTCATTATTGGAATGTAAGCATAGTTCTTATATGTTGATGCAGTCATGGATAGTCACAAAGATGTCTGCAGAAAGGAAGCTCCCGATCAATCATCGTCTGATATCCCCATGACTACAATTGTAGGATTGTCAAAGTCTGCTACTTCTGGGAAGCATGGAAACATGAAAGACTCATCCACCAAGAGGCAATGACAAAATTTAGATGAAGTACCTCCATTGGGTGTATCAGATACTGGTGGTGTGGCGGGGCCAGGCAATAGTCATGACAATGTAGGTTCAGGCAATCCTACCCTAGATGATAGCTTTAATAGCTCACTTCAAGAGAAACATAGTCAGCCTCAAGATAAACATATATCTTTGTTGTCAGAGAATTTGGTTGCATGTGAAGTAGATAATAAGTGCCTAAAGTTGCAAAATGCTGAATTGGAGATGAAAAACAAAGAGCTTGACAGGTTGCTTATAGAGGTTAAGGAGAAAAATATGGAGTACTATCTTCAACTAGATGAACAACAATTGATCAATCGTAGTATGGAGGAATCACTTACTACAAACAAGAAGATGTTTTCTGAGTCAACTTGTATGTATGATGACATGTTAGATATCTTGGGAGGTCATAGTGAAGGGTGGAAGATGAAGTACAATGAGGTGGCTAGTTTGCCTTTTGATAGAGGGAAACAACCAAATTTCACCCCATCTTCAAAGCATGGATGTGAAGGTACATCAAAATATGGTTAGATGCACATATGTAATAGAATATTTTGAGTCACAAGTGGTTGTTGTTCATTTCAATGAAAAATCCCAATTGTAGCAAACAATGTCATATGAACCTAATATTTGGATATATAAACTGATGTCTTTCGAAAAATAGGAGACCATTGGCACTTACATTTGACAATCTGGTGCTTTGATAATTGATATTTGAAATATATTTTGTACACTATTAATATTTATAAATCATTATAGATCCACTTTATTCATAATTATGTTATTGGAATGCCATTGTTATATACATATTGCTGCTCTTATTTTGCAAGGACTAAATGCAATAAATGTCATGGATGGATTGAATTTTTTTCTTACTAAGTAAATATTTCATATTAGATGAATTTCAATCATAATTTCATATGATCTACAAGTTATTAAATTAAGGTGCATTGTTGCTCGTTTCATTTGATACAATAAGTAATGCAATAAATCTGATGAATAGATGTTTCACCATTGTTGCATTTTTTTTTTTAACAAATAAGATTGGTCTCAAAATTTTGACCAATACTTTGGTCATGAGTATGACATTTTGGTCGTTGAGAGACTAGAATTGGTCAACATTTTGACCAAGACTTATTCTATATTTTGACTAATATTGGTCTCCATTTCGACTAATTTTGGTAAAAAATTTAACCAATGGCCATCAATAATGCTCATACCAAAGGCAATCTATGTTGATCAATTATTTGGTCAAAATTTTGACCAATTGGAGGATTCATCAAAATTTTGATGATAAAAATTGCAATGCACTTCTTGCTTGCAAATTTGACCAACATTGATCAAAATTTCGACCAATATTTGTTGAAAAATGGGTCGGATTTTACTAGTGAACCAAGATAAAATGATGATTGGTGAACAAGATTGGATGTGAGGGCTACTTAAGTGAAACCAAATGAGCAAGTGCTACTTGGAAGTGGAGAAGCAAATTGCAAGTAGTAAGAGTTAAATTGAGTGAAATGAGGAAGGTGGAAGAGTGAGGTGGATTGAAAGGGAGTTAAAAGTGGAGAAGTTTGGAAAATGAAATTAGACAAGTGTAGTTAGATATATAGTGGATTAATATTAAATAATATTAATTAACTCCATAAACTCTAGAAGATTAAATAAATCTAGTTATTCAATTGTGTGTGAGAAAGGAAAAGGGTAAATAAACAAATGTGTCTATTTATCAAAGAGGTAACATTAGGATAAGGGAAAAATTAAAGGATTATATTTTGTAGGGAAAAGATTAAAAAATTCATGAAATATTTAATTTGACTAGTGATCGAGGACATATTGATAGGACAGTCAAATTAAAGGAAAAAAATTAACAATTAATTAAATAATTGACATAATATAATTATTAAAACAATATTTGACAAACAATAAAGAGAAAACATGCAACATAGAAGACATCTTAAAAACCATAGCTATAGAGGTTGATCACTTTAGGTGACTATAGTTGATATGAACAAAATGCTAAGAATGAATCTTAAACCATAAGGTAGAATTCAACAATGAAGCATGAAGAGGAAATAGGAAAGAAATCTTTATCAAGTATAAAATAGAGAATAAACAAGAAGAAAAAAATTTAGATTTTGTTGACAAAATAAGCTAAACTAATAAAATTGTTACCCCTTAAAGAGAATGTAATCTAATTTTTATTATTGCAACATGTTTAGTTATTTATTAAGAGATCATATGGAGGCAAATAGAAATCAACAAATCACAATTTAAATAAACACATGAAGCATGATGTATGTGGAGAAAAATATGTTGTGTACTTTTTGAAGATTGAGATAAGTGTTGGTAAATAGATTTGTTCTTTTATCTTTCGTGAAATTATCACTCTTAATGCCCAGATTATGAACAATATCTATTCACAACAGTTGAAAAGCCATTTTATGGTTACCGACTTTTCTCTGAATTGGTAGGTACAGCTCCCTATATGAATAATCTTCAATGAATTATGTTTGTTTCTACTTATCTAAATCGAGGTATGCTCTTAACCCGAGAGCAGGAGAGGTAAACCAAATTAAGCCTAACTAGAACTTAATTCAGGCAAGAAAAATTTCTCAATATCGAAACAGATTTATGTATCCACAGTTCTTATGAATTCATAAATCTATTTGCAGAAGACTAAAATAAGTTGAAATCTAAATCTGAACTACAACTGATGAATTAGGAAAACTAACCGAATCCTTTCATCAAATGAAATATAACAATACTTATTACATCCATTTGAATTCCAGAAAATAGGGGAAATGAAACTTTGTTCTTTCTTAGTTCTCTGTAATGCAGAAAGGAAATACTAACAAATTGCAGTACCTACTGGAACAAAAAATGATTGAAACAAAGTGCCATTCAATTGTCTCTGCAATAGATAGTACTTCACACCAAAATTTTCTGACCTTTGATTAATCATTGAATTTCATACATATAGGTTTTGAGAGATGACCGTTACAATGGGAATTTCAATCGGTTCATCTTCTGAACATGACAAATGGCTAGATGCCAGTTTGTCGGATTTCAAAATTTACAAAAATTTGCAACATTTACATCAAAAAATAGAAAAAGGAGTATTGAATAAGTCATTTAGACTTCTTTCCCTTTTCAGTTTTTGCCCTATATGTTCTGGCAACCACTATAATTGGAATCATCTCCTCATGACTAGGCACATGTACATTGGTGAATCTTAAGAGCCACTTTGAATGCTCCCAAGCTAACTCCTTTATTGCACCCAGCTGACTTGTTAACTCTCCAACTGCCACATGCACGCATCCACTCACTGCCTGCAACTCTACCACTCTGTTTTGACTGATTGAGGTCATCCCAGATAGGTTACTCAAGTATGTGGAGAAATTATTCTTCATTAATTCTATCTCAATGAGAGCCTTTCCTTGCCCACTGCTTTGTGAGTCAGTGTGTAATCCTTGCATGAGCTCAAATGCTCTATCTTGGATCTTTTTCACCTTTTCCTTTGTTTCTCTAAGTCCTTCGTCTGCCTCTTGAATCATCTCCTGCTTGAATTGCATGTTTTGAAGCCATTCAAATAGAGGCTTAGTTCCCTTCTTCAAAATCTTTACTTCAACTGCCTCTTTTGCCTTCATTTGGATGATCATGTTTAGGAGAGAAATGCATTCGTCACAGCTTGCCTTTTCTGTGGCCAAAGTGTTGTGATTGGAAGTGATATTATCCTTCTCAATTTCTAACTGAAGGATAACATTCCCAATTTGATCAATCAGAACAGCTCCATCTGTACTGAGCTTCTCAATCCATTCTTTTCCAATCTGACCAAAATGTCTATCTTTCTGGAGCTGTGATATGAAAGCTTGTACCTCTTCTTCTGAAGGATTTTTAGTGGTAGGCACACCAGTGATAGTTGCCAATGGAACAACTAATTGCCGGATGAATCTTCTCAACTCCTCTATTTTTGCTTTCATTCTGACCTTTGATGACTTGAGATCCTCCAGTTGCTCTTCTATCACCTCATTACTCGATTTCCATAGGCCTACTTTTGTATCATGTCCAGCTTCCCCAAGGTCAATTGAGTGCAGAGTGAAATCTTTTGGCCTCATATCTTCAATTCTCCCCGCCTTGTTTGATTTTGCTACCTCCATAGTTAGGTGCCCTGTTTCTGGATCTCGTCCCAATATTGGCAAAGTCTTCTGCTTTTTAGTTTTTACTAAGGCAAATCCTGAGCGAATCGCTTGAGAAACAACAGCCTTTGAAGGAAATCTTTTCTTTTCCTCTTCTTCTCCAAAGTATCCTCAAGCCAAAACTTTATATTAATCACTTTGGAGACTGTTTTGAGCGATTCAATGCTGAACATTTTCTTCTTTACTAGAGTCGTTGTTGCTGTAGCTGCAGAAAAAGGGGTCTTTGGATCTCGAGAAAGGAGCTGAGATGAACCTGGAGCTTGCTCTTCTTCTTGAGCTTTCTGGGCAGCTTCATCAGACTTAGTGGACTCACTACTACTACTTTTATCATCTCCAATTTCTACTATCTGAATAGGAGAACTAGCAGGCTTAAGAACAGGAGCGCTTATGGATGGAGTAGGGCTACGATGGGGGGATGAGATAGGGGCAGCATGAAGAGATGGAGTTGGAGAAGCTTGAGGAGATGGGGGAAGAGCAACTTGTGGAGGTGATACTTGAGCGGGAGATCCATCTTTCTGTTCCTCTGTTTCTTTTTCAGCTTTGGCTTGAGTTTCGATTACTGGTAGTGATCCCCCTTGACAGGTTGGGTTTATTGGAACATTCCTCTCCAGGGGTTGATCATCTCCGCCTGCATATTGAGCTGTAGCTTGAGCAGCTGTGGCAGTAGCACTGGGAATGGCACTCTGAGAGGAAGCTATGGTAGCTGCGGATGTGGAAGCTTGAGTAGTTTTACTCCTACTCCGACCTTTCTTAGCTATCCATTCAACCCACTTCCCAGTCCTTTTGATTATTCTTGCCATCATGACATTGAAATCTTCTACTATGTCAACATATGTTTCGGAACTTATGGGAGTATTCCTCAACTTAGTCAAATATGTATTGCTATACATATTTTGACCATCATCTTCCAGTCCCTCCACGTCTAAATTTATACCATATGTCTTTACCTGATCAATTGTAAATCTAGCAAAGGCACGATCTCGACTCTCCAGTTCATCTTTACAATCTGCCCAATAATCCTCCATGGTTGTTACATGTTTGATTACGCTTCCAACTTGAAGCACATCTCTGGCATATATGTTAGGATCAAATAGGGGCCTTACTACTTCGTACTCTTCCAATTTGTATTTACTCTCAAATGCTTTGAGTATATTCTTTGCATCTGATCTGGTTTCGCAATTGTATGCTCCAACTTTTATAGAGAATTCATACCCTTTCTTCTTCAGACTGGTGCTCAACATGTTCACTTGTATTGCTTGCCTCACAATCTCCACGAGCACGATCATATCATCTGGGTACCTAGGCAGCTTCAGTGGGAATCCATTGAACACTGAAAGACGTAAATAAGAAAATGATGAAAACTGAATAAAATAACTGCCAAATTGCCCGATGGTCTCCATCGCTTCTGGACTAAATCTCCATTCTAGACACCCTTGGAGCTCCCTGCAAATCCTCATGGTGAATGCATCATTTACTCAGATGTATTCTACATAACTATTCTGTAATTGCAAGCATGGGTAAAACTCATAGCTTTTTACATTATCAGGAAAACTCTCAATTCTAGGGAGTCCCAACCACAATTGAAGAGAAGCCAACATGTATATCAAGAAAGAGGACATATAAAATAAATTATAAAACTTGGCTGCACTGAGAGCCCTAAAAAGATGCTCACTGACCTCATATGCCCAGTCAATATACTGTGTGTCTGAGCAAATAACTTGCACCAAAAAGAAGTATTTCTCTACAAAATTAAAAGCTTCTACCTCACCTTTGAGTCGATGCAACAGAACCAAAATGTCAACAATTTCTGGTTTGAGGTCCGTGCCAAAAAGATTTTTAGGGACTTTACTCTTAGCTCCCCTTGGCTTCTAAAACAAAGAGTGCATGATCTCCCTCCTCCAAACCATCTTCTTCAAAGAGTACTTAGACATGGCTCCACTCATCGTTAAATCAGAGAACTCCTCTCGTTCTAGAATCTGCAAGCAATTCACTATGGCTTGGCAATCAATTGAAATCAACACCGTTTGATCAAGCAACAGAATTTGCTTTGTATTCGGGTTGTAATGATGGATGCATTCCAAAATCAACTCCAGGGCTTGCACTGCCACAGGAAACCCAGCTGCTTCCACTAATCCACTTCCTCGAAGTTTCTCTGTTATGGGATGGATTGGCTCTGCTCTCAATCTTCTTTGAAAATCTTCCATATCATAGAAATGGAGCAAAGTATCTGTGATAGTCGACCACGCTGACTTAATTCCGCCCAATACATCGAAGCCCGCAAATCTTCTTGCCATTTTTTTGATGTATGATAGCAACAATTCAAACAATTGCAGTTGATACAAGGAGAAAACTCTATAACTCAAAAATTACTTGAAAGCACTATTTAGTATAACAGTGAAACAGGAGTTTGAAAATCTGTTACTTCCCTTTTTATAAAATAACCCTAGATTTGCCCGTTGAATTTCATAAATCGCGCCACACGAGCAAAATTAAGGGTAAATCCATTGGATTGGTGGATGTAAATTTTCTAACAGATTTATCTTTGTCTTTTCACTGTTTCCGTTGGCTCAACGGTAATTCTCATTAATTACCAATTTACTTCTCGTTTCATTCGTTTTTCAGAAAAACATGAACGGAGTACTCCCTTGGGCTAAATGTGCTTAGGTCAATTCTACTTGCAAAAACCTAATCAATCCATTGATTTGCTTCTATTTACTCGCCCAAAATAATCTGCAACCAAATCACATACTTACCATGCCTACAGGAATGACTTTCTTTGAAGTGCGAAAAATGGCCTTCGAAGGTAGAAAACCCGCAATGGAGAAGCAGATTTTTGATTTTCCCCTTTAACTTTCGCTTTTACCTTTCAACCCTAAGCACTTTAATAAAGACTTTCGAGAAATATAAAAGAGGCTTTGTGGGCAAAAAATGGGGCCCACTTAGTAATTCTATTTCTCTATCTGGGCCTTTGCGAAAAATATAACTCTTGGTTTGAAATCTGCCAGAAGAGAAACCACTTCTGAATTTTCAGCCAATGCTTATCTCGCTCATCTTAATGAGCTCTGAGTAATTTCCGCTATGCAAACTCGATGATATCTGAATGATCTAACCATTATGTAGCTTACGTACCCTTGTTTTAGCCTACCAGTAGCAGCTATGGATCTTTGCAGAGTTTTACCTTCTAGGTGCGAAAACCCGCAATGGAGAAGAAGAAACTTGTTTTTCCACCAATACTCATTGTTTTACTTCCTTCGCCTTATTCACTTTAATTTAAGCCTCTGAAAAATGGAAAACTGACTTCGAAAGTGAGGGGCGGGGCCCATTGGCTTTCTCAATTCCTTTACATATACCTTTTCGAAAAACTGATTATTGACTTCGAAGTCTGCCACAAAGAAGCTCTTTTCTGATTTTTCGCCAATGCTTATCTCGATCATTTTCCAAGCTTTAAAATGGTTCTTGCTGTGAGATCATGATATCACTTGAACGAGCTTTTCTTAACATGATTCACTTTTCTTCAAGGAAGCTTATAAATAGCATTTGCTAGTCTTTGCAAAAATTTGCCTTCGGGGTGCGAAAACCCGCCGAGATGAACCTGGAGCTTGATTTTTCGTTGATTCAATTTTCTTTAACTCCAGATCAAATGAACTGCATGGAAATCAAAAGATGTAGCACAAATCGAGAATCTCCATTAAGGATGGCTCTAAACTACCCCTAAGACTCATGACAACCAAGAAATACCCACCTGGGCTAAATGTGATATGGGAGAAAGGAAAAGATGAAAACCCGATGGAGAAACTCAGCACCTTAAGAAGAAAGACCTAGTGACCCGACTTGACAGAACGTGACATTAGTTCACTCTCCACTTTGCAAAAATTTGTATATGGTGGAAAAGTGGGGCAAAAATAAGGTAGATTGAATCTTCAATGTATTATTCAATGAATGACATTATATTATATAGAATATAGTTTGGTAACTATATGACTATAGTTTGATAACTACATAACCAAAAGACACAAATTATAACAAAGCATTATAATTACCTATTATGCTAACATTCCCACCTTGATACATTGATATTAAAAAAATAAAAAATACCTTACCTTAGGGACCCCCTCCCTTAAGGCTTACATAGCAAAATATGTTGAATATATATTTTGAGAAAACTATATTTTGAAGTAGGGGGCCCTAAAAAATGAAAGACTTCATCAAGTTGTCTTGTGATGCTCTAGAAGGTGTAGCTTCAAGCTATGTTCGTAAGCTCTCAAACCTGAACATAAAGTCTTGAATTATTCAACAAATACCTCTAAGAGATGTGACTAATCTCTAGCATTGTCTAGTGACCGCAAAAGGGTACAATTCTCTATCATATACTATGAAGCTTGTTTGACAACAATCCATATTGAGCGCAATTTTGAGTCTCAATCCCGTATCCAAAATGCAACTTTCCAAAAATATTCTTTACATTGTTAACATAAAAAAGAAAAACAAAGAAAAAAACTAAAAATTGTAAAAAATGCTTCTCATGCCAAGAAACATCCCAAAATGAGAAGTTGACTTGAGATGATTGAAGTTCCTCCATACTCTAATGTCACCATGAACCTCTAGATATGAAGGTTCAAAACAAAAAATCAAGATTGATAAGAGAATTATTAATAATTTCTCCATCATTTGATGTATCTACATCGTCAATGCAAGCACCATTGCCCTCTTCATTATCTTTCAGTTTTCCTTTAAGAACATCACTAACTCTAGCTATGTGAATCCATGTTCGGTGGCCCTTTTCCTTACAAAAAAAACATTTATTGTCTCTTTTATTTTTGTTTGACCACTATTTAGTACTTCATGAGTATAATGCCTTGTCTAGATGATCTTCTTCTATAACTTCCTTTGTCCTCTTTTCATTTGTTAGAAAGGCTGAAAACATATCATCTAAAGTTTTTCGAAGTAATTTGGCTGTGTGTAAATACAATGTTACTGTATTTGGAAGATAAGTTATTTAACAATATAACCTTAGCATCACCATCATCAAAAAGAGCCTTAATCTCTACAAGTTGTCTAATGAGAGATCTTAGTTTACTGATATGATTTGACATTGTGATACCATTCTCTATTTTGAAACAAAACAATTAGAGTTTGAAGGAAAACTTTGAATTAATAGCTTTTGCTCCAAATAGCTTGTTTAAATTATCCCAAATAATGACAGAAGATATATCTAAGTCTATGTGATGAAGTTAGGAATCTGCAATAGTAAGACCAATAATTGTCTTGGCTTTATCATCTCTATTGCTCCAACTCTAACAATTTATCTATATCTATAGATGGCTTTTCTTATTTTTACTATCAAAACAACTTATTTTTCTTATTGCCAACCACTTAGTAAATTGCATATACTATACATGAAAGTATGTACATACTGATATTCTAGTTTAAAAGAGTGGAAGAGATCACTTCTTTGCCACACTAGATGGAAGTAACTTTAGTGTCTATCAATCAATTCCTCTTTGGAAGGAAGCATCCTCCATGTCTATGCATGTTGTTGTGAGTGCTCCAGCCACTACAAGCATCCATGTGAAAAGTAGTCAACAATGAATATGAAAGTGATCTTAGTGAGAATCCTTCATGGAATGAGAGATGTTCGTTGAAACTTCCAAAGCACACTCAACAATGATGAAGGAATGCCAAAAAAATGACAAGTTTATATTAATCCAACTTTTGATGAAACCATGCAAGAGGAATATCAGTACTGTAATCCACAAATTCTCACTTGGCTCACTTGGCCTATTCAACGATCAATAAGATCTCTCTCAATGTTTGATTCCTAAGCTAAAAGTGTTAAATAGTCAAAGTTGACTTACTTTTCCCAAGCTTAATTTTCTCGAGAGTTTGATGTTTAAGGGTGTTTAGTTTCTCATATTGCTCTGATACCACATGAAGATTGAGACAAGGTAGATTGAATCGACTACCCTTAAACATCACACACTAAGGGAAGAATTAAGCTTGGGGAAAAAAAGTCAACTTTGACTATTTAACACTTTGGTCTAGGAATTAAGCTCAGTGTGTGATGTTTAAGTTGTTCCGATTGGGTCTTCAATGTAATATTCAATGAATAAAATTGAATTATATAGAATATAGTTTGGTAACTGTACGACTAACAATTTGATAACTACATAACCAAAAGATAGTTACATAATATAGCATTATAATTACCTGCTATGCCAATTTTCCCTCCAATTTGACATCATTTTTGGAAACCTTGGTTTATTTGTGAGATCTCTCATAAACTCACTACTACAACCCCTCATGCATGTGAAAATGTTGCTAGGCACGTGAAAAGGTTGGTTTACAATAGAAATGACATTATAACTGTTAGCAATCAAGATTATATTTGAAAAGCGAAGTACAAGACTCAACAATCCTATTTATTGTGATCCCATGTTACAATAAAACTGTTGAGTCTCATAAGTTTTTCTTTTCAAGTGCAATCCTGATTGCTAACAATAACCATGGTCTAAGAAAATAACATGAAAAGTACTTGCAAATGATAATAAGACCTATATTTTTAAGGTGTTACCTTGAACTCTCACATGAGATTACCCTATATATAGCCTTTAACTATGTATCCATGTGGCCTTTTATTGCATGTGTGAGACTTGGACTCTTATTAGTCAAAAAAATAAGTAGAGGGCATTTTGGATCCACTTCTCATGCAAAGATATGATTACAATTAAACATCACACAATTCTAACAAAATCAAAACTAAACCATAAGCTCAAACCCTAGGTTGCTTCTAAGAATAGCTTGGGGTTCACAAAAATATATTAAACTATAAACACTTCAAATGCTATACATATTTATTATAACCTATAAATAAATGTAAATAATATAGCACAATTAAGCCAAATTAAATCATTGTGAGGTTAATAAATATGCAATGAATATTAAAAGGTAAACTAATAAATAAATGCTCTTACCTTTGAGAACACGGTAAATAATCTATATTTAAGTCATTCAAAATACAATTGCAAGCTACATAAATCTAGGCTCCTAATGGAAGATATCCTTCCTAAGTGTAGTCTTATAATTTAGAGTGTTTTAATATCTAGGTCTTCTAAGTGAAAGCTAAGTGTCACAACCTTGATCTCATGTGCAAGAAGGAACATCGTGACACATGATTGTACTAACAAAATGTGTGTGTAGGTATTTGTTTACTTTTGCCTTCCTTGTGTTTAAAGTTCTCAAGGTGATGTTTACAAACATTTTTTTAATGATATTTCTAGCTCAAAATGGTCCATTCTCTTACGTCAACCCCTTAGACATGCTAGTTTTGCAATTTTGTGCAATATTTGTATACACATGGACAAATATATGAATAGTCTATATAATTTTTTATTCTTTTTTAAAATAGATTGATGTTTACTTTGCATATTTTATTTTGTTCTCAAATATCTAGATTTGTATTGATAATGCACTTAATGTTATTAATAAATATCAAAATATAATAACAATTCATAAAACATGAATTAAAATGATTTTGAAGACTATTACAAAATAACACGTTTCTGAAATTTAATCTCAAATAACATAAAAATAAACCTATAAAAATATTAATTTTGAAAATAAAACAACTATATAATTAAGTGCAAACATATGAGAGTGAAGCTCAAACACCCAACCACCCAACCTTCTATTCCAAAATCGATGCTAAAAACAAGAGTAATAATTGCGAAAATGTCATACCACGTAACAAGAAATGAATTGTGGTGTGCTCTCACTTTCAATATAAGGATAATAGATAAGAGCATTTTCAATAGAACATGTCCAATTCAATTCCCTCCCAAAGAAACACCCATTCTTAATTGGGAAAAGGAAGACATGCCATCTTCTGATCAGAGGCAATGGAGGAGCTTCACAGAGATGGATCAGTGGATCTCCATGGCCACTCTGTTATCAGAGCTCAAACCGGAAGATTCAAGGCATCCCTTTTCATAATTGGTGTGTATGAATATATCATATTTTATATGTATTTTCGAGCTTTTAAAAAATTGAAATGTTTCCTAAAAAATTGTGACAGAAAATCGATATCATCAGTGTTTGGAATCACATTGATTACAGTAGTTGATTCTCGTCTCTCATATTTTAGTATTTTTTTTTGTGTTTTGAGGGAAAAAAAACTCTGGTATTCACTTTGATTTGTCTAAAGAGGGATCTAGATGCTAGGTCTCAAAATTTCAGTAAATGGGACGGGATAGAACACAATTAGCAAGAACCCTTCCTAATTGCTTCTCATTTGTTGTCATTTTATATTCAGGGAATGTAGATTGTTCTATCAACTTGGTCTACCCTTTTCTTTTGATGAAATCAATCTATTCACAGCTGTTAATCTTGATTTCGACCATTTCATTCATTTGTTACTCACAGGGGTGGAGATTGCGGAGCGGTTTGCATATGCTGGCATAGCTTACAATTTGATAACTTATCTCACAAGTGTTTTGAATGAAAGCACTGCCAGCGCTGCAACCAATGTGAACATATGGTCAGGGGTGGCTTCCATGTTGCCTTTTTTGGGAGCTTTTGTTGCAGATTCATATTTGGGTCGGTACTGGACAATCCTTTTTGCTTCACTCGTCTATTTACTTGTCAGTATTCTTTTACTCAGCAAAATCCTTTTCTTTGTCATTATTATCGATGAGTAGAATGGTTTGGAACAAATTCCTCAACCAGTATGAACACTGTATTTAATGGAAATCTATAACTGAAAGGCAAAAAGTGGAGCTATATTATGTACTACAGGTGAGGAGGATACTAACACCTCGGCTCATTAGAATTTAGGACGCAACAAACGACAAGAAATTTACTATCATTACAATTACTGCAACTAACTTAATCAGGAGTATGAATTGTTGATTTTGGTTTATTTCTACCATTCATATGCTGGTTACTAAGACGCTCATATTGAAGACAGAGATGATTGCATAAAGGTTCATTAGAAGACATTGTCACCTAAACAATTAAACATAGAGTAACAGAGCACTGAACCCATGCTCCGCATTCATTCAAGATAGGACACATAATAAACATTAGTAGTCTGCTGCCATTTGGATTAAGAACCCATATCTGCTAGATGTGTGAATCAATAACAAGTGAAGCACATGTGATTGTATAACAAGGAAAATGGGTACCGTGCTGAAGACCTCAGTTTGGTCTTTTGGCTAAGGAGACAAGGACACATATCCTGGGAGCTCTTGTGAATAAAGAAACTGAAAATCATACTGTGAGTTCGTGCAAATGTGGGGAAAGTGGAAATTGAATTAGACGTCCATTTGCTTTCAAAACAGCTCCATACATTTCTATTTTCCTGTATTTTAACCAAAGTTGTTGTGTCCACGTAACATGTGATATAATGTAATGTGACAGGGGCTAATCTTGGTAACTCTATCAGCCTCTCTCCAGAGTCTCCAATCCACATCATGCAGTTATAATTCCAAGTCTTGTTCCACAGCCTCACATTTCAAGATTGGGTTCTTTTACTTCTCAATTTACTTGGTTGCTTTGGGACAAGGGGGTCACAAGCCATGCCTACAGGCCTTTGGTGCTGACCAGTTTGATGAGGAGGACCCAGAAGAGAAGCAGCACAAAAGTTCATTCTTTAACTGGTGGTATTTTGGTATTTGCTTGGGAACCCTTGCAGGTGTCACTGTGCTCATGTACATACAAGATAATGTTGGATGGGGTGTGGGATTCGGTATGCCTGCTGTTACCATGGCAATGGCGCTTCTTGTGTTCTTGTGTGGGACTAGATTTTACAGAAACAAGCTGCCTAGTGGAAGCTCTCTCACTAGAGTCATCCATGTGTTTGTTGCAGCATTCTTCAAGCGGAATGTTCCTATTCCTTTCCGAGAACAAAATCAATTAGCTTCTATTCAAGAGGTAGAGTTTCTCAGGACAGAGTCAAGAAGGCAACTCTTGAAAACAAACAAGTTCAGGTAAGCACTCCATGGTACTTTTGCCCTATTACTAGTGCCATATATTTAAGCACAATGCTACCTTTGAGTTCAGGCTGAAATGATTGCAATAGAGATTGTTTTGTGTTTTCAAACTGGGGAATTAATAATGGTTTACTGATGAGGCTGAAGGGAATTTCAAGATGTCCCCAAAGTTTCTACAGTCCAAACGTAAGAGATGTTTGGTGCAATTTCTTGGCCTCTAAGCCCGCAC
Source organism: Cupressus sempervirens (assembly GCA_028749045.1). Classification (NCBI taxonomy): domain Eukaryota; kingdom Viridiplantae; phylum Streptophyta; class Pinopsida; order Cupressales; family Cupressaceae; genus Cupressus; species Cupressus sempervirens. The sequence goes on from CM053790.1 coordinate 113,678,624, forward strand.
AGGTAGATGAGTTGGCTTGAGGTTGTGGTTAGGTTCTCATCGTCTCTGGTTCAAATCTCTGCCAGGTTTAAGATGTGAGACATCTTGCGGGCAGCTGATCTCACCCATGGAGAACTAGTCTCACCCTAGCTCGCATTGGCCGTCGATTGTCGCTGGGTTAGGTCGCGACTCGGGACACCCCATGTATTAAAAGAAAAAAATGCTGGGCCTCTCATCCATGCTGAAGGAATTGGATGTAGACAGCAACAGTATTTCGCTATTTCAAATTCTAGTTCACTATTAGTAATTGATAATAATGCTAGCTCAAATTCTAGTTCAATAATAGCATTTGGGAATAATGCTAGTGAAAATTCTGTTTTAGTAATAGTAATTGAGTACAATGCTTGTTCAAATTCTAGTGCAGTAAATAGTATTTGGGAATAAGCTAATTCAAATTCTTGTAGTTCTCATTTGAGTTTGTTTTTAGCCCTATATACTGTAGATTTTTTTTGCCATGAATGTCTTCTTGTTGCATTTTCAGGTTTCTTGACAAAGCAACAATTGAAGATGAATTAGACTTTGAGTGCAAAGCAACACGCAATTGGAGGCTTTGCACAGTCCAACAGGTTGAAGAAGTAAAAGTTCTTCTAGGCATGTTACCTATTTGGATGGCATGTTTGATGTATGGTGTTGTAGATGCACAGTCCACCACTTTTTTCACAAAACAGGGAAGCACAATGGATAGAAAAATAGGTCGAGATTTTGTGATCCCTTCTGCAAGTATGCAATTTTTTATTGGTATACCTATCATGTTATTTGTCCCCGTCTATGACCGCCTCTTTGTTCCAATTGCAAAAAGATTATCAGGGAATGAGAGGGGAATAACATTGCTCCAAAGGATAGGCACTGGTATGTTTATTTCTGCAATTTCAATGATTGTTGCTGCAGGGATAGAAATAAAAAGGCTCAAGGCAGCAAAGGATAATGAACTCGTAGACATGCCCTCTGCAACAACCCCAATCAGTGTTTTTTGGCTGCTTCCACAATATGTACTCGTTGGCATGGCTGATGTGTTTACAGTGGTAGGAATGCAAGAATACTTTTATGATCAGATGCCAGACACAATGAAAAGCTTGGGTGTTGCTGTCTACTTGAGTGTTATAGGAGTTGGTAGTTTCTTGAGCAGTATCCTCATTTTGGTCATTGAGAAGGTTGCTTGTAGAAAGCAGGAGCAATGCTGGTTTGCAAACAACTTGAACAAAGCTCATTTAGATTACTTTTATTGGCTTTTAGCTGCTTTGAGTCTACTCAACTTGGGCGTGTTCATGACCTTAGCCAGCTGCTACAAATACAAAAGGGCTGTAGCTTCTGATACAGAAAATTCTATATAGAAACTAGCATTATGTCATACTGTGTTTTTTAAGTACCACTCTATCGGTTCTACTGTTGTAATTTATTTTTCTATTTTTTAACCAAGATGGTGTCTCCACTCTCTGTACAGCGGCCCATTTTAGTGGAAGCTAGGGGAAGCTAGTCCCCGTTTTAGCACTTTTGGACTGTTAAATTAAATTTATTACTAAATTGTCAATATTTATTATAGGATTTTACTTAATAATATACATAATGTGCTTATATATATATATATATATCATAAATCTATCTTATTTTATATTATATATGTTTCTATAAAAAAATATTTGTGTTTTTATTCTAATTTGTTTATTATACATTCATAATAATTTAGAATTTTGTTAAAATAGAATAGAATAAATTTTAAAAACTTAGTTTTAGTCATTTACAATATTAGTATGTAATATAATATTGAATATTGTTTCGCTACGCTCTGTAAAATGACGAATAAGACAAATTCACAAGAAAACCTTAAACGCTCCATTCCATGCAATATACGTACCAGTAGCAGAAGAAGGTGTACAGTCCTTTAAACACTAGTAATAAATTTGAAGCCCTCTCATCTTGGAACAAAGATCAACCAAGCAATTTCAGTTCAGGTGCAAATAAGTTTGAAAACCTAATCTGGCAGCATTACAAATGCAACACGAAAATCATTGAGAGACAAAATTGCAGAAATGAGGATGGATGGCGGATCGTGCAAAGCAGGAAAAAGCAAAATCAAAATCGGCGAAAATAGGACAAAGGAGTCAGAACAAAACTACAAACCCAAAAAGAGTTCTTCAACAGAACGAAGTACGATCCTTTACCAACTCAAAACCCTAGCCCAAAGAAGCTAAGATAGACAAGGCAAGATGATCGGCCTAAAACAATCTTGGAGGCCAATAATATCCCTTTAGGTCCTGTGTCGAAGAGTCTTTGAAAGACATAAGATGCCAATGGTTCACTAAAGAGCAGATGTAATAACGTCCCATGAAAGGCAATATTCCACCAAGCAAAAGAGGCTTACATTCCGCCACACTAGAAGAATTATCAAGCAACAATAAATCAAAGAGAGGTAAGAAACCCTAATCCACGATTCTCAATCAAGAACAAAGACAACAAAGGAATAATCATCAGCAACTTGCATAGTGAAGAAAAGTGGATGGATTGCGTAGAAAAGGGCCATCTATATGTACTAGAACGGACCGCCAAAAAATAGAATCAAGCTAGTACGCATCATATCTAAGAAATGGGGCGATAAGGTAAGTAACATAACCTAGAGAAATATTGGTTCGTTCTATGTCAGAATCCAAAGGGTAAAGCTAAAATTTTAAATTCTGATAATTACTTTTATAAGGGACATCACATTAATTTTATAGCATGGCAACCAAACTTTAATAAAAATCACAATAAAAAATGGAATTAGTCAAATGGATGGAATGCTCAAAAATCCCATCGAAACTAATGGAGGATAATATCATAAAGATAATTGGTGAATCTTTAGGATCTCTCATAGGTTTTGAAGATAACATAGTTAAATCTAATAAAATTAGGGTTCTGGTAAAATTAGATCTAAGCAACACAGTAAGTAGGAAAATTATCACCAACAGATCCATTTATAATCTATCATTTAGAGAATACTCAGGAGATATAGACAAAATAAAGGATCCAAACTTAACTAAAATGCATATCATAAATAACATTAAAGGCAGTATAATATGAAAATGAAGCAGAGATAGGGGAAAAACATGGGAAAAAGAGGAAATTGTAATTACTAAGGATAACAAAGGAAGTCAAAGAGTAGCAGAACAGATCAATAATTCTAATAAAAGAAATCTAGAGAATAATGAATATTTTTTACAAGAGAATAAGGACAAAGATGGATTGATGGAAAAAGATTGGATGGTCAATATAAACTATCAGCATTCCCTGGACAAATTTAAAAGGTGTAAGGATTGTCAAATGGAAAGAGAGACAATTGAAGAAATGGAACTCAATATTAAGAAATTGAACAAGCTATTCCATGAAATCCTTCTACTACAGAATGATTTTATAGATCAAAGCATATTGGTGGAAGATGTTCATAAAGAATATAAAGGGAAAAGGATACAAATAACAGAAATAGGGGAAACATCAAAGAATAGAAATAGACAGATTGAAGTTTGAGGAGAAGATCAAGCAAAAGAGTTTGCTGAAAATGTAGAAATTAAGCAGACAAAACAAAGAACTAATAAAGGAAATGATCACACAAATCACAGATCACAAGAAAAAGCCCTCCAAAGAGGGTCAGCAAAACAAGAGGTTAATATCCCTCTGATAGACTCGACTCAATGGAGCAACATTACTATCAGAAAGATAGTGAAAAAGAAGAGCTACAAATTCTAGCAAACTCCAAGTAATGGAAAGGACATGTTTGCACCAACCACAGAAGGAACATAATCGAAATCAGGAATGAGGGGAACATCTTCAGAGCTAACAAATACATTAACCAAAGAGAAAATTATGTGGAATGACTCAAGGGACAACCCTAACAAAGGTGAAAATAGTAAAGAGATTAAGGATTCAAGGAAAGACCAAATCTTAGAATTCAAGGATTATCTAATTAATAAGATGATAGTCAAAGAAATTATTACAAAAGACCTACAGGAAAGAGATGATTCAGTGATAGTGGATATAGTACTAAAGGAACAAAATTTGGAAAGAATAGGTATATTAGTAAATCAGGAAGGAATGAAGACACCAAATTGCAGAAAAATAATGCAGAAATGAGGAAGGAAATCGCTAAAAGAGCTTAGAGAGGCAGTAGGGTAGGTAAAGGAACAAATCAAGATTCTCGATATTCTACAAAGTGGGAAGGGGAAGATCCTTCCCAAGGAACAATGAGAATCACAACCTAGAATGCTAGGGGCTTAAATGCCCCTAGCAAAAAATGCTTATTAAAGCATAATCTCACCTTATTTGACTCAAACATTACATTACTACAAGAAGCAAAATTAAACAAGGAAGAGGGAGTAAAGTTAAGTCAAAAATTGGGGAAATGGAAATCAAAATTTAATCAGCCATAGGGAGCCTCAGGAGGACTTGGAATCATTTGGAATTCTCAGCAAATGAATGTAGAAGTAATCACCTCCCATACTAACTGGATGGGAAGTAGAGCACTCAGCACAAAATCATACATACAGTTGATTATAATAAATGTGTATGGGCCCACCCAATCAGCAGAGAAAATAGTTGTATGGAATGAAATCAACACTTTTATCAACACAAAGCCAAATGAGACCATCATCATAGGAGGAGATTTCAATGTTGTCTTAAGAAAGGAGGAAAAATATGGAGGAAGTAATTCAATAACTAGAGCCATGGAAGATTTCAAAAACTGGATCCAAAAGGACTCCCTCATTGATATTACTACCAAGAATGGAATATATACATGGAAGAATAGAAGGAAAAGATTCTATTATATAGTAGAACGTTTGGATAGATTTTTTCTGAAAGGTGAGCTCAGCACAATGGACAAAGCAGTAAATGCAGAAATCCTACCAATGGCAGGTTCAGACCATTTCTTAGCAAAATTGGAAATCAAAGAGAAATTCAAACCAAGCAAGAACCCATTCAAATGCGAAAAATGTGGTTTATAGACAAATCCTTTATGGATCAGATAAAAGGATGGTGGCAGGAAGAACAGTTTCAGGGATCAAAAATGTTCTGCTTTGTGTCAAAATTAAAAAGTATTAAAGAAAAAATCCTAAATTGGAATAACACAGAATTAAAAAATATCTTTAAAGAAAAATTAGATCTAGAAGAAAAAATAAGTAATCTAAACAAAGAAATTATAACCAAGGGGATGAAAAATGGATCTTATCAATTAGAGAAAGAGTACCTATTAAAAAATGAAGAAATATTAGCTAAAGAAGAGATATTTTGGAGACAGAAATCCAGAGAAAAGTGGCTATTAGAAGGAGATCGTAACACAAAATTCTTTCATAACAACACTATCTATAATAGAAACTGTAATAACATATCAAAGATTAAGAATCCGACAAGTGAGCAAACTGAAAACCCAGAAGAAATAGCAGATATCTATGTCAAGTATTTCAATGACACCCTTAACAATTATGATTCGTCAAATAGAGTAGATCAAGAGGAAATGCTAAAATGTATTCCCAAGTTGATCACAGACGAGGATAATAAATTCTTAAATGAACCTTTTACTCTTCAAGAAGTCAAAACAGTGCTCTTCAATATTAATCCAGACAAATCCCCAAGTCCAGACGACTTCCAAGCATTTTTCTTCCAACAATGCTAGGATATACTAGGAGAAGAGCTATGGAAAGCTTTGGAAGCCTCTAGAAATGGAGGCTCAATATTAATAGAAATCAATCATACTTTTCTTACACTTATCCCCAAAAAAATGAATGTGTTGAACTTGGGGACTTTAGACCAATCGCTTTATGCAATACTATCTATAAAGTTTTCTAAAAAAATCTTAGCTAACTGTCTTAAAAGACTCCTTCCTAAATTGATTTCAGAATAACAAACTGGTTTTGTCCCAGGTAGATCCATATTAGACAAGGTTTTTATCATTCAAGAAACTATACACTTTGCAATTAAAAACAACAAAGCATGTATGTTATTAAAACTAGACATCCAAAAAGCTTATGATAAAGTAGACTGGAGATTCCTCTGTAAAACTCTAGAGGCCTTTGGTTTCTCTAAACAATGGATAAACGTCATCTATCAATGTATATCTACCCCAAAAATTTCTCATCTCATCAATGGCACTCTGAAATGATTCTTAAGTACTTCTAGGGGTATTAGACAAGGGTACTTGATATCCCCATTTCTATTCATCATCATGGCAGAATCATTTGGAAGAGTAATCAAATCTGTGCAAGCAAAAAACAAAATTAAAGGAGCTAAAGTTATAAAAGATGTAGAAAATATGACCCACCAACAATTTGCAGACGACACTATTCTTGCTGGAATCAACACCTTGAATGAGGCAGAACATATGTAGCATATTTTAGAGAGATATACTAAAGCTTCAGGTCAAAAAATCAATGTTGAGAAATCAAAAATCTTCTTTCTAAATACACTTGAGGAACGAGAAGATCGGATATGCAATAAATTAGGGTTAAAAAAGAGTACTTTGTCATTTAAATATCTAGGAATATTCCTTGACAAGGGAAGCAAATCCAACCCAGGATGGGAGCATATTCTATGAAAAATTGATAATGAAACAGAATCGTGGAAAGGTAGATGGTTGACCAAGGCTGGGAGAACTACTAAAATCAAAGTAGTTTTATCAGCAATTCCCACCTATCAACTCTCTTATACACAATTACCTAAAAACATAAACCTTAAAATTGAAAAGAAACTGCGAGATTTCTTTTGGAATGGATTGGAGGATAAGAAAAAGACATCTTTAATTAGTTGGAGCAATATTTGAAAACCTAAAGAAACTAGGGACCTAGGGATCAAAAATCTAGAATGGTAGAACAAAGCTAGGAGTTAAACAAGTATGGAGACTATACCAAGAAAGGGATAAGAAATGGGCTAGAATCCTATCTAATAAATATCTTAACTCTTTAGATAGTACGTCTTTATTTAGAATTAGAGAACCCCTTAAAGGCTCTGTAGGATGGAACTTTCTTATTAATTGTTGGAACCTAATATCCAAATACCTCACATGGGATATAGGGAAAGGCGAAAAAGCTCTATTTTGGGAGGACTCATGAAATGGATATCCTCCCTTAAACTATTTAGATTTAACCCTAGAAGCTATAACTCATCTCAAGGCAATATGTGGGACAAAAGTGGAAGATTATTTAGAGGAAAATCACTTTGAATCAGGAAAGATGTGGAAATGGAAAACCATATCTAATTGTGGACTCAACTAGGTGGATCGACAGATACTTGAAAGCATTATAAAAAACTGTCCAATTTCAATCAAAAATAGGGAGGACAAACTAATTTGGGTAGCCTCTAAAGATGGGATTTATAAAGTCAAAGAAGGGTACAGATTGATCACAAACTCCCAAAGATGGGAAGCTAGTACCCTCCCAATTAATTTATGTTGGGACCCAGCAAGACTCCCCAGAGTAGGTATGTTTCTTTGGGTAGCCATGCAAATGAGAATACTAACAATAGATAGAATTAAAAAAATGGGTCTTGAGGGACAATCAAGATGCATATTATGCAAAGAAAATGAAGAAAATGCAGAACATCTCCTATACTTTTGTAAATATACTCAGGAGTGCTAGAGGTGGCTCCAATACAAACTCAATTGGATTGCCCCTCTTGCAAGCAAATGGATAGATCATCTATTGGGATAGCCTAAAGATCCCCCTAATAAAGTATATGGGAAACTATGGAATGTATCCCTAGCAATTCCAAATTGGGAGATTTTGAAAGAAATAAATTGCCACATTTTTCAAAATCAAAATCTTAACAAGCAAGCTCTCCTCTCAAAGATAGTGTATGCAAGAAAACCTAACCTATTGGGAGCAAGAGTAAACAAGCACATGTTAGTTGCATGAGTATATCAAATATTCAAAATAAAACAAAACACAACTAATACTATGCTTGAGTTTTGCAATTCAATGCAACCAAAAAGAAAAGTCCTCATGCAACCTTAAAGCAGCTCAACAAAGGCACCCATGAGAGGCCCTATTGGTGTGTTTTAGATTGGAGGAATGTGGTGTGATCTCTCAAAACACAACTAGGTGAATCCCTTGATATGAAATGCAATGTGAAAATGATACTATACTAAATGAGTGGAGAATGCTTCAAACAATGGCTATGGAATCAACCATGCTTGAGAGCATTCAACAGATATGAGTATGGAAATGCAAGGAAAAAACTAAGCTAACAATGCAAATGAGATGAAATTCTAACAACTACCAAAGGTTAGTAACAAATGCAACTCTAGAAGTCAGTAAAATCTCTAATAACAAACTAGCATGATAACAATGCAAATGAGGAAGATGAAAAATGCTTGAGACAAGGGCTCTATTTATAAGCTTGAGAGAGGCCTTGGTGAGGTGGCATCTATGTGGCATCCACATAGGTGCCACAAGGGAGACATGTAGACAAGTCATGCAAATGGTCAACATTCAAAGTTTGCTGACACATGTGTGAGCAAACTTGAAGGAAGGAGTGGGGGACAAAGGTATAAGAAGTGTGGAAGGTGTGAGAGGTGTGAGAAGTGTGAAGGGTTCCTCACACATGTGCAAGCACACACTTAGGAACTAAAAGAGGTTTAACAAGGTGTTTAAGAAAATAAGTGGGATTAAGTAGTGGGTAGGCTCAGAAGGATGAAAGTGATAGTGTAGACTAGGTTTTAGGATAGGCTTAAGACTGAATTAAATAAGATTTAATTTAATCATAGGTTTAGAGAATTTAATGGAAAGGAGGGAATTAAATAAATAAGATTTATTTAAAAAGGGATTTATGGAGGATCATGCATTAAATAAATTTAACACATTAGGGATGGAAGTATTTAAATTAATTTTAAATACATTAGAAAAGTGAACCTATTTAATTAAATTTAATTAAATAAGTAGAAGAATATGAAAAATATAATTAATTAGTAAATAATTAGTTATAATATCAAAGGAAATATTAAATAAATTAATATAGTGTTTAGGACAATTTTAAGTGTCTACATTTTGCCCCCCTTTGATGTGATGTTAGGATGACATTATATCAAAAAAAAGAAAATATAGGTTGCTTTAGAAAGGATAGGAGTCTTAGGAGTGTTGTCGAAGCAACGATAGAGGAGGAGGGTTCCCCCACACAAAAATAGCGCAAAAAATAAATTTTGGGCAATTTTCATGAAAAGGTATTTGGAAGAAAGGAAATGGGAAGAAAAGGGAATAAATGAAGACTCTACATGACTTGTGGGTAAGCAAAGAATTGACACGGCTTGGAAAGGAGACAGGTTCAAAAGGGGGCCTTAAAGGGCCTATATAAGCCTCCAAGGGGCTCAAGGAAGGGTCATTTGGACACCTAGAGAGCAAAGAACCAGAGCAAAGGATGGACCCCATTGATAGATTATAGTTTGGTGAGCACATCCAAGAGCACCAAAGACTAATAGAGATGGGCCCACTGATGAGTCAACTAACTTGCCTTGTCAATTTTTCAATTTCGTAGGCTAGGTAACATTTATGGCACTTTAAATAGGCCAAAAACTCAGTTGGGGCAAAGATGACAATCTCTGCTCAATCATCTGTTTAGATGACAAAACAAAGACCAAGAGGTTTGCAGAGACAATAGGATCCATCTTGTCATTTGTGCAGATTAAAAAAGGGGGATAGGGGGGTCGGAGACACGACAAAGATGACAATCTCTATGTCGTCATCTTGGTAGATGACAAAAAAATAGTCACCGATGAGAAACCAGTGTCTTTGTAGCCACTAGAGATGCCTAAATGATGTCTCTGAAGACTGGTGTCTACGTTGATAGGTGTCTGCATCAATCAGTGTCTTCATAGATTGGCATCTACACCAATCAGTGTCTATGTGAATCAGCATCTGCGCTGATTCACGTCTTTTCCAGTTAGGACAAATCGATGGAGGATAGGGGAGGATGCCCCATACTAGGGATGACATAGGATAAAGGAAACTAAGAATCTACATGTCTATGTTGTAGGAGGAGATGATGGTATTCCGGTTGAGGGAGCATTATCTGCTGACCGTGGTTTTGGAGGAGAGACTTACATAGGTTGAGTGGGGACATGTTAGACTATGCGGATTCGAGCACGTGTACGAGTGGTCGGATCTATGATTACATTTAGCATAGCTATCAATGCTAATCGAGCGGTGGCACACCCTGACCTCAAGTTTTCATCTGCCTACTAGCGAGGATACCGTCACTCTTCTCAATGTGTGGTGGATTCTACGGGTGCCCATCTGTAGGATGTACCTAGAGCACATGCTAGAGGGGTTAGATCCTTTTCTACAAGAGTGATTCGAGAGGTGACGATAGAGACTGCTGATTTAGAGATCATGGCTCACATGGAAAGAGGCACTAGAGCAGAGATTACCGCGACTTTCTATATACCTTGCATTATTGATTTGGAGGATGGTGCCAGACCATGTTGGGCATGGTTTCCTGATTGGATGGACACAGGTGGTTAGCACCTTGCTACAGGATGATGGTGCGATCTACTGCTGGGGCTAGACCATATTGGCAAAGTTATATCATGACCTCCACATGTGTGCTTATAGGGCATAGAAGACCATGGGTCTAGGACTAACATTTCTTATGGTATGGTCATGGGAGCACATTAGTGTCACACAGTTGATCACTAGATGCAAGACCAAATAGCCTGGTGAGTCATTTGCATGTAGATATAGGTCACTAATCCAGTACACCTCCACGAAGTCTATGGGTTTCTGGCACAGGTGCTTGGACGAGATCATTATGTTTGATTAGATGTCTTATGACGGCGTGGAGTGATGGGGCAGCATTTTGGTAGCAGGAGGAGAGGATGACACAGAGGATCAAAGATATCTCACATATACATAAACAGACTGTTGGCTTATTAAGAGGTCCATGCATGTGATCATGAGATATATGCCCTTTAGGGTGTAGTGGTAGTTTGGGCAGATATAGGATGTAGTCCCTGACAGGTTCTTATACCCTATAGTATCTTGGGAGTATGGCAGGTTATGGGGTCATGGGACCAACCTATGGTTGGCATGGATCTCCTAGCGATCAATGCAACTAGTGCCCTAGGTACATGGATAGGATACAAGGGATGCAAGGATGACACTAGCTTATGTACAATGGTGGGCAACACATCAGGCAATGCGACTAACAATGCTTGGAGCATCACCTCCAATAGAGCAGGCATGGGGAGAAGGGGATGGAGTCGGGGATGGAGGGTAGGTAGTGGTGGTGCTAGTGTCGGCATAGGGGGCATAGTAGGGGCTGTAGGGGCGCAAAGCCCGTGCGAGGAGAGCACTAGCACAGGGGCCACCACAGGGGCCATAGATACAGGTGGCGCCAGGGCCATAGGTATAGGGTCCACCAGGGCCATAGGATGTAGATATGATTAGGGTAGAGCAAGATAGTCTTTGTACAAAGGTTTCCTGACTCCAGGGTGAGGTACAAGTAGAGTGAGCATGGGCAGACAATGCACAGGAGGCCCTGGTGGCCTTATAGGTAGAGGTGCAAGCATAGAGAGCTAGAACAGATAGTGCCCAGGAGGCCTTGACAGCCCTACAAGCACAGATTGATGCTGGCAAGTTCAATGATTTTAGGATGGAGGAGGATGTTGGGGAGCTTGTAGAGATAGAGACCCTTTAGCAAGAGGTGGCTACATTATGGGCAAAGTGAGACACTCACAAGGCCTAGCTAGATAAGTACCACAGGTAGCGAGATATAGTTAGGTAGGTAGTACAACCTAGGGCAGCCATGGTAGTGATGTAGGAGGAGAAGGTAGCTCGTCAAGTAGAGACATGGGCAATATGAGAGGTGGCCTATTACAGGTCCTTATATCATGATGTTGTGCCTGCCAATTAGTGGTAGCCAGATTTTCAGGCAGCCTCTAGCTCATGGATGACAGGAGGCCAAGATAGGTCAAAGCAGTCTGTTGGATAGCATCAGCCTCCATGAGGGGGGTATATAGGAGGGGTAGGGCCCTCATAGATAGCAACATAATTTTGTATAGTGAGCAGTTTTGATAGTGGTGTAGATGCAGTGAGTTTTTTGATGACACATTTTTATAGGATGACACTACATGATTCTTTTGTATATGGACTGTACACAAACATTTATTCTTTTGATATATATATATGACACGATTCAATGGGCCTATGTGTACATGGATGATTATTGTTTATGCATGTGATATCTATGATGTGGATACTGACATTGTGATGCAAGATGTGTATGATGTTTATGTTGCTTATGATTTATATATGATGCCTAATGTGTGTATGATGCAGGTTCGATGGTGAATATGAGATGTATGCATTGTGTTATTTTACATGTATGGATGCACTATATGTATTGTGAGATGTTTTTATGATGTATATGCCACTAGAAATGATGATTAGAATGGATGCATTTAATGAATTAATATAATGAACTAATGATGTAATCTAATAATGAATAAAATGCCTAATGAAATATGACAATGAATGTATCCTAAAATGTCGGTAACTAATAAATGCAAAGTGAAATGATCAAACCTAAAATGTAACATGAATGAACCTAATGAATGGACATGTGTCAAAACTACTCACTTGTAAGAACCAAACATCATAGCATAGGAGGGGGGAAATAAACAGAACCTTTGTCTCAAGCAGGGCTCAACGAAACCATATACTACATGAACCCTAACTACATGATAAGGGATTCAATTGTGTTTATATGAGAGAGCACACCTTAGTTTGATTTTGCAAAAGAGTTTATGCATTATATGCTATAGAAGCATAAATGACAAGGCTCCTTTGCGTGGACTAGAGACTTTAGAACAATAGGTATACTTTGCATAGTCATGATGGAACAAATGTCATATACACCTTGAAGAGGTCTAGGTACACCCAAAGTCTTTTTAGGGATCTTTGGTGGAAAGTGTACTAACACGTTAACCCCATTGTGCAACACATAAACATAACCTGAAACTAATACATATGTATTAAAGCCTCAAAAATAGATCATACCACAAACAACACATGTAGTCAATGAGAGCAATTCAGGTACGACCAAAATATGGAAGATCAAGGCACACCATCAAAGGCTTTCACTAACACACAAAATGAAATCAACCAAAAAGAGAACTCATGACCAAGTAGTCATTTAGTCCATAGTTCCTACCAAGAACCTTAAGGCCTAGAGGTGAATGTCATACTGCCACATATAGGAAGGATTCATCATATGAAAGTGTGTTTTGTTTGATGTTAGTTATCAAAAATTATTTGTTTGGCAAGGGCTGTAAAAAGAACAAGTTTCTTGAATCATTAAGTCTCAAAAGTGATTTTTTTTAGGTTCTGTCATGGTCACTGTTATGGGAAAAGCTCAGTGTAATGGGATTGGGACAAGTACTCAATGGAAAAAAATGTCTCACAGACTAGAGGTCTTTTGAAAAATGGGAGTGAAATGTAGCCTCATGGACAAGAGGTATTTTTATTGGATGCATGAAAAGCGTAAGTTAGATAGGACTTTTGCACAAATAGGGAGATGAAATGAAGGAATGGGGTGAAGTGAGACGAGCCTTATAGATAATCGACCAAAAATGCTTTTTTTAGGAACCTTTTCTTCTTTTTAGGAACATTTTATGATTTTTTTTTGGATTTTTTTAATTTTTCTTATTTTTTTTGTATTTTTGTGGGACTATAACAACACTGTACAAAAACTGCAAGACTCAAGCATAGAACCGCTTGAGATGTTGGATATTTACAGGCTCAGGGAGTGGATCTCCCTTTGGAGTGGCAATCTGATATGCCCTAGAACCATAGTTGGTTGTAATGATAAACGGACCAAGCCAATTAACTTCAAATTTTCCTTTCTTCTCACGGTTCTAGAGGTTCTTCATGTTATGCTACAAAATTAAGTCACCCACTTCAAATTCTTGTGGCTTGACTTTTTTGTGAAACTAAAGCTGAAGGTGATTTTGATGCACACAGAGGTGGTTTAGGGCATTGAGGCGTCTCTCATCAAGGAGTTGCAGCTCTTACAAGCAAGCAACTCGGTATTCTTCTTCAGACATTAGATTCTTGAGAGAGATTCTGAGGGAAGGGAGCTCAAGTTCAATGGGAAAGATAGCTTCAGAACCATAAACAAAGAAAAATGGAGTGGCTCCTATGGGGGTATTGATGGAGGTGCGGTAGGCCCAAAGGGTGGGAGCAATTTGGAGGTGCTAGTCACAGCTAGCTGCATCAACAATTTTCTTTAGGATTTTTTTAATGGTTTTAGTAGTAGCTTTAGCTTGGCCATTGCCTTGAGGGTAGTATTTGGTGGAAAAATGCTAGGTGATTCCGAATTTCCTACACAATGTGCCAACTTCCTAATTTTTGAAAGGCATTCCATTATCAGTCATGATGTCTTGAGGTATACCAAAATGATAGATAATGTAGTTCAAGATGAACTTCAAAATCTATTTTTCAGTGGTGTAGGTTAATGGGATAGCCTCGACCCACTTTGCGAAGTACTCAGTGGCAGCAATAATATACTTGTGGCCATTTGTAGAATTTGGGTAGACTTGACCAACAAGATCAAATCTCGAATGGGAAAATGGCCATGGGGTGATGGTGGGTTGAAGGTCTTGTGCAGGGGCGTGTATCAAATCCCCATGTTACTGACAAGGAACACATCTCTTCACAAAATGATAGGCATATGCATCCATAGTAGGTCAATAGTAACCCGTTCTGACGAGCTTTTTTGCTAACATAAGGCCACTGGAATGAGCATCACAAATTCCTTGGTGGACCTCTTCTAGCATCATTTTGGCTTCGTCTAAACTAAGACATCAGAGGAGGGTTCCATCAAAGTATTTTTGCAAAAGTGTATCACCTAGGATAGTATATCAGGTAGTATGATAGATGAAGGTTTTTCTCTAATATGGGGTGAGAGCTATGCAATCTAGACTATACTACTATGAATATATTCTAGGAGAATTCTGTCAAACACTTGGCATGCCAGTAACAATACTGTTGATAATAAACAACTGCTTGCAGGAATTGTTGTTGCCAAAACCACACAATAGAAAAACAATACCAATATTTATATATATGCATTGAGGACAATTACACTTCAGAATTTTTGGTGCAATTATTTGATACTTGAGAACTATTTCAAAGTATGCAATGCTAAGCAACCTATTGAATAGACTGATAATGATTTTCCTTGTCTCACTCCATAGGACAAAATTGAATACAAATGATTGAATTATGATGCAAAGATTATTATACCATGACTAACTTTTTAAACCCTTATGTCTAAATAAGTTCTATAAAATTTTACAATCAAATGCAAACCAAACAAAACCTAATTTTTTTTTGTGCTATGTGATGTTGATCACGCTAATAAAATAACCACTATGTTGCGCCCAAAATATTGCCCCAGATTAGACCCTGTATGGCTAGTAGGTACAACTGTACCTATGCATTCTATATGACCCTTAGCAAAAATTAATGCTGGGGTTTAGGCTGCCAAAAATGGTAGGAATGGAGGTACCTAGGATGGTAGAATGACCTCCCAAAATGACAAAATTAGACTCCTAGCCAGTTGGGAGTTATGAGCAAAAATGTATGTCGTTGTTGCATAACAAAACCTGTCAAAAACACCTCAGAAATGTCCTGATTTATATCCAAAAACTGATCCTCTCGATGTATCAATAAAGCACAAGTCTACTTGCAACAAAAACTCTCAAACCCATAATCAAATCTCTATCCAAACTGGATATAACAATGATGATCAACATGGAATGGCTGAGTACCACTTCCAATGTGCAACCCTTCAAAAGGTCTTTCACTTCCTCAGTTATGCAATCTCTTGAGAGGTATCGTTCTCAAGGATTATGCTGAATATTTGTAGGCTATCAAGTTCCACAAATGCTCATAGAAGATGTAGTTGAGTTACCAAATCCCGTGTGTCCAAATCGGAGGCCAAGCCCTCTATTTATTTACTTTCCTAAGAAGTTACTAAGAACTTCTAGAAACATCATTTTCTAAGAAGTTATTAAGAACTTCTAGAAACATCCATTATAAAATCTCATTACAATGCACTTTTTTTAATAATAAATAACTTTGTAAAATAAATGTGCAACTCAACTTAAAATTATAACATGTAGGCCCCGTATAAGAAGTGATGATAAAATATAAATAAAATAATATCTCCAAGAGTGTAATGAGCCATCTAATCACCAAA
Organism: Cupressus sempervirens; assembly: GCA_028749045.1. Taxonomy (NCBI): domain Eukaryota; kingdom Viridiplantae; phylum Streptophyta; class Pinopsida; order Cupressales; family Cupressaceae; genus Cupressus; species Cupressus sempervirens. Next base: position 113,694,875 of record CM053790.1, read on the forward strand.
TAATGCCAAAAATGATTCTCTCATCAACCCCATCTACCTACGAGAGTCTGGAATAGGAAAATCCACGATTAACACCATGTCAAACTAAAGAGGGGACATTATAGTCCACCCCTCCTGAAATTGCTTGGGCTCAAGAAATCTCAATGCCGGGTGCCGCAAAATAGCTTCCCCCTCCCAAGTAGCATCCTCCATAGGTAGATCTTTCCACTTACCCAAGTATTCTCTGATCACCCTCTTGTGAAGTTTCTTTTCTCTGCTCTCCAAGATGGATTCTGGCACTAAGATCAATTTTCCCTCATCATCTAAGGGAGGTAATACTGCAGAAGGCACCACATTCTAACCCAATGCCTTCTTGAAGCATGACAGATGAAACACATTGTGTATTTTGCTATCTGTGGGAAGCTCAAACTCATAAGCCACCTCACCTACTCGCCTGACAATCCTGAATGGTCCATAATAGAATGGCTTGAGTTTCTCTGCACCACTCTTCTTAAGAGTAGATTACTTGTATGGCTGCAACATGAGGTAAACCATATCATTTGCCTCAAAACTATGGTTAGTCCTCTTCTAGTCTGCATACTGCTTTTGCTGGTTCTGAGCTCTAGCAATATTATCTCTGAGAGTAGCAACTATATCCTTACTCTCCTATAATAATTCACCTACACTGGGTACTCGACTATTGCCCAACAACAAATCCAAGAAACTGGGTGCCTCATAACCATAAAGTGCCGTGAAGGGTGTCATATGTATAGTTATGTGATTTGTAGTATTGTAACAATACTCACAGAGATATATCCACCTGACCCAAGCTTGTTGCTAAGCTGCCACATAATTCCTTAAATACCCTTCCACCCATTTGTTCACAATCTTCATCTGACCATCGATCTGTGGGTGATAGCTAGTTTTGGGTGTAAGCTTAGTGCCACATACCTAGAATACCTCCTACTAGAACTGACTCATGAAATGGCTATCCCTATCACTCACAATGTTTTGAGGCAAACCGTGCAATATGAAAACCTCCCGAAAGAAGACCTCTGCTACCTGAGCTACTAAGTATGTAGTGGTGATAGGGAAAAGATGAGCATATTTTGTTAATCTATCTACCACCACATAAATAAAATCTCTTCCTTATACCTTGGGCAAGCCTATGATAAAGTCCATGGAGATGCATTCCCACTTGCTATCAGGAATCATAAGTGGTTGTAGGAGCCTTGTCGGATAGGTGTGTTCTTGTTTGTTCTGCTGGCAAACAAGACACTCTCGAATGTAGTGCAAAACATCAATTTTCAACCCCTTCCAAGTGAACCGCTCTCAAACTGACTTGTAAGTCTTGAAGTACCTGGGATGGCCCATTGTCAGTGAGTTGTGAAGTGCTCTCAAGGTCAGCTGCTTAACCTTCGATCTTGGGACTAAGTAGATCATGTTCTTGTAAATGATCAAATCATCTACACGTGTGTATCTGGTATCAATCATTGTTCCCTCCACTATATCGAAGGCCCATGTATCCCTGGCATACTCTGTTATAATCAAGTGTCGCCAATCCTCTGATATTTGAACCATAGAAGTGAGGTGTGGCCTTCGAGATAGAGCATCTACAACAACACTATCAGTTCCCTTGGCATATGTGATGTCAAAATCATATGCTTGCAACTTACTTACCCACTTTTGCTAGCGATCATTCAGGTCCCACTATCCCAAGAAATGCCTCAAACTGTTATGATCAGTTTTAATCCAAAACTTTCTACCCACAAGATACTGTCTAAATTTGGCCAAAGCATGCATTATGGCCAATATCTCCTTATCATATATACTGAATGAACACTCGAGACCTCTGAGCTTCTGCTGTCATAAGCTACAGGGTGCTTATTCTACATGAGTACAACACCTACTCCCTCTCCAAATGCATCACATTGAAGCTCAAATGGCTTCGTGAATTCAGGCAATGCTAGAACTAGGCATGTCATCATTATTTCTTTGAATCTCATAAAATAGTCCTGTGCCTCCTGAGTCCACACAAATGCCCCTTTTTCTAGCAAATCTATCATGGGAGCCACATGTTGTGAATAGCCACTGACAAACCTGCGATAGAAACCACATAAACCAAGGAACCCCCTCAACTGTGTAAGATTCTTTGGTGGAAGCCAATCAACAATAGTGTGAATCTTTTTCGGATCCATCCGCACTCCATCTGCACTAATGATGTGTCCCAGATATAATAGCTCTATCATCCCTAAGTCATATTTGGACTCCTTGGCATACAAGGACTCCTTCTGTAGAATGCTCAACATCGTCTCCAAGTGCTCTAGATGCTCCTGCCATGATCAACTATAGATCAAAATGTCATCAGAAAACACCAGCATGAATTTCCTCAATTGATGGTGGAAAACCCTATTCATAGTGGACTAGAAAGTGGTAGGTGCATTGGTCAAACCGAAAGGCATGACTACAAACTCAAAGTGCCCACAATGACATCTGAAAGCAATTTTCTCAATATCCTATTCACGGACTCTAATTTTGTGATATCCTGATCTCAAATCAATTTTTGTGAAATAACAAGCCCCATGCAATTCATCTATCAACTCATCAATGCGAGGAATGAGATACCTATTCTTAATGGTTCTCTTATTTAACTCCATGTAATCAATACACATCCGAAGAGTTTCATCCTTCTTTTTTACCAAAACGACAGAAGATGCAAAAGGTGACTTACTTGGTCGAATGTGCCCCATAGCTAGCAACTCCTCAATGGTCCTCTTGATCTCATCCTTGAGTCACTTTGGGTGCTGGTATGGTATGATCATGACAGGCTTAGCACCTTCCTCTAGCTCAATAATATGCTTGATGCCTCTGTCTAGTGGCCTGCTTGGTGGAATCTCATTGAATACCTTCTCGTACTTAATCCTGAATTTCTATATGTCAGGATGATATTCAGCCTTGTGTCACTCCTCCTGTATAGGCATCGAAGTACAAATTGCGGCCCACTCTATATCATTATGCTTGGCTAATCTCTCCATCTACCTAAATGAGATAGTCCTGACATCACCATTATGGATAGCCTTTAGTACATGTGTCCTACCATCCACCTCAAAGTGTATCTCCATATCTTTCAATCTCACTGTAACCTCCTCCAGCTAATGTAACCATTGCATCCCAAGGACTATGTCCATGTCACCCATGTTGACCACATGATAATCCACCTTGAACTCATAGTTGTTTAGGCATAAAGGTAGATCACGCACCATCCTATCACAATGAAGAGTGTATCCATCAGCTACCTTGACTCACAATCCCTCGAACTCCTCAGTAGTGATTCCATGCCTCTCTACAAATTGTGCAATAATGAAGTTATGCATAACACCTGTGTCCAACAGTGTAATAACCTTCTACCTAGCCAAGACTCCTCGAAGTCTGAAAGATCCCTCTCTCTGAATACTAGATAGGCGTACCTCTTGTAAATGCAACTCTGGTTCTTCCCTTTGCTCCGCATTGTCTATCTCCTACTCACCTTCTGCGTTATCAGGTTCCTCGTCATGGTTTTTTGAGCTATCTGAATCTAAACCCTCATAATAAGCCCACATCACCTGGTTGGCCTTCCCTTTAGGCCTCATAGGATAGTCATGTCCATACTCATAGGGACCTTTGCAATAGAAGCATAGCTTCTTCCTATGTAGGTCATTAAGTGTCTCATTTTCCAACCTCTTATTTTTCTCCTTAGGTAGCTAAGCCTCTCTATGAAAAGGTTTCCTGTCCTTACCTTTTCTCAAAGGGAAACTCATTGCCTAGAATTTAATTTTAGACCTTGAAGAGGAATCCATGTCATGAGCTTTCTTAATGGCTTCCTGCAAAGTGGGAGGGTTGAGAGCTTTAATCCACCCTCTAAACGGATCTGCTAACCCATCCATAAATAGAACCAATATCCTCCATTCAAATACATCTGTTACTAACACTACAAGTTTTTGAAACTCTGAAATGCATGTTTCCAATGATCCCCACTATTTAAGCTGAGCTAACTCCTTGAAATGGAGTTCTGTATCCTTCTTATCAAAATGTTCAATTAGTCTCTCTGTAAACTCCACATATGAGGTAATGTGTCCATGACCCATAGTGACCATACCATGATGCCACCACTCGTGTGCTAACCCATCCATATGAATTGATGTGTACTTAATAGCTTCTTTTTTAGGCATAGGGTTCAATTGAAAGTATGTTTCAAGCTTTTGAACCCAATCTCTTGGTATAGACTTCCCCGAGCCATCATAATATGGTAACTGAAGTTTCCCTACTTTCTTTCGTAGCTCATAATTCTAGTTCCTATCGTGCCCACGTGGCATATGTTTCATCCATGCATCCATATACTCCCTAAAGGTGATTGTAGCAGTAAAGTCTGGTCCTCTAGCTCCTGAATCTCTCCTCAGCTGATCTTGTATATCAATGATCGAGGGCTCTAGTTCTGACTGCTCCGGAGCTCTAGGAGGAAAGGTGGGAATCATAGGCCTTGAACTCACTGTGCTAGCTTGCTGGGGTACATGACCGAAATTGTTCTCAACTTGTTCACCTCCATTTTGTGTCCCATCCTGGTTATTCCTATTTAGATTATTACCATTTTGATTATTTCCACCACCCATGTTAGCATTCAACCCCATTTGATGAGCCATCATCTACATCATAAGTTCCAATCTCTGATTCTGTTCATGTGCCCTTTGTTCTACAAATCACTGTCCCTATGCCAAGGTCTCTAATAACTATAAAAATATGTCCTCTCCAGGATCCCTAGTATTCCTGTCTCCCATATTACCAATAACTTGTTCACCTATATCAATATGATCCTCTAGATTTCCTTGTTCCTCTTGTCTTGTGTTTAGATGAGCCCTGGTTCTTCTTAAATTATAGTGATGACTTGAAGATTGAACATTCCAATCTATCATATCACCATCTTTTCATTGTGTTTGTACCCACTAGGATGGCAGGATAATCTCGCTCTAATACCACTGTAAAGATCCTTTCTAAAAGACCACTAACAACTACCAATGTTGTAGTAAGGAATTTTGTCAAACACTTGGCATGCAATCTGGACTGTACTGCTGTGAATATATTCTAGGAGAATTTTGTCAAACACTTGGCATGTAAGTAACAATACTACTGATAATAAACAACTGCTTGCAGGAATTGTTGTTGCCAAAACCACACAATAGAAAAACAGTACCAATATTTATATATATGCATTGAGGACAATTACACTTCAGAATTTTTGGTGCAATTATTTGATACTTGAGAACTATTTCAAAGTATGCAATGCTAAGCAACCTATTGAATAGACTGATAATGATTTTCATTCTCTCACACCATAGGACAAAACTAAATACAAATGATTGAATTTTGATGTAAATATTATTATACCATGACTGACTTTTTAAACCCTTATGTCTGAATAAGTTCTATGCAATTTTACAATCAAATGCAAACCAAATGGAACCTGATTTTTTTTTGTGCTATGTGTTGTTGACCATGTTGATGAAATAACCACTATGTTGCACCCAAAAAACTGTGCCAGATCAGACCTTGTACAACTAATAGGTACAACTATACTTATGCAATCTGTATGACCCTTAGCAAAAATTAATGTTGGGGTTTAGGCTGCCAAAAATGGTAGGAATGGAGGCACCTAGGATGGTAGAATGACCTCTCAAAATGACAAAATCAGACTCCTAGCCAATTGGGAGTTATGAGCAAAAATGTATACCGTTGTTGCATAATAGGACCTATCAAAAATGCCTTAGAAATGTCCTAATTTATATCCAAAAACTGATCCTCTTGATGTATCAATAAAGCACAAGTCTACTTGCAACTAAAACTCTCAAACCCACAATCAAATCTCTGTCCAAACTGGATATACCAATGATGATCAACATGAAATGGCTGAGTACCACTTCCAATGTGCAACCCTTCAGAAGGTCTTTCACTTCCTCAGTTATGCAATCTCTTGAGAGGTATCGTTCTCAAGGATTATGTTGAATATTTGCAGACTATCAAGCTCCACAAATGCTCATAGAAGATGTAGTTGAGTTACCAAATCTCGTGTGTCCAAATGGGAGGCCAAGCCCTCTATTTATTTACTTTCCTAAGAAGTTACTAAGAACTTCTAGAAACATCCTTTTCTAAGAGGTTACTAAGAACTTCTAAAAACATCCATTATAAAATCCCATTATAATGCACTTTTTTTTTATAATAAATAACTTTGTAAAATAAAAGTTCAACTCAACTTAGAATTATAACATGTAGGCCCTGTATAAGAAGTGATGATAAAATATAAATAAAATAATATCTCCAAGAGCATAATGATCCATCTAATCACCAAATAACACCAAAAATGACTCTCTCTCATCAACCCCATCTGCTTATGAGAGTCTAGAATAGGAAAATCCATGATTAACGCCATGTTGTACTAAAGAGGGGACATTACATATATTTAGGCATGGCAATCATGGAGGCAATGGTAACCATAGCATCTGCTACTTTGTTATTAGCTTGATGTAGCCCTATGACTAGTCCTCCATACTTAGCCATATTGTTTATGCAAGGGAATGATATTTTAGAAGACTTAGGAATGAGATCTCCTTGTGGTGTAACAAATAAAATCCCTACCCCCGATCCTTTTTGTGTGAAGGAACCATCACAGAATAAATTCCATTATGTACTAGGGGTAATGGTCATAATTGTGTCATCTGGAAAGTCTGCTACTATGGGATGGTCTCCTGGAAGAGGAGCTTCAGCAAGCTGGTCAACAATTACTTGTCCCTTAATGGCCTTGTGATTCTTATAGACAATGTCAAATTCACTTAAAATCAAGACCCATTTTGCAGCTCAACCAGTGAGGGAGGTTTTTGATAGCAAATACTTGAGTGGATCTATCTTGGCAATGAGATGTGTAGTATGATTAAGCATATAATGGTGTAGTTTCTACATGCAAAAGACTACCACCAAACAAGCTCACTCAATAGTAGTGTAATTCAACTCATAACCAACTAATGTTCGATTGAGATAGTATATAGCTTGCTCATTTCCATTTTCATCCAATTGTGCTTAAAGGGCACCTAAGGCAACTAAAATGGCTAAAATGTATAGAATCAATGGTTGTCTTGCAATTGGAGGGACTAAAACTGGAGGATTAGCCAAGTATACCTTAATTTTTTCAAATACTTTCTGACATAGGCAATCCCATTGAAACTTAGTGTGAAGCAAATGTTGAAGTGGATGGACCTTATCTTCTAACTGGGCCACAAATCGTATGATGGACTATAACTTTCCCAGAAAACTATGAAGTTGTTTCAATGTGGTAGGTGGAGGCATTTCCATGATGACTTTTACTTTGGTGGGATCTACCTCAATACCTCTTTGTGACACAATGTATCCTAAGAACTTGCCTGATTTGACCCCAAAAACACATTTCTTTGGATTTAGGTGCACTTTATATTTCTCCAACCTTTCAAAAATAGTGGTGAGTACATCAATGTGGGAATCACGTGTCTTCGATTTTCCTAGGATATCATCAACATAGTCCTCCATTATGACATGTAGAAGATCATGGAATATTGTAGTCATTACACATTGATAAGTGGCATGGACATTCTTCAAGCCAAAAGGCATAACTTGGAAACAAAAGGTCCCCCATGGGGTGGTAAATGCCATTTTATGTTGATCTTCTTTTGCAATTTTGATTTGGTTGTAACTAGAGAAACCATCCATTAAAGACAACATCTCATGTCCAATAGTCAAATCCAGTATGATGTCTATGTTAGGAAGTGGAAAATCATCCTTAGGACATGTGAGATATAAATCTCAAAAATCTAAAAAAACACGGATGTCCCCAAATGCTTTTCCTATAGGAACAATGTTGGGGACCCACTCAGGATAATCAATAGGATGGATAAACTTTGCCTCTAACATTTTTTGCAATTCTGCTTTGACTAAAAGTGCTACCTTAGGATGCATTTTGCACAACTTTTGCTTCACGGGTTTAATCTTGGGATCTATTGTCAAGTGATGCACAACCAAATCTATGTCTAAACCATGCATGTCTTTGTATGTCCATGCAAAATTGATATTACCCTTTTTTAAGAATTCAGTCATTGTCTTTTGTTCTTCAGGACTTAAGGTAGCTACAATGTAGGTGATTTGTGGATTATCCTCTGTACCCAAATTGACTAGAATTGTGTCCTCATTCAAGATAGATGACTTTTCTGGTGGTAAAAATATGAATGGCAAGTCAACCTTTCCCTCTTCTAGCGCCTCTAGGAGGTTTTTACCAGAAGATGCGTCCTTTATTTTATATTTTTCTTCATCCAAAAGTGCTCTAAAAGAGTTTTCACTAGAGGACATTTCTTCTATTTTTCTATTTTTATTTTCACTTTTGCGACTAAGAAAGTTGACTTGGCTACCAAAATAGGCTTCCTCATTGTATTGGATCTCATGTTTGTAATCTTGGAGATTCTTAAGGCCAAAGAGTGTCATCACTACTTTGTTAGAGTTACGGATATTGAGAGCTAGTGGTGTGTCTTGAAGGTCCCAATCTATCATGTTAAGATTGGTGAGAGGTAGGTCAATGGATGAAAGGTCAGCTATGGAAATGGCATGGATATGGTTATCTAGGTCACCCTCAATGTATTGGAAGGGTACTTAAAAGAATTCCTCCTATTCAGTCTTAGAAGTAGGGTCAACCATACAATAGTTTTCAGAAAAGGACACCTTGGGTTTAATGGAGTCCAAACCATGTCCTTTAGGATAGTTATTAGCCTCAAGGGGTTGTCTGATTCTGTCTTCTTTAGGTCCAAGGCTGGTACCATGATATCCCATATTTTTGATGATGGGAGGGGCCTTAACATATTTATCCTTTGGGAATTCCATAGGTTCATCTTTTCCATCAAAATATAACCAATCTAGGATATTGGATTCCATATGTTCATCATTAAGTGAACCTCAATGTTCAAATGTTGTTTTGTTTACATGCATAGTATCCCTATTGGTAAGAGGTGGTAGTTGTGAAATTTTTCCAAAGGAATGGGGGGGGAGTGGTAGTTGTCCAACACACAAGGCATTTCCAAACTTATACTCTCCCATTCCTAAATCAACAAAAGCAACCTTCTTCCTTGTAGTATTGAACTTAGTGTCTTTTACCTTTTCTTTTCCTTTGTAGCAATTGGAATCATTATTGGATAACTCTGACACTGTTGTGGAAGGTGATTTCATTATGGTGAGAGATTTAGGTATAACCTTAGCAAAATCACTGATTGGACAAAAATTTGTTGATGCAACTTTCAATCTTTTACAGAAGGCAAAAAGCATAGGATCACCTGGAATCGTGACCTCTCTTCCTTGGTGAAGAAATTTTAAGCTTTGATGATATGTAGATGGTACTACTTTGAGTGTATGTATCCATGGTCAACCAAGAAAAATGTTATATGGCAAGTCCAAGTCTAGGACATGGAATTTAGTATTTATGATGGCTGGCCCAACCTTTAGTGGTAACATGATAACTCCTTTTAATTATCTTTCTCTTTCATCATATGCTTTGATTGTTATCCTTTTATAGACATCTAGGAGGTCCTCTGGAAGTCCCAAGAAATGAATCATCTTCAATGTACAAAAGTTCAAACTAGATCCATTATCTATAAGGACTCTTTTTATATTATGTTGTTGTATAAGGACTTCAATGTGGAGCAACAAATTATGGTGGGGATCAGGACCTTGGAAATCTTTGTCTATGAAGACAAGGTGTTGTTGTGCAGCAAGGTTTCCAATCATGGTGGTGAATTGGGAGGCATTAATGTTTTCAAGAACGTGAGATTCTAAAAGAGTAGTCTCCAAAATATCTTTATGAATGGTTGATGTGGTGAGGATCTCTAGAATGGATATAAGTGCAAGATTCTTTCCTAATTGGGACAACACATTATAGCGAGAAGTGGGCCTTTGTGAGGTGGATGGTGCAACAAGTGCATGTGGAACTGATGGATTAGTGTGGTTGAGAGTGGCAATTTCCAAAGGAATTCTTCCCTGTCAAGTGGTTGCATCACAATCTACTTCTTTTAGGACAAGGGTATTCACATGAGTGTCTACCTCTTCAATGCGACCACACATGGAGTCAAAACCACATATATGATTGGTTTCTATTTTTCCACACAAGGAGTCAAACCTTGATATGTGGTCAGTAGAATAGTCAGAGTGTAATGCATTTAATGTGGAAGCTCAATTTGCATTGTTCATATTGTTGTTTCCATTGTTTTTATTGTCATTGTTGTGGTCAGGAAATGACTTTTGAAATATCTTCAGTTTAGCATTTTTAGAGGATGGCCTTCATTCTACCTCAATTTCTCCATCATCGACAAGATTTTGAATGAAGACTTTGAGTTTTATACACTTATTTGTATCATGTCCTTTGATGCGATGGTATTTTCAATATTCATTTTCCCTATACCATTTTGATTTGGGTTGATTCTCATCAAATGGTCATGTGTTGGGAAACACCATCAAATTGTGATCCACTAGTTTTTGGAATATGGCATCCAAGGGTTCACGAAAGTTAGTGAACTTCCTATTGCAATCATAGTCATGATTGTAATTGTTGTTGGTATTGTTGTTGTTGCAAGGAAAAAATTGCATTTGATTACGAGATTGATGATTGTTTTGATTCTGATTGTCATGGTTTGAAATTTTGTTGTTTCGATTATGATGATTTTTGTTGTTCCCTCCTTGAAGGTTTTGTACACTTTTAACATCAATGACACCATCGTGTGTGACACCTTTGTTTTTGGACTAGAATTTGGGTTTGCTATTGTTTTTTCCATCATTGTTGGAGGATGATGAGCTATAATGTTTAATGAAACCTTTGTCTAAAAGTCCATTTTCAATGTTCTTGCCTCTCTTGACTAATGTAGCAAAGTCTTCAGGACTAGCCATCTTCATGTGAAAAAACATCTCTGGTATCAAATTTTTGATAAATATATCCACAAGTTGGGAATCCTCAATTTTATATGGCATGCAATTAGTAAGATGCCTCCACCATTGTAGAAAGTTGGCAAATGTTTCACCATTTTGTTGTTTTGTGTTGCACAAATCACCTAATGAGGCATGGTATTCAATGTTATAAGAGTATTGTGCTACAAACTTCCCCATTAAATCATTGAAAGAGGTAATGGAACCCTTGGGTAAGTTCATTAGCCACTCTAGTGCAGGGCCTCCAAGACTTCGTGTGAAGAGCCTCTTAAGATAATCCTCACTATAGGCTACTTCTTGACACAAAATCGAGAATTCCTTGACGTGTGTAATTGGACATCTTTCTCCAGTGTATTTGTCAAATTTAGGAATCTCAAAGTTTGGTGGGAATGGTATCATGTTAATGGAGCTATCAAATGGAAAGGGACAAACTTCCTTGAAAGAGAAATCTTTCACCCCTTTGTTGTTCATGGTATGTACCAAGTTTCGAAGTTCATGCAACTGCTGGGCTAAATCTTGGTTTGGTTGCATTTGTGACTATTGAGAATTCATAAACCCACCTCCCAAGTTATAAGGAGTTCCAAACATATTGTGAGGTGGTGGAAGTACTCCACTTTGGCCAATGTATTGATATATAGTTGTTGGAATTAGCATAGATGTTTTCACCATACTTGTTGGAATTTGCAAATAAGAGGAATACATTGGTTGCATTAGAATTGACATCTGCTGAGTAGACACTTGCCCAATGTTTAAGCATCCTATAGTTGGACCTATCATGATTGACTATAGAAGACTAGCATGCGTAGTAGTGTTGGGCATAACACTAATGATTTTTTGGATATGTTCCGCACTTAATTAGAATGTTGGTTGTGTGGAGATACTTGATGTAGATATAGCACTAGTTGTCACTGTGGGTTCTTTTCCTTTGCTAGATGTGTTTTGTGTTTGAGTTTGGCAATATGGGAGCACCACCCTTTGTAATCTATCTAAACAAGGTGCTCTCATCAAAACTCATAGAGACATTAACACCATCTTTAACCAAGTTTATGAAGACCTTAGTCTTGTTTGCCCCAATATATTTTTCCATCATTTCCACATTGTATGGGTCTACAAGGAATGTTCGGACATCATTAGGGATATTGTTGTTGTCAATAGGGTCTTCCTCTTGGTATACTTCTTCATCATTACTTCACAAAGTTGTGTTGCGAAAAGGGTCTTTTGGTTCTTGTGTGGATGTTAAGCTAGGCATGCCAAAGTTTGAACTAGAGGGAAATGTACATCCCAATAATGTTGTGTGTGGAGGAAAAGGATTCTCCATCTCTTTTTCCCTTAATGATTCTAACAAGTGAGATATGGGATTAAATGTAAATCTTCCTGATCGTATATGTACCATACAATAGTGACCAAACCAATGGGTGGAAGACTATGGAAGAAAGAGAGGAATGTGAGGGAGAGTTGTTGAACCTTACTCGATCAAAGGGGCCAACAACCTAAATGTACCAAAAGAGCCTAATTTAGCAAACAAAGTGTGATTATAGGCTAAAAATATCTTTCTCCTACCAAAGATGGTCAAGTGATCTTTATGCAAGATAGGACACCAAACTAACTGCTCACTATTTGGAGATGGACTTGTGATCCCAAATGAGTGATAGATGTTTTCTTATGGATAAAGGTCTAGTGTTATGATCTCGAAAGGTGTTCTTATGCCAAAGTTTTTAGGTTCAAATAATCAGGCTTTCTAGAGGAGGTTTTGCAAATGGAAGACTAGAAATTTGGAAAATGGGGTTGATGTGGAAAATGAAGATGTGGTGGTCACTTATATGGTTAACTCAACCTCACTCACTGGGAACAAAAATCTTGGGTTCACTCCAGGGAAGGTAGACCAATTTTGAAGTTTAGCATTGTACTTAATTCTATCATAACGGTCTCGCTTAGCCTCTTCTTTCTGGATGTCTTTGATAGAATATCAAAATTATTTATCACCATATGCTAGGTTTTTCCTTTCCTTGTAGACAAATTGTTTGGATAATTTCACCTTCTTAGGTTTGACTTTGTCGGTCATGGAAAGAACAAAACAAAACCCAATTTCAAACACAAACTGTAACTAGACTCAATCAATTCCAAAAGCTAGATCAAATATAGAAATCCTTGAAAATAACCATGGGTCAAGAGAACCACTTACCATTGTTTCACTTACTAAAAGTTTAGCTCATAATTTCACTTGTTTTTGCACTTTTTTGATGCTTGGTGTTGGCTTTGAATGTTTAAACAATCAGACACATAGAACACATCAACAATCCTAATAAGACTGCCACTAGGATGTACAAAGATTATCTAAAGGGTGTCCTCGATATAAGCAAGGTATGTGAGGCCCAAATCTATAGATGAAAGAAAATAATGCCACACAACTAGGAGGAGATGGTAACCCAAATCTCCACCTTCACTTCCCAAAGGTATAAAGTTCTTTGGGGTTTAGCCAAGAGTGACAAGATTTTACTTCTAAGATAGGTGTCTTTTGATTCACCTCCTAATTCTTATACTCCATTAGAACACTAGAGTTAAGCTCGTCCCAAGGGGTGATGAAATCCCCAAGTAGGCCTCCTAAAAAAAATAAACAAGACTACTTATTTTTTGTGCACTCAAGATCACCTGAGGGCACGAGAGGAGAGAATATGTAAGTGGCCTCAAGATTAAAAGACACTTGTTCTTTTCCAATGAAGCTTTAAGTTTTGTAATCTACTCTTGAAGACACACATGTTTAAGCATACATTATTATTTCCAACTTGAAAATGTCATCAACATAAATAAAAAGCGAGGATTCGTCAACAAAAATAAATTGATCGTGAACATGAGCAAATTGCTGAAAATGAAACCAATTCCCTTAAGTCATTCAAGATTGAGTGAGTTCATTTTAAGCACTAAATACAAATGTTTCATAGAAAGCTTCATTAACTTTAGGCATTCAAGAGTGTGTTTTCTATCCTAAATATTCATTCCAATGAAAGCATGTCAATTTCCTTAAGGCATTCAAGATTGAGTTTGACTATCCTAAATATGCATTCTAATGAAAAGCTTGTTCATTCCTTAATGGCATGCAAGAGTGTATTTTCTATCTAAACATACATTCCAATAAAATATGAGTAAATTTTTCTTAAGATATTCAAGATTGGATATAATTTTTTCACCTCAAAGCATTCAAGAGTGTATTCGAATTTTAAATATTAACTTACAACATACATTCAAAGACAAGTGGTTATTGTATATAAGTTCATTAACCCTTTAATCCTACAAGTGATAAAAATCACTACAAATTTCTTAAGTTATTAAAATCACTATAAGTTTTTAAATCCTCCAAGGTCTATTTCTTACAACATACACTTGTTAGAAATCCGTGAAAAGTAAAAAATTAGTGAATAATGTGTTTAAAATTTGATTAATCTGCCAAAAATTAGAGACGACAGATGATAGACACAGATGACAGATGACAGGCAATAGAAAGCACAGACGTTGAAATTTGCAGACAACAAAGTACAAGGGTGTATGGTTTGCAAACCAATGGGAACTTTGTTAGATGCAGATGATAGAATAGGTTTGTAGACACTAAAACTTGTACATAACAAAAGTACTCAGTACACAATGTAGACGAGAGATTACAGAGAGTGTATGGTTAGCAGTTCAATGGTAACTTGTCAAACACAGATAATAGATCAAATTCACAGACGCTAAAACTTGTAGATGACAAAAATCTTTAGCACACAACGAAGATGATGAAACAAGTATCACAAATAATAGTTCTCAATCATAGACGATAATTTAGTTTTATAGAAAGTTTTAAATCCACCCACAATGCATATGACAATATCTACAACGTAGACACTGAAACTCAGTTTTAATGCCAAAATAAGTGAGCTAAAATGGAAAGGGCAGAGATGCCAATCTACGTAGACACTAGTCTATTAGACATTAATCTATAGAGACAACAGAATGCAAATGACATTGCACGTTGCACAGACGATAATGTGCGAGTTTTGGCAACGAGTTATAGTTTTGGATGATTTTTTGAAAGGAAAATAGAGACGTGGGTCCCACCGGGCATGCCAAAAATGTATGCAAGAAAACCTAACCTGTTGGGAGTAAGAGTAAACAAGTACATGTTAATTGCATGGGTATATCAAATATTCAAAATAAAACAAAACACAACTAATACTATGCTTGAGTTTTGCAACTCAATGCTACCAAAAAGCAAATTCCTCATGCAACCTCAAAGCAACTCAAAAAAGGCACCCATGAGAGGCTTTGTTGGTATGCTTTAGATTGGAGAAATGTGGTGTGCTCTCCCAAAACACAACTATGTGAATCCCTTGACATGAAATGGAATGTGAAAATGATACTATGCTAAATGAGTGGAGAATGCTTCAAACAATGGCTATGGAATCAACCATGCTTGAGAGCATTCAAAGAATATGAGTATGGAAATGCAAGGAACAAACTAAGCTAACAATGCAAATGAGATAAAAATCTAACAATTACCAAAGGTTAGTAACAAATGCAACTCTAGAAATCACTAAAAGCTCTAATAACAAACTAGCATGATAATAGTGCAAATGAGGGAGATGGAAAATGCTTGAGACAAGGGCTCTATTTATAAGCTTGAGAGAGGCCTTGGTGAGGTGGCATCTATGTGGCATCCACATAGGTGCCACAAGGGAGACATATAGACAAGTCATACAAATGATCAACATTCAAATTTTGCTCACACATGTGTGAGCAAACTTGAAAGGAGTGAGGGACAAAGGTGTAAGAAGTGTGGAAGGTGTGAGAGGTGTGAGAAGTGTGAAGGGTTCCTCACATGTGTGAGCACACACTTAAGAACTAAAAGGGGTTTAGCAAGGTGCTAGGAAAATAAGTGGGATTAAGTAGTGGATAGGCTTAGAAGGATGAAAGTGATAGTGTAGACTAGGTTTTAGGATAGGCTTAAGACTAAATTAAATAGGATTTAATTTAATCATAGGTTTAGAGAATTTAATGAAATGGAGGGAATTAAATAAATAAGATTTATGGAGGATCATGTATTAAATAAATTTAACACATTAAGGATGGAAGTATTTAAATTAAATTTAAATACATTAGGAAAGTGAACCGATTTAATTAAATAAGTAGAAGAATATTAAAAATATAATTAATTAGTAAATAATTAGTTATAATGTCAAGGGAAATATTAAATAAATTAATATAGTGTTTAGGAAAATTTTAAGTGTCTACAGATAGAAATAGCTATTACGGAAGTTATGATTAGTGATCTTAGGAAGAGACCAAGAGAAGAAGGAACGTTTACTGAATGGGATGCAGAGATTAAAAAATTATGGCCACTAATAATTAATCTTATTCTCTACTACAAAAAGAATAACAATCTAGCTATGCAAGCTTTTAAATGAGAACCCCTACCACTAGGATGGAAGAAATTGAATTTTGACGGGGCATCAAGAGGAAATCTTGGTAAAATAGGCATAGGATGCATCATAAGGGATGAATCTAGTAACTGGTTAGCAAAAAATCCAAATCATTGGAAATATTGACTAATAATGTAGAAAAACTTGAAGTAGTAGAAGAAGGTATACAAATATGCAATAGCCTTAGCATTAAAAAGCTCATGATTGAAGGGGATTCTCAAATCATATTAAATGCTCTTAGAAAAGGGGAAACACCAAACTGGATCCTAAATAACAGATTAGAAATAATACTTAAAATTCTAGAAAAATTTGAAGAAGTAAGGTTCTCACATATCTACAGAGAAGGCAATAAGGAAGCCGATAGCCTAGCTAATAAAGGAACAACAGAAGAAAATTCATTAATTTATAACCAAAACTTATGATTTTCTTTGTCCTTTTTGTCTATTCATTCCCATCTTATTCCCCTCCTGAGTTTTATTAATCATCAAGTGGGCCTCATACCAAATTATGAGGTATATATTTCTTTTGTGTAAGAAAATTCGCATTATCATGATTTCGAGTGGCATCTCCAAACCTGTTAGGGCATCCTTGCCATTATTTGTATTTCTAGATTTTTTTGCCCTTAATCTATAACTACCAATTTTACCTCAATATAGTTCATTCCCACTGTAACCCATAGCCTGTAATTTCTGTCCTCCATGGATACTAACATTTGTCTTTTTCATGTATTCAAAAATCATACCATGGCCTTCTGCAGTCCAATTAAGCAAGAAAGATGGAGTAGGTTATTTTGGTCAATAGACGATATGAGCCAAATTGCAGTTAGTTGAGCACTGGGAGAGGGGGTTTTCAACTATAAGTATTCATGGAGGACTAATAGTGATATCATAGGGCTTTGGGTAGGTTGCCTATTTAGGGAAGGGGTGGAGAAATGGGACATAATAAGGCTGAGCTACAACATTTTTGACCCCTACTGGTTGATAGGGTTGGAGATAGTGGTAGCTAACATTAATGCTAGGCTATGGATCCCTGTTCCTGAAGCTTACATGAAATTTGAAATGGATAGTCCAGAGATTGCTAGAAGCTTGAGGTGACCATATCTAAATATAAGGGACAATATTCAGTTCTTTAAAGAGTGGTCGAAGATGGAGGCAAGCATTAACTTCTTTCTAAGATGGAGAGCAATAATTAAGGACCCTGGCAGAGATTGGCTCTGAATTATTTAAAGGCCTTTGATGCATAAATTCACTTGGATGTAGATCTCTTTGATTTAGATAATGTGGAATTCTGCCTCCCAAATTATGACAAATCAAGTAGAGGCAAGATAGCCTACGAGTTTCCTCCAGGTTCAAAGGCCACAAATCTGCATGAGGCTTCATAGATTATCACGATGTTTAAGAAAATGTAGTGACATGCTTAGTAATTTTGGGTCATTTTGGTAGTAATTTTTTGACCCAGTTAAAAATAGGGCTTAGTATTTCAAATAGGTTTCAGATCATTACATACTGTTAAGAGTTAGCAGTAATAGTTTCTTATTTGACAAGTTGGTTGTAAGGACACATTTTATAACCAGTCCTCTTCTCAGTCGAATCTATCATGTATATGTTTTTGAAATGTAAATAACATGACTAGTATAAATTAAGATAGTAATTTGATATCTATTCTTGCCTCATAATCTGGTAAACAGTCTCTGTATTTTGGGCAAGTAGATATCATTGCAGTTTGTTAATTTGGGTTTCCTTCATTTGCATAAGTGTCACTTTTGAGTTCATTTTCTTGCCACATATAAATTTTGGCATAGTTTGTCATTCAATAATTTTGACTATTGCAGAGTGATATGAATTAGAATTGGGCTTTTTTGCATTACTTTCCTTGATCACTCAATTAATTATCATGATATATTCTATGTATTTCAAGATTTTAAAAGTATCGGCTATTATGATGGAGTTTGCTCCCTTCAAATTCCATAAAAACTATCACAATTTATCATTTAATTATGATTTTCTAACCTCTAACACTCCTTACTGTTTATTATGTGATGTCTTATAAAGATTAGGAGTTCTCCAACTATAAATCTAGATGGTTTAAAGATCTATCTAAAGCATTTTTTGATGTAATTACCTTGACATTATGTATGATTTTTATAAACTAGGGTATACCCCTTTTATCGATGTATAATATAGGATAACGGTCTCGGGCAAGATTAAATGTTTTCTTTCTCCATTCTTTCCTACCAGTGCCTGTCAGAATGGAGGAACCATTGTATTTTTAATTTTATTAATAAAATAGATTAAAGGCTACGACCGTTTACTGATCCAATATATATATATATGTGTGTGTGTGTGTGTGTAATATACTTATTTTTATATTATTTCTTATACATTTATATTAATTTTAAATATGAATTTAGAAATTTACTTATTTTATTTGAAATGTTTTAATTATTACTAATTTAAAACTGTAAGTTGATAATGACTTTTTGTAGGTTACTAATTTATATTTATTGCTTTCTAATTCATGAAATACTTAAATTTAAAAAGATTTGTTAAATTTTTTTAAACTAAAAGAATTGACACCCAATTTTTTTTCTCAAAAGGTAAAATGAAAAGTATTAAAATAAGTTACATCATTAAACAAAATCATATGAAAAGGTAGGGTCGTGGTTGTCGAATTCCATGCCTGCCCCTAAGGTTGTAATTTGTTATTATTAGAACACGCTTTCCACATGTATGAGTAGGATTGAAAACCCAACATTGCCACATAAAAATTTGATAATTCTATATTGGTTGACACCATTAATTCCATCATAAAGATTATACTGCACCTTGTTCCCACCATATGAATTGTACTTTGAAATGTCAACTTCTAAATTCAACAATAAATTTAGTTTGTTACTCCCTCTTAATTTGTTTGGGTATCTCTCCCTAATAAATTGTTGAATAACATTCATTATGATATTGCCAACATCAATAGGCCACCCTTAAACATCATATTGGAGTTTACAAACTACTAAGCAACAAAATGCTCACTACCAAAATGATATCACTCACACAACTTAAGGATTAACCAATTCCTATTAACAATTATATGTGCAAACCATTTGGATCCAACTTCAAGAAAACCAAGAATGGTTTTCTTCTCTTTAGGCTCTACAAAATCAAGGTGGGTGTACCTAAGGGATGATTCAATCTAACTGTTATTGTATGCAAACTATCTTAGTTTCATTCTGATTCTCATCCTTAATCCATAAACACATAGCTAATTGTGACATTTTAAACAACATACATCCCATTTAACAGATTTGGTCATAAACTCTTTTGTAGCACTAATACATTTGGCATTGATTTGTGACAATTATGTGTCACAATTACAACAAAAATGTGTCACCATTGTGATAGTAATAGACATCATTATTTTTTAGTTGTAAATTGTGACGTCTATCCTATACTGTCACAATTATGATGCCTATCCGTCGCTATTGTGACATCAATCCCATCACAATTCTTGTGGCTGACATCGCAATTGCAACGAAAACCCAGGCAATTGCAACAACAGTTGGTGTTGCAGCTACAACAACCCTGTTGCAATTCTTGTGGTAGACGTCACAATTGTGACGGACACCCTGGCAATTGCGATGGCAGATGGCGTCGTTGCTACAACAACCCCGTCACAATGCTTGTGGTTGATGTCGCAATTGCGGCAGATACAAAGTAAAACAAAACAAAAAAATTCCTCAGTTATATTCAGTTGTCAATATCTACCCATACCAACCACCCCTATTCTTCCCAGGTAGAAATTTGGTCAACAAATTATAATAAATTAAATCAAATATAATATTCCTAAATGGGTCAATACCTGCCCATACTAAGCCAACAGTAGCAGATCAGAAACACAGCTCCCATGTTAGTTTTCCAATTTCAATTTCTTCAATTTCTGATGTTTTGCATTTCTAGAGAGATTTTAAATGTATGTTAATTAGATATTCAGTCATAACATTTTTGAAAGAGAAATGCCATTCTAATTACTAGATTTTGCATATTTGGGTTTACATGTATCTAACCAGACTCCTACTAAATATCGTTGATAAGGTCAACCTCTTTATGGACTCTTTTGATTTTTCATTTCTTCCTAATCAACTAGCAATTTGGGTACTTATTATCTTCAATCCATCTTCATACCAGATTTATCTTCATCCTCCTTCAGAAATATAGAATTATGCATCATGAGTGATCAAACCTTTAATTAGATTTTGGTACACCCATGTAACCTCTCTAATCACTTTCAAATGGGCTATTATAGATGTTGGTATTAGAAATAGCATGGATAGACTAATCCAATGCCCAAATATTACCATTTAACACTGCTCAAATAAGAATGAGATTCAATTAAGTCTTACATAGATTTGAAATTACTTGTGAAGAAACTCTGAAGCCCCCCTTTTGAAGAAATTACTTGCTGCCCATCTTTGACTCGCTATGGTAAAATGCATTGCACAATACATCCTGCAGTGCAATGAAAACCCGCAGGTGAAATTAAAATTCTTAGTTAGGCACAAGAAAATGAGTTACAATGATTACCCAATGTCTACAATCATCAATCCCTTCACCTTAGCTAACATGTCAATTCTTACCCCAAACTCTTTCTCACCAATGTCTATTTATGCATAGATGGGTACACCACGACGATATATGCTTCCTCAAGAGGCAAGAAATATTCCACATGAAAAAACAACCAACCAAGTTCTATGAAGGGAGCCCTGAAAAACAAATAATCTAAGAGTTCCTTTCAAAAGCTCACCATCCCTTCCAAAAGCCACCCCCTATAGATTTTGACCTCCCTGTACCCAGGTAGAGAACTGCTCTACGGGTGGACAACCCTGTTTACATTTATAAAAATTAATTATAAAATTGTTAAGATTGAAACAACATATAATCATTTTTTTGTATGGGCTGAATATGATGATATGGAATCTTTTAGAAATATCAGATTTCCACAATCCATTACAATTACAATTACAATGATTAGTTTATGAATTAGATTGTCTTTGCATCTTTAGCATTACTCATTACAATTATAATGATTAGTTTCTGAATTACAATAACCTATCATCAGAATGAAAGAGAGATCACTAAATGTGATTCAAAACATTAATATTAAAAATATAAATACAATCTAATCCACAAGATAATGACTGTAAATAAAATTTGTCATCAATAAATCATTGAAATAAAGATTTAAAAGTTCATGCAGGTTATATAAGATGGTGTGATCAACATGTTTGATTTCTTGAGATTGATTTGCAAGGAGCCACTAGCAAAAATAGGGTAGCTTGAACAAATGGTTCCTTTGGTAAATTCTCATAGTTGGTGAGATACTATTGTTAAGAATGTTGATGTACTCAACTTCTTTTTAATTTTAGGCTTTGGAAACCCCCATGCTAGAAGGAAGCTTACCTTGAAGTTATGACTAGAGTCCATTTCAATAATTTCAATTGCTAATGAAGTAAGCGTTGTATATGCATTGTCATTTCAATAATTTCAATTACTAGCTCAAAAGAAAAAACATGAGAAGCAGAGATAGGTTTGATAGAAAATTTTGGATCACAATAGGAGTAGAAAAATACAAATATATAAATAAAAATCAAGAAACAGGGAAATGTAAATGTAGGAGGAGAAGTTACGGATAGAATAATGATTAGTATTTACATTACTTTGAACCTGTTCAAATCTATATGAATTAGCTTACATTTTTTGATATAGACATTCTACCTCGAGAGAAGACATTTTAACAGAAAATTTCATTGTATGTTACAATTAGAATGTTTTTAAAGAGAAACGCCATTCTAAAAATCAGATTTACCATACTTCTATTACGTCTCTCTCTGACCTCTTCTTTGGTTTTTCTAAATACTAGATTTACCATATTTGTGTTTACATCTATCTAACCAAATCAACTAGCAATCTGGGTACTAATTATCTTTAGGGCTCCTTCAAAAATATAGAACTAGGCATCATGAGTGATCACACAATAGTCATTCCTGAGAGATACTTCCATTACGCACAAGTCATGACCATAAATAAAATGATAAATAATAGCATAGTTAGTGGCAGTTGCTAGTTGAAAAGGTTTAGTGTCTTCAACTCTAGAATTGGCTTGGTAATTTACTTTCAATTTTCTTCTTTAATTTATTCAGCTTTGCTTGCAGGTGGGCAAATTTTAACATTAAAAGAATCCTTCAGCATTAACATTAAGTTCTTCAACTTTTCTTGATAGGTTTAATGACTTCCTAAGAAAGTACAATACTGAAATTTTGTTCTCTTTTCTCCTTTGTATTCTTATTTTCAATATTCTTTTCCTTTTCTGTAAGAATGAGAGACAAATTTTGAAGGTGAATCAAGCCTTTGAACACATATTTTTCTCATTCTCTGGTTGAGGCAAATGTGTGAGTAAATCATGTACACAATATAAATATATTTAATTAGTCAGGTCTGTAGGAATTTTCCAATCGATCATTCCTTCAATGATCTATCTATTTCTGACAAGCATAAGATGAGAGAGGTCAGTTTCATTTTAAAAACATTGGGCAGTCCATTTGAATGCCCATGTTTAACTATCTTGTAATTGGATATTACAGAAGAACACGTTACTTTAATAGTCTGGACAAGACAATTCATGTGCCTTGTTATGTTTCGATAGTCTAGACTCTGGATCATACAGTTTACATGTCTTCTGTAAGATTTCATAATTACTTCAGTAGTTCCACATTTTTTCAAAAGCTCCCATTTTCACAATTGCCTTTTTCTTTTATTGATTTTTTTTAAATGATGGAATTCAAACAGTTCACTTGCTACCAATCTATAGTTAAGAAGTTCCTACCTCATCTAAAATGGCAGTAAGCATTTTCCCATACTTGCCCTTACTGCCATTGTAGAAATTTTAAAATTTAGCATGAAGATAATACTTACCTTACCCATAATACTATGTTGTCAACTTATTCCCACCCATTCATAAGTTTTCCCATCAAAATAGCGCACAGCTATCATACTTGCCCATATACCTTCACAAGAAAAAACAATAATGACATTAGGACTAGATTTTTATACTGCTTAAACAATCCATGATACAAAAAAGTGGAAATCAAAGTAAGGTTTGCAATTTTTTCTGAAGATTGAACTCTCCAATTTAGGCTCAGTTACAATGAGGTGAGACACTGAGTATGACATTTGTGACCCTGATTATCATAAGCTTTCTTGTCTTTTCCACATTCCATGAGCATTCTATATTATTTGTCACAACCCATTTTATTAACTCATTATGTGAATAAAAAAATTGATTATTAACTAACTATTTATCTGTGTGCATTTGACGTTTCGATACAATGAACTAAATGTGATGACACTAAATACAAATTTATGTCAATTAGTATTTTATTATTTTACGAATATCCATGATTTGATATCTTGTTAGTCTAAATATTTTCCATAGGTCCTTCTATTCGAATAATTTATAAATAAGATTGGTAAAATTGATTGTGTTTTGCAAATCATAGACAGGCAATATTTTAATTATTTCTATTGACTTGAATTATGATATTTTGATTCTGACATTTTCTAACTACAATCTATTGGCATGAGGTGGATGCTGGTCAATCTTTTTCCCCTCTCGCTTGTTGAGTTAGGCATCATTTGGAAAAGGGAGGTTGATCATGATAGTGAGGAAATTGTACTGTAAATTTTAAGAACTTGTACACATGCATCAATCGTAAGTTGATTGTATGATAATGCAGGGTAGACACACAAAGGTTTTCTCAAGTGTCATCACAAGTATCTGTACTCTCATTGCCTTTCTATCGTTGCATGAGATCCAATGAAACATAGGGACTGATTGTTTCCCTAGTTAATTATGATAATCATATCATTGGTGATAACACAGTCCCAAGACAGTGCTGAGATCCAAGGATGCAATAAAAAAGCTACAAGTTTAGAACTTCATGACAGTTCAAAGCATGAAGCCTTAGATGCATAGGACAATAGTCTAAACATAGGACAAAATAGAGAAACATTTAGTATCTTATTGAGCTTCACTTTATTTCGAGAATAGTTTAATATTCTCTACTAAATAGGGCCAACCATGTGAAGGTGGAAGCTCATTTGGCCCCACCCCCATCCCCCTAACACCACTCTACATTCCCCGTTAACATCTAATAGTCATTCATTCTTTCAACCATTAATAAAATGTAACATTCAATCAATATCACATGATAACATTCTTTATTACATTAGATTCGTTAACATGAAACATTCATCAATATTCTACATTAACACATAATTCATGAACATACATTAGCACATAATTAAATTCATTGAGACATAAAATTCATCCATTATCAATTAAGGTATGTAGATGACAATCATTTCTTTTTTTTCTTTCTATTTCTTTTTTCTATGTAAGCTCTAAGATGAGCATCAGTGTCATCATCAATTCCCCCCTCATCAGTTGTTCTGTTCTCTATTTGTGATGATCTCAAATTCCTATGCTATTGCAAAGGGGGGTCCTCTGCAATAACAAATAAAAGAGTTAAATTAAAAATAATTTATTATAATTGTTACAAGTATTTAATTATTTTAAATAACATAACTATGGCGCTCTTTACCTGATCTGACCACATCATTTTGTCTCGACTCAACATCAACACACTCATGAACATCGACCCCTCGATCCTCTATAGCTGCTATACAAAATGTTACGTTAATCCAAACACCAATTGCAATTACATATAAAAAATTTAATAGAAAATGTATACCTCCACCACTAGGATGCACATCATGCGATCCTTCAACATCCATAGATTGTGTAGAAGGATAGTCAAGCTACATTCCAACATCCTACACATTGTTATCATTGTTTGCTTAAAACATATATACTCACTTTATATTGGAACTTAACATCAAATAGACTAATTGGTAAAGTATTCAATTTGAAATAAATTTCATTTAGCTTATTTACCTATGGCTCAGATGCATCATTATTAGAACCTTCCACACTGATTTCAGCTCGTAGCCATTCAGCCACGGCTCTATAGCCTTGGTGGAAGCCAATTCTCTTATCCTCTTCTGTGAGGCATCTCTTGAACTCTGAGCCATGCATTTTTGTGTGGTATGGTGAATTTTACTTGCATTGCTTCATCAACCAATGGAGGGTAGTTAAAATATCAAAAGGAAATGGTAAATAGTTAGCAGGGTTTCCAACCCTTGTTACACCTTATTTTGGTCATGTTGGAGTTGTTCTAAACTATCTTTGGTGTTTGGGAGTCCTAGAGGATCCAATTGAACTCTTGGTTGGGTGTGTAGAATAAAGGTCAAGTGTTGCAATCTGCCCTGTGACTGGTAATAGCAAGTTTTCCTTAGACCTGATTTGTTTTGGGTTGTGTTGATGTTTGTTTCAGTTTCCATTTATGTTAGAGGGTTGGAGTTGTCCAAAACACTTGGTGTCAAGGTTGGGTGTATGAGGCCTTGAATGGTACAAGGGAGAAGTAACTAGTATGCAACCTTATGTGATGAGTTGGGTCCATGAATTAAAGGAGCAGTTGTAATAGCAGATTAGTTCCTTGTTTGAAGGTGAATCAAGCCTTGAATGTTCTTGTGGAGAATAGAGGATTGGGGTGATAACTTGAATTGCTTAGTTGTTCCAAGGTGCTAGGAGTTTGTTGTTGCTTCCAAAGCGTGTTACTCTACATCATATATTGGTGTGGAGGAACACTGAGATCGAAGTTGAGGATCAGGAGCATAGACAAGCTAGTCTATCCTAGCATTTCCCATCACATTATATAAAACATTTGATGCACGTAAGCTACGTGTTGTCGACTAAGCAGTTGGAAAGAGATTTGTGGTTGTCCTAGATGGAGGCAGCGTCGTCATAGGATACAATTGATTTGAAGCTAAAGAATAAAATTTTTAGAGCATGCATAAATATAGAACACGCGGACTAGCATGGACAAGATTGTTAGAGCATTAAAAAAAAGGATTGTTCGAGCATGTATTGTCAATGATTATGATCATTCCTATATATTCAGTGGAAAACACAAGTGGGGAATGGAACATGCGATCTACCTGAACCACCTGTAGCACTCTCATCATGGGAATGGGGCTTGAAATCACGCAAAAAACTCTGTAAAGACAACGCATCCATATTTTAATTAATGCCATAAAAGAGCATAACATAAAAACCATTATTGAGCTCTTGTTATAATTAAAAATTTCATTAATACTTACTTTTAAAGTTTCAGAGGTGTGCAACAATTCAGATCCCCTATCTTTTATTTCCTGAGTAGTAGGCTTTATGGTTGCCAAGCGTATAATTTCTCTACCAATTTTCTTTAGCACCTTTTTAATTGAACTAATCGGGTCATCGGTCTCTGCTAAATCAATATAGAAAGGGTCCTCCTCAGGGGGGGTGCTGTTGAGGGACTGCAGGTTCCTTTCCCTCCCTCCAACCATTGGCCCTCTGTGACAACAATAGTATTAGTATTATCAAAATTACTCCAAAACAATGAAGAAAACAACATTAAAAAAATAACATTTTGCTTCTATCTAGTTTGCACAATTACAATGAGTTTTACCTACTCATGTGTAGATGAGCTGGGAACATCGCCAGCATCCCCTCCAGGCAATTGCTCCATTTTGTGCCCCTGTGTCAAAGATCAAGTATAAAAATGTTAGCCAAAAATTTATTGACTAAATGGTATGTTGGAGTCATTGATTGCAAGGTGGTTTAATAGTATGTACCACCCCCATGATAGTAGCCTTGTTTGTATCTATGCGGTTCAAATTGTAATCAATAAGAAGCTCTTCCCCTGCACGTATTGATTTTATCGCATAGATGAGTACACAATTTCCCTCACGGGCCTCAAATATGCAATTGGGTTGCTTTATAGTTGACTCAAGTCATGTACTATTTATAAAACCCGCAATATTCCCTGTTGCTTTTGGCCTTCCATCAATGTATATAGCCACACTTTTACTTTGATTATTGTCTTGCTATTGTATATAATTTTCCAAGAGGGCATACCTAAGCATACTTTTTTTTTATTGAACAATATGCATCCAACTTTTGTAATCGTAACATGGTCCAACATACTCCATCAATTCAGAAACCTTGTTGTAAGAGACCTTTATGCCATCCATACAAAATAGGCCCAAACCATGTAATGATGATGGTGCTATGTGATATATCCTCTCGTTAACACAAAAATTAGTGTTTATTGGAGGAAGTTCCTTGGGTACCCAATGTTTCTATAGATGTTGGTACCTCAAGGGCACCTTGATGTCGCCTTCTATCTCATCATCATAAGAACATGACCCCCCTTGAGCAAGGAAAAATTTCATGCGTTTATTGAATTTCCTTCTAGTCCTTTGACCTCTAGTTAATCTCCCTGTTCTAGATAAACTGCATGTCTCACTTTCCTCTTCTATTCCTATATTTTCCTCACTCGAGGAAGACACTTCTGACAAATACCTATTCACTGGTACTTGCAAATGGGAGAGATCTTAGAAGACATCAATCTTACTATTGATAAGTGTATTAAATAGACTATCTATAAGGAGTATTGACTTATACCTGTCGATCCATGAGACTGTGCGAGATGCTCCTGAAAGGGGTTCAATTTCCTGCAAATGTAATTCAATTATTGTGAGCATAATTACATCATAATCATAATCACATCCATCATAAGCATCACATAAAAATTAAAAACAATAAAAGGTACACAATATAACACTTAAATCACGCTCACATTATAAGCCTACTAGGGCAGTAGGCCTAGTGAAGGGCTAAAACTGGGTTTTTGTATTAGCTGATGAGTTGAGGGCTTAGTCACCTTGGGGACATGCTATTTGAAGTTTTTTGATGTGTGTGGAGGTGGAGGAAACACCTAGTTAAGGTGAAGTCAAGTTTGGTACCTATTGAGGCATTGTGAGCATTTGATAGTTTGTTGATTAGATTGCTTGGATGAATCCATTGGATGGATTGAGGGACATTCATGGGATTATTCCAAAGATGTAGAACCTAAGGTGACATAAGGATTTGGTGTGCACTCTGATAGGTTATGGAGTTGGCTTGGATCAAGGAGAGGGATCTTATGAAGATGTTTGGTTGGTATTGTGAGAACACTATGGAAGTCCCTCTTGTTATGAATGATTGCAAGTCCACCTAGGGTCTCTGCATCACCTATAGAGGCAAAATTATTAACCAAAAAATTAGGTAAGCACTTATATTATGTTTTCCCTATGGATTTTATTCTAGGTACAACTCCCTTTTATAGATATTTAATGAAATCCCTTTTCTAAACTAAACACTTACAAATGCTTTTGACCTGAAAGAAAATAAGGCTCAATACATCCATGCATCAATATGTGTTTTAAATAGTTTTATTTAATTAATTTAGATTAATAGTTAATTTAGATTAGTAGTATTCTATTTGTAGTTGAAACTTGTAGCTTTTAAATAGATAATGAATAAACTATGTAACCATAAAAGACAAATATATTTCTATCAAGAAATGAATATTAAATAGATTAAGGATTGATGGCATACCTCTAAATTTCATCATCATCATCCTCACCATCATCATTGTCGTCTTCGTCATCGTCATCATTGTCGTCATCATCATCATCATCAACATCAACATCATCTTCATCATCAGCATCAGTAGCAGCATCATCGTCATCATCTTCTTCTTCTTCTTCATGAAAATTTGTGTTAGGAACATCATCCAATAACTATCGATCGTGATCACCATCTAGATCATCTACTACTTCTTTGGTATCTTCTTCTTCCATCGCATTATACTTTATTGGCCTTCCTCTCGGTTCATGTCTAACAAAAAATGACCAACCCGGTTTATGTGGAACCTCTGAGTAAAATACCTGCTCACATTGGCTTGGAAGAACATAGGGCTCATCCCCAACTGGCTCAAATGACCTTGTATTAACCATTGTAAATCCATTATCATGTTCAATAATAGTTCTATCAGGATCATTTGGATTAAGTCATAGCCTATACCATTTGAAAATGAAGAGTACTAATTTGAAGGAACTAAAGTCACACTCAAGTATATCATCCAAAATGTCATAGTATTGGGTTTCAATCTCTCGAGGATGTAAGTCATTTTTAAATGAAATATTAGTCACTTGAAAGACTGCAGTTATTCCTAAATCACAAGTTTTCTTCATGTCATCCAACACTTTGACGCAAAATTTCTAACCATTACAGAACATAGCCTTGTGGTGTTTAACCTACAATAATATGTGAAACATGTCAAAATTATTGTATCGTGAGTTGATAAACATACGGGTGATTAATAAATTTGTATGTACCCAAAAATCTCTTGAACCACGTGCTAAATCTATTTCCCTTTGTGTAACATTGGAATCTCCATTATGATGAGCTTCTTTAACCAATGAAGATACACCTTCCCATGTTAATATGCAACCAGAATGTTGACATCGTTCAATCCATACCGTCATCCAATCAAGATTGTTTGCAATATACAAATGTAGTGCATCCCACTGTTGAGCACCTATACAAAAAAGAAATAGACAACTTACAACTAATTTATTTTGAAGATTCAGAAATAATTTATTACAATAACATCTTATAATTTATTACCTCTCACTTTCCTCAATGTACCTTCCCCATGAAGTACTCCCCTTCTAATTTTTTAAAAGGCTCAAGATCCCAAATGCGATCTACATGGATACTTGATGCAAACTTAGGAAAATATTCAGTAATGTACACCATAGTCTAGTACACCATATATCCCTCTACCATAGAACCATGAGGATGTGCTCTTTTTTGAACCAAAGCCTTCAAAGATTTCAAGTGCCTCTCAACCATCCACATTGACCTAGTGTGTACAGGTTCACACAATTCAATCTCCTCAACTAGGTGTATGAGGTAGTGTTCCTGTGCATTGAAAAAAGTTGGAGGTAGACACTTTTGCATTTCACACAGTAAATGAGGAATTCTTCTCTTCCAATAGTTTATATCTTCTTTATGGATTTCTTTAGATGACAACCAGCTACATTAAGAGATTCAACTCACAAAAAAATATAGAGACTTTACAAAATAATATACAATAGATTACATAGCAAGAAAAATAAATCGTGAATATAATAAATATATACAACAAATTGAACAGATATTATTGCTTACCTCATGTATTTTCCAAGATCGTATATCACTTGTTTGATGTTATTGTTGAAGTGCTCTGGGAGAGATAGAGGAAGCACATACTGCAGTAATTATAAACCAATCATTTCATTGTTTTCTAACATAACATAAAAAATAGTACACGTAGTTTATGAATATATTGTAAATATAGAAGAACATAACTTACCTTGATGAAAGTATGCCAATCATGCGTTTTGAGCCCTGGCCCAAATTTACTTTTTTTTTATATATGAGATTGTTTATGTTCGTAGCAAATCCTGTGGGAAATCAATTTTTTCGTATGACTTTTTTTATGGCATCACTTTGCTACTCCGTTAATAACCAAGGAAGGGAACTTATATTAATCTGATCTATGTTTCTATTTGAGTGAATAAAATTCTTCAATGCATGATTGGATTCATGAATGTCATTACAAATTTTGACAATTTTTTCTTTATCATGCCTTCCATCCAATATTTTCCACAATGTCTCTGTTATATTCTTTCCAATATGCATAGTTTCAAACAAATCCACAATTTGTAAGTCCTCTTAGTAGGGCAACCTACTAAATTGTTTGGGATAGCTTTTTAGTCCCTTTGGAAGGTTGTCAGTACTGCCTTGATGACCTTCACGATCATCAATTGCACAATTAGTAAACAAAAATCACAATAGAAATATATAAATTATAAACATAAACCATTACGTGGAACAACATTACCTCGACGATTAATTCTATTATATTCCAACTTTCATAGGCGAGGTGTCATTCTTCGTGGCTTTGATGTAGTCTCTTCTTTCCCATTGAAAAGATGTTTTTTCGTACTTTGATACTTATGATTCCTATGGAGGAAGTGTCTACACTCATCAAACACCTGCTTTCCTAAACTTTTTGAATGATGAGATTTCATCTTTGAACCACAAACTAGACATGAAAATTTTTCTTTTGTTTGAAGACATACAAGATAATGATATAATTGGATTATTAAATATGTTGATTTTTATAATTAGAATTATCGTGCACAATTTGAATTCACTATAACATACCACAAAAATGTGTTAGCCTTGGGGCATCATGTATTGTCCATGCAAGTATTGCATGGAATTGAAATTGTCTTTGTCCTATTGGTCTAGACACATCATACATAGTGAAACCGTTCCATACCTCCACCAACTCATCGATAAGAGGCTCAATATATACATTCATATCTTTTACTTGATATTTACCTACTTGAATGAACAGTAACATTACATAATTATTGTGACCGTTTTACTGCAAGATTTGTAAGTACATTTAAATTAATAACTATCAAATGATAAGATACCTGGAACAATCATTGCCAACATAATGTGCTCCCTCTTTATTGACATCCACGGAGGAATGTTATTGTTGATAACAAAAATCGGCCACACTGAGTAAACAGATCTCATCTCTCCAAATAGATTGACACCGTCTGCTGCCAATGAAAGCCTGAGATTACGAGGTTCTTCTTTGAAGTGTTGCCACTTTTCCTCTATGTGCATAAATTCCAAACCATCTACAGGGACTCGAATAATTTTATCTCAACTTCTATTGCATGCATGATAATCCATAAATTGAGCCAAGCTACTACACCTGAATAATTGTCGCATCCGCGGAATAATGGGGATGTAACAAAGAACCTTTTGAGGCACCTTTTTTGTTAGTCAATCTGTTCGATATCTACTCGTATGACATACAGGGCATTGTGTTGCAAATTCATGTTCTTTATAATATATAATATGATCATTGGGACAAGCATGTATTGCTTCATACTCCATCCCAATATCTTTCATAACAGTAGATAATTCTTAATATGAGCGAGGTAGAATATTTGATGGTGGTAATAGAAGCTCGCCTATCAATCTACAACAAGAAATATAATGTAATGCCCCGCCCGGAGATCCTTGGAAACAAGGATTAAAATCAAGCCAAGATATTTTTTTTTTTTACAAGTATGAATGCACAAGACAACATCATACAGGGATCACAAAGATCGCAACGGAAGACTTCAACACAATCCCGGCAATCAACGAATATCCGAACGCCACTACCCAAATGACACACCCAAACAAAAGCCAACAACCACCCCAACAAGATGAGGGCACAAGAAATGACCACTCATCAACAAAACACCAAGCTGGGGTAAAAAGCAGAATCCCAAAATTTGGCTAAGACTAAAATCCTGAAGCCCTGAAAATTGGGTAAGTCTGGATTTCTGAAGCCCTGAAATTTCCTAGAATCCATAACTTATCTCCGAGAGGTCTGAAACCTATCTCAAATGATTTGTCACATATATTAAAATATATCTTAAGTATAAGGAATTAAATATACGTCAACTTATACTTAAAGTGCCCGCTGTTGGCACATGCAAGTTTTAACCAAAAGGCGTGCGACACTTCTCAAAAAGGCGTGCGATACTAGAAAAGTATTGTGCACCATTTCTCATAAAGTTGTGTGAAACTCTTTCAGTGTCGTACGACACTTCTCTACTAATGCATGTGACACTTTATAGTGTTGTACGAAATTCTTTCTATGGGCGTGTGATACTTTATCAGTGTCGCATAATATTGAACAAATGTCGCCCATAGAAAGTAAAAACACTTCCAAAACTCAAAAATGGGGAAAAACTAACAAAAGAACCTCCACACTGGGGAGTATCGGATCCACAAAGGCTTGAGGAATGAACACTCAAGTGCAAGAACAACACAGAAAGAAGAACATCAAACCATCTAAACTACAGCAGCAAAGAACACACTAAATTAAACATCGCAGAGAAAAAAAGCATCATTGCAATGTATAGAAATACATCTCAGGAACAAAAAAACCAAACTAAGTACATGGTTCCTCCCAACCGTCAATAGCATCATAAGACCATCGTGGGTCCTAGCCATCCCCCGCGCGTAACATCCCAAGCCACCAACCAGATCGTTGGTACTGTCGTAATAGGGATGTCACTACTAAAACATGCAACGATATAAGCATAAGGAAATCTAACATGCTAGTAGTAACGCATAAGATAATCCTACAGTAGATAACATCACCTATCACATGTTAAACAGCAGTAAGCAACAGATATGCTAATACAACAATTCACATGATCTAATCATATGCTAAACATCATAATAAGGAAATGCGTCAAATAAAATAACATCATCTAAACATGATATACAAGCATCCCAAAGAAAGCATAAATCACAAGGAAGCATACTCCGAAACCCGAAGTACCAAGTGAAGACATCCAGCAACGGTTGCACTAGGACAAAAGATCGTCTCTGTACACCGATCCCTAGTAGTGGTGAAGGTAGCTACACCTCCCAACCACATGGCACCCGTAGGTCCACACCCGCCGTGCTACTGGAGATAATGATCCAACCACAAACACACAAAAAGCACAACATCCAAGGCTAACACTCACGTCAGATAGTATGATGGCTGCAACCAAGAACCTAAGACAATGCAAGGAGTACAGGTCCTGGTCAGACACTCAAAAGGCTGCTAAGTAGGGGCTGACATCATGGAGAGTCGCTTGGCATCAACAAGCCCAAGCTCGGATGTATGTAGCTCAACTCCCTCAACAGAAGGCCAATACATCGTGTAGCTCAACTCCCTCAACGAAAGGCCAATACACAAAAGTACCATTTTATTATCTTAAGTTTTATTACCAGTGACACATTTTCTTTAATTATCACTTATTCAAGCTCCTCTCAGCCATACCCGTGGCGTCATGATCGTCGGGCTACGAGATAGAAGCCCCCTCCATATGCTACCCTACCCTACCCATGCTCATCCTATGACAAGTGCCCGTGGGCATGCATACTCCCATCCCAATCCCAATGATCATAACTTTCGGCAAATCCATGAAAGATCAGGCCTCGCAAGTCACCCAACAAATGTACGCGCACGTACTCATGTGTGGTGCACCACCATCACGAAGATCATAACACAAGGACAAGAATGAGAACATAATGCAAAAAAAACACCCAACTGAAAGCAACACGGGAAGGATGGATTCTACACAAATCCCAAAGCCGATAAAACCATACATCATTAAATCACTCAATCGGCCTCAATCTGAGAGTATGGATTCCACACGAATCTCAATGATGCAACAAGACCAAACATCATGAACTCACTCAACCGGCCTCAATCCGAGAGTATGGATTCTACACGAATCCTAGCGTTCACGAACAAAAGCAAAGGTATAAAAGAAACAATAACAACAAGTATAAAATCAGTCAACCGAACACAATGTCGGGAGTATGGATGCAACATGCATCCCAATGTAACATAAAGTGCAAAAGTGGTCTGACTGATATCCAAACGGATCATCCAATTCCACGACCCACATTATGCCAAGAAAACCTGAGAAAATAGGGCAGCACGCAAAATGAGGTAAAAATCCCAAATTTTGGAAAAACTTCAAAATTAAAACCCATTTGGCCTTTGGGTTCAAAAACTCCAAAAATCCAAAAATAAATGGAATCGAACACCGTATGCAAAAACAGCCAGTATAACGGTGCAAAATCCCAAACCCTCATCCCAAAAAATAGGGAAATGTTCATACTGGCCAAACCGGGTAGAACTAGCATACAGAAACGGAGGGGAACACTAGTTCTCAGCCTCCAAAAAGACGGCTACCAAAAACAGAAGCAGAAACGGAGCAAAAACAATAAAACAAGAAAGCCCTACCTCACAACCAAAAGGCCAAAACAAAAATCTGAACCATAAAATAAAACGCCCGCAAAAGTGGCTGAAAATCGCGGCAATCCAAGGTTTCCCCGAGCTAGATCCAACAAGCTCAACCTCACGATGATCCCACACCCGTAGCTCCCACAACGAACAAAACAGTAAATCCTCATGAAGAGGATTTTGGGTTTTTACTCTCCAACTTTCCAATTTGAAAGTGAGAAGTGAGGAATTAAATTCCTCTTTAGATATTTATTCACTTTTCAGGTGAATAATCGATTAGGGCATTTAACCAGCCAACCTAGTTAACCCCTGAATCGACCCAAACGAAAACAGGCTATTCCTATAAATAGGAATTCATCTATGGCAAAGCTGCCAAAAATATAAATAAATCAATTAAAAAGCTCGAAAACCCAAAAACACAGAAATCACCTTAACAACTTTAGCGACAATGCGAACCTCTAAATGCACAGACACGCCTACTGGTCTAATCACATAATGCAAATGAGTTTGGATTTAATAATCATCGAAAGGTTTAAATTAAACATTTAATTAAGGATACGTCGACCATACAAAGGCGACATTGGTAAAATATGAATGGTTGAATCACTAACTCCATGTGCCACTACCAGGGATATAAATCATGCACACTAAACAACACGATCAAGTGCAATTGCATATAATAACATAGCCGAAGCAATAATGCATTAAATCACCTAATTTAACCATTTAATTAATTATATTAAAATAATCTATTTACATCACTCATGTTCGCATAAAGCATAACAACGTAGGAATGAAGTAAATAACCATAGCATTAAATCCATCACATAACATAATCAGAGGTATGTCCAAATACTAGATAACCAGATATCATCATAAAACACACTGTCATCTCAAAATGGCATCATCATGCAATATGATTAACTGAACAACATAGTAGTCTAATATCTATGATACTGGAATCAAAGAGTAACATTTGACCCTCAGGTCATCTCAAATGTAAATCATCACATAAGAACAGATATCTCTCAGATCAAAATAAAACAAGGTAAATGTCCGCAGCACATAACCAAATAATCCATTCTAATTACTTAAGCATTTAATAATGATTGATTACTCTGCATTAAAAGGGCATTTAAAACACATAACAAAACATAGTCATAAACATGACTAACCACTTCTACAGGAACCTAGTCCAGTGTAGCATGGTAAAAGAACATAGTGCAATCTCTACACACATCTCAAGGTAATCACGGAACAACCTCATGATACCACATCGATCCTGGTAATCATTGGCACAAACCTCAGTGAACCAAAAATCACATCATAATCTCAAAGATCAGTCAAAAGCATAATCAAAGCAACTGATACAGAAACATAAATCTAAACACCTCAACGGTGTAGACCACTCAGGGTCACAATCATGATCCATCACAACAAAAGATCAGCAAGGTTGCATCCATCAGGATGACTTACAGAAGTCAAATGGGAGAGGCACTACATATAAGTTGTTAATATAAAAAATATTAGTGGTACATTATTCACCCTTTGTTAACTATAAAGACATATATGACATACCTTAACATACGTGACATTGTTATGTTGGATAAACCATTCATAACCTTCAAGTTCAACAATAACAATACAGCAAAGAGAAGAGTTTTTTGGGAGTCTTTGTATAGGGGCTTGTATGCCTTCTCAAGTAGAGGTACATCGAGGCTATCATCATCATCATGATCAGATACACTTGGACTAAATGTGTCATGGATCAATGTATTTATACCATCATCTTCAATTGTGTTTTCTGGCACATGATCATCATCTTCCATGGGATCATTATCTTCACCTTGGATATTCGCACCTCCATGTTCCTCCACTTTGAAAACCATAGTCTTCAGATTGTTGTGGTTCATATCATGTACTTCCCTAGGGAGATCAACCTATATAAAATTTATTAACATAAATAAACCATGATAATCAACTCATCATCAAGTGATTTCATATGTATATAAATTGTTAAAATGATATAATGAACAACTTACTAGTGGATGATAGTCATGCCCCCCTTCAATGTGACCATTCTCCCTACAATGTCTCTTAACTATTTTGATTAGCAGTCTTCTACATTTTAAGCCCTTACAAATTTTGCAAGGAAAATAACATTTTCCATCACCTTTTCTTTTCAAGTTAGGCCACAATCTAGCAATTGTCTCCCTATTTTGTTCTTCACTTAATTATCTGACATGATCGTTCTTCATAGGAAGCAAAAATCGAGCTATGAAAACTTTGGTCTACAACTTTCACAAACTAAGCAAAACTGTCAAAAGTACACAAATCTTCTTAGACCTAGCTAAATACTTTAATATTTTAAAAATACTTTCTTTGACTTTATTCCTAAGACATTTAACACAATCACCTTTTATAACATTCAGTCAATTACTCTAGGCAAATTTGTGGATAAGATTATTTGTAATACTTTGACCAACCACCTGAAGGTCTTATTTCAAGAGACCTTACAACATTAAGCCACTAAAAGAAATTTCAAAACATATAAGCTAAAAGTCTAGTTAAAATATACATTAGATTAAAAAATATACAATTTGCATACCCGAGCGCACGGCTATAACTCGTGAAACGGCCTTCTTGCTTAGTTGTAGAAGCTCTCCAGCAATCAAATTATACAAGCTACAAGGCCTAACATCAATTTCAAAACATATAAGTGACAAGGCAAGACATATTATATGACATGGAAAAAGGAACAAAATTTACAAGCTTTAGCAAGACATATTAAATGACATCATTGTGCTAGAGAGATCACAGTTATATGAGTCAAACATAGTCATTAAAAATCACATAAATTAGTTATTATATGCAATTAAAAGATATATAGTTAGATAGGGACATCCATAGGGCATATTGAAAATGGAGCAATGAGATCTGGTGGGGGTGAAATAGGTGGCCAAACACAAAGGAACAGCACAGTAGTGACAGATGCAGATGGAGATGGATTGATGGTGGGCAGTGTTAGTGGGGTTGTGTTTTGGAGTTTGATTTTCCAATTTGATTGCAATGTTGTGTTTTCACCTAAAATCAAGGTACAAGTGTTTTACTTTAATGGATAGTTTTATCATATATATTTTTGAACGCTGAATTCATGAAGGTTTTATGTTGGTCCTGATGTATTTGAATTTTTATATTTAACTTCTTACATATAGTTAGAAGTCCCATGAAGTAGTTGTTAAATGGGTTGAATTGATTCTTCCTCTCCTTTATTTT
This sequence comes from Cupressus sempervirens, assembly GCA_028749045.1. Classification (NCBI taxonomy): domain Eukaryota; kingdom Viridiplantae; phylum Streptophyta; class Pinopsida; order Cupressales; family Cupressaceae; genus Cupressus; species Cupressus sempervirens. Next base: position 113,733,503 of record CM053790.1, read on the forward strand.
ATTGACCAAATTTCTCAAAATTAATTGTTCACATATTGCATTTGATTCTAGTTTTACCTAAATGCTTGCAATTGAATATCAAAGATATAACATTTTGTTAACAATCAAGATAATTCTGCGCAATTAGATTTTATTCAAGAAGAAACTTCTTATCACTTTGAAAGGTGACCAATATTTGGTGGATCTACACAATAAAATATATAATTCTTGCACAATTTCGATAATGAGTAGAATGTATGTGAGAATTTCAAAATATATTTCAATTGCCCTAGATACATATTCTTGATAGAATCTTCTTAATAGTTTGCATTTCAAGAGTGCAAACATAAGAGCTTATTTATACTGAATTAAATATGATTAATGTTGTTTGTTGATATTCTTTCTATTGAAAATTGTTTTGGAGCTTTGGTTAGCAATCTGTAGCAATATATTACAAAGGTTACAACAAGTAAAACATGGAGGCTCTTCAATATATTTCCAGTGACGTGAAATTTGCAACTGTCTTGTTAACTGGCTCTATTCCACTATCTATATGTCTTGCCAATAATATTTTAGTATTTGTGGACTTTTCAAAGAATGCACTAAGTGATGTCACTCCTAATTTGGTTAGATGTTCTCAATTGAGAATTTTGAATTTAACTCAAAATTATTTCAAAGGTGGGGTACTAGAAGAGTTAGGGAATCTTCCTCTACTTGAGACACTAAATCTGAGTAAAGAAAAAATTGCAAGCTATTATTCCTCCTCCTATTTCAAATTGCACAAAACTTCAAGTATTTGACTTGCAAAACAAAATTCAGGGGTGTATCTCAATTTGAATTGGAGAACTAGCAAAGTTATGATTTCTCATCTTGTCTTTTAATGAGTTGTAAAACTTTCTCTCACCAAAGTTGTTTACATTCAAGAATCTTCAAATTCTAGATTAATCTTATAATAATTTATGAGGACTAATTCTTGAGAGTTCAGGGATGTTGAATGATATGGAAAATGTGATACAAAGTGAAAAACAAAGCTCTCTCTATCTTCATCTAGGAACTTGATCGTTACCGCCATTTTCATTGTAAACTATCCCTTTCTGGCCTCTATAAACCTCTTATTTCTGAATCTTTCATCAAACCACCAAAAATGACATGTACTTGGTGCCTTAATCCTCGGCAGTCCACTCTTCTTTTCACCCAAATTTACCCTAATTCTTGGAATGGACTTTGCAAAAAGCTCCTCCATTCCACCCAATGCCCAACTGCAGAGCCCATACCATGATCATCCAACTATAGAGCCCATAGCATGATCTTGGAATGGATGTTGGTGTTTGTTTTGTGATGTTTCTCAACTTGGTGGAATAGCTCCCTTAGCAAAAGAAAAACACTCTCCATTAATTTATTGTCCATAAAATTGAACATTTTATCAACCCTAGTCTTCTTACTCTTCCCATGATAAGAATTTTGATGCTTGGTGCAAGTGAGAGTGAAAGAAATTTTCATCACTCCAATTGCAAAAAGCCTCTCAAACAACAATGTGGTTACCAAATCCAGCTTGTATTGAGGATTCAATTCTGGGGGCACACAAGACAAACATTCTCAATCATTATCAACCCAATTGATGGTACTTACATGGCACTTATGGTAAGGATCGCCAAGAACTCCCATCACATCACTATCGTTGCTTGCATACCTCATTAAATGGATGAAGTTGGTGGTGGCCAATAAAAGAAAGGAAAGAAATAATCACAATGGATGAAGTTGATAGTGCCCAATCAGACATGGTGTTGACCTCTTTATTGCCTTGTCTTCTCAAATGTGATAATTTGGAGTCATTTAGAGAAGCTAATTCTGCATTAATTTGATCTATGTAGTTCTACAAGTGTTAAGCCGCCATGTCCCTTTTATTATTGCATTTACAATGATTTGTGAATCACCCTCAACATGAAGTTTTCTGGCTCCTAGCTGCTTTGCTACTCATACTGTTGAGATAGCAGCATCTAGCTTCAAAACATGTTTTCTACCATCTAAATCATACTCCATGATCCATCATCAGGATGAAAGAGTTCAATGAACCAAAAATTGGATCATGGTGTATGATTTGAAACATTAATTATAAAAATAATGTTACACAATCAAATTCTAGAAACATACTATAGAATTCAATGTGGATTGTGGAAGCTTGCTATCTTTAATTAGAAATATACTTATGAGCTCTACATTAATTTACTTTTTTCAAAGTTTACCTCAATTATCTTTTATTCAATTTGTTGCATATATGCATCCGATTAATTATTTGGACATCTTGCAACAAAAAAAAAGTTTAGTTTACATAAGATGACTTTTGTTCAATGGATTGATATGCATTTAGATTATTGGTATATGATTTATTTGCTAAGGAGAGATCAAGGGTTTTTCTATTCATCATTTTATGGCAATCCTAAATAAGGATAACTATGACCCTTGACAAAATAGTTGCTTGACACATCTTAAGTTGCTTTATCTTTTGTATTATCTTTATAGACTTGTACCAGAACCAATTATACCTAGGACACAATCAACATGGGGAACTAATATCAACCATTTTGTAAGACTAATTAATTCCAATGTTGATTCAGATATTGTGTGCTATATTAGACCTTCATTACCCATTCACGCTTGGACCATAAATCTCTCCATTCCCAAATAATCTTGGTACAAATTGCCTCTTTCCCCTTGATTGTTAATGTTTTGCCTAGAAGTAAGGATAAACAACAACAAAGAACAAAAAAAAGGTACAAAAGACACAAGACATTTATTCTGGGAGAATACTTCGGCTTGAAGGGAAAGACCCAACCACACTAGAAAAATATATCTTTTATTGATACAAAAATGTTCAAGTACAATGCTTTCAACTTGATACGTTATCTCAACACACAAAGCAATCACATATATATAATTGAGAGACTTCATATCACAACCAATGTTCTCTTCAATTTCCAAATACAAGTCTCTTCATTTTCCAAATGCATGACAAATGTCACTTCATATAATATTATCTCAAATATCCAACTATAAACAGAATCCATAGGTATTATCTCAATTTCAATACATAGAGAAAAATGAGAGATAAAGATTTCTATCACAGCTAAAATCTTTAACATTGCTGATGCCAGAGTTCATTGCAAGAAAAAAAAAAGTGTGTGATACAGTGTTTTTAAGGTCAGGTGCATTAATAAGTACAAAAAAATTACATAAAAAAAGCCAAGAGATTGCAATAAATTGGGAGGAAGAAGAAACCAATGAATGTGTACAACTTTATTTATGAGCATTTACAATAGGTTGCTAGGAGTAACTTAAACCTCGCCATTCATCTCTATTGGGATTATGCAAATGCCTATTAATTTCAACAATACCTCTTAATTTCCACTTGCAATAATATTCTTCCTTATGGAGAAACTTGGTTTCTTCTAAATCAATGTGGTATATTGTATTGGAACAATGCTTAAAAGTGCATATTAGTTTATGTATTCATGTGTAATGTCAGCATTATGTTCTTTATTCCTAAGAGCAATAAAGTGGATAGTTTCTCCAATTTTAAGGGAACCATATGAACAATCAATTCTATAGATAGCTAAATTGAAAATTCACAAGTGGTTCTCTCTAGCCTCTAATCCTGCATAGCAAATATCACATTCCTAATCATCTAGTGAATTATGCATTATATTGATGCTTTTTCCTCTAATATTTTTTAGATCTTGTTTGAAATTTCCTTTGACATAAGTTTATGGAGTTGCAGTGTGATAGAAAATTGCCTTTAATAGCCCTTCCTTGATATTATTCATTTTCTAAAGCTTGATTGTTCCATTTCTATCAAGTGTTCATGAAAAACAACATATTTACCTTTTTCTTTAGACATCTTATCATCACCATGCTACCCAAAAAATAATTCTACTAAACGCTAATGCTACAAGAGAATTTCAAGTCTACATTAAGGTACAAATTGACCAGAGATGTCTGACCTAAGATAAGTGTTTGAAAAGAATCAATACAAATCTAAGTCGATTGCTAGGGCATTTAAAGAAGCCAAAAGATGAAACAAGGGAAGTGTGGATACTCACAAAATAATACAAGACCTATGGAGAAAAACTGAGAAAAACCTATGGGGGGTTGGCCTGGGAGGCTTTCCACTCTATCTGCTGCTTTAGCGGCTCCATTGCTCCCCTTCACCAGCAAAACCAAATCCAACTCAGTCCAAAAATGGCCTCGCCTCAAACTTTCCCTAAATCATCCATCCATCCGTCGATATTGCGTTTGGTAGCGAAATGGGTTCAATATCAAATGAGGTGATGTTGTATAACAAATGAGCAACATTTTTTTTTTCCCCCTCTTATATCCCATTAGCATCGCAATTGCGACGTTGTCAGGCTATAATTGAAAAAAAAAGCCAAAAACACATTACATTTGCCTATAAATTGACCCCTAATGTATTAGTGTTTAGATCTGCAAGTATTCTCTACAATAGTGGCTACCTATGGCTAGAATATTTCATGCAAACAAGTATGGACCAACTTTGAAGATCTTCAAGAAATAAAAGTAAAATTGATTGAAATTTTGTTAGTGTAGTTTTTTATTTTTCCTATTTTGCTAGGTTTTTTCTACACTTTTAATAATCTCGCTTAGGTTAATAAAGCATGTCTTATTAGGTGAATGGTTGTGAGGTGTCACCTTCCTACATGTGAGCATCTATTAGCTATTTTGGGAAGATACTTTGCTATCTTTAGTCCGATAGATGGTTGCTCCTCATTGGTTGGTGTTGCCACCTCCTCTCTCTTCCTAGCCTATATAAGAATGCTACCTGGCTTGTATTTTCATCTCTTGTTTTTGCATCCTCTTAATGCTATTTTGCTTCCAACATTTGCATTACTCTCTTGGAGACTAAATCTATGATGTTATTTTGATTTTGTATCATTTGCATTCATAGTTTAGATATTTACTCTTTGCACTAGTTTTCTAGGTTGTTAATCTTTTCAGATTCTAACATGGTATCAGAGCTTTTCTATGTGCAAGAGTAGATTTTAGTTTCCTTATTTGAGAGATTCGGGGGGGGCAAATAAAATTTAATGTAGTTTTTTGAAAAACGAAGTATGCTCTTCTCTTGCATCTTTGGATGATCTTGAGAATCAGAAAAGTTTTGACAAAAACAGTTTTTCTCTGGGGTTTCAATCTCAAATCTGACAACCAACTTGCATATTTGGAGTTTTCAATCAGTATTGCAGGTTCCAGCATGCCGTTGATGGACTTAAGAAGCTGATCCAGCATTTGCATGTCATATTTTGGTTGCTAGGGTCATTTTTTGATTTTTGGAGCCATTTTTTTCTGTTAAAGACGTCTGATTTACACTACAGCAACATCTTCTGTACATCAGCAAGAAAAATGCTTTCTGGGTTTTGTTCATAGCCCTGAAAAACCATCTGGGTATCTTTTAGATTTTGCATGAAAGCTGTATATTTTTCAAAATCAAGCATGCAAAGCTACAGCCATACCCCTCTCCGTTGGCAGTCGCAGATTTGAATGCAATTTTCAAATGTCTCGTTCTTGCTCATACAGACTCTGATTTTGATGATTCTTGTTATGAACTTGGCTATTTTTTTGTGCTTTATCCACTAGTGGAGTTGTTTTTTGATTTTCATGCGTGAATTCTTCAAAAGTTGCAGATTCTCAGCCGTGACTGTGCATAGTTCTCGTTTTGGAAACTTCGAAGGATCATAACTTTCTCATACAACCTCATATCGAGGTGATTCTTTTTTTGAAAGTGTATGATTTTTTGACTAGATCGCAGTGGTGCTATTTGTTTCCTTGATTATTGTGCCCAAGTTTCACTTTTAGCATATGCTCTTCTTGAAGGTTTGTAATGCATTGAAATCAAGACCACTAAGTATCTCTTTCTAGTGGTAGTTGTAAATGCACTAAAATAAAGTGCCAAATCATAGTTCTTTGGGGGGGGGGTGGCATTGTCGTGGCTGGGTTCTCTTCTTTCTAGCATTTCTTCTCTGCATTTCTTCATCATGGATCAAACAAATATGCCCATCCTAACTCCATACAATTACTTTGAGTGGAAATCACGCATGAAAATTCACTTAAGGAAAGCTGGATTAAATAGGATAACTATGGGACTTGAAACTGAACCTGCTAAAGATGAAGATAAGCCTAAGTGGTTTAACAAATGTGATGAGGCATTTGGAACATTGTGTTTGTCTGTTTCTCCTGACTTGCTATTTCACATTGAGTCTTTGGATACACCAAATGAAGTATGGACAAAGCTAGAAACACTATTTGGCACACAAGATTCAATGAGGGGTCATATGTTGGAAAATGAATTAATTAGTTTGAGTCCAGGCAATTTCAACACAATCCAAGATTTCTTCACCAAATTGAAATCACTAAGGCTGCAGTTAAAACAATGTGGAATTGAAAAGAAAGATGAACAACTGATTCTTAGTATTCTCTCTAAGCTAAGTTCATAATATTTTGTGTTTGTCTCTACCTTCTATGCTACTAAGGGTGCACTTGGTACTCAATTCACCATGCCATTTTTAGATGATTTTGTTGTCAATCTCACTCGAGAACAGGACAAGCTAATCCAGATGGGCATTCTTAGGCCCTCTATGTCACATGCCTTGGCTGTCAACCAAGGCACAAAAGAACAACAAGGACAAAGTAGTAACAACAATAGTAAGGACAAGAAACAAAAGAATAGCAAGGAGAAGAAGGATTAGATATCAATTTCTTCAAAAGCAACTATTGATACACCATCTTCCAAGGGCGATAAGCCTAAGAAAGAAAAGGTCAAATGTGCCTATTGTAAAAGACTAAGTCATGATGAACATAAATGTTTGCAGAAACAACTTGATCACTTGACATACATTCTTGAGAAGAATAATATCAGTGTTCCTGAGTCTATCAAACAAAGTTCTAACGAAGGGTCTAACAAAGAAAAAGAAAACAACAAGGGGAAAGGAAAGGGCAAGGCCCTTTTTGTAGTTGCTTCCTCGCCATCCACTTGGGTTCTTGATTTGGGTGCTTCGCACCACATGGCTTCATCTAAGGAAGAACTTGCATCCTTGGAGCCATGTACTATGCCTTCTATTTTGATGGGTGATAACACTCTTGTTGAGGTGTGTGGGAGAGGGTCTGTTGATGTGGGGGATGGCACATTCCATGATGTTCCTTGTGTACCCTCAATGTCAACTAATCTCCTATCGGTACACCAGATCACTCACACACATTTAGGCAAGCGGGTTGATTTCACTCCTGATTCAGTGGAGATACGTGAGTTGCAAAATGATTCTACAGTTGTAGTTGGGAGAGCAGATCATCAGTCACGGCTCTATATGTTTTCTCACCTTGTTCCTGATCCTCCTTTGACTGTTTTGCTCACTCACTCTAATGATGTGAGCAGATTATGGCATGAGCAGTTTGGCCATCTTAACTTCCACTACTTGCATCAGCTTAACCAACAGAGCATGGTCACAGGGTTGCCTTCTACTTTGACATTGGAGTCACTTGGAATACATGATAGATCTTCTAATGGGCCAAATTCACTTGAGCAGTCTTCTACCTCCACTTTTGATGCAGAGAGTGATTCAGAGGACTCACCTCCTTCCTCTCCTATTCATCATTCATAGGTTGATGATTCTCCTCTAAATTCTCCATCTTCTGGTCCACTTTGGGCTAGACAGACCTTGCAGTTTGTAGGTGATTGGGTTGGGGATCCATCAAACACCAAGCAAATTCGTTCACAATTCCAGGATGCTCTACATATCTTCATTGCTACTACCTCAAATCCACAATCCTTTTATGAGGCTTTTGGTATTTCTGAGTGGGATACAACTATGCAGGAAGAGTATAGTTCCTTGATGAGGAACCACACTTGGGATCTTGTCCCTTTTCCTAAGGGAAGAAAACTTGTTCGATGTAAGTGGATCTACCGTAAAAAATTTGCAAGCTTTGCTGGAGGTGCGGGATGCTTCATCTTTTGGGGGGGCCGCTTCCTCTCACTTGGAGTGCTAATTTTCTTTGGGGAGTCTCTTTTCTCTCTCTTTTGGGAGAATTTTATGTACATGGGTACCTCATCAGGCTTGACTTGCCAAGACCCATTTCTACATCCACCTAAGCTTCGCTTATGGGGGGGTGTTAGTGTAGTTTTTTATTTTTCCTATTTTGCTAGGTTTTTCCTACACTTTTAATAATCTTGCTTAGGTTAATAAAGCATGTCTTATTAGGTGAATGGTTGTGAGGTGTCACCTTCCTACATGTGAGCATCTATTAGCTATCTTGGGAAGATACTTTGTTATCTTTAGTCCGATAGATGGTTGCTCCTCATTGGTTGGTGTTGCCACCTCCTCTCTCTTCCTAGCCTATATAAGAATGCTACCTGGCTTGTATTTGCATCTCTTTTTTTTGCATCCTCTTAATGCTATTTTGCTTCCAGCATTTGCATTACTCTCTTGGAGACTAACTCTATGATGCTATTTTGATTTTGTATCATTTGCATTCATAGTTTAGATATTTACTCTTTGCACTAGTTTTCTGGGTTATTAATCTTTTTAGATTCTAACAAATTTTGCATTTGATACCACTCTAAGATCTATTTCTCTTCTAACTGAATTAATTTGACCAGTGCCTAATCCATTGGGGTTCAAAGTCTACTACAAAGTCTCTAGATCTGATTTGTTGCCTTACAACAAATATCATCAGCAATTCTTACTGAAATTCATCATTCACAACATCCTTCTCATTAATTTAGTGACCTTATCAAATTCATCAAAGCTTCTACTCAATTCATTAAACTAATAGTAGTGATGGGAAGATATACAACCTAAAGGATTGCATTCAATTGCACAAGTTTTACTCATACAATATCAAGATTACTAAGTAAATAAAAGGAGACGAATTTCAGAAAGAACTGATATGGGGACAACTCATAATTTGTATTCATTTTCTTTAAAAATTGTATACACTTTGCAGTAAACTCAGAATGACCTTAGGAAGAAACACAAAGATAATTCTGTATTAATGTATTCCTATAAACTTACAAAGAAAATACATCACAAAGCTTGTTCAAATTACTTGGACCAAAAAAAAACTAAGTATTACTAATAGCATTAGAAATTGAACCCTCTTTCCAGCCCTAGAATCTTACTTATATAATGTGAGATGTAACAAGCTTCAAGCTAAGAGAAATTGACAAGTGTCCTTTACAAGAGATAATTGCATACACCTATCACAAAATGACAAAATGTGGGTAACAGAAGATGTCTAGATTAGTCATTCCTTTTGGTGGGTCTGCTTCTATCACATCCTCTATTGTTGTTGATTTGGTTACTATTCTGATTCCTCCGTGTATGCAACTACCAAGCTAGCCAATGATGAAGCTTATTCTGATGATTGCAAGTTTCACCATCTTTATCTTGTATAGTGGGAGTAACTTCTACTTTTCCCTCTTCTTTGGTTGTGTCAATGTCATGTGGGCCCAGGTCTGCAACTGAAAGTGACTGATCATTCTTGTCTTCTTCTCCCTACTGGCCTTATAGAGTGATGGTGTCAATGATTTGGATCTCTTCACCCTGTACCTCATCACTGTCATTTTCTACTTCCTCAAATTGTTCATCAAGAGCTATTTATGCCATCCACTTGTCAAACAGTGTGTCATCTGGCCAATTGAATTGCAAAATATCACTCTATCTCTTGAGCACATACTCAGCCTCATTATCAATAGTAACAAAATTTTGTTTCAAAGAATCAAATAATATTTGGGATTTCACTATTTCTTTAGTTGTTGTGGCCCACCATGCATGCCCTATTTCATTTATAATCCTATTCGTTCTTAAACAAAAAATATCATCCAGTTCCTTTGCCCATTCATCTTGTTTTTCAAATTATTCTTCTTATCTACGGCACAAGGAAACAAACTAAACTTTTGGCTCTTGTACGTATCTAAGTATCCAACTATTATTCTTTGCAAATGAATTCTCTTATTGTCAAAGTCAATAAGATCAGAAACAATATCAAAAGTTTTCTCAATTTGATCACAAGAGGTTTTTATAATAGAATAACATAAAAATGTCATCTCCTTCCTCCTTCTTACCCACTTATTCACAATAGCTTTCAAAGCCTCATCACTTGCTTTCATTTCATCCTAGATACTGATCACCCTAGCCAACTGATCATAAATTAGTGGTCATTCAACTTTATCCCCCAAATACATGAGAGCTTTTCTTAATTTATCTTCATATTTTGCATCCAACTCTACATGTAGGGCCCTTAGTTTACTCTTTTCTTCTTCAAAATCTTCAGCAGTGTAGTACTATGGCCTTTGGGGTGTATCTAGTATTTCTATGAGGGGGGTGGATTTGAAGGGTTCAACTGGGAGGTGAGGGTATGTTATTCTTGGTGTTGTTGACCTACCCATTAGCTTGTTCTCAAGCTCAATTCTCCTCTTTACCTCTTTATTGTAGGCATCCACAACTACCTCATACTTGCTCTGCAACTCAATCATTTCTTTTTCCTCCCTCTCTGCAGTAGCCAAGGAAAATTGAGAGTAATCTACATTCATGTGGGATGCCTGTACATGTGAGGTATCGACAACTCTCCTCACAATGATATTCCTTGTTAGTCCTGAATCATCAGGCTGTGCTGGAAGAACCTTGGATCCTCTTCTCAATGACCACATGACAAGAGCAGCTTGGTCATTACTAAATGCAATTCCCAAGAACTCTTTTTTATTTGGATCTTACAATCCCAAATTATTTGAGACAGAATTGAAAATCAAGGAATCAACAATGTCCCAATTGGGCAATAATAAAATATTTGTAGCCTTTACCATCTGTCTCCCTTCTTCAGGGGTTATATTTTGGAACTCTTGAATCATTTGTTCCTTTATTTGATTTTGAATGGAGACTTCATCCATTTCTAGATGCTCTATTTTCACATTCTTACATCTTTTCTCAAAATTGTGCATGTTTTCCCTCCAAGAAAACTAATGGAAAGCCCTAGACTTTACAAAACTGTCATCAGATAAAAATTGCTAACTAGCTTGTTCCAAAACAGGATCCAATTCCATTCCCTTGAAATTTGCTATAGTCAACTCAAAACTTGGCATAGGAGGCTCTTGGGGGTTCTCTTCATCAATCTCTGCTTGGGTAACAAAAACTCCCCCTTGTGATCCAATTTGTTCAATCTTCTCATCAGTGAGCCACTCCTCCTCAATTCTCATAGGGGTTTGGGAAGGTTAGTAACCCTCATCTTGAGGTTCCTCTTCCCTTATTATCTTTCTCCTCTTAGGAGAAGATTTAGGAGGCCTTTCTTCAAAAACAACACTAGTAGATTCAACTATATGTTTTCCTTTTTCTACAATGGACCTTTGATCATGAATGATAGTATATCCTAGCCTCCTTTAAACAATTAATGGACCTGCCCCTATATTGGGGGTGAAGCCCAATCTCCTCATTATTTCCTTAGCCTTATCTAGAAAAGAATTAATGAAATATTGCTTTTTCTCATTCATTACCTCCATTATTTCAGGGAATGTATTCATAAGCTTATTAACTTTATCTATAGTAGTTATAGCATTACTTAGAGGACTGTAATCTTTATCAAAATAATTAATAAAATTCAAAACTTTTGAATAGACTCTCCATTTTTCTTTCTTTGTCTCTTGCTCTTGCAGAGAGTACTCATTCCTTATTCCATCTTCAGGGAAATGAAATTCATGATCAACTGGATGAAGCTTGATCCTATGCCTAAGAGCCAAATTAAAGAAAGCCTCTGCATCACAAAAATGAGGGTGAGATATAGCCATCTTATATTGATCCAAAAATTTGTAAAGGGAAACCCATCCTTGGTTATTACAAATTGGTGGGCTACTATGCAAGTGGGAAAAATTGATCATGTAGTACAAAAAAAATTCTTCTACTCCTCCCAACTACCACAAGAATTTAGCTACTCCTACCTTTAGGGGCACCTAGTAAGGTAGTACATGGGGTGTCCCTTTGAATCCATAAATTTTGAAAATAGTTGAAACTAAATATGGGATGATATCTCCCCAATTATGTGAAACCTTCAAATTATGGGGTTTATCCATAGGCCTAACAAAGTGCATTAGTGCCTTAGGGATCTTGGGATTGTCACTCAATACGAGGCAACTTAGTTTGGAGGCAAAGTACTTGTCAAATCTAACAAAACTAGCATTTTTTGCTTCCCTAGTCATATCTGCAGTCCATAATTGAACTGGCAATGCTTCCCCTTCTTGTTCTCTATTTAAAACCATTTCTTTGCCAAAGTATGTAACCCCTTTAAACAGAAACATGTGCATCAGCAGAGAGTAATGGCCCCAAGCCTTCTCCACCTTGCCCTTAGTAATCCCAACCAATCCACTGTGAATCTCATTGGCCAAGTAAGAAGCAAAATCAAAAATTATTTCCACACCGAAAGAGGAGATTTGATTAATCATATATATGAAACTCACAAGGATAAAATCTTCTTCACCCTCTCTAAAAACTCTACACAGGGTCCTATATATCTCTACTACCTTGGCATTGAAGCATGTTTTCTTGAAAGGTTCTTTAGAGGATGATGTTATTGCTGGTAGGGTTCCAATTCTACCAATGTGGGCCTTTAGTGCACCTTATCTAACTATATCCTTCTTAGACATATATTCCTTTTCTAAATCTGTCAAATTAATGGGCACATGATACCTAGTGAGGTCCCAAATGAAAAACTTCCCTAATCTCTTCTGGACTAATGGTGATTAGAATTTCACCATCTACTCTTCTCACTACCCTAGTGGCTTGATCATAATTCTTTGCCACGATCTCACGGAGATCATAATCCATAAAAACACCGGGGACCACTAGCTTTCCTAGGTCAAAATTCCATATATTGGCATGTGGAGCAAACAGTTTCCTCTCTGCAAACCATTTCTTGAACAAATTTAAACCAGTTTGTGAGGTATGAGCATCCCACACCCAATTACCCTTATCAAACAATCCATCTGCTATCCTCAACCTAGGGTTTAATGAGGTCAACTTCTTAACTTGTACTGTCTCAATAGTAGACTCAAGAAGTAACTCAAGAAAATCATCATGTATCCAAATAATTTTCCTGACCTGAAAAATCCCTTCTTCAGAGGCATCTTGGATTATGCTTTGCAAAACTGAAAAACTTATAGAGATGACAGTGTAACTACTTACTTGAATTTTTCTCTCATTCTCTCTATATTTCTATGCGAACCAATTGTTTCACAATCTTGCCAAATTCAACACAGTCTTCTTAGTAATTACTTCTACTTAGAAAGGCTCAAAATCTTTGTTCGTGTAAGGTGGAAATGAGAAAATATTACGTATTATAATTTGTTTTTCCTCACACACAAAGCTTTCATGTCTAATTAATACACAAAGTGGCATCACCTTTTGCGTTTAAATCTGTGTCGTCAATCTTTAAAAATCCTACGATGAAGGGATGTAGAAAAAGATAACTTGGCATTCCACTTGACAAGTTTGCCAGTCAATCCAATGAAAATTGACCACGTACATAGCTCCTTCCTTGATGGCAGTTCCGTCTAGACCCACTGGCAACTGAGGACACATGTCGACTGGTCGCTACTTCACTATACATAAAAATGAGCACCTTGCCATAGCGAAACAACAATAGCCATTGATTCGACCTTGATCTTGTGGATAACACATTATTGCATTGCTTAGAAGAACAGTGGTGGGCTTTATTCACTGCCTCGCTATACATATCCTCTGAGCAACTCTTCATGGTGAGATAGCGATGGCCGTCGATCTAAGATCAAATCAAAGGTAAAGAAACTACACAAAGCACCCTAAAGAGTGGTGGGTCCCATACTCACTATGTCGCATAGAGTAAACAACTTACAACTTTCCAAAGTGAGATAGTGAGGATCGTTGATTCGAGCTTGATCTGACGATTGGAATCCCTTCTATGCTTTATGAATGGGGTGTGGGTCTGGGGCACTGATGACGCAGGAAATTTTGCACTACTGGCAACAAGAAAAACCTTTCTTTAATCTTAGTCACCTTTCCACATTGCTTGAGATCCCACCATGTGTTCATTTCATGGCACCTCACTATGTCACTAATGGTGAGATGTCAAAAATTTCTGATAGTGAGATAGCAAGCTCCAGTGACTAACAAAACTCGATGCCAAAAGAATAAAAACCAATTAGATCACCATCACCCTTATTAACTGCTTCTAACAATAGCATTTATTACTCACCATGCCACTTGGAAAAATTATAGTTATCAAGAAACTTGAAGGCCACCGTGTTTTTTTAATTTATTTATCGACTACTGGCTACTTCGCTAATGGTGAAATGCTTGTTTTTTTCCGATAGCGAGGTAGCGAGGCATCGAAAAAAAACCTTTATTCCAGTGCCATTTTCTGGCTACTTTTTACTAGGTCCCTTTTTTTTGCCTGATGGTACTAACAAGGTGCATGTGAGTAAAAATTCAGCCATAACACAAATCCCCGATCATCGTTCATTCATTTTACAGTCCTGTTCTTTTAAAAAATTTGGTGCTCGCTACTTCGCTATGCATAAAAAGTGCACATCTTTTTATAGCGAGATAGCAATAACTATAGATCTTTTCAAATTGAATGTTGAGGAACATGAGAGAAAAGGCTACCCGAGGGTGCAAAAAATAAAAATGAAAATAGAATATTCGCCCAAGTTCCTTTTTCAAAATGTTTCGTGCCTAAATTTTTTTAAAAGGAATGATTAAACTAAAAAAATTCAAAGGCTAACAAATGGATGATTAAACTAGAAATCCTATTCACCATTAATGGATTCCAATCTGATTTTTATACCTGGACAAAGGAAATCATGCAAAAAATCTGACTGACACATCACACTAAAGGAGAAAATTAAACTTACAAAAATAAGGAAACTTTGACTATTTAAGACTTTTTTAAGCATCCCACATCAACCACACCCAAAAATTGATAAAATGAGAATATATTATTCAAAAGAATTCTACCATGAATTATTTCCCCCTACTATAGTACATCATTTTTATTTTTCCTAGTACAATCATAATGTGGTCCCTTCCTCATGTACATCATTTGTCTATATGTGGTCTCTTCCTAATGTGATACCATCATCAACTGAAGAAATTATGGCTGCATTTCTATTTTCTGATTTTCAAGGATGCTTTAGCTTTTCTAACATTTTAGTTGGTTACTTGGGGCATTTCTCCATTTAGAGAAGTGGAAGTACAAATTATAAATTGTATTTGAAAAAAAGTTGGTTCTTACCAAAAAAAGAAAACATACCATTCAAATTGTATTTAGAAAAAAGTTGGTTCTTATGAAAATGAAAATATACCATACATAGTGTGTATTCTCGAATTTATGAGTTGTAGGAAAAAGTTATTTAAGTAATAATTCAATGTAGAGAAGGTGAAATGGAAAGTTAATAATAATAATAATAATAAAAGTAAAGCATAATAATTAATTATAATATGATCTTTTAATCTTTTCAAGGCACATATTTACAATATTATTATTTGAGGATGTATCATGTTACATCCCAAATTATGCCCTAAAATATTAAACTGATTATAGTCATTGAACCAAATTATTTCTTCATGTTTATGTGAAATTGAATTAGTTAATTATACCCGTTATTATAATATGTTAGTTATAGCTGTTGCTTATTCCTTCATGATCATATGAAATTGAATTAGTTAATTTAGCTGTTGTGTCGATTTAATTATCATAGGAAAGTGAGTTAGTTAATTTTAGCTATTGTATCAATTTATTCATGATCATGTGAAATAGAGTCAGTTAATTATAGTTGTTGCACATATATGATGGCCATTGTACATATATGATGAACAAGTTAGTTATTTTGACATTAATGAAATTCCTAATGGTCACTTCATGATTTTTAATTAGTAATTTATAAATCTTGAATTGATGTCTTGGCGAGAATGTTGTTTTTGAATTATTATAGGATGAAGACTGGAGAGAGAGAGGGCAAGCATTGCGAAGCGAGGTCATCGAAAGGGGATGGTCATATGGTTTAGTCATTAAATTTGACAGGTTTGACCTAAAACTATCTTGGCAAGGTTATTAGGACTTGGCAACCTATTTCATGGTGGAACAACATGAGCTATAAAGTGAAATGTTATAATAAAATAATGTAAAATAAAGATAAGTTCTTACCTTTAAGAATTATCAAATATTAATATCATTTAAATATTATTTTATATTCTTAGATAAGATCATATGTAAATAATAATAAAGTGACACCATTACATTTAAAATATTAATTCAACGATGCCACCTTATCATTACGTATATATAAGCATAGTTGAGAAAATAAAACAATAATAAAATAATATTAATTATTTAAAACATTTCATCTTCTTTCCTTCTCATTTTTCCCTCCTTTCTTTCTTTTTCTTTTTAAGCCGATTTGAATAACCTTCGAATATAATCTTGTAACTGAAGGTAGTCATAAGGTCTGGCTCAAATCTATATTATGGAATCCTTTACTGGCCTATCGACACTATTCCCTGCTCTTGGCTTTTCAAGTCCTTTATGTTGTCAAAATCCCTGATAGCTTCTTTATAACTTGCAGAGATAGTCCAAATATAAATATATTGTGCTTCTGATTGATCTTCCTTGTCACGGGTCTCCAAGCAAGATAGGAGGTATTAATCAAGTGTAGGCACATCTCAGATATTGGTGATAGAAAAAGTCACGTAAGAATTTAATTAAACTCATGCCATCCTTCATACTTTCCATTTTCTGTTATGAAATTTGAGTTCAATCATTAAGTCGACCGTAAGGCCAGAACTGTTCATAGTTATCATTTATCATTGCAAAGGTGTGTCGTATTTACTTATATGATATACGCTTGGAGCCTATCGTTCTTTATTCAAAGTTTTCCATTTTCTTGTGATAAAAGATAATGATAAAAGAATGTCATATTCCTTTCAAGTTTGTTGTGATCTTTGAAAAGTCTCTCGACTACCATGTGTGATAACATAGCAATGATTTTATACTCAAGTCTGATTGTTTTCTTGTTGATATCTGAATATGTTATCTCTCTAAATTTTTCTTTGAAAGCTATCTTATTGAATAATTTATAACTTGATATAAAACCTGATAACTGAGATTGAGATATTGAACCCAGAACACCAAGGAATTCACTAGGAAAAATGCCAAAATATGGTGAAGAAGGTGTAAAGTATCTAAGTGAAGTTAATCTAAAGGCACCAAGGAATCACCAACTTGTTGGCCTGAATTTGGTGAGGAGGTGTAGAGATATCTGCAAAACAAGAATGACATCATAATCAAATAAATAATAAAATAATTAATGCATTAGCTCATGTAAGTTCCACTTGTGAAATAAGTTGTCAAGTTGAGTGGTGGAGATTAGGTTGTAAACCCACAATTTGAAATCCTTGGCCAGGGTGGAATTAGGAAGATTTTCTAGAACAAGTGATCTATGTTGTTGTACAAATGCTTTAGTTATTTTGTCGAATAACTGTTGGGACCTCAACCCACCTAGATACTCTGATGGTTGGATTAATGAACATCCCAAGCTTGACCTCGAGCTAGGGAGGGCTATTCTCTTAAATTAGAATATGTGGGGATAAGTAATGGTCCACGGCTAGGAGGTTAAGCCCATGTCAATGCTTCTCCTCTCACCAAAGCCAAGGCTTGGACAACCAATAAAAAAAGCTTCTCAATATTCACTATATTTTCATTTCACCTCTGAATGTTTAGTTATTTCATTTCAAGATGAAAGTTATTTACTTTTTAATTAGCTTTTACAAATAACTTAAATTAGATATTTCTTTTCAAGAACATCTGTTACTTAATTTCAGTTGAATAATTTAGAAGTAGTTAAAGGATTACATCTGATATTTATTTTTAGCTGATTAAGTTAGTTAATTGTTATCTTCTAATTATGAATTCTTAGTAAATTCAGTATTGTAAATAGGTTTTTAATTCAATTTTAACAACCATTGGAAATTTTAGTCATGTGAATTAGGAAATTAGTTTATTTCTAGATTAAACTCAATTAGGAAAATTGGTATGTTACATATCAAATGAGGTTGAATGGTTTAGTCAATAGTGTTGTATTTTTAGTAATTAAAGTTGAGAAAATAATATTGTTAGAATAAATTATAAATAGGAAAGAATGTATATTTTATTATTTTTATAATTTGTATAATAATTGAATATTCAATTCTATTAAATTAAATAAAAAAGTATTGTTTAATATCATTTTTTAAATTATTTTTATTTCATTATGTCATTAGATGTTATTATTGTAACATCACAAGAGAGTGTATGCTTCCTAAAAGTCATTAAAATCAACTTAGTACTTCATTATTTAAAAAAATAACTATAACATATAGAAATAGATACACATTGTCAAGTTTTGTTATAATTGAGTAAATGTATTATGTTATATTTATGTTTACAACCAAAAAGAATATTTCCAAGCCATCTGCTTAACTATTTTTGGTAAATTTTATTTGGTCATTCAATATGAAATCATAAAATATTCAACTCTAATAAGCAATTCAATAATAATTTTTAAATTCATTATTTTAAAATAAATTGATTATTTTAATTAAAATATTATTTTAGATATAAGTAATATATAATCTAAATTAAACATATTAAAAAGTAAAAAATGACATAATTTATAGTATTATATCATTTTAGATATATATAAATAACATTAAAAATATAATTTAATTTATTGTACAGTAGTAAATATAATCATCATAATTATTTCATATGTAAATTTACAACAAACAATATAAGTTGGTGTTTCTCACAGGAAAAGGTAACTACAATTGTGGTAATTGCATAATCTTCAAAGCTAGTTGATGTAATTGCTTGATTTTTCTATCAATGAACAACCAATTCTGATACCAATAATCCTACAAAATCTTTAAGGCCACCTTGGGCCCCCATTTCATTGTCTCCTCTTGTTATTATATGTCTTGTATGTTAATTCAATGCATTTTTTTCCAAATACTAATGATAAACTTTTGGCGCAAACTTTTTTTTGACACTAGATCTCGTGAGATCATTATGGCGAGGATTTCATCCCTAAGGAAGAGCCTATTGACTATAATAATAACTAATAATCATCAAAATTAGTCTACAACACATTAACAAAGTAGATAAACCTAGGTCATTGTCTATTAGCCTATAGCAATGAAAGCTATCATCACAACTAAAAGTAGTACTATTCATAACATAACATGTCATAATCCTATTAATACAATTGAAGTTGTAGGACAACCAACTAGAATACAAACAACAATGTGTGTTAACAATAAAAATACACATAAAAGCCTCATATGGGCATGGGTACATATCCCTATTAGGCCTTATTGGAAGATTTGATATCACTTTTGGTTGATGTAGCGCAAGACCAATCCTTGGTGAGGAATTTAAACAAATCCATATATTTTCCTTCATCTATTCATCTTCACCAAGCATATTATGTTTCAATAGACATGGAGAGGTTGTTGGGCTATGGATCATCCAAAGAATGAACTTGGAATTGCTTCCCATTTTTCTTTCCACCTCACTCTAAACTATCCACATCACTTTGAGAATTGGTCAAATCTAAGGTTGAAGTTGCACCAAATCCACACAAAATTGGATTCTCCTTTATTGGTGGAATGCCAATGTGAGGATTGGAAAGTCCCTCTTATTCCTTATTAGGAGTATGGGTCAAGATGTTGGAGTTAGATTTATTAGAGATATCAATGTCTTCAGTCTCTAAATCATCACCTTCCCTAGTCTTGTTTTCTCACTCCCCTTTTTGATTGTTTGATTCTTTTATTGTCTCTCTAATAGTCATAGTTCACATCTTTTTATGAATTTTATTTTGTAAATTTATTGGCTAATATTTGGATCTACGAGGGGTACTATGTTTGTCCTTAACCTCCTTATTTATACAGTTAACGTCATGAATAAATAATCTAGCTTATTTTACAAGTGGGGAGAATTTCACCTTTCCTCTTAGAGATGGATAACATAGAATATTTTCCTTTTGGGTTAGCCTCAAGGGAAAAAATATTAGAGTTCAAAATGTATGGAGTGCTTTGGTGTGAGGTACTTTTAATTGTTGCTAGATGTTTCATTTACCTTTCTTTTTATTATGGCTTGACTTGTCAACAATGTTAGTCTGTAGTGGGTGAATTCTGATTTAGAGGCCTCATAAACAATGATAGGTTTGGGAGGGTAGAGGGCCACTTGAAATTTTTATAGCCTAAAAGTAATGTTTCACTAATGTAAATCATTTTTATTAACCCTAATGATAACTTTCCTTACATAAAACATAGAGCTTTCAAGAGAACTTAACAAAAGAAAAGGAAAATTAAATTCTTTTGCGGTTCTTAGAGTGATTAAGAAGCGATATATGATAATAATAGTAAGATGACCGTCCAATGTAAAGTGCCTCATGATCATGAAGAAAACTTATTTCCAAGGTGGTAGAAGTTGAGTTGTGTCATATCCTCCTTGCTTCTTAACCAAAGCCTTGCTTCCCTTGAAGAATTTCTTTAAATTGTCATTATCAACAATTTGAATAGTCTTCTCCCATTTTCTACTCTCAATAGATAACCTAGTGACCCTAGTGAGGACCTCTCCATTGATTTCAAAAGAAATACCCCCAATCAAAACTCTCATGTTATTCTAGGAGGTAGAAAACTAGAAAAAAATCATCATTCAATCTATAAATGGATTCAACAAAGTTGGAAACCCCCTTGTAGATATAGCACACTATAGGGTCATTCTTGAAATTATTCAATTTTTAAAGATCAATGTGGACTTGACCCTTCCCCATAAATGTAATAAAATATAGAGGGTAATCAACTATGAGAATAATATTATAACTCTCAATATAACAAGGGAAATTTTTTGTAAGCACAAATTGATTTTTATTAGAGTAAAAATATGTATCTTCTTAGTTGGGTGATATGATTAAACTATCCTCCCAAGAAACTAGGCTCATTTAAGCTACAATTTCCCACAAGGAGTATTTTCATTATGACATATGAAGGGTGCCCTTCACAATACAAGGGGTAATGATAAACACAAATGTTACCACTTATGATTATTGTGTAATTTATCATCTCATCATAGTGGGGTACCCTAATATTATTTTAATAATCATGATTGCCTAGGGGTCACCTAGGCAAAGTACTACACTATAAACAATATTTAATATCCTATTGGAGAATATTTCTCTATAAATTGATGCCAACATGCCACTTTGTCTATCCCATATTTAAATTCAAAATATGTTCACTCCTCCCCCACTCTTTCTTAGTACTTAGCAAGATAGGATTAAGGGATACCCAACATTGTAAAGTACAAAGGAGGCAACACTTGTAAGAAAAATGTTATATGTCATCTCCTTTGAATTTTATACATTCTGAATCCAAGAGACTTTTGATGCTTATTGAGAGAGAAAGAGAGTCCCACCAACACTTCAATCCCTCCAAGTTATAACCACTTACAACAAGAGAGTCCATAATTATGTTTCCTTCCTTGTAAAAATGATTGATAACGTAGGAATCAAATACCTGCCAGAGCATGTGAACGTATCCCATAATCTCTTCCATAGACTGGTTGGTCTCACACAACCCTTTAATAACATCATTGATGAGTTTGGAATCCCCTTTGATTGAAAGTGCTCTAACTCCAATGGATAATGTAAACTTGAGTTCCATAGAAGGCCCATAACCTCAACATGGTTAATTGTATGTTTGAGAAATGTACTAGTATAGGCTTCTAAAAAATTCCTAGAGTTATTTTTATCAAGAATTCCACAGCAACCAATCCCTCAAACTATTTTTTTGTACCATCAAAATTTATTTTGGAGCAACACAATACCTTGTCAAACAATCCCAAAAGAGTCAAACAATTCCTAATACCTTGTATTTTGATGATGAAAAAGGGAAGGAAGAAGGGTAGGACAGGCCATTTAGTAACACTTAAATTCTCTATCATCTTGTGGAAGATATGGGAGAGGAGCTAGAATGTGCACACCCTAGTTTTTGTTAGAATGATTAGAAGAAATGAGGGAGGGGGAGAAGGGGGGGAGCGAGGGGTGAATCCATTATCCTCAAGTCCTAGTGTACTAATTAATCTTTTGAAATCTACTCACAACTTATATCTAAACTTTAAGTAGCTTGGTTTCTATAACAACTTATCAATAACATAAACTTGCAGTCCACTCTCCCAATAATAGCTTAACTTGTAGAATGTAAACCATTAAACACTAAAATATTTTAGATAACATCCACACATGTAAGGTACTAGAATTTAATTTAAAAATCCAATTTGGAAAAAACCGCCAGTAACATGTCACCAATTTTTCACTCTTCTAAAGTGACCTCTATTACAAGCCAACCCCATTAAAGGTTACAATACACACTTTTTTTTTTCAAGAGGGGTAAACGCTTTGACCTAGAGCTATGAACCAGTGAGACCACAAATGGGGGACCTCATCCCAATTAGATTCGAACCTTGATGGCAAGGATAACAACGCAACAACTTAACCATCAAAACATGCCACTATTGGCGACAATACACACTATAAGGTGTGACCGTGGTAAAGGATTTAATCACCCTATTAGGAGTAGCCTTGTTAGACTTAAGAAAATTTCATTAGAATGTCACCTTGATTAAAGGATTTATAAATGATTGTTAAGTCAACCTTGATTACATGATTTTAACTGATACAATGGCTACAAAGTAACAAAAAGTTGATCTGATAAATACAACTCACTTTGCAAATACAGATCACAATGTATCTCATCCACTAATTCAATAACTGAACTTCATTCATGTCTATATCACTTTCTCTTATACACTTGGAAAATCCTTCAAGCAATCACCCTTCACCTTTGCTCTTCTCCTTCTTTGCAACCTCTTGCTTCAGTTCACTAGTCAACAAAATTAGCAACTACTAAACTCTTTTATGTTAATCCTTATGCCTCCCTAAATAGTTAGCTAGATATTTTTCCTCTTGACCATCACCATTGATCTTATTTTTAGGTCAAATTCATCAAATCCTTCCATCATTTCATTTCCTCCTCCTCCTTCTAGATTCTTCTCAAAAATTCTCTATGAATCCATGCCTAAAAACACTCAAACACAATTTATTTTGTTTTCAATGCTCTAGCTTACCAATTATTATCTTCAACACACTTTAAATATTTCAAGAATTCAACTATGTTGATTGGGATTCTCAATTCCTTCACAAAATTATAAATGCAAACAATCAACCAATATTGTGTTCCTCAGCATCAATCATCACAAGATAACTTGGTCTTCACTAACTAGCTTGCTTGGCTTACACTGACTTTGCTCGGTCTAACTTTTCTAATACTCTATCTTTATTGGTGCTTGGTTAGCACTATATTTTCTCATCTTTTGTTGTTCACTCGGTCAACACTAGCACAAATTGACTTCTACTATAAGTTCCTTAATGTTCTTCTTTGAAGATTGATTAAGCCTATGCATTTTGTTACTCATTGATAATCTCAACTAGGATTCAAAACAACTATCTTCTCCACTTAGTCTTATGATTAAAAAATACATTATTGTAGTGCCTGCCCCTAGTTTACATTTTTCGAGCTACATTTATGATATGATTGCCAAACTCTTTTAGGCCAATTTATGTTTGATGAGTAGTATTATTATTTTAGAGATTATCAGATGATGATTACACTCAGTTTATTATATGATGAGATTACTTGGTACTCTATATTTCATGCATGTATGATGATTATTCAATGGTTTCAGTTATCGATGATGATTAGTTAGATGGTTCATTATTCCATGTGTTTCTTATGGATACTTACCCCATACTGCATGTGTATGGTGTGCGTGCTGTTTTATTTATGTATGGTGTTTCTGATATGGTTAAGGAAGGGAGTCGTAGTCACCTGCTAGTCGGGATCTACACGATGCACCACTTCCTGCCATTGCCTGTTTAGCTTAGAATATTGTGCTTGTACATGCGTGGATTTTATGCAGGTTGCAGGTACCGAGTATCGACTTCCCTGAATTGTCAGGATGAGCGTACCCTATCGCACTGTCTCAATGGTAAGAGAGGGGAGATAAACTCTTAAGTCCAAATCCTAAACCCTTTAGCCAATTGTCCTAATTGATAATTAGGACAAGTATCTGAGTTAAATACTCTCCGAATGCATCAAATGATGTAATTTTGTGATTATAACCTTTTTGTTTGATGTGGTATGTATTTTTTTCTATGATGGGTTTTCGTATGTTGCTTTATGAGTCCTTGGTGTATTTTTCTATTAATTAAGTCTAATTAAAAAGACAAATTAATGATTTAATTTAATAAGGAATTATTATGATATCTTTATATTTAATTAATTAATTAATTAATTAATTAAAAGAATTAAAGTTGGAAATTAAAGTTTAAGATATATTTAGAATAGGATAATATTTATTTAATTTAATAATAATATATTTGGAGTTCATTTTTAAATAAATGCTAAGTATTATTGTTATTTAAATTAATTAAATATGTTATCAATTAAGTTCTAAAATAAATTAAAAGTTGAAAGATATTAATTTATTAAGAATTCTAGATCGCATGATCTAAACATGAGTTAAATATAAGAATTAAATTAAAAGATTAAATTATAAAAATTAATAATGTTATTTTAATTTCTTAAAAGTGCACATAAAGATTTAAAGTAATAAATTAATTAAGAATTGAAGTCAAGTGAATTTTTAAATAAAGTTATTTAATAATTCAACTTAATGTGCATGAAAGTTGAATGCAAAAGAATTAGAAAAGATAATAAAAGTTAATTTGAGTTAACTGAGTTGTGCAAAGAGTCTTCTCGGGTAAACGCACAATTAGTGCCCCGAATTGAGGAGAATTTGCTTATCACAACTTTGGGGGTTCATTTTTTTTGAGATAGGAATTTGGACAGGATTTCTTGGGGGGGAGACAACTTTTGGAAGAAAATTTCAGAAGGCGAATTCTAAAGAAGATTTTCAGAAGAAGGTTATTGAAGAGGAGCGAATTCTCGTACAGCCTTCGGAGATTGCATAATAGCATCAGATTGAGGTAGGGCCTTGTGTTTTGATCACGGGTTGAATTATGCAATTTGATAATCTTGTCTTCTTCGTGCTTGTGGATTATCAATCCGAATTGTCTGGATTTCACTGTTTGATTCTTTCGCTCTCTTATGAACCTTATGATACTATATTGTATTTCACCTATATAATAGAATTGGTAAAATAAATCATTTTGAAACCCTCGTTTCTAGATTAAGAAATTATTGTATTTATTTTGGGTGGGATCTGTTTTTTTTTTAATAATAATAATAATAAATAAAAATAGAGAGAATTGTTTAATAAAATTTGTTTATTTGTAATATTTTTTTACTTAAATAAATAGAATTCTTAAAAAAAAAATTTGTTAATATTATTAAAAAAAAAAAAAAAAAATTAAAAAATTAAAAAAATATATATATATATAATTGGTGGGGGAATTACCCCCACCCGTGCCTTTTTTTTTATGGCAGGCCGACTGCAGCAGCAGTCGTGCGCTGCAGCAGTGGAAGGCAGGCCGACTGCGGCAGCAGTCGTGCTCTGCGACCCTGCACGGAGCCAGCGATTTAAAAATCGCTAGGTGAATATTTTCCATATTATGCATTATGTTATTAATAAATTGTATCATAATAATTTTGTTATAATAATTTTATTATTATTTTTATAATAATTTTATTATTATTTTTTTTTTAAATATAATTTTTTTTTTTTATAATAAATAATTGGAGGATTAAACTCAAAAATTTAGTTGTTAGTTAATTAACTATTTATATGTATATAAATATAAAATTGAGGAAATTAATAATTATTAGATAGTTATTAATTTAAATATGTATATGAAATTGGAATTGATTTAAGCTATTGGTAAATAGTTTTTAAATAAAATAGGTATTTTTTTTAACTTTTAGAACTTCGATTTTTAACTGGGTTTTGGATTTATCTATTTATTATTTAATAATCAAATACTATTATTATTTAATAAATGAAGAAATGATTATTATTACTTTTAAGTTGCGTTATGATTAATTATGAGAACGGGTTAATTCGTTGGGGTAAGCTGTGAAACTTAGTTGTTGAAATATACGTTAATCTACAAACTGAAACCTTTATGATATACTTTCGAAGTCAAATTCAATTTGTGAGACTGTGACGTTTTCTTTGTGTTTTCTGTATTTTGGGGTTGCTTTAGTATTGACCAGTTTAGGTTGTTACCAGAGGCTCGGGGTCTTGAATGTGATGTCATGATGATTTGGTCTCGATCTTTCTTAACCCGACCATGGTAATGTGATGAAGTGCTCTATGACATGATTGTGTTTACTGTTTGTGATTGCTTTCCAGTTCCTTGTGTGAAGCTGAGATGTATGTATTTGAGAATACCTAACTTAACCATTTCTGAGTCTCGATCAGTTATACTTGTATTACTTTCTGGTTGCTCATTAGAGAACCATTGGATTTTGTGACTTATCATTGATGCCTTCAGTTGCTGATAGAGAACTGTCGTGATTACTTGATTACTATTTGATGTTATCTGTTGCTCATGAAGAACTGATATATTTTGTGGATTATCTTTTTATGATATTTTCAGTTGCTCGCATAGGACTGAGATGGTTTTATTATGATTCTTTGATTTATGAGTTCATGAGCTAGGGTAGGTTATCTATGTGTAGAGTCGGGAAGTGGCTTGCAATGGGGGTCGGAGCCCTAAGTGGCTGCCTTGAGAAATCCATTGTAAGTCATTTTTAATAAGTGAAAACATTTACACTAAATGAGAGAAAATGAACCTAACAAGATAATTGTATGTTCTCTCCCATGCCATGAGTGCTAGTACAGACTAGGATGGGGTAGAGAGAATGCTTGGTTACGACCTTGCATTCCATAGTATGCCTCTTCAGTACGAGAGGATACTAGTGGCCGCAGGATCAGTAGGGACCCGAGATTCCTAAGGGATTGCTCGGGTAACTTCTACGTGACTTTTGTGATGACACTTTCCCGCTTGCATATTAGGTTTCCTACGTGTCTTGTGGTACCTCTGGGATATAGATGTCGATCTTTTTAGGAACCCTTGAGTTAGCATACTTATAGGATTTCCTGAACTTAGAGAGTATTTATGATTATAGGTTTTGTTATCCTATTTGGGACTTGAGACTATCTCCTCAGCGCGGTGGGAGTGGACCATTTAGGTTCCACGCGGTCGGGTGGTAGTGCTTTACTCTTACCATTGAGATCCGTTCTGTGGTCACCGTGGCTGGAGTTTTCGTGATTGGCATTTACCTACACTATGTTCTTGGATTAGTATGATGGATGATTAGATTTTATGATAGATGTTTTATCATTATGGATGTATGGATGTATCATGTATGGTGAATAATTTTCATATATTTTTACTGTACTTTGTATCATGGATTTGAGGATGTTGTATCTTGATCTTTACATATGTATATTCTTTTAAGCCTTTCATACCCTGTGACATGTACAGTGGATGAATGAGCATTCCGAATTAATTTGCCAAGGAGCATTCGGAACAAATGTATATTATGGACATTGGAGTTTCTGATTATTCTTCTATATGTATGTGTTAGTTGTTAGACTTAGAATTAATTAAATTTAAACGTGACTCAACGTCTTGGGATCTTTAAGAAATGTAACTTGCAATGTATGTTTGTCGATGATTACATGTTATTGCTTCCGCTACTATTTGTTTGATGTGTATGTCATACTTTCTTACTTTAAAAAAAAAAAAAAAAAAAAAAATGTTTAGTAAACTTAGTGAAACTTTAGGTTAATTCTTTTGGATCCCTTGGTGGGGCGTTACATCTGGTATCAGAGCCCAAGTTTCTACATTGGGAGCTCTGGGTATATTGGAACGCCACTAGTGTTAACTAGTTGAATAAAAAATGCAAACCTTAAACTAAAACTTGAATCTAGTTGAACTGAAACTGTATATAAACTATTAGTTACCTATTTTATTCATACTTCAACACTCAAAACTTCAAAACTGAAATTATACTTAAACTGAAATTATAGGTAAACTGAAAATTGAAAATATCTTGTTTGCAAAACATGTGTCTTTTATCTATGTATTTCAGTAGTATGTTTCATGGTTATTTTAGCATCTTGTGTCTTGGATATTATTGTAGGATGGTATCTGGGACGAGATCTTCCGTTAGGGGCTGTAGCCTTGGCCGTGGCAGAGGTCGTGGACGAGGCAGAGATGTTAGTGTTCATGAGTCTATCCATGAGAGCCCCATTCAGGAAGAGAATAGGGAAGAGCATGTCAGTGAGCATCAGGAAGAGAACCACGATGAGGGACATGCCGATTCTGAGGAGGTTGATCTGAGGCAAATGATGCGAACCCTTATTGATCGCTTACCTCCTGTTCTTGAGCAGGATAGAGCACACCAGGTTGGACATGAGCATAGACGCAGATCTAGGAGTCCTCAGAGGGATCGACATAGATTCATAGTATCTTCTCAGATGAAGGATCTTCAGAGGTCCAAGATCAAGCCCTTTAATGGGCAAGGTTCTGGGTATGTAGCTGAGCAGTGGCTTATTGCCCTTGACAGGATTTTTGCTATGCAGGACTTTGACAGTAATGTCAAAGCGAGGTTTGCCATTACCAATCTAGAGTTATTTGGAGCCACCTGGTGGACTATTGAGGAGAAGAAGTTGGGCATTGACATGGGTAGTGTCACTTGGGAGATTTTCTTGGAGAGTTTTCATGAGCGATTCCTACCAGAGGAATGGAAGCAGCATAGAGCAGATGAGTTCCATAACCTGAGACAGTTCACTATGACCGTTGTAGAGTATGAGCGCAAGTTCTATGAGCTCATGCCTTTTTCGGGATTCAGTGATAACCCAGCACAGTTGGCACAACATTTCATTCGAGGATTGAACAACCGTTTTATTGGGGGTGTTAAGGTATTTGAGCCTAAGACCCTCAAGGATGCGGTACATCGAGCTATCCTGGTAGAGCAGAGTGTCAACTTTGGGCAAGGAGGATTTGTGGGAGCGCCTACTATAGTAGGATCTAAGGGCAACCACAATTCCGGTGGAGTCAGGAAGCCTCCCTTCCCTAGGAGGAATCAGTATTCTCAGCCGCATTCTCAGCAGCAGCCTCAGCAGCATAAGGGATTTTACCCTCAGGCACAGAGTGGTGGCGGTGGATCCAACCCTAGGATCAATCGCAATGCTCAACGTAATAGGCAGAATCAGCAATCTCGGCCTGCACAGAGCAACCAGTCTTTTGCTAGCAGGGGTAGTCACCAGCGGTCGAATGCACCACCTATAGGGAGAGGATCTGGCAGAGGCACGGGATGTTATTCGTGTGGACAGATTGGTCATATTGCAGCATACTGCCCACAGCGAGCATCTCAGTATTCAGGACCCAGGCCAGCAGCATCTGAGCCTACAGTCGGAAATACAGGTGGATCTCATAGAGTATTTGCAGCGGTGGATCACCGTCAGGCAGACCATCAGGGGACAGTAGTTGAGACTACAGGAGCTATTCGAGGTACACCTCTCTCTGTATTATTTGATTCAGGTGCTACAGATTCTTTCATTTCTCCATCTCTAGTTGATAAGTGTAAGCTGGAGTCGGTTAAGAAAGACCATGGTTGGCAAGTGGAACTAGCCTCAGGTGCTAAAATTTCCACAGATTCGGTGGTTCATAAGTGTGGACTTAGCATAGGAGGGTTTGAGACTTCAGTCGATTTTCGAGTTATTCCTCTTGGCTCCTACGATGTGGTCTTAGGTATGGATTGGCTTGGCTCTCATAGGGCTAGTATTGACTGCAGAAAGAAGACCATTATGTGTCAGGATGACCAAGGGAAGGATGTTGAGATTGTGGGGATACCGAGACCTATATCCCTACGAATGATCTCTGCTATGCAACTTAAGCGAAGCTTTCGTAAGGGGTGTCAGGTATTTGCCGTTTCGATAAATGAGCTTGATGAGGAAGAATCTACGAGGAAGACCCTAGATCACCCTATTTTACAGGAGTATGTTGATGTCTTTCCGAGTGAGATTCCAGGCATGCCTCCGAAGAGAGACATTGATTTTAGCATTGAGCTCACTCCAGGAGCGGAACCTATCTCTAGAGCTCCTTACCGTATGACCACTCAAGAGCTTAGTGAGTTGCGTTTGCAGTTGGAGGAACTTTTGGCCAAGGGTAGTATTCGACCTAGTGTATCACCATGGGGAGCTCCAGTGCTCTTTGTGAAGAAGAAGGATGGTTCTTTGCGCCTTTGCATTGATTACAGACAGCTGAATAAGGTGACAATAAAGAACAGGTACCCTTTACCTAGGATTGATGATTTATTTGATCAGATCAAGGGAGCTACAGTGTTCTCTAAGATTGATCTTAAGTCAGGATACCACCAACTTCGCATCAAGGAGGCTGATATTCATAAGACCACCTTCCGAACTCGCTACAGGCATTATGAGTTCACAGTGGTACCCTTTGGGTTGACGAACGCTCCATCAGTTTTCATGTGCTTAATGAATGGGGTGTTCTGTTCCTATCTTGATAGATTTGTTCTTGTGTTCCTCGATGATATTCTAATATATTCTAAGTCCCAAAAGGAACATGAGGAACATTTGAGTTTAGTTTTGCAGTGCTTGAGAGATAATCAACTTTATGCCAATGCGGCAAAGTGTGATTTCTTTCAATCAGAGATACAGTATTTGGGACACGTTATTTCAGGCGAAGGTATCTTTGTAGACCCTGCGAAGATCCAGGCAATAGTAGATTGGCCTGCACCCACTACTGTGTCGGAGATTCGTAGTTTCATGGGTCTAGCTGGGTATTATCGCAGATTTGTTCAAAACTTCTCCAGAATAGCACACCCTATTACCTCCCTTCAGAGGAAAGGAAAGAAGTTTCTTTGGACAGAAAAGTGTGTAGAAGCATTTCAGAAACTCAAAGAGCTTCTGACCAGTGCACCGATCTTAGCTGTACCTGATCCAGAAGGTGAGTTCATGGTGTGTACAGATGCTTCCCTCGAGGGTATTGGAGCAGTTCTAATGCAGAATGGTCGAGTGATTGCATATGAGTCACGCAAACTCAAGGATCATGAGTTGAATTATCCTACACATGACCTTGAGTTAGCAGCAGTAGTTCATGCCTTAGTGAGATGGAGACATTTCTTGTTGGGACACAGATTTGAACTACATAGCGATCATCGTAGTCTTCAGTACATATTCACGCAGCCTAATCTGAATGCTAGGCAAAGGCGTTGGATGGAGTTTTTGTGCGAGTATGACTTTGAGGTAAAGTATATCCAGGGGAAGGAGAATGTTGTAGCTGATGCTTTGAGTCGCAGGAAACATGTGATATCAGCTATGACTCTTAGTGTCGATTTGAGATGTCAGATACTTCAGGCACTCCCCACCGATTCATGGTATCTGGAGGTGTGCAGTGAGATCAATTCAGGGAGACCCTTGGAGGGTAAGTTTTTAGGCTATGTCCTAGAGTCAGATGGCCTTTTGAGACTTTCAGGAAGGATCTATGTGCCGCTACTGGATGAGCTTCGCATATTGATCCTATCAGAGGCCCATCGTGCACCTTACTCGGCACATCCAGGTGTCAAGAAGATGCATGCAGATATGCGACGTTTATTCTATTGGTCCGGGATGAAGCGCGACATTGCTGATTTTGTGGCTAGATGTCTTGAGTGTCAGAGAGTCAAGGCAGAACACCAGCATCCGGCAGGACTTTTGCAACCGAATCTCATTCCTTCATGGAAGTGGGACATCATCTCTATGGATTTCATAGTAGGATTACCTATGACTCTTCGTCGTCATGATGCTATCATGGTCACCGTTGATCGGTTGACCAAGGTGGCACATTTTGCACCAATCAGGTCTTCCTACACTGCAGCTTCAGTAGCTAATGTCTTCATGCGTGACATTGTGAGACTACATGGTATTCCCCGAAAGATCATTTCGGATAGGGATCATGTTTTCACTTCCGCATTTTGGACATCACTACAGCATGATCTTGGAGCGCAGTTGAACTTCAGTTCAGCATATCACCCAGAGACAGATGGGCAGACAGAGAGAGTGAATCAGGTTCTCGAGGACATGTTGAGGATGTACGTGATGGATAGGCAGACTCATTGGGAGGACTATCTCTACCTAGTGGAGTTTGCTTACAACAACGGGTATCACAGTTCTATTGGCATGGCACCTTTCCAAGCCTTATATGGACGCCCTTGTCGTACACCTTTGAGTTGGGATAGCCTTGAGGATCGCATCCTGTTGGGCCCCGAGATGCTTCGTGACATGGAGCAACAGGTGGTGCGTATCCGAGAGCACTTGACAACGGCACAGGATAGGCAGAAGAAGTATGCTGATGCTCATAGGTCAGATAAGCAGTTTGCTGTGGGAGAGAAGGTTTTCTTGAGAGTGCGTCCGCGGAAGAGTCCGATCCGTTATGGAAAGGGCTCGAAGCTAGCACCTCGCTTTGTGGGACCATTCGATATTCTTGAGAGGATTGGTCCAGTTGCCTATCGTCTTGCTTTACCGCCCAGCCTTGCTCGCATTCACAATGTTTTCCATGTTTCAGTACTTAGACAGTATATTCCTGATGTTGTACATATTCTTGATTGGAATGCATTACAGGTAGAGGACGGGCAGCTGGCTTTGGAGCCAAGTCGTATTCTGGAGCAGCGGGAGTTGACCCTTAGGGGTCGAACCATAGAGCAGGTAAGGGTCCAATGGGACCCTACTGATGACTCTTCAACGACATGGGAGGATGCATCTAGATTACGGGATTTATATCCCTATTTGTTTATAGGCTTCCAGGAGTAAGCCTAAGTCTAGGGGGGGTGGATGTAGTGCCTGCCCCTAGTTTACATTTTTCGAGCTACATTTATGATATGATTGCTAAACTCTTTTAGGCCAATTTATGTTTGATGAGTAGTATTATTATTTTAGAGATTATCAGATGATGATTACACTCAGTTTATTATATGATGAGATTACTTGGTACTCTATATTTCATGCATGTATGATGATTATTCAATGGTTTCAGTTATCGATGATGATTAGTTAGATGGTTCATTATTCCATGTGTTTCTTATGGATACTTACCCCATACTGCATGTGTATGGTGTGCGTGCTGTTTTATTTATGTATGGTGTTTCTGATATGGTTAAGGAAGGGAGTCGTAGTCACCTGCTAGTCGGGATCTACACGATGCACCACTTCCTGCCATTGCCTGTTTAGCTTAGAATATTGTGTTTGTACATGCGTGGATTTTATGCAGGTTGCAGGTACCGGGTATCGACTTCCCTGAATTGTCAAGATGAGCGTACCCTATCGCACTGTCTCAATGGTAAGAGAGGGGAGATAAACTCTTAAGTCCAAATCCTAAACCCTTTAGCCAATTGTCCTAATTGATAATTAGGACAAGTATCTGAGTTAAATACTCTCTGAATGCATCAAATGATGTAATTTTGTGATTATAACCTTTTTGTTTGATGTGGTATGTATTTTTTTCTATGATGGGTTTTCGTATGTTGCTTTATGAGTCCTTGGTGTATTTTTCTATTAATTAAGTCTAATTAAAAAGACAAATTAATGATTTAATTTAATAAGGAATTATTATGATATCTTTATATTTAATTAATTAATTAATTAATTAAATAAAAGAATTAAAGTTGGAAATTAAAGTTTAAGATATATTTAGAATAGGATAATATTTATTTAATTTAATAATAATATATTTGGAGTTCATTTTTAAATAAATGCTAAGTATTATTGTTATTTAAATTAATTAAATATGTTATCAATTAAGTTCTAAAATAAATTAAAAGTTGAAAGATATTAATTTATTAAGAATTCTAGATCGCATGATCTAAACATGAGTTAAATATAAGAATTAAATTAAAAGATTAAATTATAAAAATTAATAATGGTATTTTAATTTCTTAAAAGTGCACATAAAGATTTAAAGTAATAAATTAATTAAGAATTGAAGTCAAGTGAATTTTTAAATAAAGTTATTTAATAATTCAACTTAATGTGCATGAAAGTTGAATGCAAAAGAATTAGAAAAGATAATAAAAGTTAATTTGAGTTAACTGAGTTGTGCAAAGAGTCTTCTCGGGTAAACACACAATTAGTGCCCCGAATTGAGGAGAATTTGCTTATCACAACTTTGGGGGTTCATTTTTTTTGAGATAGGAATTTGGACGGGATTTCTTGGGGGGGAGACAACTTTTGGAAGAAAATTTCAGAAGGCGAATTCTAAAGAAGATTTTCAGAAGAAGGTTATTGAAGAGGAGCGAATTCTCGTACAGCCTTCGGAGATTGCATAATAGCATCAGATTGAGGTAGGGCCTTGTGTTTGATCACGGGTTGAATTATGCAATTTGATAATCTTGTCTTCTTCGTGCTTGTGGATTATCAATCCGAATTGTCTGGATTTCACTGTTTGATTCTTTCGCTCTCTTATGAACCTTATGATACTATATTGTATTTCACCTATATAATAGAATTGGTAAAATAAATCATTTTGAAACCCTCGTTTCTAGATTAAGAAATTATTGTATTTATTTTGGGTGGGATCTGTTTTTTTTTTAATAATAATAATAATAAATAAAAATAGAGAGAATTGTTTAATAAAATTTGTTTATTTGTAATATTTTGTTACTTAAATAAATAGAATTCTTTAAAAAAAAAATTTGTTAATATTATTAAAAAATTAAAAAAATTAAAAAAATTTTTAAAAAAATTTTTAAAAAATAAAAATTAAAAAAAAATATAATTGGTGGGGGAATTACCCCCACCCGTGCCTTTTTTTTGATGGCAGGCCGACTGCTGTGCAGTCGTACCTGCTGACGCAGGCCGACTGCAGTAGCAGTCGTGCGCTGCAGCAGTGGAAGGCAGGCCGACTGCGGCAGCAGTCGTGCTTTGCGACCCTGCACGGAGCCAGCGATTTAAAAATCGCTAGGTGAATATTTTCCATATTATGCATTATGTTATTAATAAATTGTATCATAATAATTTTGTTATAATAATTTTATTATTATTTTTATAATAATTTTATTATAATAATTTTATTATTATTATTTTTTTAAATATAATTTTTTTTTTTTATAATAAATAATTGGAGGATTAAACTCAAAAATTTAGTTGTTAGTTAATTAACTATTTATATGTATATAAATATAAAATTGAGGAAATTAATAATTATTAGATAGTTATTAATTTAAATATGTATATGAAATTGGAATTGATTTAAGCTATTGGTAAATAGTTTTTAAATAAAATAGGTATTTTTTTTAACTTTTAGAACTTCGATTTTTAACTGGGTTTTGGATTTATCTATTTATTATTTAATAATCAAATACTATTATTATTTAATAAATGAAGAAATGATTATTATTACTTTTAAGTTGCGTTATGATTAATTATGAGAACGGGTTAATTCGTTGGGGTAAGCTGTGAAACTTAGTTGTTGAAATATACGTTAATCTACAAACTGAAACCTTTATGATATACTTTCGAAGTCAAATTCAATTTGTGAGACTGTGACGTTTTCTTTGTGTTTTCTGTATTTTGGGGTTGCTTTAGTATTGACCAGTTTAGGTTGTTACCAGAGGCTCGGGGTCTTGAATGTGATGTCATGATGATTTGGTCTCGATCTTTCTTAACCCGACCATGGTAATGTGATGAAGTGCTCTATGACATGATTGTGTTTACTGTTTGTGATTGCTTTCCAGTTCCTTGTGTGAAGCTGAGATGTATGTATTTGAGAATACCTAACTTAACCATTTCTGAGTCTCGATCAGTTATACTTGTATTACTTTCTGGTTGCTCATTAGAGAACCATTGGATTTTGTGACTTATCATTGATGCCTTCAGTTGCTGATAGAGAACTGTCGTGATTACTTGATTACTATTTGATGTTATCTATTGCTCATGAAGAACTGATATATTTTGTGGATTATCTTTTTATGATATTTTCAGTTGCTCGCATAGGACTGAGATGGTTTTATTATGATTCTTTGATTTATGAGTTCATGAGCTAGGGTAGGTTATCTATGTGTAGAGTCGGGAAGTGGCTTGCAATGGGGGTCGGAGCCCTAAGTGGCTGCCTTGAGAAACCCATTGTAAGTCATTTTTAATAAGTGAAAACATTTACACTAAATGAGAGAAAATGAACCTAACAAGATAATTGTATGTTCTCTCCCATGCCATGAGTGCTAGTACAGACTAGGATGGGGTAGAGAGAACGCTTGGTTACGACCTTGCATTCCATAGTATGCCTCGTCAGTACGAGAGGATACTAGTGGCCGCAGGATCAGTAGGGACCCGAGATTCCTAAGGGATTGCTCGGGTAACTTCTACGTGACTTTTGCGATGACACTTTCCCGCTTGCATATTAGGTTTCCTACGTGTCTTGTGGTACCTCTGGGATATAGATGTCGATCTTTTTAGGAACCCTTGAGTTAGCATACTTATAGGATTTCCTGAACTTAGAGAGTATTTATGATTATAGGTTTTGTTATCCTATTTGGGTCTTGAGACTATCTCCTCAGCGCGGTGGGAGTGGACCATTTAGGTTCCACGCGGTCGGGTGGTAGTGCTTTACTCTTACCATTGAGATCCGTTCCGTGGTCACCGTGGCTGGAGTTTTCGTGATTGGCATTTACCTACACTATGTTCTTGGATTAGTATGATGGATGATTAGATTTTATGATAGATGTTTTATCATTATGGATGTATGGATGTATCATGTATGGTGAATAATTTTCATATATTTTTACTGTACTTTGTATCATGGATTTGAGGATGTTGTATCTTGATCTTTACATATGTATATTCTTTTAAGTCTTTCATACCCTGTGACATGTACAGTGGATGAATGAGCATTCCGAATTAATTTGCCAAGGAGCATTCGGAACAAATGTATATTATGGACATTGGAGTTTCTGATTATTCTTCTATATGTATGTGTTAGTTGTTAGACTTAGAATTAATTAAATTTAAACGTGACTCAACGTCTTGGGATCTTTAAGAAATGTAACTTGCAATGTATGTTTGTCGATGATTACATGTTATTTCTTCCGCTACTATTTGTTTGATGTGTATGTCATACTTTCTTACTTTAAAAAAAAAAAAAAAAAAAAAAATGTTTAGTAAACTTAGTGAAACTTTAGGTTAATTCTTTTGGATCCCTTGGCGGGGCGTTACAATTATCTTGTCAAAGTCCAATTGATCAAGTGCCCATTTTAATTACACATAACTCAACCTTTCCACTAGGTCCTCTTTTTATCTTTTCTTTTCAAATCCTCTTCATCAATCATCTTAACATGGAACTCTACTTAGGTAGCAACTATCTCGCCACTAGTTTTGACATCAATGACAACATAACAATTGTTCCAATCGTAGTTTCCAACAATCTCCCTCTTTGGAATTGATGGAAACACCTCTAGTTACCATGCAAATCAAAACACTTGACTTGCTTCAATTAACTCCCTTTGTATTCTGTACTAGATCTTCATTAATATCCTTAGTTTCAATCTGATTCTCATATTAGTATCCAAAAATCTCTCTCTGATCTCATCTTTTAGTTTCAATTCAATTCTCATTCATGCAGCTTTGATATGCAACACCTCTAGTATCAATTCCAATAGCTCTTTGTCATATCAGTACATGATCTCACTCTTTGATATACATCTTCTAAATAGCTTCACATTCTCTTGATGGCAACACCTCTTCCTCTGATTATGGCATAGGTAACTATACATACTTCTCCCTCTTTCATGTATAACTTATTTAATCTATAATCTCTCCCTCTTTACTTTTTCTTCTCATGGTAACTGAATAATATCTCCCTCTTTGACAACAATTCCAAAAAAACTTTAAAAGCTTCAATTAACTTTGTCTCATACATATTTAACATGTAGAAATCTCTTTGTCAGTTTGTTGAACTAGGTTCTTCATTTTTCATCTTTCTTATGACTAATTCAACATCTTGTGCTTCTCTCCTCACTACTTTAGGCAGGTCCTAAAGTGTGACCTTCTACATCTAATTTGAAAACTGTTATGATCAACACATTTGATATAGAGCTCCATCTTAGCTTAAGTTTCCTTAGTTAGGAAACCACCCCCAATTTATCTCTTAGATATTCATGTGCATCCTTAGATAAGGCTTTTGTGAATATATCATCTATTTTTTCCATTGTATTTCCATACTCCAATCATCAATTTTTGCATCAAGTTTTATATTTCTATTGTCTTTCAATATATAACATTTGCTTCAAAATACTTTGAAATATTTTACATTAGGTGCATAACCATACCATAACTCAAAAGGTGTGATACTTGTACCTTTCTTGACTTGTAATCTATTCAAGGTATAAATAGTTGTACTTATAGCTTTGCTCCAGTACTTAGGTGCAACATTCTTCTCCATCATCAATGTCCTACCACAATCCATGGTTGATCTATTGCTCCTTTCAACTATACCATTATGTGGAGGGTTCTAGGTGCAAGCATTTATCTCTTAATTCCTTTATCATTGCAAAATGTGTTGAATTACCCAAATATGAATTCACCTCTTCTATCAGATCTCAGACACTTCAAGCTTTTACCTGTCTCCTTTTCAACTCTATCCAAATACCACTTAAACATTTGAAATGTTAGATTTATCTTTAAGAAATATCACAATCATCACTCTAGAGTAGTCATCAATAAATAGAATGAAATATTTGTCACCACAATAGCTTTGCACTCCAATAGGTCCACAATGGTCAGTATGAACCAATTCTAAGATAACATCAAAAGTATAGGTCTTACTCTTGAAACTAGACTTTGTCATTTTTCCCAATTGACATTGTTTACACATCACATTATCAAGTTTCTTCAATCTTGGTAATCCTCTTACTTTATTCATCTTATGAATGCTTTCCAAATCATCAAAATTCACATGACATGACCTCTTATGCCATAACCATATATCATCACATTGTGCAAACAAGCTTGTATCATTAGATAGGTCTAGATAGATCAAGTTACCTCAGTTTGGTCTCCCCTTCTAATCAGTTCACAAGAACCATTGTAGATGTTAGCCTTCTTGTGCTGAAATTCAACTTTGTATCTTGAACTATTCAACTATGCCACACTCAATTTTTTTTAGTTAAGTCCTTCAACCCAAAAAGAATTATCACATTTGATCTTATTAGTCAATATTATTAATCCTTTATCTTTCACAAGACATGGTGAAACATTACCCGACTTAACACTGCCTCCTTTACAATGATCTAAGGTTTTTAACTTACTTTTATCACCAATAATGTGATGTGAGAAACCACTATCAATTATCTATCTATCACCTTTACTCACATATGGCATAAGTACATTTTTCTCATCTTCATCATATCATCTTTCATAGCAACATAAACAACTTCTTCATCATTACTATTAGAATCATCATTAGTTTCTTCTTTAGCAATGTAACAAGACTTCTTACCTTTTCCCTTCTATTCTTTGTATCCTTTGTTGTATTTTCCATCTCTTCTTCCTTTGAACTTGTTGTCTTTCCTCTCATCCTTGTCATCCCTGTTAAAACATCTTGCAACAATATAACCAACTTTATTGCATGAAAAACATATTATAGGAATTTTACCGTTGTATTTTTCTTTGCCTCTTGGTAGTCTCCTAGCCATTAATGCTTCAATATCCTCAAGATAATCATCAGAAGATTCACTTTCACTATCCTCATACTTTCCTTTCTTCTCTTTAGAATTATGTAAAACCAATTGTGACTTGAAAGTAGACTCAATAGAAGGTGCAATAAAATTATCAAAATTTGAAAATTCTAAAGTAGTAAGTCTACCAACCAGACTATCCAAGGTTAATTCATTACGAAGAGTACATCTTAGTTCTTTTATTGTAGAGACTCTAATAGCATAAATAGGAAGTAAAGTTCTCAATACCTTTCTGATCAAAGTCTCATCATTGATCTTTCCATCAACTCCTCTAATAGTATTCACAACTTTGCAAATTCTTCCAACATATCAAGCAATGTTCTCATCTTCTACCATCTTCATGTCATCAAACTTTCCTCTCAAGATTTCTAATTTGGCTCTTAGTACATTTTTATCTCCTCCATGGATCTTTTCCAACTTTTCCCACATCTTCTTTGTAGTATTGTAGTCCTTTATATCAACAAATTTTGAATAGCTTAGGGCACATGCAATCTCCAACATTACATGATTGTGTTCTTGTTTTTTCCTTTATCTATTGGGTTGTTATAGGTATAGGTACTATTATGTACTCATTCTCCAAGTAAAATACTATTGAATCTTCAATTCCAACAATGTACAACCTCATCAAACTTTTCCATGTAGGGAAGTTCTCCTTGTTCAACTTGGGTATCTCCTTCCTATACATCTTGATCTTTAGCTTTAAGTCCCTTAAAACGTTTCCTTACAAGCACCACAATGCTCTAATATCAATTGTTAGAATGATTTAGAATAACTAAGAGGGGGGTGGGGGGTGAATCAGTTATCCTTAGGTCTAGATGTTCCAATTAAACGTTTGTACTTTTCACACAACTTAGATTTAAACTTTAAGTAGCTCAGTCTTTATAGCAACTTATCAGTAACATAAAATTACTGTCCACTCTCCCAATAATAACTTAACTTGCAGAATGGAAAACATCTTAGATAACATTAACACAAGTAAGATACCAAGATTTAATGTGGACACCCAATTTGGGAAAAACCACCAATAACATGTCACCAATTTTTCATTCTTCTAAAGTGAGCCTTGTTAGGAGCCAACCCTGTTAAAGGCTACAATACACATTGTTAGGTGTGACCTTGTTAAAGGATTTAATCGCCCTATTAGGAGTGGCCTTGTTAGAGGACTTAAGAACATTCCATTAGAATGTCACCTTGATTAAATGAGTTATAGATGACTCCTAGGTCAACCTTGATTAAAGGATTTTAACTGATACAATGGTTAGAAAGTAACAATAGGTTGATCTGATAAATACAACTCACTTTGCAAATAAAAATCACAATATATCTCATTTGCTAATTCATTGGCTTAACTCCATTTATGTCTCCATTATTGTCTCTGATCTTCTTGGAAAATCCTTCAAGTAATCACTCTTCAACTCTTCTCTTCTCCTTCTTCACAGCCTTCTTCTCTAGTTCACCAGTCAACAAAATTAGCAACCACTAACCTCTTTTAGGTTAATCCTTATGCCTCCTTAAATAGGTAGCTAGATATTTTTCTTCTTAAACATCACATTTGATCTTAGGATTAGGTCAAATTCATCGAATCCTTCCATCATTCTGTTTACTCCTTCTCCTTCTAGATACTTCTCAAAGCTTCTCTTTGAATCCATGCCTAGAAATGCATAAACATGATTTTTTTGCATTAAATTCTCTAGTTCATCAATACTTATCTTCAACATGCTTTACATATTTCATGCATTAAATTCTCTAGCTCATCAATACATATCTTCAACATGTTGATCAATCGCGAGGAATCACTTGCTGCGAACAAGAAGATGTTCTCTGAGTCAACCTATATGTATAATGACTTGTTAGATGTCTACAGAGGTCATAGTGAAGGGTGGAAGGTGAAGTACAATGAGGTGGTTGGTTTGCGTTCTGATAGAGGGCAACAACCAACTTCCACCCTGTCTTCAACACACGAATGTGAAGGTACATCAAAACGTGGTTAGATGCATATATGTAATTGAATATTTTGAGCCACAAGTGGTTGTTGTTCATTTCAATGAAAAATCCTGATTGTAGCAAACAATGTCATATGAACCTAATGTTTGGATATATAAACTGATATCTTCTGAAAAATAGGAGACCATTGGAACTTACATTTGACAATTTGGTGCTTTGATAATTGATATCTGAAATATATTTTGTACACTATTAATATTTATAAATCATTACAAATCCACTTTATTTGTAATTATGTTATTGGAATGTCATTTTTATATACATATTGTTGCTCTTATTTTGCAAGGACTAAATCTAATAAATGTCATGGATGGATTGAAGCTTTTTTGTTTTAAGCAAATATTTCACATCAGATGACTTTTAATCGTAATGTCATATGATTTGCAAGTTATTAAACTGAGGTGCATTGCTGCTTGTTTCATTTGATACAATATGTAATACAAGAAATCTGATGAATGGATGTTTCGTCTTTGCTATAAATAATTTTTTTTAACAAATCAGATTGGTCAAAATTTTGACCAATCTTGGTCAACATTTCCTCCAAGAATTGGTCGAAATTTTGACCAATTCTTTGGTTGTGAGTATGGCATTTTGGTTGTTGAGAGACCAGAATTGGTCGACATTTCAACCAAGACTTGGTCTATATTTTGATAATGTTGGTCTCCATTTCTACTAAATTTGGCCAATGGTAATCAATAACGCTCATACCAAAGGCAGTCTATTTTGACAAAGTATTTGGTCAAAATTCTAACCAATTGGAGGATTCGTCAAAATTTTGACAACAAAAATTGTGATGGACCTCTTGCTCACAAATTTGACCAACATGGGCCAAAATTTTGACCAATATTCATCGAAAAATGGGTCAAATTTTACTAGTGAAACAAGATAAAATGATGATTGGCAAACAAGATTGGATGTCAGGGCTACTTAAGTGAAACCAAATGAGCAAGTGCTACTTGGAAGTGGAGAGGGAAATCGCAAGTACTAAGAGTTAAATTGAGTGAAATGAGGAAGGTGGAAGAGCGAGGTGGATTGAAAGGGAGTTAAAAGTGGATAAGTTTGGAAAATGAAATTAGACAAGTGTAGTTAGTTATATAGTGGATTAATATTAAATAATATTAATTAACTACCTAAACTCTAGAAGATTAAATAAATCTATTTATTCAATTGTGTGTGAGAGAGGAAAAGAGTAAATAAAAAAATGTGTTTATTTATTGAAGAGGTGACATTCAGATAAGCAAAAAATTAAAGGATTATATTTTGTAGGGAAAGATTAAAAGAATGATGAGATATTTTAATTTGATTAGTGATTGAGGACATATTGATAGGCCAATCAAATTAAAGGACAAAAAATTGACATAATATAATTATTGAAACACTATTGACAAATAATAAAGAGAAAACATGCAAGATAGAAGACATCTTAAAAAGCATAGCCATAGACGTTGATCACCTTAAGTGACTCTAGTTGATATGAACAAAATGCTAAGAATTAATCCTAAACCATAAGGTAGAATTCAATGATGAAGCATGAAGAGGAAATATGAAAGAAACCTTTATCAAGTATAAAATAGAGAATAAAAAGGAAGAAAACAATTTAGATTTGTTGACAAAATAAGCTAAACTAATAAAATTGTTACCCCTTAAAGAGTATGTAATTTGATTTTCATTATTGCAACATGTTTAGTTATTTATTAAGAGATTATATGGAGGCAAATAGAAATCAACAAATCACAATTTAAATAAACACATGAAGCATGATGTATGTGGAGAAAGATCTGTGATGTACTTTTTGAAGATCGAGACAAGATAGATTGAATCTTCAATGTATTATTCAATGAATGACATTACATTATATAGAATATAGTTTGGTAACTATATGACTAGCAGTTTGATAACTACATAACTAAAAGACACAAATTATAACAAAGCATTATAATTACCTATTATGCCAACATTCCCCCCTTAATACATTGATCTTTAAAAAAAATCCAAAAATACCTTACCTTAGGGACCCCCTCCCTTAAGGCTTACATAGCAAAATATGTTGAATACATATTTTTAGAAATTATATTTTGAAGTAGTAGACCTTGAACCATGAAAGACTTCATCAAGACATCTTGTGACCCTCAGAAAGGTGTAGCTTCAAGCTATGTTCATAAGCTCTCAAACCTG
The DNA here is from genome assembly GCA_028749045.1 of Cupressus sempervirens. Taxonomy (NCBI): domain Eukaryota; kingdom Viridiplantae; phylum Streptophyta; class Pinopsida; order Cupressales; family Cupressaceae; genus Cupressus; species Cupressus sempervirens. The sequence goes on from CM053790.1 coordinate 113,777,533, forward strand.
AACACAAAGTCTTGAATTATTTAACAAAGACCCCTAAGAGATGTGACTGATCTCTATCATTGTCTAGTGACCACAAAAGGGTATGATTCTCTATAATATACTATAAAGTTCAATTCGCAACAATCCATATTGAGTGCAATTTCAAGTCTCAACCGTGTCTCCAAAATGCAAATTTGCAAAACAAATATTCTTTAGATTTGTTAGCATAAAAAAGAAAAACAAAGCAAAAAGCTAAAAACTATAAAAAATGCTTCTCATGCCAAGAACCATCCCAAAACAAGAAGCTGACTTGAGATGATTCAAGTTCCTCCATCCTCTAATGTCACCATGAACCTCTAGATATCAAAGTTCAAAACACAAAATTGAGATTGATAAGAGAATTATTAATAATTTCTCTGTCATCAGTTGTATTTACATCATCAATGCAAACACCATTGCCCTCTTCATCAAATTGATCTTTCATTTTTCCTTTTAGAACATCACTGACTCTAGATATGTGAATCCATGTTGTGTGGCCCTTTTTCTTACAATAAAAACATTTATTGTCTCTTTTATTTTTGTTTGACCATTTTTAGTACTTTGCGAGTATAATGCCTTGTCTAGGTGGTCTTCTTCTATAACTTCCTTTGTCCTCTTTTCATCTGTTAGAAAGGTTGAAATCATATCGTCTAAAGTTTGTGAAGTAATTTGGTTGAGTGTAAATACAATGTTACTGTATTTGGAAGATAAGCTATTTAACAATATAACCTTAGCATCACCATCATCAACAAGAGCCTTAACCTCTACAAGTTGTCTAATGAGAGATCCTAGGTTACTGATATGATTTGACATTGTGATACCATTCTCCATTTTGAAACAAAACAATTAGAGTTTGAAGGAAAACTTTGAAGTAATAGCTTTTGCTCCAAATAGCTTGTTTAAATTATCCCAAATAATGACAAAAGATTTATCTAAGTCTATGTGATGAAGTAAGGAATCTCCAATAGTAAGACCAATAATTGCCTTAGCTTTATCATCTCTATTGTTCTAACTCCAACAATTTATTTGTATATATAGATGGCTTTTCTTATTTTTACTATCAAAACAACCTATTTTTCTTATTGGTAACCACTTAGTAAATTTCATATACTGTACATGAAAGTATGTACTTACTGATATTCTAGTTTAAAAGTGTGGAAGAGATCATTTCTCTGCCACACCAGATGAAGGTCACTTTAGAATCTAGCAATCAATTCCTCTTTGGAAGGAAGCATCCTCTAGCCACTACGGGTGTCCATGTTAAAAGTAGTCAACAATTAATATGAAAGTGATCTTAGTGAAAATCCTCCGTGGAATGAGAGATGCTCGTCGAAACTTCCAAAGCACACTCAACAATGAGGAAGGAATGCCAAAAAAATGACAAGTTTATATAAATCCAACTTTTGATGAAACCACGTAGGCTCGAAAGACACAATCCACAAATTCTCAATTGGCCTATTCAGGGGTCAATAAGATCTCTCCCAAGGGTATATTCTTAAGCTAAAAGTATTAAATAGTCAAAGTTGACTTATTTTTTCCAAGCTTAATTTTCTCGAGAATGATGTTTAAGGGTGGCCGATATCTCATATTACTTTGATGCCACATGAAGATTGAGACAAGGTAGATTGAATCTTCAATGTACTATTCAATATTCAATGAATGGTATTGGATTATATATAATATAGTTTGGTAACCATACAACTAACTGTTTGACAACTGCATAACCAAAAGATAGTTACATAACAAAGCATTATAATTACCTATTATGTCAAAACTTTTTCCCTCCAACTTGATGTCATTTTTGGAAACCTTGGTTTATTTGTGAAATCTCTCATAAACTCACTATTACAACCCCTCATGCATGTGAAAATGTTACTAGACACGTGAAAAGGTTGGTTTACAATAGAAAAGACATTATAACTATTAGCAATCAAGATTACATTTAAAAAGTGAAGTACGAGACTAACCAATCCTATTGAGAGTGGTCCCATCTTACAATAAAACTATTGAGTCTCATAATACTAATTGCTAACAATAATTGTGGTCTAAGAAAATAACATGAAAAGTACTTGCAAATGATAATAAAACCTATATTTTTAAGGTGTTACCTTGAAAAATCACATGAGATTACCCAATATATAGCCTTTAACTATGTATACATGTGGCCTTTTATTGCATGTGTGAGACTTGGACTCTAATTAGTGAAAAAAATAAGTAGAGGGCCCTTTGGATCCACTTTTCATGCACATGTATATGATTACAATTTAAAAACATCACAATTCTAACAAAATCAAAACTAAACCATAAGCTTAAACCCTAGGTTGCTTCTAAGAATAGGTTGGGGTTCATAAAAATGTAAAACTATAAACACTTCAATTGCTATACATACTTATTATGACCTATAAATAAATGTAAATAATATAGCACAAGTAAGCCAAATTAAATTATTGTGAGGTCAATAAAAATGCAATGAATATTAAAAGATAAACTAAAAAATAAATGCTCTTGCCTTTGAGAACACAATAAATAATCTATATTTAAGTCATTCAAAATACACTTGCAAGTTGTACATAAATTCACACTCCTAATGGAAGATATCCTTGTTAAGTGTAGTCTTATAATTCAATATGTTTTAATATCTAGGTTTTCTAAGTGAAAGCTACGTGTCACAACCTTGATTTGATGTGCAAGAAGGATAATTGTGACACATGATTGTACGAACAAAATGTGTATCTTCTTACTTTCACCTTCCTTATGTTTAAAGTTGTCATGGTGATGTGTACAAACACTTTTGATGATATTTCTAGCTCAAAATGGCCCATTCTCTTAGGCCAACCCCTTAGACATGCTAGTTTTGCAATATTTGTAGACATGTGGACAAATATATGAATCACCTATATGATTTTTTATTCTTTTTTTAAATAGATTGATGTTTACTTTACATATTTTATTTAGTTCTCATATATCTATATTTGTATTAATAATGCACTTAATATTATTAATAATTATCAAATGTAGTAACAATTCATAAAACATGAACTAGAATAATTTTGAAGACTAATACACGTATTTCTAAAATTTAATCTCAAATAATATAAAAAGAAACTTATAAAAAATATTATTTTTTAAAAATTAAGGAAATATATATTTAAGTGCAAACATATGAGAGGGTGGACCTCAAACACCAAATCTTCTATTCCAAAATTGATGCTAAAAACAAGAGCAATACTTGGGAAATTGTCGTACCACCTAAAAAGAATTGAATTATGATGTGCACTCAACTTTCCATATAAGGATAATAAATAAGAGATTTTTCAATAGAATATCTTCAATTCAATTCCCTCCCAAAGAAACACCCATTCTTAAGTGGGAAAAGGAAGACATGCCATCTTCATTTAGGGACTGATCAGAGGCAATGGAGGAGCTTCGGTCATTTGTTGGAGATGGATCAGTGGATTTCCATGGCCACCCTGTTATCAGAGCTCAAACCGGAAAATTCAAGGCATCCCTTTTCATAATTGGTGTGTATGAATATATCCTATTTTATATGTATTTTCGAGCTTTTACAAAATTGAAATGTTTCCTAAAAACTTGATATCATCAGTGTTTTGAATCACATTGATTACAGTAGTTAATTTACAATTTACACTGACTTGTGCCCTCTCTTCTCCCATATTTTAGCTGTTTTTTTTTTGTGGTTTGAAGGAAAAACAACTCTGGTATTCACTTTGATTTGTCTCAAAAAGTCAGCAAATGGGAGGGGATAGAACACGATTAGCAAGAACCCTTCCTAATTACCTCTCATTTGTTGTCATTTTATATTCAGGGAATGTAGATTGTTCTATCAACTTGGTCTACACTTTTTTTCTGTTCTTTTGATGAAATCAATCTATTCACAGCTGTTAATCTTGATTTCGACCATTTCATTCATTTGTTACTCGCAGGGGTGGAGATTGCGGAGCGGTTTGCATATGCTGGCCTAGCTTTCAATTTGATAACTTATCTCACAAGTGTTTTGAATGAAAGCACTGCCAGCGCTGCAAGCAATGTGAACATATGGTCAGGGGTAGCTTCCATGTTGTCTTTTTTGGGAGCTTTTGTTGCAGATTCATTTTTGGGTCGGTACTGGACAATCATTTTTGCTTCACTCGTCCATTTGCTTGTCAGTATTCTTTTCCTTAACAAAATCCTTTTACTTTGTATAATTATTGATGAGTATAATGGTTTGGAACAAATTCCTCAACCAGTATGATCACTGTATTGAATGGAAGTTTTTTTTTTGAAGGCAAAAGGTGGAGCTATATTATGTATTACAGGTGAGGATGATACTAACACCTCGGCTCATTAGAATTTAGGACGCAACAAACCGACAAGAAATTTACTATCATTACAATTACTGGAACTAACTTAATCAGGAGTATGAATTGTTGATTTTGGCTGTTTTCTACCATATATATGCTGGTTACTAAGACGCTCATATTGAAGACAGAGAAGATTGCATAAAGGTTCATTAGAAGACATTGTCACCTGAACAATTAAACATAGAGTAACAGAGCACTGAACCCATGCTGCGCATTCATGCAAGATAGGACACATAATAAACACTAGTAGTCTGCTGCCATTTGGATTAAGAACCCATATTTGCTGGATGTATGAATCAATAACAAGCGAAGCACATGTGAATGTATATCAAGGAAAATGGCTACCTTGCTGAAGACCTCAGTTTGGTCTTTTGGCCAAGGAGTCAAGGACGCATATCCTGGGAGTTCTTGTGAATAAAGAAACTGAAAATCGTACTCTTGAGTTCGTGCAAATGTGGGGAAAGTGGAAATTGAATTAGACGTCCAATTGCTTTCAAAATAGCTGCATACATTTTCATTTTCCTGTATTTTAACCAAAGTTGTTGTATCCAAGTAACATGTGATATAATGGAATGTGACAGGGGCTAATCTTGGTAACTCTATCAGCCTCTCTCCAGAGCCTCCAATCCACATCATGCAGTTATAATTCCAAGTCTTGCTCCACAGCCTCACATTTCAAGATTGGGTTCTTTTACTTCTCAATATACTTGGTTGCTTTGGGACAAGGGGGTCACAAGCCATGCCTACAGGCCTTTGGTGCTGACCAGTTTGATGAGGAGGACCCAGAAGAGAAGCAGCACAAAAGTTCATTCTTTAACTGGTGCTATTTTGGTATTTGCTTGGGAATCCTTGCAGGTCTCACTGTGCTCACGTACATACAAGATAATGTTGGATGGGGTGTGGGATTCGGCATGCCTGCTGTTACCATGGCAATGGTGCTTCTTGTGTTCTTGTGTGGGACTAGGTTTTACAGAAACAAGCTGCCTAGTGGAAGCTCTCTCACTAGAGTCATCCATGTGTTTTTTGCAGCATTCTTCAAGCGGAATGTTCCTATTCCTTTCCGAGAACAAAATCAATTAGCTTCTATTCAAGAGGTAGAGATTTTCAGGACAGAGTCGAGAAGACAACTCTTGAAAACAAACAAGTTCAGGTAAGCACTCCATGGTACTTTTGCCCTATCACTAGTGCCATATATTTAAGCACAATGCTACCTTTGAGTTCAGGCTGAAATGATTGCAATAGAGATTGTTTTGTGTTTTCAAACTGGGGAATTAACAATGGTTTACTGATGAGGCTGAAGGGAATTTCAAGATGTCCCCAAAGTTTCTACAGTCCAAACGTAAGAGATGTTTGGTGCAATTTCTTGGCCTCTAAGCCCCCACAGATAGATGAGTTGGCTTGAGGTTGTGGTTAGGTTCTCATAGTCTCCGGTTCAAATCTCTCCCAGGTTTAAGATGTGAGACATTTTGCGGGCAGCTGATCTCACCCATGGAGAACTAGTCTCACCCTAGCTCGCATCAGCCGTCGATCGTTGCTGGGCTAGGTCGCAGGGACACCCCATGCATTAAAAAATAGAAAATCTGGGTCTCTCATCTATGCTGAAGGAACTCGGTGTAGACAGCAACACTATTTGGCTATTTCAAATTCTAGTTCACTATTAGTAATTGAGAATAATGCTAGCTCAGATTCTAGTTTAGTAATGGCATTTGGGAATAATGCTAGTCAAAATTCGGTTTTAGTAATAGTATTTGAGTACAATGCTTGTTCAAATTCTAGTTCAGTACATAGTATTTGGGAATAAGCTAATTCAAATTCTTGTAGTTCTCATTTGAGTTTGTTTTTAGCCCTATATACCGGAGATTTATTTTCCATGATTGTCCTCTTGTTGCATTTCAGGTTTCTTGACAAAGCAACAATTGAAGATGAATTAGACATTGAGTGCAAAGCAACACGCAATTGGAGGCTTTGCACAGTCCAACAGGTTGAAGAAGTAAAACTTCTTCTAGGCATGTTACCTATTTGGATGGCATGTTTGATGTATGGCGTTGTCTTTGCACAGTCCTCCACATTCTTCACAAAACAGGGTAACACAATGGACAGAAAAATAGGTCGAGATTTTGTGATCCCTTCTGCAAGTATGCAATTTTTTATTGGTATACCTATCATGGTGTTGATCCCCGTCTATGACCGCCTCTTTGTTCCAATTGCGAAAAGATTATCAGGGAATGAGAGGGGAATAACATTGCTCCAAAGGATAGGCACTGGTATGTTTATTTCTGTCATTTCAATGATTGTTGCTGCAGGGATAGAAATTAAAAGGCTCAAGGCAGCAAAGGATAATGGACTCGTAGACATGCCCTGTGCAACAATCCCAATCAGTGTTTTTTGGCTACTTCCACAATATGTGCTCTTTGGCATGGCTGATGTGTTTACAGTGGTAGGAATGCAAGAATACTTTTATGATCAGATGCCAGACACAATGAAAAGCTTGGGTGTTGCTGTCTGTTTGTGTGTTATAGGAGTTGGTAGTTTCTTGAGCAGTGTCCTCATTTTGGTCATTGAGAAGGTTACTTGTAGAAAGCAGGAGCAATGCTGGTTTGCAAACAACTTGAATAAAGCTCATTTAGATTACTTTTATTGGCTTTTAGCTGCTCTGAGTCTACTCAACTTGGGCGTGTTCATGACCTTAGCCAGCTGCTACAAGTACAAAAGGGCTGTACCTTCTGGCACAGAAAATTCTAACTAGAAACTAGCATAATGTCATACAAGTAATGACTCTGTTTTTAAAGTAATACTCTATCGGTTCTATCTTTTAACCAAGACGGTGTCTCCGCTATCTGTCCAGTGGTCCATTTTAGTGGAAGCGAGGGAAAACTAGTCCCCCTAGCATGCCTGGAATTTTCCCTTTTAGCACTTTTGGATGGTTAAATTTATTGATTTTACTTAATAATATACATAATGTGCTTTTATTATATATATGTTTTTAGAAGAAATATTTATGTGTTTTTATTTTTAATATATGTTTCTTTTTTTATTCATAATAATTTAAAATCTATAGAATAAATTTTAAAAACTTAGCTTTAGCCATTTACAATATTAGTATGTAATATACTTATTTTTATATTATTTCTTAATTATTTATATTAATTTGAAAATATGAATTTAGAAATGTGCTTATTTTATTTGAAATATTTGAAATATTACTAATTTAAAACTACAAATTCATAAGGACTTTTTGTACGGTACTAATTTATATTTATTGCTTTCTAATTTATGAAATACTTAAATTTAAATTTAAAAAGATTTGTTAAACTTTTTTAAAACTAAAATAATTGACACCCAATTTATTTTCTCATAAGATAAAATGAAAGGTATTAAAAGAAGTTACCCATCATTAAAAAAATCATGACAAGGTAGGGTAGCTGTCAAATTCCACCCTTGCCCCCTAGGGTTGTAATTTGTTATTATTAGAAGGTGCTTTCCACATTTATAACCCAACACTGCCACATAAAAAGCTGATAATTCTATTGGTTGACACCATTAATTCCATCATAAAGATTATACAGCACCTTGTTCCCACCATATCAATTGTACTCTAAAATGTCAACTTCTGAAAATCAATAATAAACTTAATTTGTATGGTTATCTCTCCCTAATACATTGTTGAGTAACAATAAAGCAAAGTACCTTGGGAATCTGAAGTTCTCTCACTACACCTAGAGAAATGATCTCCCTATTGGATCTAAGATTTGGGGAAATATTGTGAAGAACTGAACCTTTTGAAAGAAGATGTTAGGTGGCTAGTGGGAAATGGTAATCAGATTAATTTCTGGGAGGATCTGTGGCTTACGAATAAACCTTTAACAAAAATGAAGTTTGGGTCTCTTCAGAACCACCTTCAGGAGCAAGGGGGAGGAATGGTTGTTGCTTTCATTTGCCCAGGGAGGAAATGGAAAGAGGTCGAGCTGCAACATAATGCTATGGTTGGAGGGGACCTGATAGAAGAGCTAAATGCTCTACTAGAAGGGTACAGAATCCCAAGAAGGGATCATAATGATGAATTCATATGAAAGGCCACTTCAACGGGGGAGTTCTCTGTTAAATCTGCCTATAAATTAATGTTTGATAAAATTTTAGAACCTAATAACTAGGGTAATATATGGCTTAATCATTTAATCCCAAAGATTAATATTTTTTGGTGGACCACCACCCATGGGAAAATTCTCGCTATAGATAACCTTATGAAATGGGGTTTTCAATTATCCAATATATGCTACTTGTGTAAGAAGGAGGAAGAGAGTATTACCCATTTTTTCCTACACTGTAGTTATGCTTCTAATGTTTGGGGGAGGTTTTTACAGAAGCTGGAGGTGAACTATGTGTTTAACATGGATATGGTGTAATTCATGGAGAATTGGCAAGGCCCCTTTACTCACCCCCTCCTTGTCAGTTTGTGGAAGGTTATCCCCCCCACCATGTTTGTTGGGGTATTTGGAAGGAGAGAAATAACAGGATGTTTAGGAATGAAGAAAGAGAGGAGAAAGTTGTGGTGGAAAAGATTTACAAACTTATGGTTGAGAATATGAGTTGCAGCTAGTGCATAAAATCGACTTTTCCCCCTTCTGTGTTGGAGGTTAGAGTGGCCAAGGGTTGGAATTTGGAGGAGGGGATAATGGAGACTGATAATTCCAATCTGTTGGCTAGGAAAAGGACACAATGGGAACCCCTTCCTGCGAATTGGGTTAAGCTCAATTTTGATGGTGTTTCTAGAAACAAGGGCTCGGTGGGAGGAGGAATGGTCAGGGATAGTAAGGGTAGAATGTTGTTGGCATATTCTAGATAGCTAGGGAAAGTGTCAAACAATACCACGAAGGTGATGGCTCTTTATTGGGGTTTAAAATTGGTGATAAGTGTGGGATGGAGAAATGTGGAAATTGAAGGTGACTCTAAAATAATCATAGAAACTGTTAAAGGTAACATGAGGGAAGGATGGGCCATCAAACATGTGATAGAAGACATTAGACACCTATTAGCTATTTTAAATAGGTTTGATTTGAATCATATATTTTAGGAGGGAAATAGTGTTACAGATGGTATGTTGGAGGGAATTTAATGCCTTGCCAAATTTGGTAAGAGAGTTAGTGAATCAAGAAATTAAGAATGATGAATCTTAGCTAGAGAGATTTTTTAAAATTTGTATCATGTTGTTGAGTTGGTAGAAAGGACAAACCCATGAAGTACAGATGGCTAGGAGTGACAAAAATGGTACTAGTAATAATAAATTCACATGGCCCGAAAAAGAAAGAATTTTGAAGTTTGAGAAGAAAGGTTTTTTTAATGATTTTCCTATGCATGTTCTTGTATGTCGAGCAGAGAAAAGGTTTAAATTTTAAATGGTTAGTGTGCTATTGGGAATGATAGAAAAGATTGGGAGAAAGATATAGGTGGTGACATGTGACATCTATTTCTAATAAGGATGCTACTATATTTACTAATATTAATGTTCATTATTTTCACCTTCGGGTTTTTCTACCTAAGTGTGAAGTCATTCTTAGCAAGTGTTTCTGGGTTCCGAAGGAGAAGGAGGAGTGGGGAAAATTGCAGAGATGGGTGGTGACCTTATGCGTATTGAGCCGTCCATGATTGATGAGAATGTGAGGAAGCCTTTGGTGTGGTATATGTTGAAGGAAGGTGGTTTTATTCTGTCTGTGGAGGCACTCAATGGGCATGATGAAAATTGTTCCATACAAATTATCAATTCCTAGGAGGACCGCAGAGTTATGATAAATGGCATTTCGTTCCACATCTCTAAGGAAGTAATTTCTCTGGTGACAAGTTTAGCCATGAAGGGTAGGAAGTGGCAGAAGGTGACAAGGGTGGTCAATGAAGTGAGTCTACAATGCTTCTTCTTGGATAGGGAGGAACCCATTCGGCATAGAGGTGGTTTTATGTGGGAGAAGCTCCCCGAGCCATGGAATGAGGTATGTTTGATGTTGATGAAGTACCTAACTCTAGAAGGGAGGTATGGTGTCTATTGTTACTACCACTTTCCTCTCCTAAATCATTTTCATCACTGTGATTTAATTTCCATGCCATTATTTCTGTTGCATGAGTTAGTGGACATTGTTATTGATGTAAAAGAAAAAATGAGAAAGGGTGTTAATTTTACCATTTTACATCAAGGGTTAATGTTCAGGTTGTATCAATTTCACCTCGCCTTGGTCCCCCCTAGGATTGTGGAGATAGATATTCCTGCCCATCCTAACCCCCAACACTAATTGTCTCCCCTTAGGATCATGGGTCCCAAAGCCCCCACCTCACAACCTTCACCTAGTGGGTCCCCTATGGAATTGAAGCCTACCCACTTGGGGAAAAAAGGGAGACAGGAAAAAGGGAAAGAGAAGGAACTGGAGAAGTCAGAGGAGGAGGAGGAGGGGAGAGGGGGTAGGAGGAGGTTGGGGAGGTTAGCTAAGTCAAATGCTAAGAGGAAACTGAAAGAGGGAGCCTCGCAAGAGGAGACAGATTTGGAAGATATGGGCCGTCCCAAACGGAGGATGAAAGAGAAGGCATCAAATTTTGGGGTGGGAAGAATGGAGGAGGAGGAAGAGGAAGTCTCAAACTCTTCAAGGTCTGGCTCAGGAGAGGGGATGAAGGAGAATAAGGAAGTGTCACATGTTTCGGCAACCATTGGGTTGGGGTGTGTGGAGTTAACGAGGGACCAGTTCCTTGATATGGTGGAAAAGGTGCCCTCCCCCATAACAATTTCCTCCCCTATTAGGGCTTTTTCCAATGATAATGCTAACCCCCTGATTGTGCAAGAAGTTACTATGAAGCAAGCAAATGGTTTTCTTGGCAATTTTCAAGAGGTCAATGTGGAAATCACGAAGAAGGTTGGTAGTGAGGTGTGGGAAATAATTCATGCACTGGAGGAAAAAATATGCCTATTGACAAAGTTCACTGTCAAAGTGACACATGCAGCCACCACCACACTGAACCTGCTAAAGGACATAGAGGGAGATCTGCCTAAGGAGAATTTTAAAATGTTGTTTGACTTCCTTGCAAAAGATTGGGCAAACATCCTCCTAGGGAGGAAGGAGGCTAAGAAGCCTTAATGGTTCCCTCCTTTTTATTTTTCATGTTGTTAATCTGCTGGTTGCTAAACTTGGAGGGGTGTAAGGCTGTTATGTCTTTGTTTATATATTTTTGTAGCTTTTCTAATTTCAATACAAGCAGTATGTATGTTAGGCCTACTAAGAGTCTTTTAATTATGGTTCCAAACCTTGTTTTTGTTTTATTAAGTGGTAGGGTGTAGTTTTGGTTGATGGTTATCTACTGGTAGTTGACCAATTTGACTATTTAAGGGCCAACCCCCTAGTTTTGGCTACTTTTAATTCAAAAACAAAGTAAACATATCACACTAAAGGAGAAAATTAAACTGAGAAAAAAAAGTGAACTTTGACTTAAGCGTCCCACATCAACCACACCCAAAAATTGATAAAATGAGAATATATTATTCAAAAGAAATCTACTATGAATTATTTCCATTGCTATAGTATGTCATTTTTCTTTTTCCTTGTGCAATCCTGTTTGTATTTTTGTCTATATGTGGTCTCTTCCTAATGTGATACCATTATCAACAATTCCTTGGGCACTGAATAAATTATGGCTGCATTTCTATTTTTTCATTTTCAAGGATGGTTTAGCTTTTCTAACATTTTAGAATGGTTTTGGTTACTCAGGGCATTTCTCCATTTAGAGAAGTGGAAGTAGAAATTATAAATTATATTTGTAAAAAGATTGGTTCTTACCAAAAAAAAGAAAAAGGAAATATACCATTCAAATTGTATTTGGAAAAAGTTGGTTCTCACGAAAATGAAAATATACCATACAAAGTGAGTATTATCTTGGATTTATGAGTTTTAGGACGAAGTTATTAAAGTAATAATTTAGTGTAGACAAGGTGAAATGGAAAGTTAATAATAATAAAAATAAAAATAATAAAAAATAAAGTATAATAATTAATTATAATATGATCTTTTAATCTCTTTAAAGCACATATTTACAAGTCACGTTCTCTGGGTATAGTGAGTAGTTTTTTAATTTTAATGAGGACATTGACCCTTACAATATTATTATTTGAGGATGCATCAAATGAGATTGAATGGTTTAGTCAATAGTGTTGTGTTTGGTAATTAAAGTTGAAAAAATAATATTGTTAGAATAAATTATTAATAGGAAAGATTGTATATTTTATTATTTTTATAATTTGTATAATAATTGAATGTTCTATTAAATTAAATTAAAAACTATTGTTTAATATCATTCTTTTATTTTTTATTTCCTTATGTCATTAGATGTTATCATTGCAACATCACAAGAGTTTGTGCTTCCTAAAAGTAATTAAAATCAACTTAGTACTTTATTATTAAAAAAATAATGATAACATATAGAAACAAATACACATTTTCAAGTTTTGTTATAATTGAGTAAATGTATTATGTTAAATTAATGTTTACAACTAAAAAGAATATTTCCAAGCCATCTATTTAACTATTTTTGGTAAATTTTATTTGGCCATTCAATATGAAATCATAAAATATTCAACTATAATCAACAATTCAATAATAATCTTTTAAGTCATTATTATAAAATAAATTGATTATTTTAATTCGAATATTATTTTAGGTATAAAATAATATATAATCTAAATGAAACATATTAAAAAGTAAAAAATGACATAATTTATAGTATTATATTATAATTGTAGTTACCTTTTCCTTTGAGAAACACCAACTTATATTCTTTGTTGTAAATTTACATATGAAATAATTATGATGATTATATTTACTACCGTACAATATATTAAATTATGTTATTAATTTTATATATATATATATATATATATATAATTAATAACATAATTTAATATATTGTACGGTAGTAAATATAATCATCATAATTATTTCATATGTAAATTTACAACAAAGAATATAAGTTGGTGTTTCTCAAAGGAAAAGGTAACTACAATTGTGGTAATTGCATAGTCTTCGAAGCTAGTTGATGTAATTACTTGATTTTTATGTCAATGGACAACCAATTCTGATGCCACTAATCCTATGAAATCTTTAAGGCCGCCTTGGGATCCCATTTCATTGTCTTCTCTTGTTATTATATGCCTTGTATGTTAATTAAATGCATTTGTTTCCGGATACTAATGACAAACTTTTGCCGCAAACTTTTTTTTGACACCAGATCTTGTGAGACAATTATGGCGAGGAGTTCCTCCTGAGGGAAGAGCCTATCAACTATAATTAACAACTAATAATCATCAAAATTAGTCTACAACACATCTAACAAAGTAGATAAACCTAGGTCATTGTCTAGTAGCCTATAGCAATGAAAGATATCATCACAACTAAAAGTAGTACTATTCATAACATAACATGTCAAAATCCTATTAATATAGTTGAAGTTGTAGGACAACCAACTAGAATAGAAACAACAATGTGTGTTAACAATAAAAATACACATAAAAGCCTCATTTGGGCATGGATTCATATCTTCGTTAGGCCTTATTGGAAGATTTGATATGAAAACTTGGTTGATGCAGTGCAAGACCAATCCTTGGTGAGGAATTTAAACAAATCCTTATAATTTCCTTCATCTATTCATCTTCACCAAGCATCTTATGTTGCAATAGACATGGAGAGGTTGTTGGGCTATGGTTCATCCAAAGAATAAACTTGGAATTGCTTCCCATTTTTCTTTTCACCTCACTATAAACTATCCTCTTCACTTTGAAAATTGGTCAAATTTAAGGTTGAAGTTGCACCAAATCCACACAAAATTGGGTTCTCCTTTGTTGGCAGCATGTCAATGTGAGGATTGGCAAGTCCCTCTTTTTCCTTCTCAAGAGTATGGGTCAAGATGTTGGAGTTAGATTTATTAGAGATATCAATGTCTTCAATCTCTAAATCATCACCTTCCCTAGTCTTTTTTTCTCGCTCCTTTTTGGTTGTTTGATTCTTTTATTGTCTTCCTAATAGTCATAGCCCACATCTTTTTATGATTTTTCTTTTGTAAATTTATTGGCTAATATTTGGATCTACTAGGGGTACCATGCTCATCCTCAACCTCCTTATTTATATCGTTAATGTCATGAATAAATAATTTGGCTTGCTTTACAAGTGGAGAGAATTTCACCTTTCCTCTTAGACATGGATAACATAGAATCTTTTCCTTTTGGGATAGCCTCAAGGGAAAAAGTATTAGAGTTCAAAATGTATGGATTTCCTTGGTGACAGGTAGTTCTAATTGTTCCTAGATGATTCATTTACCTTTCTTTTTATTATGGCCTAACTTGTCAACAATGTTAGTTGTTAGGGGGTGAATTCTAATATAGGGGCCTCATAAACAATGATAGGTTTAGGAAGGTAGAGGGCCACTTGAAAGTGGTATAGCCTAAAAGTAATGTTGCACTAATGTAAATAATTTTTATTAACCCTATTTCCTTACATAAAACATAGAGCTTTCAAGAGAATTTAAAAGAAAAAAGGAAATGAAATTCTTTTGTGGTTTTTATAGTGATTAAGAAGCAACATATGATAATAATAGTAAGATGACCCTCCAATGTAAATTGCCCCATGATCATGAAGAAAAATTATTTCCAAGGTGGTAGAAGTTGAGTTGTGTCATATACTCCTTGCTTCTTAACTAGAGCTTTTCTTCCCTTGAAGAATTTCTTTAAATTATCATTATCAACAATTTGAACAATCTTCTCCCATTTTCTACTCTCAATAGATAACCTAGTGGCCCTAGTGAGGACCTCTCCACTGATTTCAAAAGAAATACCCCAATCAAAACTCTCATGTTATTCTGGGAGGTAGAAAACTAGAAAAAAAATCATCATTGAATCTATTAATGGATTTGATGAAGTTGGCAACCCCCTTGTAGATATAGCACACTATAGGGTCATTCTTGAAATTATTTGGTTTTCAAATATCAATGTGGACTTGACCCTTCCCCATAAGTGTAATAGAATATAGAAGGTAGTCAACTTTGAGAATAATATTATAGCTCTCAATATAACAAGGGAAATGTTTGTAAGCATAAATTGATTTTTATTGGAGTAAAAATATAGATCTCCTTAGTTGGGTGATATGATTAAACTATCCTCCCACAAAACTAGGCTTGTGTAAGCTACAATTTCCCATAAGGAGTCTTTTCACTATAACAAATGAAGGGTGCCCTTCAAAATATAAGGGGTAATGATAAACACAAATGTTACCACTTATGGTTATTGTGTAATGTCATCTAATCATAACGGGGTGCCCTAATATTATTTTAATAATCATGATTGCCTATGGGTCATCTAGGCAAAGTACTACACTATAAACAATATTTAATATCCTATTGGAGAATATTTCTCTATAAATTGATGCCAACATGCCACTTTTTCTATCCCATACTTCAATTTAAAATATGTTCACTCATCCCCCACTCTTTCTCAGTACTTAGCAAGTTAGGATTAAGGGATACCCAAGATTGTAAAGTACAAAGGAGGCAACACTTGTAAGAAAAGTGTTATATGTCATCTCCTTTGAATTATATACACTCTCCATCCAAGAGACTTTGGATGCTCATTGAGAGAGAAAGAGAGTCCCACCAACACTTCAATCCATCCAAGTTATAACTACTTACAACAGAAGAGTCCATAATTATGTTTCCCTCCTTGTAAAAATGATTGATAATGTAGAAATCAAGAGCCTGTGAACATATCCCACAATCTCTTCCATAGACCAGTTGGTCTCACACAACCCTTTAATAACATCATTGATTAGTTTGGAATCCCCTTTGATTGAAAGTTCTCTAATTCCAATGGATAATGTAAACTTGAGTCCCCATAGAAGGCTCATACCATCAACATGGTTATTTGTATGTTTGAGAAATGTACTAGTATAAGCTTCTAAAAAATTCCTAGAGTCATTTTTATCAAGATTTCCACAACAACCAATCCCTCAAACTATTTTTTTGTACCATCAAAATTTATTTTGGAGCAACCTAAGGTAGGGGGTCCATCATGTGTTTTCCCTTTGGAGCCTCTTGGAAGTATAAACTTCCCAAAGGATTCAATCAATCCCAAATTCCTTGTATTTTGATGATGAAAAAGGGAAGGAAGAAGGGTACGAAAGGCCATTTAGTAACACTTAAATTCTCTAACATCATTTTGTAGAAGATATGAAAGAGGAGCTATAATGTGCACACCCTAGTTTTTCTTAGGATGATTAGAAGAAATGAGAGAGGGGCGGAAGGGGGGTGGGGAGAGGGAGGGGTGAATCAATTATCCTCAAGTCCTAGTGTCCTAATTAAACTTTTGAAATCTACACATAACTTAGATCTAAACTTTAAGTAGCTCAGTTTCTATAGCAACTTATCAGTAACGTAAACTTGTAGTTCACTATCCCAATAATAGGTTAACTTGTAGAATGTAAACCATTAAATAGTAGAATATCTTAGATAATATCCACACAAGTAAGATATCAAAATTTAATGTGGAAAGCCAATTTGGAAAAAACAACCAATAACATGTCACCAATTTTTCACTCATCTGAAGTGACCTCTATTAGGAGCCAACCCTGTTAAAGGTTACAGTACACACTATTAGGTGTGACCATGTTAAAGGATTTAATCACCCTATTAGGAGTGGCTTTGTTAGAGTACTTAAGAGTATTTCATTAGAATGTCACCTTTATTAAAGGATGTGCAAATGACTATTAAGTCAACCTTGATTACATGATTTTAACTGATACAATGGTCAGAAAGTAACAACAGGTTGATCTGATAAATACAACTCACTTTGAAAATATAGATCACAATGTATCTCATCTTCTAATTCAATAATTGAACTTCATTGATGTCTACATCACTTTCTCTGATCTACTTGGAAAATCCTTCAAGCAATTACCCTTCACCTCCACTCTTCTCCTTCTTTACAACCTCTTCCTCTAGTTTGCTAGTCAAAAAAATTAGCAACTAACTAACCTATTTTATGTTAATCCTTATGCCTCCTTAAATAGGTAGCTCAATAAATTTCCTCTTAAACATCACTATTGATCTTAGTTTTAGGTCAGATTCATCAAATCCTTCCATCATTTCATTTCCTCCTCCTCCTTCTAAATACTTCTCAAAACTTCTGTTTGAATCCATGCCTAGAAACACTCAAACATAGTTTCCTTTTCATTAAATGCTCTAGCTCATCAATATTTATCTTCAACATGCTTTACAAATTTCAAGAATTCAATTGTGTCGATTGGGAATCTCAATTCCTTCACAAAATTACAGATGCAGATACTTGGCCAATATTGTGTTCCTTGACATTGGTCATCACAAGATAACTTGGTCTTCACTAACTGTCTTGCTTGGCTTACACTAACTTCACTTGGTCCAACTTTTCTAATACTTTGTCTTTATTGGAGCTTGATCGACACTATATTTTCTCAGTTTCTATTGTTCACTTGGTTGACATTAGTACAACTCAACTTCAACTATAAGTTCCTTAATATGCTTCTTTGAAGATCAGTTAAGCCTATGTATTTTGTTCCCCATTGATCATCTCAACTAGGATTCAAAACAACTATCTTCTTCGCTTAGTCTTATGATTAAAAAATACATTATCTTGTCAAAGTCCAACTAATCAAGTGCCCATTGTAATTACACATAACTCAACCTTTCCACTAGGTCCTCTTTTTATCTCTTCTTTTCAAATCCTCTTCATCAATCATCTTGATAAGGAACTCTACTCAGGTAGCAACTATCTCACCAATAGGTTTGACATCAATGAAAACATAATAATTATTCTAATTGTAGTTTCCAACAATCTCCCTCTTTGGCATTAATGGAAACACCTCTAGTTACCATGCAACCCAAAACACTTGACTTGCTTCAATTGACTCCCTCTATCTTCAATAATATATCTTCATTACTATCCTTAGTTTCAATTTGATTCTCATATCAATATCCAACGATCTCTCTCTGATCTCATCTTTTAGTTTCATTCAGATTCTCATTCATGCAGCTTTGATATGCAACACCTCTAGTATCAATTCCAATAACTCTCTTTATCATATCAAAGCATGATCTCCTTCTTTGATATGCATCTTCTAAATATCTTCACATTCTCTTGATGGAAACATCTCTTCCTCTAATTATGGCATTGGTAACTATGTTGGAATACTTTAGAATAACTAGGGGGTGAATTAGTTATCTAAGATCCAGATGTATAAATAAAAAATTTCATAGCTTAGTGATCCCATAAACATTTATCATTATGCATGCATCCATTAGATTATGCAATCACTTAAAACTTGTAGGTTACTGTTAAATCAACTTGCACAAATGTAAACATGAAACATAATAGATTCATCAACACACTTGACACAATGATTTATGTGGAAACCCAATTTGGGAAAAACCACCAGTAACATGCTACTCTTTTTCACTCTTCTGAAGTGATGCCTTGTGAAAGACCAACCCTATTAAAGGTTACAATAAACATTGTTAAATGTGACCTTGTTAAAGGATTTCAATCACCCTACTAGAAGTGGTCCTTTTTAAAGGACTTTAGACCATTCACTTGGAATGTCACCCAATTAAAGAATTTACAAATGACTATTAGGTCAACCTTAATCCAAATGATTTACTCTAGACTGATACAATTATTAGAGAGTAACAATAAGGCTTGATCTGAAAAAAAATTACAACTCCATTTGTAGATTATAGATCTTAGTTCCAATCCTCTATTCTACTTGGCCTTCACACATTTTAGCTCTAATGGCTTGTTTACCGTTCAAGCATTCATACCCTGAAGCCTTCTTGCTTAATATGCCAATGCAGACTCTTCTCTTTGGTCACTTGATGAAGCAAAATCCTTGACTCCTTGTCTTCCTTAGGTTCTTGCACATGACAACCCTTGCTTCTGACCAGCCATTCCTATAAATAGGAAATTTAGATCTTTTTCCACTCATTCTTCATCGTCCAATTTAGGATTACAATAGATTAGGTAGGATATAATTAATCTAATCCATATTTCATATCTCTTCTAGAAACTTCTCCTTTAATCCTCTTTGAATTTTCCTCAAAACAGTTTACCTTGAATTCTATGCCACCAAGTCATCAATCTTATCTTTCACCTGGTTCACACAATCCAAGAAAATAAACTTGTCAGATCAGATCCATCGAATTCATGATCTTTCAAATAATGCAGCCACTTGCAATTACCTTTCTTTTGATGCTCGACACATACTGCATTGCTTGGCATCCTCTGTAAAATCACTCGACATGAACTAAAGTCTACTAGTGCTCGACATCAACTAAACTTTACTCAACATCCACTATTTTGCTTGGCATACACTAGAATAGACTTTTACTCATCTCAAACTAATTTTCTACTTAGCTTACATTGACTTTTCTCAACACCTACTATCCACTCGGTCAAGCTTGGCAAAAAAAATTTGTTTAACTTGTTCTTCTAAACTTTATTAGTCTAACCAACCTTTGTAACCTTAAATAGATCATCAATACATCATGTTATCACTGTCTTAGCTTATTTTTGTACTCCTTTACATAATCATAACTCAAACTTTCCTCTAGGTCCTATTGTTACATCTTTTGATCAAATCCTCTTCATCAATCAAATAAGCGATAGTACTTAAATCTTGTAAGCAGTTGTCTTAACAAAAAATAATAGGTTTGACATCATCGAAAAAACAATGATTGAAACATATTGATCATACTTATGTCAATCTATTCTCCACAGTCTCCTTCTTCAACAATCTTCCTCAATCTATTCTCAAAAATATCTCTCTTTGATATTGATGGCAAACCAAATTGATCAACCAAACAAACTAGGTTAAAATAGTAAGACCAATAAAATACCAAAAAAGAAAATAATCCCTTGTATTGAAATTTGTCCTATCAACAACTTCCATCTTCTGAATAGGTTACAAAACTCTTTTGTGTCATCCTTATAACTCCCTCTAAATTTCTTCATATATCTCCCTCTTACTAGGTAGATGTTAGGATTTCTCCCTCTTTGTTAAATCTCCAATCTCTTGTGTATCTCCTGATCAATGACTATCTCCCTCTTTCTTATATTTCCCTTGATCAGTAACTATCTCCTTTGAAAACAATGCCAAAGACTTGTCATCTTAACATGTAGATATAAGCTTTCCAATTTCTCCCTCTGTCACCTTACTCGTGACTAATTTGAAGTTTTAGCTCATTGACTACTTTAGGCAGCTCCTAAAGTAAGATTCACTGCATCAATTTGGAACATATGAAAATCAGCTTGTTTGATGTAGGGAACTCCTTGTGTTATTTAGATAGCCTTTGATAGGGGTATCACCTCTAGTTTACCTCTTGGATACTCATGAGCATCCTTAGGTAATTCTTTTGTGAAGATATCAACAATTTGTTCTTTTATGTTAACATATTCCATCTTCACCTCTTTATCTTGACCTAATTCTCTCAACTAATGATACTTGATTGTAATGTGATTAGTCTTTGTGTGCATCATAGGATTCTTTGATATATTGATAGCACTTGTATTATCACAATAAAGTGTCACTAATTCTATGATCTCTTCCTTCATACCTTTGAGTAACTATTTGATTCATACAAGGTTTGTACAATTTACAGCAGTAGAAACATATTTAGCTTTAGTAGTAGATTATGAGGTGCAATTTTGTTTCTTTCTAGTCCATGTGACTAGCCTCTTGCCTAGGAAAAATGCTTCTCCACTGGTGCTCTTTTTGCTATCAATGTTTCCAGCCCAATCAGCATCAATATAGGCTCTTAATTCAAATTTCTCATTTTTCTTATACTATAGACCAAACTCCTCTATTTCTTTCAGATATGTCATTATTCTCTTTATAGCCATCAAATGATTATCCATGGGATTAGCAAAAATCTTATAACTATCCCTATAGTTTATGCAATGTTAGGTCTATTATGTACTACATATTAGAATTTTCCAATCATAGACCTGTATAATGTTTGATTCACCTCAGCTAAATCATCATTCTTTGACAATTTACGTCCTATCACCATAGGTGTACTTAATAGTTTGGAATCCTCCAATCCAAAAAATTTCAATATTTCCTTGACATATTTTGACTGAGTGATGTATCTACCATATTTCATCTGATATACTTGCAAACTCACAAAGAACTTTATCTCTCCAAACATAGACATCTCAAATTCTTGCTTCATTTCATTTGTAAAAGCCTTACATAAAGCATCTTGACCTCCAAATATGATATCATCAACAAAAATTTCAGATAACAAAATAATTTTGTCTTTTTTTGTCTTCATGCATAGATTATTGTTGTCACAAGTCCTTTCAAATCCAATCGTTACAAGATAATTATGAAGTCTCACATATGATGCTCTTGGTGCTTGTTTGATGCAGAAGCATCCTAGGTTGACCTATTATCCCATCTCACTTTGCAATCTGTATCGAGTTCCATAGTGTGTGCCAAGCTATTCTTCATGTGTCAAGTTACCTAGTGTATGCCAAGTGACTCTTCATGTGCCAAGTTATCCTATTGATGTTGAATGTTAGTATTTTGGACGTGATTTCTATGTTTTTGGTATGAGCCGACTTGCAGGATTTATTTCAAGTGCAACATTTATGTTAAAATCTTTCCTTAAGATTTTTCTAGACCATTGTTGGATCAGCCTCTCTATTATGTAATGTTCTAGAATGTTCTATAGGCTATTTTGGCAAGTATAAATAGAGTGTTTAGGCTTAGAGTTAGGCAAGTTTTTGGGGGGAGTTTAAAGAAGAACATGAAAGTTTAGGAATTTGGTTTTGGATCTTTGATCTTGAATGTATTTGTATCTAGCTATAACCTAGAAGGCCTTACAACTAGGCATGTATGTTGATATTTTCATGAATCATTAAGTGTTTTGTTCTCTCTCTTTGTGGTGTTGTTTTCTTTTTGTGTTTTCTTTTGTTGTGTTAACTGTGCAAGGTTGGTTTAGATTGTTGGGTGTACCTTTGGCCCTAGTTTTCGTTGCCCTCCTTGCATTTGGTGGTATCAGGGCATGGTTGTTCCTAAGTGTGGAAGTAGATTGCTGAAGTGTGAGGCAGTTTGTACTAGGACTTTGGATCATGTAGAACCCTAATTCAAATTTGGTTGTAGGGTTGTAGATTTTTCGATTTAACCTATAACTTGGAAATGGTTATGATATTGCAAGAACCTGGTCTATAAAGATGGCTCATGGTAGAGGAAATGTTGATAATGCTATATTAGATCAATTGAGACAAATTATAGCTAGATTAGATGTTGTGGAGATATCCCAGAGGAGAGGAGCACAACTTGAGGATGTGAGTGATGATGAAGCAGTAGCACCAAACCCTAATCTAGAACTGTAAGAAGATCAAGATGAGGAAAGATTGTTGAGAGTCTTTTCTAGGGCACATTTGAAGTTTTTTGTAGAAGTTGTTCTTTATGATGGAAAGTTGGACACAAATGTTGTGTTGGATTAGATCTTGGATATGGAGAAGTTCTTTGAGTATGAAAAAACTTCAGTTAATAGGAAGGTGAAGATTGCAGTTACTAAGCTAAAAGGTCATGCTTCACTATGGTGGGAGAATTTGCAAACTAATAGACAAAAGAAAGGAAAGGAGAAGATCAAGACTTGGCCAAAGATGTTGAACAAGGTAAAGAGCAATTTTTTTCCTACTGATTAACAAGTTATCTTGTTGAGAAAGATGCAAAATTTGAGACAAAAGACATGACTGTGAAAGAGTATACTGAGAATTTCTATAGATTGGACATAAGATCTGGACATGTGGATGATGATGTTGAGAAAATTGCAAGGTACATAAATCGATTGAGATCTAGAATTCAAGATGAGATAAGTTTCGTGAAATTGGAAAGTGTAGAAGAAGCATATCAATATGTGTTGAAAGCTAAGGAGATCTTGGAAAACAAGCATGAACAAAGACAAAGAGGTAGATGTGGTAGATTCTAGAGAGGTGGAGGTAGATATCATGGTGAAGGTAGAAGATCTAATAGTTTTATGCAAGGTAAAAGAAAATCTAAATGGAAGAATGATGACAAAGACAAGACGAAGTGGAAAGGTGGTAGTTCATACCGAGGAGGTACTGGTTCTTATTGAGAAAGAGGTAATTCTTATCCTAGAGGTGGTTTCCATGGTAATTGTTTCAAATGTGGTAAAGAAGGGCATAGATCTTTTAAATGTAGGTCCTCTGAAAGAGGGCAAAATAATAGAAATGTTGTGATTCAAGAAGACATTGAGAGTTCACCAAGTGGACCTGAGGTTGGAGAAAATCTAATGGTGAGAAGAACCTTATGTAATAAGGGAAGTGATGAGGAACCTATGTTTAGAATAATTATTTTCAAGACCAGATGTAAGATGGCTAGAAAATGCTACAAGGTGATCATTGATAGTGGAAGTTCTACAAATTTGACATCATAAGAGCTAGTTACAAAGTTGTAGTTGCAGAGGCTGAAAGATTATAAACCCTATCATATTTCATGGATCAAAGATGAGCATAATATATTGGTAAGTGAGCAATGTGTTGTGAAGTTCAAGATTGGACATTATTTTGATGAATTTTTGTGTGATATTATGCCTATGGATTGTTGTCATATTTTTTTGGGTGGACCTTGGCAATATGATAGATATGTTGTACATGATGAAAGATTGAATCAATATACTCTTTTGGTGAATGGGATGAAGCAAATATTATTGTCATTGATTGAAAATCTAGATGAGGTTAATTGTACTAGAACAAAAGTTTGCATGGTTAATGGGAAACAATTTTAAAAAGAAGTAAAGAAGAATCAAGTCTATTTTTCCATAATTCCTACAGGACCAAGTTTGGGTAGTAATGACCAAGTGACAATCGATAGTGGTAGCTGAGTACCAAAAGAAATTATAGAATTGTTGAATGAGTATATAAGGATATTGTTGCTGAAGATATTCCCAATGGTTTACCACCAGTAAGAAGTATAAGTCATTGTATGGATCTGATTCTTGAAGCTAGTTTTTCAAACAAAGCACTATATAGATTGACACCTATAGAGAATGAAGAACTTAAAAGACAAGTGCACAAATTGTTGCAAAAGGGATTAATTAGAGAAATTTTGAGTCCATGTGATGTACTTGTTTTATTAGAACCTAAGAATAATGGAGAATGGAGAATTTGTACTGATTCTAGAGCTATTAACAAGATCACAGTGAAATATAGGTTTCCTATGCCAAGGATGGGTGAAATAATGGATTGTTTGAGTAGAGCAAAGTATTTTACCAAGATTAATTTGAAGAGTGTCTATGATCAGATCAAAATTAGAGAAGGTGATGAATGGAAGACTTCTTTCAAGACAAAAGATGGTTTGTATGAATGGTTGGTTATGCCTTTTGGTTTGACTAATGCACCTAGTACTTTCATGAGGTTGATGAATGAAGTTTTGAAAAGATTCTTGGGTAAGTTTTTGATTGTTTATTTGGATGATATTTTGATATTCAGTCAGACTAAGGAAGAACATCTTGAGCATCTTAGACAAGTATTGCAGAGATTCAAAGTAGAAAAGTTGATGATTAATTTGAAAAAGTGCTCTTTTATGCAAGAAGAGATTGTGTATTTAGGATTTGTGATTTCAGCTAATGATTTGAGAATGGATCTAGAGAAGGTAAAAGAAATTTTAGAATGGTCTACTCCTAAGAATGTGGGTGAGGTAAGATCATTTCATGGTTTGGCTAGTTTTTACAAATTTTTTATAAAGAATTATATTATTTTTTGTAATGTTATGACTGAGACAATGAGAGGAGATAAAAAGGAATTCAAGTGGACACATAGAGCTAATAAGATCTTTGATACTTTGAAATGAAAGGTTGCTGAGTTGCCTATATTAGCTTTATCTGATTTCAATAAGGTATTTCAAGTTGAATATGATACAAGTGGTAATGCAATCGAAGTTATATTGAGTCAAGAAGCCAAACATATTGCTTTCTTTAGTGAGAAGTTGAATGATGTTGAAAGGAAGTATTATGTGTGTGATCAAGAGTTTTATTCTATTATTCAAACATTGAAGAAATGGAGAAATTATTTGATTCCTAAGGAGTTTGTGTTGTCTACTAATCATAAAGCTTTATAGTACTTGGGAAGTCAACATTTATTGAACCAAAGACATATAAAGTGGGTTGAGTATTTGTAGAGTTTTACATTTCTAATTAAGCATAAGAGTGGAGTTACTAACTGAGTTGCTGATGTATTGAGTAGAAGACGTTCTTTATTGACTAAAATGAAGGTTGAAGTTTTTAGTTTTGATGAAATGAAAGAGTTGTATGATGTTGATCCTAATTTTTGAGGCATGGACAAAGTGCAAAGCACCAAATCTGATAGATCACATCAATGTGTATGATGAATATTTTATTCAAGAAGGCATGTTGTTTGAAGATATTCAGTTATGTATCCCTAGAAGTTCTATGAGGTTTAATTTGATTAAGGAAAAGCTATAGTGGTGGATTAGATGGATATTTTGGAATTGATAAGACATTGAGTTTGCTGAAGGAGAAGTATTATTGGCCACAAATGTATAAGGATGTTTATAAATTTGTGAAGAGTTGTGGAGTTTGTCAAGTTGCAAAAGGAGTAAGTCAGAATACAAGATTGTATACACCTATTTTTATTCTTGAGAAACCTTGGAGTGACATTACTATGGATTTTGCTCTTGGATTGCCTAAAACAACAAAGGGATATGATTCTATATTGGTTGTTGTGGATAGATTTTCTAAAATGGCTCATTTTATACCATGTAAGAAGACATCAGATGCTAAGCATGTTGCTAAACTTTTCTTCAAAGAGATTGTTAGATTACATGGATTACCAAGAAGCATTATTTCTAGCAGAGATAGTAAGTTTTTTGGTTATTTTTGGAGAACTTTGTGGAAGAAGATTGGTACTAAGTTGAAGTTTACTTCTACATTCCATCCGTAGACTGATGGATTAATAGAGGTTGTGAATAGAAGCTTTTGTAATTTGTTGAGATGCTTAGTTGGAGGTGAAACATGTAATTGGGAGATAGTATTGGCATAAGATGAGTTTGCATATAATAATTATGTGAATAGAAGTACAAAGAAGACACCTTTTGAGATTGTTACTAGAATGAAGCCTAGAGGAGTATTAGATTTAAGAGATGTTACTAGTGAAGAGAAGAGAAGTATTGCAAGAGAAGAATTTGCTGATTTTATGGAGTCTTTGCATAAGGAAATGAAGTCGAAGTTGGAACAAAGTAATCAGAAGTACAAGGAGAATGTTGATAAGTCTAGAAGACATCATATTTTTGAAGTTGGTGATGAGGTGATGGTACATTTGAAAAAAGGAAGATTTTCAATTGGAACATATAGTAAGCTGAAGATGAAGAAGTTTGGACCTTGTAAGATCTTGAAGAAGTTTAACAATGGAAATGCTTATGAAGTTGAGTTATCTGATGATATGCATATATCTCATATATTCAATATTGTTGATCAATAAAAGTATCATTAGTCAAATGATGAAGTTGGTGTACCTAATGATTATCCTAAGAAGCATATTGAAGAGGTTGAATAGATATTGGATCAGAGAGTTGGTAAAAGCACAAAAGAAAAAGACTACTAAGAACATTTGGTAAAGTAGAAGAACATACTAACTGAAGATGCTACATGGATTTCTCAATCTAAGTTGGATTCAGCTCAAGTTGTGACACTTGCATGGTTTAGGAGAATCATTTCTTTCTACCTTGGTTGTCTAATGTAGGAGCATCCTAGGTTAACATGTTATCCCATCTCACGTTGCAATGTGTTTTGAGTTCCATAGTGTGTGCTAAGCTATTCTTCATGTATCAAGTTACCTAGTGTATGTTAAGTGACTCTTCATGTGTTGAGTTATCTTGTTGATGCCAAGCATCAATATTTTGGATGTGATTTCTGCATTTTTGGTGTGAGCTGACTTGTGGGATTTATTTTGACCATGACATTTATGTTAAGATCTTTTCTTGGGATGTAGGCAAACTGTTGTTGGGTCGATCGTTCTATTATGTAATGTTCTAGAATATTTTGTAGGCCATTTTGGCAAGTATAAATATCATTTAGGCTTAGAGTTAGACAAGTTTTGGGGGGGAGTTTAGAGCAGAACATGAAAGTTTGGGAATTTGGTGCTAGATCTTTGATTTTGAATATATTTGTATCTAGCTGTAACCTAGAAGGCCTTATAGCTGGGCATGTATGCTAATATTTTCATGAATCAATAAATTGTTTTGTTCTCTCTCTCTCTCTCTCTCTCTCTCTCTCTCTCTCTCTCTCTCTCTCTCTCTCTCTCTCTCTCTCTCTCTCTCTCTCTCTCTCTCTCTCTCTCTCTCTCTCTCTCTAGTGTTGTTCTCTTTTTGTGTTTGCTTCCATTATGTTAACTCTACAAGGTTGGTTTGGATTACTGGGTGTGTCTTTCCTAGTTTTCCCTGCCCTCTTTGCATCATTTTTTCAAACCATATAGAGCTTTCTATAATCTATATACCATGTTCTTATTGTTAACATCAATAAAACCTTTTGATTGTTCTATGTAAAATTCTTCCCCTGACATGCCATTCAAAAATGCAGATTTAACATCTATTTTATAAACTTTGAAACCTTTGTATGTAGTATAAGTAAGTAAAGTTCTTACACCTTCCAACCTAGAAATAAGAGAAAATGTCTCTCTATAGTCAATTCCTTCTTCTTGTGCATATCCTTTACAAACTAATCTTTCTCTGTTCCTTGTGACTTCACCATTTTCATCTAGCTTGTTTCTGAATACCCACTTGGTGCCAATCACATTTTTGTCTTCTAGTCTAGGAACTAAAATCCATGTTTTTTTTTCTCAATTTGTACAATCTCTTCTTCCATGGCTTTACTCTAGTCCATATCTTCTAAGGCATCTCTCACTAATTTAGGTTCTTTCATGCTCAGTAAACATGTATCATGTCTCAATCTATTTCTTTTCATTGGTCAAGCATCTTTATCTCAAAAATAATTTGTACAGTAGGCTAATGTCTCTTGGCATATTTGGACAATCTTGGCTCACATCTAGTTTCTTCATTTTGTCTTTCAACTTTAGAGTCACTATGTACATCTCTGTCATGTAGCTCAACATCTCTTTCATGTACACTAATCTTAGAATCAGAATGTGCTTCAAGTTTATTCTATAACTTGACATCTAAATGTAGCTCAATTCACAAATGTAACTCATAATTCATAATAGGTGACTCGACAATCACTAAAACTTGCTATTGGTTTGTTCCTTGATTTGCAACATCTTCTTCAGTAGACATACCTTCATAAGAGTATACAAATGATTTATATTCTTATGGTTATATCATAGGTTCAGCCTCATATACTTCTATATATTCATCAAAAATTATATTTTCACTTTCCACAACTTTGCTAGTGTTAGTATTTAAACACTTATAAGCTTTACTTCTTGTGGAATATCCTAGGAATATACCTTGTTCACTTTTTTCATCTAGTTTACCATTCCTAAAGTCTTGAAGAATAGAGCATTTTCTTCCAAATACCTTAAAATATTTTACATTGGGTGAATATCCATACTATTGTTCAAAAGGTGTTGAATGAGTACCTTTCTTGACTTGTACATGTTTCAAGGTATAGACAACTATACTTACAACTTCTCTCCAATATTTCAAAGCAACATTTTTCTCCATCATGAGTGTTCTAGCACAGTCCATTATAGATTTGTTCCTCCTTTTACCTATTCTATTTTCTGGAGGGGTTCTAGGGGTAGATGTTTTTCTTTTGATTCCTTTGTCATTACAGAACATCTCAAACTCATGTGATGTAAATTCTCCTTCTCTGTCAAATCTCAAACACTTGAGACTTTTACATGTTTCCTTCTCAACTCTTGCTAAGTACCATTTAAATATTTGAAAAGGATCATATTTCTATTTTAGAAACACAACTGTCATCATTCCAAAATAGCCATCAACAAGTAGCATAATGTAATTATCTCCTTTATAGCTTTGCACTTCAATTGGACCATAGAAGTTAGTATGAACAATCTCCAATATTCCTTTAGCAGTATGAGTTTTACTCTTAAAACTTGACTTTGTCATTTTGCCTAGCTGACATTGTTTGCACATTATATTATCAGGCTTCTTTAACTTAGGAAAACCTCTATTTTTTTTCATGTTACTAATACTGACTAGGTTATCAAAATTGACATGACATAACCTTTTGTGCCATAGCCACACATCATCAAATTTTACAATTAGATAAGTAGCATCTTCTATATCAAGATAAAATAGATTACTCCTAGTCTGGTCACCCTTTCCAATCAATTTTCCATTTTGTCATATATCTTAGCAATCTTGTTTTCAAACTCAACCTTACATCCTAAATTATTTCATTGTGACACACTCAAGAGATTATAGTTAAGTCCTTCAACATAGTAAGCATTGTCACATAAAATCTTATCTATGAATTTGATAAAACCTTTTCCTTTTATCAAACATGGTGCATCATTACCAAATCTTACACTATTTCCATCAATAACAATTCAAGGTAATGAACTTACTTTTGTCTCCAGTCATGTGATGTGAACACTCACTGTCAATGATCCATCTGTCATTCCTGTTTACACATGTCACAAGTACAATTGCCTCATCTTCATCAAATTTTTCCTTCATTGCAACATATACCACTTCATCATCATGTTCATTAGATTCATCTTTTTTTTCCTCTTTAGCAATATAGAAAGACTTTTTGCCTTTGTCTTTATAGTCCTTGATGTCTTCATCTCTCCTACTTTTGTACTTGTCACCACCTTTCTAGTTCTTCTTTTCTAGACATCTAGTAGCAATATGACCAACCTCATTACAATTGAAACAAATTATATGTGATTTACCTTTGAACTTGCCTTTACCTTTGTGGAATCTTCTTGCCAGTAGTGCTTCAAGTTGTTCTACATCATCCTCATCTATATCACTGTCACTAGACACATACTTTATCTTTTTCTTCTTTTCCTTCTCATCAGGTTCCTTTAATGACACCTTAGCTTTGAAAGTAGATTCAATATTTTTAGGTTTTTAATTATTAGAGTTATATAGCTCAAAATTAGTGAGCCTACCTACCAAAACTTCAAGCGATAGTGTCATGCCCAAAATTTGAGGAAAAGCACACCAAGAATTTTTTTATTTTTTTTGAAGTTAAATAATCACTATGTTTAATACATGTTACCTCAAAAGTTAGAGGAGGTTGACCATTTCATATATCACATTATTAATTTTATATAATTTCATACATTATGTTAGTATATCAAGTTATCTCACATTCATTCGAAGTGCTAACATAATTCCTAGGTGAGCTAGTTTACATCTTCAAGGAGTTGACTTACCTCCTTGGCACTCAATTTTTGGTTATTAGCATAACCTAATAGAATTAATTGAAACATTAAAATTTCTTCATTAAGTCATATATGTCAACCAATTTATCCTAGAGCGTAATCCTAAAACAACAATCAAGACATCAAGCAATCCAACCTATAAAACCTGTGCACAATAACATAACACTTACTAACCTTAGATGCCTACATGGTAATTACACTAATAATAAGATCAAATAGCTTTAATTGAATCTTCAAAGATAAAATATATCTATAACTTAAAGTAATTTAATCTTAAACCAATACTAAAATCTATTTCAAGAACATTAACCATCTAATCTTAACATCTCATAAAATCGCTAAACTTTATTAACACTACTACCAATTATAATCCTAACACTCTAAACATACTAACAATTTTGACACAAACTAATTTCAAAACCAATATATAATACTATCTTGACACTTATGAAATAATTAACCTTTACTAGCTAACAAACGAACCTCCGACATTTAACTTAACTCTTGACGAAATCACTTCAACTAAAACTAACTTATAGTATTTAAAATAACACTAACTATTCAACTTTATAAAGTACTAATTTAATTTCTTAACAAAATACCTAATTATACTCAATTAAAATAAAATCTAAAATAAAAAATACTTAAAATAAATTCTAATATTTAGAATGTAACAATTGAAATATATAATCATAACTATCCAAAAAAAAGTTAAAACTTTATTTGAAATACAATTTAAAAGCTAATAACTATGACTACACAAGCTTTATTACTAATTATACTAATTTCTATCCATTAGCTTTACTAATTTAACAAACACATATTGCTAACTCACTTAAAACTAAAATTTATAAGATACAAATTTAAATTTTCTAAAGTATAAATGAACCTACTCACAACAACACCCTTAATAGGCCTTATCCCCAAACCCACTAACTCTAACCCTACTAACTTCAACTTATAAAAATATCTAAATTAACAATTAACTTTACTAGACAACATAACTACAGCCCAAACTCCAACATTCAACATAGCTCCTATACCTTTTACAGTACAAACTTCCTACAACCACCTAGCTGGATTTCATTGGCTCAAAACACTTAATGCATTCTGAAATTTCTTTACCCCAAGTCAATGGGCATTTCCTCATGCACCCTTGCTCTTTCCAAGGACTGCAAAATGTAGCAAGCTGGTCTTCCAAGAAGTGGTACGAGCATTATGGGGGTGGGACAAGGAAACTCCATTAAAATACATTCAAACTCTCTTAATTAAATGTTCAGATTTTAACATTTCCTTACATCCTTTTGCCAAATCCTCCAATCATATCATTACTGACATGGGGCACGTGATCCCAAGAAAATTAGAGGTTGAGTGCTTTGGAAGGAGGTGAGAAGGTCTAAAAAGGTGGGGGTACGTACCACACAACATAGCTACAATTTTTTTATTGGCTCATAACACTATCACCTAAGCCATCCCCCTACTCTAGTCTTGGGCATTTTCCAATGCTACTACTCTTCCCAAGGGTTGCAAGATGCAGCATGAGGATCTCCAAGAAGTGGTACATAGCACTAGAATGAGGGATATAAAAGAACTCCAATGAACCACATTTAACTTACCCAATTTAAATGCTCACATATTAGCAATTTCTTTCCACTTTTTTTTGTCAAAATCTCTCATCATATCAGTTTTGACTTGGGGGTACGTGAAAGACTTAAGAGGTACATGGGGAAAGGGATTAAAAGTAATGGCTTAAAATTTAGTTGGTGGTTAGTATAGGGTAAGGGTGGATAGGATGGGTAGTTATTATAAAAAGTTAAGTGGGTGAAATCTTAGGATATTTTAATGCATTTTTTAATCTCTTTCCTTTTAAAATAAAAAATAAAATTTAAAGATAAGAAACTCACAAAGAATATTCTCTGTTACCCTTTTTTAGCAAAATTTGCTTGCCCATACAAATTCCAGAGGGCCTATTTGCTCCTGGGACATCTTTTTTTTTTTGAAATTTTATACACTATGACAAGAGCAAATTATTTCTAACATAATGGAATTCATATATATATATATTTCTCAATTTATTTCTTTTGAGAATCAATAGAAATTATCAATTACTTGGCTTAAGCAAGAAGTGAAGTGATTAGTTTTATCAACCACATAAGATTTAATTTGTTTCCCAAATCAACATAAATCAAATTTCAAATTTTAAACATAAAAAATTTCTTTTCCTTAACATATTTGAAAACTTGAAGTTTTCATGATTTGAAAACATCATCATTTATTCTATCCTTCGTTGCACATATCCATGAACTAAATTAACATAAGATACAATGCAAGGAAGTTACTCAATCTTTTCTCTTTTATTAATCAACCTAGTTCAAGGCTCCGTTGGGAAAGAACCAGTAAGAAAACCCAACATCCTTGCCACTACATCAAATTGAAATACATTCTTACATAATTTTACAATTCAAATGAATTCTCTTCCAGGTCCTTCACAAGAGATCCTTTCCAATACCTTCAATGCATCAAGGGAATCATGGAGAAGACAAGAATTGACCCAGAGGTAAAACAACATAATGAAAAGAAAAATTCAAGCATGAATCCCCATCCCATTTTTTTTTTCATAATAGGTTCAACATTGAACCAGACTAGGGGGGAGGTGGATTTTCCAAATAGGAGATGTCGATCACCATACCATAACATAGCGCTTTCAAGGCTTAAAACTCAAGAACTTTCGTTGTTCCACAAATGCCCTTTCGAGGCCAATACAACAAGGATTTTCATTCCTTCTCTTCTTCAAGAATTCAAATTTTCAACACATGGTATGTGATGACAAGTAGGGGCCCATAACACCCTACCCTCTTTCCCTCTTCTCATCATGAGAAGACACTCTACACTATTTGGGTCTAACTAAAGCCCTTCCCCCACACATGGCCACTTCTTCCCTATCCAAGGGTGAGTGATGCCAAAACAACCCAAAAAAAATACTTTCGAAATCAAGCAAAACATGAAGGAAAAGCATTCAAGAAAACATATTTCAATCCCTCCCAAACATAGCCAACATACATATAAGCATACCAATGAAAAAAATAATAGCATAAGCATGAACCAAGCATGAACGACATGAACAACATGAACAAAAGGGATGAAGAACTCCTACCTCCACAATAAGGTTATGGTAACATGAACAAGTTGAGATGAGCTCTTCTTTCCCTCCTTCAATCTTCAAAACTTCTCTCTAAAACTAGAGATTGGGCCACAACCAAACTTCTCAAAGATACCTCTAAATATCATCCTAACCCAACTAGACCTTAGGTAAACCTCAAGGTGGAGTCAAGTTTACCAACACAAGAAGGAAGCAAATCAATTTTCGCACTCAAGCAAAAATGGACTTTTTGAGTGACCATAAAAGTCAACTAGAGGGGCTAAGTGGGTGGAAAATATCCCCAACCCATACCCATACCCCTTAGGTACTTAGATTTAATGATTTTAGGCTTTTAGGATTAATTAGAGACCTGTCAAAAGCTAGGAATATTTTAGGATTTACTAACAACCTTCAAAAATAAGCAAGTTACTCTCTAATCTTGATTAGGGTAATTAACTTTGATTACTCACTGATTAGCAAAAAGGTCACTAACCTAGTCCAACTTAGATCTTTAGGTTACATAGTTAATCCTAACTATCATTTGAAAATGCATAAACAATTCACGAGTGTCAAGCGACACTATAAAAACATTGTTACGAAACATTAACATTTAAATATTATAGAATGATACATTCATACAATCCATGACACAAATAAAATACGAACAACGAGGTTTGCATCTTTCATCAGATTCAACCCTGGTTTCCACAATTTGTACATAGGGTTTGGTTTTGTTCCTCCATTCGATCTCCCGGCTAAAATATCCTGCACACATCAGTAGCTCAAGAAAATCACATACATATATTCAAAACTTATTTGTATAGTTACATACATCAAAACATAAATCTTTCATATAATTAATTGTTTAATTCATTTCTTCTCACATTTAATCATTAGTACATACAAAATCAGTATAACATAGCTTATTCATTAATTCATATTAGCATTCTAGAATAATCATCGTTAGGCATGCATAAACCTAACATCACAAACATCACCAATTAAGAAATGTTGAACTATCTAAAAGCATAAAACTAAATCATCGAGATACCAAAATCAACACCTTTATCATTAGGTGAAAGATGCCTCGTATCATCATTGGTACAATTTTAATATTTAAACAGTCGAGATATTGTAGTGGTTCTTGGATTACTGATCATTAAAACATGGATGAATTAACTGATCTTAATTTCATTAGGACATTCACAACATAAAACATTACTTCATATTCATTTCAATCTCCTATCATGGTTTTAATAGAGAATTCATATTAATAATTACATATGAGGAGAGTCCTTACAAATAGATTATTCCCTAGTATACATCTTAGTTATTGAATTGCAAAAACTCTAATAGCATATATAGGCAATAATGTCCTCAAAAAATTTCTTAGTACAATATCATCATCTATTTTACCAGTAGCTCCTCTTATTGTATTAACAACTTCTTTTATCCTTGTGACATATTGAGCAATATTTTCACCTTCTTCCATTCCCATATCATCAAACTTACCTCTGAGACTTTTAGCTTTGGCTCTCAGAACATTAGTGTCTCCTCCATAGATGGTGGTTAAAGCATCCCACATTTTATTTTCTTTTCAAGACCTTTGATGTCACAAACTCAACATAACTTAGGGCAGAGGCAATCTCTAGCATTGCCTAGTTATGTTCTTTCTTCGTTTTCATATCCTTGGTAGTTGGAGCTCCAACAAGATCAACATGCTCAGTAGTAATGGTATATTGGTCATGATCTCCAAGTCCTCCAAGGTGTAGCTTCAACAAAATTTTCCATGTAAGAAAGTTATCTCTATTGAGTTTGGGTACTTCTCTTTTTGACATCTTGATCTTTGTACTTCTAGTACCTTCAAAGTAGTCCTCTAAAGCAGATGGCTCTGATACCAATTATTGGAATACCTTAGAATAACTAAGAGGGGGGTCAAATTATTTATCCAAGGTCCATATGTATAAATATAACTTTTCATAGCTTAATGAACCCATAAATATTTATTATCATGTATACATTCATTATATTATGCAATCACTTAAAACTTGTAGGTTAGTGTTAAATCAACTTGTAGAAATGTAAACATGAAACATAACAAATTCATCAACACACTTGACACAATGATTTATATCGAAACTCAATTTGGGAAAAACCACCAATAACATGCTACTCTTTTTCACTCTTCTAAAGTGATGCCCTGTGAAAGGCCAACCCTATTAAAGGTTACAATACATACTATTAAATGTGACCCTATTACAGGATTTCAATCACCTTGCTAGAAGTGACCCTTGTTAGAGGACTTTAGACCATTCACTTGGAATATCACTTGGTTAAAGGATTTACAAATGACTATTAGGTCAACCTTAATCCAAATGATTTACCCTAGACTGATATAATTATTAGAGAGTAACAGTAAGGCTTGATCTAAAAACAACTTACAACTCCATTTGTAGATTACAAATCTCAGTTCCAATCCTCCATTCTACTTGGCCTTCACACATTTCAACTCTAATAGCTTGTTCACCCTTTAAGCATTCATACCCTTAAGCTTTCTTGCTTAACATGCCAATGCATACTCTTCTCTTAGGTCACTTGATGAAGCAAAACTCTTGACTCCTTTTCTTCCTTAGGTTCTCGCACATGACAACCCTTGCTTCTGACCATCCTTTCCTAGAAATAGGAAATTAAGATCTTTTGTTGCTCATTCTCCATCGTCCAATTTAGGGTTAGGACAAATCAATTAGGTAGGATACAATGAATCTACCCCATATTTCATATCTCTTTTAGAAACTTCTCCTTCAATCCTCTCTGAATTTACCTCAAAATGGTTTACCTTGAATTTTGTGCCACCAGCTCATCAATCATATCTTCCACCTAGTTCTCACAATTCAAGAAAATAAACTTGTTGGCTTAGATCTATTTAATTCATGATCTTTCAAATATTGCAGCCACTTAGCATTAACTTGCTTCTGATGCTCAACACATACTACATTGCTTGGCATCCTCTGTAAAGTCACTCAGCATGAACAAAAGTTTATTGGTGCTTAGCATCAACTAAACTTTACTCGGCATCCACTATTTTTCTCGGCATACACTAGAATAAACTTTTACTTGGCTCAAACTGATTTTCTACTCAAGTTGCACTGACTTTTCTCAAAACCTACTATCCACTCAGTCAAGATTGGTAGACAAACTTTGTTTAACTTGTTCTTCTAAACTGTCTTAGTGTAATGAGCCTTTGTAACCTTAAGTAGATCATCAATACATCATGTTATCACTATCTTAGCTGATATTTGTACTCCTTTACATAATCATAACTCAACTTTTCCTCTAGTTGCTATTGTTACATCTTTTGATCAAATCCTCTTCATCAATCAAATAAGTGATAGTACTTAAATCTTGTAAGTAGTTGTCTAACCAGCAAATATCAGGTTTGACATCATTGTCAAAATAATGATTGAAACATATTGATCATACTTGTGTTAATCTATTCTCCATAGTCTCCTTCTTCAACAATCTTCCTCAATCTATTCTCAACAGACTTTACACACTTCTCCCTCTTTCATGTATGACTTATTTCATCTATAATCTCTCCCTCTTTACTTTTTCTTCTCATGGTAACTATATAATATCTCCCTCTTTGACAATAATTGCAAAGAAACTTTAACATTTGTAGTTAACTCTATCTCATACATCTTCAACATGTAGATATATCTTTGTTAGTTCTCTAAAAAAGATTCTTTATTTTTCATCTTTCTTATGACTAATTCAACATCTTGTGCTTCTCTCCTCACTACTTTAGGCAAGTCCTAAAGTGTGACCTTCTACATCTAATTTGTAAAATATTTTGATCAACGCATTTGATACAGAGCTCCATCTTAGCTTAAGTTGCCTTAGTTAGGGGAATCACCCCCAATTTATCTCTTAGATATTCATGTGCATCCTTAGATAAGGCTTTTTTGAATATATCAGCTATTTGTTCCTTTGTATTCACATACTCCAATCATCACTTTTTGCATCAAGTTTTCTATTTCTATTGTCTTTCAATATATAACATTTTTTTCAAAATACTTTGAAATTTTTCACATTAGGTGCATAACCATATCATAACTCAAAAGGTGTGATACTTGTACCTTTCTTGATTTTTACTCTATTCAAGGTATAAATAGTTATATTTACAACTTCTCTCTAGTACTTAGGTACAACATTCTTCTCCGTCATCAATTTCCTACCAAAGTCCATGATTGATCTATTCCTCCTTTCAACTATACCATTCTATGGAGGGGTCCTAGGTGTAGACATTTATCTCTTAATTCCTCTATCATTGCAAAATGTGTTGAATTCCCAAATATGAATTCACCTCCTCTATCAAATCTCAGACACTTCAAGCTTTTACTTGTCTCCATTTTAACTTTATCCAAATACCACTTAAACATTTGAAATGTTAGATTTATCTTTAAAAAACATCACAATCATCATTCTAGAGTAGTCATCAATAAATAGAATAAAATATTTTTCACCACAATAGATTTGCACTCCAATAGGTCCACAAAGGTCAATATGAACCAATTCTAAGATAACATCAAAAGTATAGGTCTTACTCTTCAAACTAGACTTTGTCATTTTTCTCAATTGACATTGTTTAAACATCACATTATCAAGTTTCTTCAATCTCAGTAATTCTCTTACTTTCTTCATCTTATGAATGCTTTCCAATTGTCAAAATTCACACGACATGGCCTCTTATGCCATAATCATATATAATCACATTGTGTAAACAAGCATGTATCATCAAATAGGTCTAGATAGATCAAGTTACCTCTAGTTTGGTCCCTACTTCCAATTAGTTCACAAGAGCCATTGTAGATATTAGCCTTCTTGTGCTAAAATTCAACTTTGTATCTTGAACTGGTCAACTATGCCACACTCAATTTTTTTTAGTTAAGTCCTTCAACCCAATAAACATTATCACATGTGATCTTATTAGTTAATTTTATTGATCCTTTACCTTTCACAAGACATGGTGTAACATTACCAAATTTAACACTGCCTCCTTTACAATGCTCTAAGGTTTTAAACTTACTTTTATCACCAGTCATGTGATTTGAGCAACCAATATCAATTATCTATCTATCACATTTACTCACATATGAAATTACAATTTTCTCATCTTCATCAGATCATCTTTCATAGAAACATAAAAAACTTATTCATCGTTACTATCAAAATCATCATCAATTTCTTCTTTAGCAATGTAACAAGACTTCTTACCTTTTTCCTTATATTCTTTGTATCCTTTGTTTTCTTTTCCATCTCTTCTTCCTTTTAACTTGTTTTCTCTCCTCTCATCCTTGTCATCCCTGTCAAAACATCTTGCAACAATATAACCAACTCTATTGCATGAAAAAAATATTATAGGAAGTTTACCTTTGTCTTTTTCTTTACCTCTTGGTAGTCTCATAGCCATTAATTCTTCAATATCCTCAAGATAATCATCAAAATATTCACTTTCACTATCCTCATACTTTCCTTTCTTCTTCTCAAACTTATGTAAAACCAATTGTGACTTGAAAGTAGATTTAATAGAAGGTTTAGTAAAATTATCAAAATTGACAATTCAAAAGTAGTAAGTCTACCAACTAGACTATCCAAGGTTAATTCATTATAAGGAGTACATCTCAATTATTGTATTGTAGAGACTCTAAGAGCATAAATAGGAAGTAAAGTTCTCAATACCTTTCTAATCACAGTCTCATCGCTGATCTTTCTATTAGCACATCTAATAGCATTCACAACTTCTTTGCAGATTCTTCCAACATATTGAGAAATGTTCTCATCTTCTACCATCTTCATGTCATCAAAATTTCTTCTCAAGATTTCCGATGTGGCTCTTAGTACATTATTATCTCCTCCATGGATCTTTTCCAACTTTTCCCACATCTTCTTTGCAATATTGCAGTCCTTGATATGAGCAAATTTTGAATAGCTTAAGGCACATGCAATCTCCAACATTGCATTATTGTATTCTTGTTTTCCCTTTATCTACTAGGTTGTCATATGTGTAGGTATTGTTACATACACATTCTCCAAGTAAAATATTGTTGAATCTACAAATCTAGCAATGTGCAACTTCATCAAACTTTTCCATGCAATGAAGTTCTCCTTGTTCAACTTGGGTATCTCCTTCCTATACAACTTGATCTTTAGCTTTAAATCCCTTCAAAATTTTCCTTACAAGCACCACAGTTATCTAATACCAATTGTTAGAATGATTTAGAATAACTAAGAAGGGAGTGGGGTGTGAATTAGTTATCCTTAGGTCTAGATGTACCAATTAAACCTTTAAACTCTTCATATAGCTTAGATCTAAACTTTAAGTATGTCAGTCTCTATAGCAACTTATTAGTAACATAAACTTGCAGTCCACTCTTCCAATAATAACTTAACTTGCAAAATGTAAAACATCTCAAATAACATCCACACAAGTAAGATATCAAGATTTAATGTGGAAACCCAATTTGGGAAAATCACTAGTAACATATCACCAATTTTTCACTCTTTTGAAGTGAGCTCTATTAGGAGCCAACCCTGCTAAAGGCTACAATACACACTATTAGGTGTGACCCTATTAAAGGATTTAATCACCTTGTTAGGAGTGGCCTTATTAGAGGACTTAAGAACATTCCATTAGAATGTCACCTTGATTAAATGATTTACAAATGAATCTTAGGTCAACCTTGATTAAAGAATTTTAATTGATACAATGGTTAGAAAGTAACAAGAAGTTGATCTAATAAATACAACTCACTTTGAAAATAAAAATCACAATGTATCTCATTTGCTAATTCACTGACTTAACTCCACTCATGTCTCCATCATTGTCTCTGATCTTCTTGGAAAATCCTTCAAGCAATCACTCTTTAGCTCTTCTCTTCTCCTTATTCACAACCTTCTTCTCTAGTTCAATAGTCAACAAAATTAGTAACTACTAACATCTTCTAGGTTAATCCTTGTGCCTCCTTAAATAGGTAGCTAGATATTTTTCTTCTTAAACATCACCGTTGATCCTAGGCTTAGGTCAAATTCATCAAATTCTTCCATCATTTTATTTACTCCTTCTCCTTCTAGATACTTCTCAAAGCTTCTCTTTGAATTCATGCATAGAAATGCTTAAACATGATTTCTTTACACTAAATTCTCTAGCTCATCAATACTTATCTGCAACACACTTTACATATTTCAAGTATTAAACTATGTCAACTAGGAATCTCAATCCCTTCAAAAAATAACAAATACTTGTTCCTCGACCTTGATCATCACAAGATAACTCAATCTTCACTAACTATCTTGCTTGACTTACATTGATTTCGCTCAGTCCAACTTTTATGATACTAGCACAACTAGCATCACTCATTTGACACTAGCACAACTAACTTCAACTCTAAGTTCCTTAATCTTCTAATTTGAAGCTCGATTAAGCCTATGCATTTTTTCCTTCATTGATAATCTTAACTAGGATTCAACACAACTATCTTATCCACTTATTGTTATGATTAAACAACACATTATATTGTCAAAGTCTAACTAGTCAAAAGCCCATTGTAATTACACATAACTCAACCTTTCCACTAGATCCTCTTGTTATCTCTTCTTTCAAAATCATCTTGATATGGCACTCTACTCAAGTAGCAACTATCTCACCAATAGGTTTAATATCAATGACAACATAACAATTGTTCTAGTTGTATTTTCTAATAGTTTTGAGGGTTTATATGGGTCGTTGTGTGGACTTAGGACCCCTTTTTTCAGCCCAATATATTGCTAAGCTAGAAATCAAAATCAAAATTTATTCCTGCAATGTTACCATTTTCCACATGTTTCACTCCCATTTGTCTAAGGTGTCCTCCTCATGGAATTATGGTGCCTCAACTAAGACATGCACAAGGATCACCACAAAGAGGTTACACATAATTGAATCTAGAAACTACTTTCAACAAAAAGGTTATGTTTTCCATCTAAACTAGATCCTGTATCCTAACGACGAATCATGTAGTGTGGTTTGAAACATTTATGATATAAAAAAGTTGCACACAATCAAATCCAAAAATTACTTTCAACAAAAAAGTTGTGTTTGCCATCTGAACTAGACAACGTAGTCATGTGACATTCCACCTCATGGTCACTCAATCCAACACCCTCATTGCCTTTACTTCCCATATCCACCTTATAATATAACATGTAGTTGCACTTAATACACATCAACTCACTAAGGATATACCTATTTACAGTACAAGTCCATTCAATCATTGAATCATTCTTTGGGGTGTCACTACAATCTCATTAACAAACATGTCATAATCCATGTTCTTGTAATTATAAAAAAAAGATCAAAGTTATAGTTTTCTATAGTTTCATGTACCACGTTAGGATTATTTTAAGAAATTCCTTTTGCTTTCTCATAATTATCTCTATTAATATTAATATATTTCTAAGTATTACCACACACTAGTCTAGAAAACCTTAGATCCCACCCTCAACATACCTTAGATAGATGTCATTATGAAGGTTTGCAATTTACTTCACATCAAGGACAAAGTTGGTATTAATAGCCACATTAGTAGAAATTTACTTTATCCTAATTATTTTTTTCTATTATTATCATTAGCGAGAATATTAATAATATGTGGCTAGTATAATCTCATTTCAAATGTAGAACTAGTATTACCAATGTTAGAATATGGATTCTTCTTATTAGTATTAGTATTTACTTTGGGAAAACTCCCTCAAAGTCATGGGAGCAAAAGCTTAAGGATACTAGATAGGGTGAAGGTTGAAATTAATCTCTTTTCCTTAAGCTCAATGGCCTTATGCATTTTCTCCATTCTTCATTTTATGGCTTAGATCTATAAGTTTAATTGTCATGGTTGAGGCATCATTTATGATGCCAAAAGAGAAAATAATAGTGGAAAGTCCAAGTTAAATTGATAAAATAAATGAATACATCCTTAATACTCGGGGAGAGACACCATTTTTAACATACTGGTTTGAGGTAGAGGATATTTTGATAATGCCACTATGGAAATTTTGAGACAAATTACAACTTGATTAGATATTGTTGAGATAACACAAAGGAGAGGATTACATCTTGATTATGTTAGTGATGATGAAGGAGCACTAGGAGCACCAAACCATAATCTTGAACTTAAAGTTGAAGAGGATGAGGAAAGACTATTAAGAGTTTTATCTAGGGAACATTAAAAGCATGTTGTTGAAGTTACAAGCTATGATGGAAGATTGGACACCAATGCTTTGTTGGATTGGATTTCTGAGATGGAGAAATATTTTGAATTTGAAGGCACTCCTAATAATAGTAGGGTGAAAATAGTAGTTACTAAATTGAAATGTCATGATTTTCTTTGGTGGGAACATTTTCAAATTGATAGAAAAAGAAGAGGAAAGAAGAATATTATAACATAGTTGAAGACAATGAACAAGCTAAAAAAGAAGTTCATCCCTATTGATTACCAAGTAATTTATTAAGGAAGATGAAAATTTTGAGACAAAATGATATGAGTGGGAAAGAATATACTGAGGAATTATACAAATTGGACACATTGGATTTTGACATGTTGATAGTGAGGTAGAGAAATTATCTAGATATTTGAATGGTTTGAAAATGAAAATTCAAGATGAGATAAGTTTTGTGAAATTGGATAGTATGGAAGAAGCATATCAATGTGCCTCAAAAGCATAGGAGATCTTGACAAAGAAGCATGAACAAAGACAAAGACATAAAGGAGGAAGATTTCAAAGAGGTAGAGGTATATCTTATGGAGAAAACACTCGATCTAACAATACTATACCTGATAAGCACAAATATGAATGAAAAAAACATGAGAAAGGCAAGACCGAGTCAAAAAGTGGAAGTTCTTATTGAGGAAGAGGTTGTTCTTATCGAGGCTATAGTAGAGAAGGTTTTTGTGTCACTTGTTTCAAATATGGTGAAGAATGGAATAGAGCCTTTGAATATAATAATTATGGAAAGAAGAATGAA
The DNA here is from genome assembly GCA_028749045.1 of Cupressus sempervirens. Classification (NCBI taxonomy): domain Eukaryota; kingdom Viridiplantae; phylum Streptophyta; class Pinopsida; order Cupressales; family Cupressaceae; genus Cupressus; species Cupressus sempervirens. The sequence continues at coordinate 113,821,569 of CM053790.1, forward strand.
GGTAGTAGTGGCAAAAACATTGTAGTTAATGAAGGATTTGTAAGGCCTTTGAGTGGACCTAAGGCATGAGAAAATTTGATGGTGAGGAGAACTTTGTGTAGTGAGAGAACTAATGAGGAACCTATCCTAAGGAGGAGTCTTTTTAAGACTCGATGCAAGATGGTAGGAAAATGTTGCAACATGATCATTGACAACAGCATTGAAAGAAATTTTGCATTAGTAGAGCTGGTTACAAAGTTGTAGTTGTAAAGAATAAAACACACTAAACCCTATCATGTTTCACGGATTAAGGATGAGCATAAGTTACACAAAAGTGAGAAATTGTTGAAAATGAAAAAGGGAAAGTAAACTCTGATGGGGGGGTTGAATTAGTCCTTAAAAAATTTATTCATTAAAATATTCAGCACACATCCATCTTACAATTTGCATGTAAACTAAAATACCAAAATAAGCATGTTCATCCATAGCATGAAAACAACTAAACATTCAACACATATATGACACAAGATATTTGGTTACCCAGAAAGCCTCCAATGAGAAGGTAAAACTAGGGTGGGGATGACACCCACAAATCTTCACTACTACAATTGTAAAGTGTATCTAGTGAAGGTTATAATGTTTGATCATAAACTATGATCTACCCTATGAAAGGTCTACCCTGTTAAAGGTTTACAAACATTGTTAGATCTTACCCTGTTAGAGGATTTCAACACCTTATTAGAAGTGTTCCTAGTTAAAGGACTTAAACTTACAATGAAGTAAGCACTTGGTTACTTGGTTAAGATATTTATACAAAAGTCTAATAGAACTTGAAACTATTAAGGATGCTCTATTAAGAGATTTTACTAATTCACCTGATAGAATGTCTCAGTATTGATCCTTTGGTTAACACATATTTTCTAGATAGTAGATCACCTATTTCCTGATGTGTACTTGATTCTCTCTAATTAGATGTATCACTTTTGTCCTCTCTTCTTTCCTCTATTCTCTCTAACTGATTCTGTAATTCATATCACAATTCACAACTCCTTAGTCACCATGAATGCTTTTTCTGAGCATGCAAAATTCTCTCTTTTCTCCTTAAACTCTTTGGGGTTTTCCTTCCTTAAGAATACCTAGGTGACTTAGGGTTAGGTAAGAATCAACGATTGTGATTCACTCATTTTCCCACTTAGAACATCCCTCAATCTGATTGGTTACATGTATTGCATAGGGACTCTCAATATAGATTCATTCTGATCATCTAGAATCATTAAAAAATCCTTAAGTTAGCCCAAAAATGGTTTACATAGGAATTTGTGTCATTACAAAAAACTATATCCAAAACTATTTACTTGACACTTGAAGCCTCTAATTCTTGGAATTTACTATATCTTCAATATTGTAATTCCTCTTCAAAATGACTCAGCATCCACTATTCATTCATCATCTACTAACTTTCTTAGCACTCAAGTGACTCAATACTAACTGTTTGCTCGGCACATACTGGATATTCTACTCAACTTGCATTATTTGAAAACTTATGCTTGACATGCACTACTTGCTTGGCATGCATTTTATGAATATGACTAAGTGTTTAGTCACTCATCTCAAAATTAACAATCTCCCCCTTTGACATGAGTGGAAAAAACACTTTGTCATGCAAATATAACCTTAACTTAAGCATAACTTAGATAATCTATAATATTTATTCGAATAACAAAAAAAAATTATTTTTTTTCAAAACTAATGACTTATCACTCATACCTCAAACTTTATAACTCCCCTTGAGTTGATTGTTTTGTGTTATATTTAAATTTGATACTCCTACTGAGTAAATTTGCTTCAACTATTGGCTTACTCTATGGTGCAAGAACACATAAAGTATAAGAAAATGAAAAGTTTAAGATTCCTTATTTTAGATATTTAAATCCTTTTGAGTCATTTATGTTATATTTGGGTCAAGATGTAAAGGCTATGAAGCCATTTTGTCATAAATTGTAAAAGTTGTCAATTTGCCCTAGTTGTCTTAGTAAGGTCATGAATTGGTCAAGAGGTCAAAATGTCTTTTTAAACCCAAGGAACAGTAAAAATATTTTAAATGGTGATTAATATTCACCATGAAATTTTTGTAAGGTTGGAACAAGGTTGTGAGGTCAAAATTTATAAGATGTAAATGTTGCTTAAATGTTGCAACTTTAAAACTTTGCAAAAAGTGCAAAAAGGGTTAAAGAGTGTAATAAGTTGGTTCAAAAGTTACTTGAGAAGTTATCAACTATAAAAAATCCTATAAAATAATTGTAATGGTCATTCCAAATCAATTAATGAGAATAAGGAGAAGGAATCATTTTGGAGCAATTTTAGTGTTTTCTACTATTGCTATTTTGATTAGTTTTTCTGAATTCATGTTGGTTCTAGGCTTGGAAACCATATATAATCTATATATATGGATAGTGGTATGAGTTATATTTATTTTATATTTTTTTTGGAGTAATTTCATTCAATATTTAGGAAGTTATGATCATTTTGGTGGAAGTTACTATTTTTGAATTTGAGAACTCTTGCAAACAGTCATGTTGCAACATTTGGTATGAACACATATGGATGGTTCAGGAAGTCTTAATGTATTCATTGAAAATATATTTTAATTACCTTCTATTTAATTTTATTGGGACATTTTTATGCAGATTTGTGAAAGTTATCAAGATTTGAGTGAAAACTAGTTTTTAAATGCATTCAATGGAGTTGCAGGCAAATATATGGGACTATATAATGATTTATGAATTGGAAAAATTAATCGCTTATAGTTTTGGAAACTAGACTCACAAATTGATAATTTGGAATTAGTTTTGTGTCATTTGAAGTTGTTTTCTAAAAGATATTGGATCCTTTAGGTAGGGTTACATATTTTACTTTTAGTTTTTGATAGATAAAATGGGTCTCGGTGCAGACAACATAATTTGTAATTGGTGGATTAAATTCTTGAGATTTGCATATGTTTTAGTAGGTCTAATTTTTAAAAATTCCACCAAATAAATTTTCAAGAAGACGTTTAAAACCAAAGTTATGAAAAATGGAATCAAATATAGAGTTCAGGATATGTAAATGGAGGAGGGTTGATATTTTTGTGTTGAAAAATATTTTGTTTTACTTCATGTAATGCCTCTAATTAATGTAATTATTTAATGGATTTTGAAGGGATCATAATGTATCCCACTGATTTTTTGGTTTTTTATGATGCTCTATATCAAAGTGGTATTAGAGCTTGAAGATCTTGAGTGTGTGAGTAGAGCACTAAGGGAGGTAATCCACACCAGGACCCTAGAGATTTGGTATTTATTTTTTTGATGAGTTTTGGTTGCAAGGTTCTTATCCATCAAAGATGTAGTAAGAAAGTGTGTGTGTGAAAGACTTAAGAAGAGGTCTTAATATTGTCTCCATCAAGATGAATCTAGGTAGAAGGTGTAAAGAGAGAAACCATTAAGAGAGGGTGGTAGTGCATCTTCCAGGGTCTTGGATGGGTAAGATGGCAATGGGTTGGTAGTTGTGTAGTAGCAAGATTAATGGTGGGTTTATGGAACCCTTATATGACAACCATTCATGCTCCACTAAGAGGAGTATTTGAGAAAGTGATTTTGAGGGCAATCCTTTGTCCTTAAAGGAAAATATGATGGTGATAAAGGCATGAAGAGGCAAAGGAAAATGAAGGTAAAGATGAATTTTTTGGTCTAAATTTCTTGCAAGTTATCAGTTCCATGTTTCCAAGAGACTTGGAAACCTTTTAAGGTTGGGAGTATGGTGCAGGAGCACCTAAAGTATAAGAACTTGAGAAGTTTAAGATTACTTATTTTAGATATTTAAATTTATTTGAGTCATTTATGTTGTATTTTGGTCAAGATGTAAAGGCTATGAATCCTAAATTGTAAAAGTTGTCAATTTGCCCTAGTTGTCCTAGTAAGATCATGAATTGGTCAAGAGATCAAAATGTGTTTGTAAACCCAAGGAAGAGTAAAGATATTGTAAAAAGTGATTAATATTCTATCATGACATTTTTTAAAGGTTGGAACAAGGTTGTGATGTCAAATTTTCTAAAATGTAAAAGTTGCTTAAATGTTGCAACTTTAAAACTTTGCAAAAAGTGCAAAAAGGGTTAAAGAGCGTAATAAGTTGGTTCAAAAGTTAGTTGGGAGGTTCTCAACTATAAAAAATCCTATAAAATAATTGTAATAGTTTTTCCAAATTAATTAATGAGAATAAGGAGAATAAGGAATCATTTTGGAGCAATTTTGGTGTTTTCTACTATTGCTATTTTGATTGGTTTTTTTGGATTCATGTTGGTTCTAGGCCTTATACAGCCATATAAGGCCTAGAAAACCTATATAATCTATATATTTGGATAGTATTATGAGATATATTTCTTCTCTATTTTGTTTGGAGTGATTTCATTCAATATTTAGGAATTTATAATCAATTTGGTGAAAGTTACTGTTTTCAGATTTGAGAACTCTTGGAAACAGTCATGTTGCAGCATTTAGTATGAACATATATGGATGGTTCAAGAAGCATAAACATATTCATTGGAAATATATTTGAATTAAATTCCATTTAAAAAAAATTTGGGACATTTTTATGCAGATTTGTGAAAGTTATGAAGATTTGAGTGAAAACTAGTTTTTAAATGCATTCAATGGAGTTGCAGGCAAAGATATGGGAGATTATAATGATTTATGAATTGGAAAATTAATGGCTTATACTTTTGGAAACTAGACTCAGAAATTGATAATTTGGAATCAGTTCTATATCATTTGATATTATTTTTTGAAAGATATTGGATGCCCTAGGCAGGGTTACATATTTTACTTCTAGTTTTTGACAGATAAAATGGGTCTCGGTGTAGAAAACATAATTTTTAATTGGTGCATTGGATTCTACTAAGATTTGAATATTTTTTATTGGGTCTAATTTTAAACAATTACCCTAAATTAATTTTCAATAATACATTTAGAACCAAAGTTATGAACAATGGAATCAAATATAGAGATTAGGATATGTAAATGGAGGAGGGTTGATATTTTTGCGTTGAAAAATATTTTGTTTTACTTCATGAGATGCCTCTAATTAATGTAATTATTTAATTGATTTTGAAGGGATCATAATGTATCCTACTAATTTTTTGGTTTTTTATGATGGTCTACATCACTCTATTTTTTACTTTACTTCCCATTTGTGTCATCTATTATTTTCTTCAATATCTCCTTGTTCTTCATTATCTCCCCTTTTCTCAATATTCCCCATTTTTTGAAACTTATGTCATGGGTGGTACATGTATAGTGTGTTTGTCCAAAAATGTTTGATGGACCTCCATTATAATCTTAAGTGTTGCATCTCAGTTGTTGCACACTACCTCTAGAGATTTAATTGGTACATCCAACTTAGAAACAAGATCCACTAAGCCTTCATGAGTAGAAAGATGAGAATCTTTCTTCATCAATTTTTCTACAAAGGCTAGTTCCTTGTGCAACACCTCCATGTGTGGGGTCAACATGGCTTGAATATTTATCAAGGCATCCCTAGTCTTTGCATCTTGTTCTTGTAATGTAGCTAGCTGACCTTGAGTAGATAATAACCTTTGAAAATGAATCTGACTATGATTAGGAGACAACTAAATAATATTACCTATTGTCTTTAAATCTCCCTATAGCCAGTCAATAGCCCTCTATGCTTCTTGTGTGAACAAGTTCAACTTACAAAGCTTTGTGTATAGAGAAAATATGTTCTCTAATACCTTTTTCACATCTTCCATCTTAGTTGTTAAGTCCACCTATCTGAGTGCAATGGAACTAGAAATATTCTCATCAACATTTGTTAGAAATCTTTTCTCAGACCATTCTAAAATTTTGGCATTTTTTTCCAGGTCTACATTACTAATTTTATCCACTAAATTCACCAGTTTCTCGATAATAGGTTTTTCTTCATCGGGTGTTGGGAGGCTGAATGCATCAAGAAATGTCTCTTTGATGTCATATAGCACTTGTCTTTTCTTTTGTTCCCTTTTAGTAATGCTTGATTATTTTTCCTTGCTAGAGCTTCTTGCAATATGCTCATCTGTTCTATGGTGATTGTTGGTAGATCAAACATCAAAAGTTAGATCACCTCATCTAAGTTGACATCTCCATAAAATGTGCCTTATCCAATCTTAGATGTATCAGGACTATGCCTTGATGACTGTAATGGTGTAGTGTCTACACTCGACCTTTGAAGAGTTTGACTAGGAATAGGAGATGCAAAGCTTGGTAGGGTAACCAATGTCTAAATTGTTATCTATTCCTCTAGTTTTGTAGTCAAAATTGACTCTTCAGTCCTATCTTTCTTAGATATATGTTTTCTTCACTTTGAATTTGTGAGTTAGGCATAGGACTATCTTCTTGACCTATATGGACTTGTGTCCCATCCTTCTCAACTATCAATATTGCTTGCACTAAAGCATTTGGCACCAATGTACTAATAGATGATGTCATTATGTCCTTTCTTTGATATACCACAATGAGCATTGAAACATGAGTGTAAGAGGTGACACCCTTTTTTTTTTGGACCTCTTGTCTTTGTAGATGTAAGGGGCACACTAGATGTGTCAGTGTTATGTTTCTCCGCTGTCGATAACTTGTCAATTTCATCTGTACTTGCTAATACAGGATTAGTGCAAAGTTTAGTAGCTAAATTTGAATCCTATAGAATCTTCTTCAAATCATCCTCTATCAAAGGGTTGATGTTCTGCATAGTGTTATCAAAAACATCCTTTATCTTGATACTTTCTTGTTGACTTTCTTGTTCCACATAAGGAGGATTGGCACTTGGCATATGTACCTCAGGTACATTCTGATCTTGTTGTTTCTCTTCTTCAGCTATAGCCTATGTATTTGTTTCCTTTTCTATGTCTCCCTCATGTCCAACTTTGATAGATCCATCCTTTGTAATCTCTACTACCTCTTGGTCATCTTTATCCTTGCCTACCTCCTCAAGTGCTTTCTCAATTACCTTTTCTATCTACTACCCATAGATAACTTTCCATATTTGGGTGCTCAGTTTGACAACTTCCTCAATATTATTCTACAAAATTTTTAAATCTCTGTATTTGGGAGAAAATATCCCCTTGTATTTGCTAATAGCCTTAGTCATAGATAACTTGTCCAATTTTGGCATTACTCTGGCTAGAGTAGTCTCCCTTATATTTCTTTTAGTAGTTAAATTGTATTGCCACAATTGCTCAACTCTATCATATACACTTTTGGGTAGAGAGTTGGCAAGCTCATAAGGAGTGATCTTGAATGTGGTTATCATCTTGTATATAGATTCCTCAACCTTATTCATTTCTACCTTTCCTAGTTTGTCAAACTCAACATGTGTGAACCTTGACAAATCTACATTATTCTTAATGTTATCACAAAAGTTGTCTAAATTAACTTTTGTCATCTGACTTGGTCCTCTCCTCATCTTATTCATCTGGAGCTATATACTTCCTCCTCTTTGGTTGATCTTGTTGACTCTGCTCTATAGTAGCATTTATTCTTTTGCCTTTGGGTTTGTTAGCTTCTTGTATTTTCTTTGTAGTAGCCCTTGTGCTAGCCCTAGTGATAGGTACTATTGGCTTTTATTGTGTTGGGCTTCACAACCTTCTTTGGTTTCTTTGTTTCTGGCTCCTTGGCTTTTCTTTTCTTATTTTGTGTAGGTTTGGGTGCTTCATTGGCTTCTTCTCCCTTAGCACCTTCATCATGTTCCACTTCCTCTTCTTCATGGTCCTCTCCTTGACCTTGTGTTAGTGCAAGAGGGGCTTAAGCTAGTTTCTCATCATCATCATCTTCTTCTTCTTCTTATTCTTCTCCCCCTTCACCAAATCTTTCTTTAATCTTATTCACAATTTTGTTTGTCTTTCTCACCATAGAATTCATCTTCAAATCTATTGTTATTCTAGATTTGGCTTCCTCATAATTGCCACATAAGGTTGTACTCTTGTCTACTTCCTCTACTATGAGTGTTGTGATGGCTGCTAATGCCTCATTCATATTGATTTCATAGGGAAATTTCCTGAGCCATCTAACCCTAGGAACAACTTCTTGTACATATGTAAAATCAACATTAACTAGAAAAAAAACATCATCACAATATTTTTCTACTAGTGACACTAGTATCCTCAGTCTTTGTTTCATAGACTTCTTAAAGTCTTCAAAATAGGTTTTCATGATTGACTCAAGGTTGTCCCCAAGTTTCTCTATGAATTCTCCAATTTGAACTACAATAGACCTATTGGTTTTCCAAGAAACTTTTCCAAATGAAAGAAATATGTTCTGCACATAGAAGAATATGCAAACTAGTAATGAACTAAATTTGCATTGTGCACTCTTTGTCTTTCTTATGGATCCCAAGTTTTGTAATAATTTCTAGAGTTGTAACTCGGCAAGGTCATAAGAGTGATCCTTCTTTACTATCTTGTAGCCTAAATCCATAGCCATACAAGACACATTGTTCAATTTTCTAGATTGAAAGAACTTGTGAGCATTAATTCTCACTGTAAATGCAATTAGGGGATCTAAAATTGTGTCAATTGTCATCCCTCTTTTTTTCCTTACAACACCTATATTCTTCTCAATTACCTCCTTCGCATCACTTAGAATTGTCTTGGGTCTATCTAGGGTAGGATACCCTATTACTTGTTGAATGATCCTTTTAGTGATTTTGGTAGGGCCATTTTACAACCATACAGAGTGATCATGTATTCTACTCACAACTATCTTAATCCATTATGTTTTGAATACATTTGGAAAATCTAGGGCACAGGTTAACCCTTTTCTATCAAAAATTTTGTTTTCCTCCTTTAGTGCTCCATCAACACATAGTTTTCCATATAATTCTATGACTTCCATGTCTCCAATACTTCCAACCTTACAAGTGTAACAACATCTTACATCTTGTATCATTAATACCTGTGGTGGTATCATCAATAACAAATTAGTTGGATCTCCCTTGTATGCAATATTAGGAATAGCTTGGAAGGGTGGTTGTTTAATCTCATGGCTTATTGATTGAACATTAAAAACCTATTTTCCTTCCTTCCCAACAACACTATAAGAACTAGATGCCATATTAAATAACTAGGGTTTGTGATAATTAAGACAACATAACTTGGCACATGATTTAAATACCTTATGAATCTAATGAATGGTGACAAGTAGTGACTGCTTGAATCCTTCACCTCAATTTTTCTTATGCTCTTCATGCTCTCTTCAATCTCGAATGAATGCAAATAAATAAAAAATTGATCGCATAGCCCTTAAAACTTGTCAATAAATGACCAATGCTTACACAATTGTAAGCTCGGCTATCATAGCAATTCCAACTCACTCGGCTTATACATGATTTCTTTTATGCTTAGCAACACAACAAGATTTACCAATACTATCACTTTAATAGCTTGGCACCAACTAAAATTTTTCATGCTCGAAAATGATGTGAAAACTAACAAAACTTATCGATTTATTCTAGGTTCTAATCAATATATTACATCTTAATTCATGCATATATAATATTTTTAGAACTTAGATTATTGGAATTGTTGTAAATTATATCATTGGAATATCAGTTTTGCATACTGTTTGATTGCCTAGTTGGGGGTGATGTGATCACCTAATCCATTGGATGAAGTGACATCATCTGAACTTGACGTGCTACAATCTTCCTTTTTCTTCCATGGTTTTTTCATCTACACTTTGACATTCTCAACATCAATCTTCCCTTTTCCTTTTTTGAATTCATTGCTAGGTGCTTTTAACCTTGTTGAACAATTCTTGCTAATGTGACCAGTCTTTAAATAGCTAAAACTTTTAGTTTGACTCAACCATCTATTGTAACAACTTCTAAAATGTGTTCTAATGCAATTTTCAGCAACATGCCCATACTCTTGACAATAATGACAACTATATCTTATATTGCAATCCCAATTTTAGGTTTTTCCATTGTGTTTACCCTTTGTCTACTTGTTAGATGTTCACTTGGCATTAAATCTATATCCATATGCTTTATGTCCATGCTTCTAAAAATTGTGGCAATATCCTTCAAATCTTTGTGTGTGTAATCTTAGTCCTACATTCATGTGCCTGGTGTCCTTGCTTGTTACACTTATGATAGTAACCCATGAACTTTTTCTTAGGGTTTTTATTTGTATTGTTTTTGTTGTAAACATTTTTTGTATGACCTAAATTTTCATAATTATGACAAGTAGGTTTGTAGCTCTTACCATTGTTGCTTCTTTGTTTACCACTTTTAGATGATTCTCCTTCCTCAGTGCTAGTGTATCCTAATCCAATAGTATCATTGTTAGATCTAGGAGATCTCGTCAATTTCTTAAAGTACTTGATGGATTCATTAGGTCTATTGAAGCTTTTAGCAAATTCTTTTTCTCTTTTTAGATAGTTTCTTAGTTGTTCATTCTATAACTTTGGGGTTGTGATCTCAATGTCCTTACCATTAAATTCATGATTGGAAATCATCACTTGATTCATTGTTTACAATTGCATGGTAGCAATCCTATATACCTCTGATGTCTTTTCTTCCAGTCTATTGGTCACTGTCCTTTTGTCATCTTCAATCGTGACTTTGTCTTCCTCAACTTTCTATTTCTGATTGATTAGCTCACAAGAAATACTGATTGGACTTCTTGTTCTATCTTAAGATTTCTGACCTCTTCAATTAGGGCACCATTCTTTTCCATCAAATTTATAACTACTGCATCAAATTCCCTTGAGTTTCAATTTGCAAACAATTTAGTAGTGTCTTCCTCTTGGTAATGTGTGTCATTCTCCTTAATATCTATCTCTTTCCTTCTCTTTAATCAGTGCTTAAACTCATCTCTTGCTTCATTTAGCTAATGTAGAGAAAGCTAAATTTCAATTTTTTGGTTCTCAATGACTTTTCCCAACTTGTAGACTTCCATCTTCAAGATCTTTCCTCAAAGCGACAAATCTTTTCTTTTCAAAGAACTAGGCTCTGATACCAATTGTTGGAGATACAATAGGGAAAGAAAACTCTAAGAGGGAGGGGGTGAGTTAGTCTCTCAAACCTTTATTCATTAAAACATTCACCACACATCCATCTCACAATTTTCATGTAAACTGAAATACCAAACTAAGCATGTTCATCCATAGCATGACAATAAATAAACATTCAATACATTTATGACACAAGATATTTTGTTACCTAGAAACCCTCCAATGAGAAGGTAAAATTGGGGTGGGGATAACACCCACAAATCTTCACTACTACAGTTGCAAAGTGAATCCAATGAAGGTTACAATGTTTGATCATAAACAATGATCTACCCTATGAAAGGTCTACTCTATTAAAGGCTTACAAATATTGTTAGATCTTACCCTATTAAAGGATTTTAACACCCTATTAGGAGTGTACCTAGTTAAAGGACTTTAACTTACAATGAATTAAGCACTCGATTAAGAGATTTATACAAAAGTTTGCTAGAACTTGAAATCTATTAAGGTTACTCTATTAAAATATTTTACCAATTCACCTAATAGAATGTCTCAACCTTTCTCTTTGGTTGGCACTTCTTTTTTGGATAAGAAATCACCTCTTTCCCAATCTGTACTTGATCTTCTTTGATCAAATGTATCACTTATGTCCTCTCTACTTTTGTCTATTCTCTCTAACTAATTCTACAATTCATATCTCAATTCACAATGCTTTAGTCACTATGAATGCTTTATCTATGCATGAAAAATTCTCTCTTCACTCCTTAAACTCTTTAGGGTTTTCCTTCCTTAAGAAGACCTAGGTGACTTGGGTTAGGTAAGAATCAATGATTGTGATTTACCCATATTCCCACTTAGAACATCTTTTAATATAATTGGTTGCATGTACTACATAGGGATTCTCAATATAAATTTGTTCTTATCATCTAAAATCACAAAACAATCCTTAAGTCGGCCCAAAAATGGTTTACATAGGAGTTTGTTCCATTACAAACAACTATGTCCAAAACTATTTACTCGACACCTGAAGCCTTTGATGCTCGACATCTACTAACTTGCTAGACATTGGAGTGATTCGGCACTAACTATCTTCTCGACACATATTGGTGCCCAACACATACTGCATATTCTGCTCATCTTGCATTATCTAACAACTTATACTCAACATACACTACTTTCTTAGTATGCACTTTATGAATATGACTAAGTGTGTAGTCACCCATATGTCAAAATCAATTTAAGATTAATAGAAATGTATTATGAAATTCAAGCTTGGGAACTACTTTGATGAAGGCTTGTGTGATATTATGCCTATGAATTATTATCATATTATGTTGGATGGACCTTGGCAGTATGATAGACATATTATGCATGATGGAAGATCGAATCAATACACTCTTTAGGTGAATGGAAGGAGGAAAGTGTTGCTACCTTTGGTTAAGAGTCTAAGGGTGTGTGCACCAAGATGGTATGCAAAAAGGGGGGTATAAGTGGACATCTTTTTAGGTAAACCTGATCTTCGAAGACACATTTGAGGGTCATGCACTCAAAATGCAAAAATATGTAAAATATAAGAATTGTAGTACTCTGAATCTAGTTTCTAAACTACTAAGGTTTTTAAGAGGCTCAAACCCTGTGTGCATGAAAAACTATTCCTATTTTTTGCTAAAAAAATATAACATAGTTAATTTTGTGAGATCAATAAAACACATAGTTATATTTAGTATTTTGAAAAACCCTTTGGTAGGATGATAGGTAAGAGTGAGATCTAGAAGTTGTGTATTTTTTCATAATTTTTTGACAAGTTTTTTTTTCTATGGTTTTTTAAAGTGACTCCATCCTGAAATATTAGTACATGTTCATGTGGTTGGCATAACTTGCATCAAAATAATCTAAAATCAATACTTTTTTTTAAAAAGGTGTATAGAATCAAGTGTAGAACAATAATATATAATTTATTTCCCATTTGGTTAAGTAGATTAAAATTTATTAAAAAATGGTAAACATATGTCTAAGAGGATTGTCAAGACACTGATATAGAAAATTCAACTTTAGAATGCTAATCTTGTTAAAAAATCAAAAAAATTATATGATCAGAAAGGTAAGAATATGTGTGAGATTATGGTGGCAATTTTAGAGATACCTACTTTTCCATTTACAAACGTAATGAAGTCAAAGATGATAATTGATCTTAGAAGTTGAAAAAATGTTAAACCAATAAAAAATGGAGGGAAACCATCAACCCAAGCCTTTAGGTAGTTAAACAAGCCTATTACTAAGCCTAAACACGATCACACTTTTTTGTTAACAAAACACTATAATGTTATTCTTTGTATGACTAAACTATCGTATTGGACATAACATGATCACATTATGTCTAGTATGACTTTACTAGACATAAAAAAATTGCACTATGTCTATGTAAAAGTATATTCAATTGTTCAGAGGCCTAGTAGACCTAATTAGGCCCAATTAATGAAGAAACTACCTAAAAATGGATTAATTTCATCAAATAAATGATTAGAGGGATGATGCATAATGTTTTTTATAGAAAGAAAGAGTATGGTGGAGGGAAAATGTACAATGGGTCTTATACAAAGATTCAAATGCCAATTCTATCAAGGAAAATTTAGCTTCTAGAACTCATATTGTGGGTCTTGGAATCATTTAGTTTGTTGCTCATCCGAACAGCGAGCCTTATAAGGTAGAACTAATTGCAATGCAACAATACAATGTAAGGTCGAGATATAGGAGAGAGATTCTTGTGGTTGAACTAGAAGATAAATCATCTTTTAAATAAATGACAAAGACTTCTTGTGAAGAATCTGAGGTATGCCAATTCATTTCACTTAACTTTCTCTTTGGTTTTTATCGTGTAGGAAAATCTAATGATGGGTTTTTGATTGTATGTCAAGAATAGGAAGAAGAAGGGTGTGAATTTAAGCCAAGGGTGAATCATCATGGAAAACAAGGAAACATACAACAATATTCTTCTCGAATGGCTAGACAAATAATTGAAGCTCTTGTTGAGATGAAAGAAAAAATGATGCTCGACATTGATAGCCAATTTAGTGTAAATTTCAAAATAATGAAACAAGTTGATAAGCACTTTAGTGAATGTAGGTGTCATCTTCATCACCAGTTTTCCATGGCAACTCAGTAGTTGTAAGTGCCATCTTCTTCACAATTTTTCTAAGTACATGAGCCCTAAAAAACTTCAGTCACTACTTAGCTACTAGTAGATGGTGATTATTCATCATCATCATCTGACATAGGCTCACATACATATCATGTGTTAAGTGTAACCAAGGTGAATATTAACTAGGTCTTACCATCCTCAACAATCTTGGGAATCATTAGAGCCTATCAATATTCCACCACCACCAAATTTGGAGGGTATGGAAATATAGCCTTCATTATCATATGCAGTACACTTAATTTCATATGTTGCAATTATTTTGTCACTTGTAAACATAAGTTTTTTTCCATTGTAACAAATTTTTGTATAAGTCTTTGGGTTTACGTATGTAGTTATGACTTTTCATGTTAATGGGATGTATAGTATGGGTTAAATATTGTTATTTCTGAGAAATACATATTTATTTTGGATTTCTAATGAAGCTTTTATAGAGCCATTGAATCCTAATTCACAAAGTTCTTTACAATGACATGAGAAAGAACAAGAACATTTTGGTAGAGATTGAAAAAGGTATCAAGTCAAGATAGAAATAACATTTTTGAATCAAGCAAGGTTTGATAAGATTTTTGAGAACTAGAATACTTTATTTGTTATCATCCCTCCTCTATCTATTTATATGATCATGTTAAGTTGGGTTTTAGTGCACCTTATTTTTCAAGGTATCTGTAGAGCTTATCACTAAACTTTAGATTTCTATTTTCATGTAGATACTATAAAAGAACAATGAGGTCTACTTAGGAGAAAGCTTCAAAGTCAACATGACATCAATTGAGGTGAGATATCTAAGATTATTGAAAATCCAATGGGTGTATCTCCTCTATTGACAAATATAAGTGCTTTGAGAGACTTGGTAGCTCTAATGTATCAAAAGGGGTCATGAGGGGTCCTAGTGTGTCAAAAGAGACATTAGGACCCCTTAATATCCCATAATATCTCTCTAAATTTTGTTTCTAAGTACATGTCCACTAAAGACCATATGTCACTACTTCAACTACTAGTGGATGGTGAGTATTCATCATCATCATCATCATCTAACATCATAATCCATTTTCAACACAATATGGTCACTAGACAGGTCTATATTCTACTTCTATAGTGGCATATTTTCTTTCTTTTTTTATGAAGCTAGGTGATCCTTAGAATCCATATTGCATATATTACCACAAGTATCAAGTATCTATCACTACTTGAGCTACTAGTAGATGGTGAGTATTCATCATCATCATCTAACATAGGCTCAAATCTATTTCATGTGTTAAGTAAAACCAAGGTGAATATTAACTAGGTCTTCCTAGTCTCAATTACAATCACATGAATCATTGTAAAATCCCTTAAAATATTGTTTCTAAGTACGTGTTTACTAAAGACCTTTTTTTACTATTCAAAGTTGAGGTACTAGTAGATGGTGAGTATTCATCATCATCTAACATCTAGGCTCACATGCATATCTTGTGTTAATTGCAACCAAGGTGAATGTTAAGTAGGTCTTCCCATTCTCAACAATCTAAGGGATCATCAGAGCCTGTCAATGTATGAGACTCTTGAAGCTAAAAAACTATCACAAGAAGTAGAGAAAAAGGATGTGTCCATTTCAACTATCATCTATTTATATAGTATTTCAATAAGAGAAGGTCTATTTTTAAAAAAAAATGTATATGATTATCCTTGGATATCTTTCCTATCCATCATTTAAATTATTGGCAAATAGAAGACATCAAATTGTTAGAGGTCTTTTGGAGTATATAGATTGTGAAGCTAATAAAACCTTTGTATTTATGTACACTCTGACAATAATAACTAAATTTAATAAGACAGGGCACATTATAGTGGTTGTAGATTCCCATGTACATTTGGAAAAAGACATCAAGAGGATTTTGATACTGAAATATGATCCATACAAAAAAAGGGAAAATATGTGCTTGGCAACCAAATTTCCTAGTAAGAATTTTATTCCCTTAAGAATCATTAGATAAACAACAACCAGAAAGAAGTTTAGGCCTTCATCTTATGAGGATGATGGGGGATGCCTTCCTTAAAATGTTTTTGTTTCAGAAGTTCTTGGTGCCAACAAAAATTGTAAGATGATGTCATTCAAACTTGAAAATTTATTGGGTTATAAAGTTTTAAAATTGGGGATCTAATATTATTCTTCTACCAAATCTAGATTTCAACTTTTTTGTGGATCTAAAGCCTCAATCATAAGCCTAAAGGATTGGCTAAGAGAAAATTGTGATTGTATATCAACTAATTACAAAATGTTTAGTTGAGGAGAAAATATTGTAACAATTAAGAAGAAAACTAGCTATGGAGAATTTGGTTATGAATTCTACTAAGAATGCAAAAATTAACCAATTACTCAGGAATAAGAGACAAATCCCAACTAGTTAATGGAAAAGAGTGGCATGAGCTTCTTGTACCCATGTTAGAAGTTATAGATAATGACCCAAAGATCTAGAAAGTGGAAAACAACAAAGGAAAGAAGTAAGATATACATGTGAGCCTATGTTAGATGATGATGATGAATACTCACCATCTATACTAGTAGCTCAAGTAGTGATAGAAGGTCTTCAGTATACATCCACTCAAAAAAAAAAAATTCAAATAGAAAAGTGACAAGAGTTGTGCAATTATCCATACTCTCTCTCTCATATCTCCTTCACCCTCCCTCTCTCTCTATATCTCACTCTCATTTCTTATGATTCTTCATAACCCAATGGGGTAATGAAGAACTAGAAGAAATGCTTCTAGTTCTTAAAAACATGATCATGTTTTGTTAAGCATAATGTGATCATGTTATGTAAAAGTCCAAAAAAAAAGTATTTTCCTTGGCTCATTACCGAAGGCCCATTTTGAAATTAGATCAAAAATACACATAACATGATCGTGTTATGTGTACTTTTGATTTTTTTCATGGTGTCCACTTTTTTCAACACCATCTTGGTGCATATGCCCCCATATGAGGTTAATTGTACTACTATAAGGGTTTTATTAGTGAATGGAAGTTGGTTTGTAAAATATATAAAGAAGGAGAAAGTTTTTTTTGTTGTGATTCCTAGTAAACTGAGTGTTGCTAGTGCTGACCAAGCTCTAAAAGAAGTTGAGCAATTGCTTATTGAGTAGTAGGAAATTATTTCCAAGAGTGTACCTAATGGTTTACCTCTAGTTAGGAGTACAATTCCTTGTATGAACCTAATTCTAGAAGCTACTTTACTAAATAAAGAACCTTGTAGATTGGCATCTACCAAGAATGAAGAAATTAATAGGCAAGTGCATGAGTTATTGTAGAAAAGTTTGATTAGAGAAAGTTTAAGTCCATGTGTTGTACCTATTGTACTAGCACCAAAGAAGAATGGTGAGTGGAGAATGTATACTAATTCTAGGGCTATTAATAAGATAATAGTAAAGTATAGATTTCCTATGCCTAGGATGGATGATATAATGGGTTGTTTGAGTGGATCAAAGTATTTCACAAAGATTGACTTGAAGAGTGGTTATTATCATATCAAAATTAGGAAGGGTGATGAATGGAAGATTGATTTTAATACAAAATAAGGTTTGTATGAATGGTTAATTATGACTTTTGGTTTGATTAATGCACTAAGTACTTTTATGAAGTCAATAAATGTAGCCTTGAAGAAATTCTTGGTCAATTTTTTTGATTGTGTACCTAAATGATATTTTGATATTCACTAAGAATAATGGAGAGAATCTTGATCATATTAGACAAGTGCTACAAAGATTGAAAGAGGAGAAGTTATTGATCAATTTGAAGAAGTGTACATTCAAGAAGGAGGAGATTGTATATTTGGGATTTGCCATTTCAGATGAAGGTTTGAAGATGGATCCTAAGAAGCTTAAAGAAGTTCTTGAATGGCCTACACTTGAGAGTGTGAGTGAGGTAAGATCATTTCATGGTTCAGCTAGTTTCTACATAAAGTTTATGAAGAATTTCAGCTCTATTTATAATGCTATGATTGAGACAATGAGAGGAGATAATAATGATTTCAGGTGGACACATGGAGTTGATAAGAGTTGTGAGTATCTATAAAAAAAATAAAAATAAAGGTTTTTGAAATACTTCTGTTAATGAAGTATATGAGCAATGTTAGTATGCTAATAGAAACCAAATTTAAATAAAGCTTCTACAAACTAAACAAAATTCATAAACTTCAAGATAGACTAAGATGAACTCTCAATTGAGAATATGAGCCATTAATGGGCTCTCTCAATGAGAAGCTCTCTTGTTGAGTAGCTTTGTCTAAATAGATAGGATGTATGCTCAAGCTTTATGCTTCAAAAAGGGCTTCAAATGGAGTTGGAATTTGGGTGTGAGTGTATGGTTTTGATGTAAAATGGCTTCTTAAAATGGCATTATGACTTTACTTCATGGATTGTGTTATTTTGCAAAGGGGAAGGATCCAATTTATAGGCAAGAGGCTTGAGGGATTGAGGGCTAAGATGTAAGGATGGGAAAAAGCTCATGGAGGGCTCAGATTGCATGAGAGGAGAGCACATGGATTGTGCTTCCTTACAGCCAATCAAGGAGTGACACATGTCACATGGTGAGAGGATGGAGGAAAGGGGAAGGATGAGTCAAAAAAGGAGGCTCAAGGGATAAAATCTTCATAAAGACCCTCATAATGACTTGTAAGAGCAATAAAAGGGCTTGGAAGAGTCATTTATGGCCTAGTGGGCTTCATAAAGTTTTATGGTTGAGATATTTTGAGGGTGATGAGAGAAATTTTGACTTGGACTTGATTAGGAGGGTTTTAAGCTTGCTTAGGCTTGTGCAAATGATTAGAGGATGGATTAGGATGGTTTAGGATTAGCTTAGGGATAGGCAAGTGGATGGCATTTAATGAGGGTGGGTGAAGGAGGAGATATTTGTTAACTTTGGCTTGGGTTAGTAATTCTTAACCCATGTTTAGGGAATGTGACAACGTTAGGAGGGGATTAGGATTAGGTTTAAAGACATCTTCTAGAAGAGTCTAGACTTTGGATGAGGATAAAGACTTTCTAGAATAGTCTAGAATTTCCTAGGATGAGGATGAAGACTTTCTAGAAGAGTCTAGAACTTCTTAGGATGAGGATAAATTAGATTTTTAGAAAATAAATAAAGTTTTATTTATTTCAAGGGTTTGGGTTGAGGAGATATTTATTAAAAATTTTTTAATAAACATGAGGATTAATATTTAATCTTAATATTGAGAGAGCCCATTAATTAATAAATGATGATGTCATCAGGACTTTTTCAGAAAATAAAAATACTTTATTTTCTAAAAGTTTTTAGGTGTCTACATTTTGCCCCTCTTTGATGTGATGCTCGATTAGCAAGAAAACTCAGATTGGCAAAGAGAAGGGGCTGAATTAGCTCAAACTCTCACTATGGGAGAATGATAAAGGAGAATCAGATGCAGAAGAGGAAGCAAGCTTAAGACTTTAGGGAAGGTGGAGGATGAAGGAGCAGAGTGCTATAAAAAGGAATCCAGGATAGGGAGATGGATGAGGGGATTATAAAGCTAATGCAACAGGATTTCAAAGAGTCAGATTGGTGGAAGATGGGTTTCGGAGATCCCTAGGACTAGGATTATGGATCTCGAAAGATGAGGCTTGGTGGATTGATTTGGATTGGTGGATCCCTAAGACTAGGATTGTGGATCCCTAAAGCTAAGAGTGATGAGTGATTCAAATAGATATTGATGCATAAGCTAGGGTAGGAGAGACAGATGCTGGATATGGATGGGGGATAATGGAGATGAAGGAAAACCATTGAAGCTTTTTAAGCGGGGGGATACTTCAAAGAGAAGTACCACCATGTAGTTGAGCACTAGATTTGCTATAGGACTATTGGTTAATTGCCAAGGTTACCAAGAACATCAAGGCCTTTTCACCAACCGTCCAAAGGACTGACAAACTAACTCAAAACAAACACGCAAGGATTGCCCCAGCATCACACATGAATCCTAGAGGAAGCAGCGTGGAAACGACACTGGAGAACCCAAAAGAAGAAAAGAAAAACAAACAAAAGACCTGATCAAGACCTTACGCTCTAATTGCCCCATTCGCAGCATACCATGATATGGAAGATCGTGGCAACCTTGAGGAGGGAACAAGGAGATTGCTTGGAAAAGATACTTCAAGACCCAAAAGGGAAGATCCCAAATCAAAAGAAAGTGAAAATCCAAAAGAGAGTCATTTGCCAACAAGATGGGTAGGACAAGGTACTAACAAACCAAGATCAGACATGAGGAAAGCTATATCCTGCAAGGACCTATCGGAGAGCACCGAAGCTGGTGGATTTGGATGAGTGATGCGTCTGGCAAGCTGAACTAAGAAAGATAACACTTTGGTGACAAGAAATCTAGCTAAAGGATGCATTGGAATAGCTAACCAAGATGTGTGATGGGTGCAAGATGCTGATCAAGGACGAACTGACACGAACGCTGGATAGATACAATGGTACTAAGCTAAAGAGGATGTACAAGATGATGGACCAAGATATGTTACAAATGTACAAGTTTTTTCATGTTTTGATTTTTGTGAGATGGAAATGTTTGTGAAGGATGGGATGTCTATAATAGGTGATAGGTGGATAGGTAGATGGTTTGCGAAAAGCTTAAGTGAAAATGGGGTTTTGTGTGTGCATGTGATAGTATACAAGCTAGGATACAAGATTATTTATAGGCTGGAATATGGTACAAACCTTGGACAAGATTCGGATAGACAAGGTATGGTACAAGATTTACAAGGTATAATACAAGCTTTGGTACAAGATTTACAAGCTGTACAGGAGGTATTTACAAGCTTCATCAGATTTTGGATATTTGGTTGGAACACCAAGGGAACAAGTAAGTGTGTCTTATGGGATGGTGGGTGAATGGATGAGGGATAGGATAGTGATAGATACTGGATTAGTCTTTAGTACACAAGGTGCCTAAATTGCCAGGTTTTCACCATGGTACCTATCCAAGGCGCTTGAATTGCCAAGTTTTCACCATTGGACGCTTATTTCTCTTTACTATTTTTTATTTTATTTTTCAAAAGCTAGGTATACCAAGGATCTTCAAGCATAGAACTTCTTGAGATGAATGATGTTAGTAGGATCATTCAAGAGTTCTCCTTCCAGTGTAGATAGCTGACAAGCTCCGGAGCCAAAGGAAGCAGTGACAACATAAGGACCAAGCCATGTAGGTTCAAACTTGCCTTTCTTTTCTCGATCTGCTTGGACTTTCATGTTTTCTTTAAGGACCATGTCACCTGGCTGAAAGTGTCATGGAAGCACCTTCTTGTTGAAATTCCTTTTGAGACGAGTTTGATAGACTGTGAGATGATCATAGGCTTGTTGTCGCTTCTCGTCTAAGAGATCTAGTTGGGTGAGCCGAGCTACTCTATATTCTTCATCTGATATTTGCCCTTGCAAAGATATGCGCAAGGAGGGAAGTTCAACCTCTATAGGTAGCACCGCTTTGGCACCATAGACTAGGGAGTATGGAGTTGTGCCTGTGGATGTACGGAAGGAATTTTGATAGGCCCATAGGGCTGGATTTATTTGTAGGTGCCAATCACGGCCGAAATCATTGTCAACTTTCTTTAGGATTTTGAGGAGGGTTTTGTTAGTTGCCTCTGCTTGGCCGTTACCTTGTGGGAAATATGGGCTAGAAAAGTAGCGATGGATGCGGAGGGAAGTGCATAATTCTTCCATGTTGAGATTTTCAAAGTTACCTCCGTGGTCAGTGAAGATGGTGGATGGGATGCCGAAGCAGCAAACAATGTGGTACAAGATGAACTTGGAGACCTGAACTCCTATAGCTGAGACTAGGGGGACTGCTTCCACCCATTTAGTGAAATAGTCTGTAGCTGTTATTATCCATTTATGTCCATCAGATGAGAGGGGTGTGATAGTTCCAACTAGATCAAGGCCCCAACAAGTGAAAGGCCAAGGTGGTGCAATAGACTGTAGATCCTGTGCTGGAGCGTGCACAAGATTTGCATGCTGCTGACATGGGAGACACTTTCTGACAAAGTCACAGGAATCTTCTTCAATGGTAGGCCAATAGTAGCCTATTCTAAGGATTTGTCGCGCTAGGACAATACCACTCGTGTGGGCACCGCAAAGTCCAGAGTGTACTTCCTTTAACACCATCACAGCCTCATTTTGGTCTAAACATCAAGAGAGAGTATCGTGATAACCCCAACGATATAGGGTATTGGCTATGATAACATAGCGGGATGATTTTCAGATGAGGTTCTAGCGTTGGGTACATGTGAGGTGAGGGGATATGATACCATCGTTAAGGTAAGCATGAATCTCATGGTACCAAGGGGATTGGGGACCAACCAAGATACAAACATGGTTTGAATCCTCATTCACGTAGGCGGGTGTGAGGAGCTGCTCCACTAAAAACTCATATTGTGTAGCTGCTTGGGGAATTTCCAAGAGTGAGCCGATAGTAGCCATAGCATCGGCTGCTTTGTTCTGTATTCGAGGCACTTGTGTAAACTGAAGCCTTGTAAAATGTTGGATTAGCTGATCAACTAGCTCTTTGTAGGGTAATAGCTTTTCATCTTTGGTTTGATATTCATTTAGGGCTTGCTTGATGATGAGATGAGAATCACCAAAGATTTGTAGATCAGCAATGTTCCATTCTATAGCTATCTTTAATCCTGCTATGAGGGCCTCATATTCAACTATATTGTTGGTGCTAGGGAATTGTAGCTTGAAGGCTTTTGGAATGTAATCTCCTTGAGGTGTGACCAACAATATTCTTGCCCCTGATCCATGAGATGTGTATGAGCCATCAAAATAAAGTTTCCATGGGGGTTGTTCTTCAATTGGACAGATATGCTCATCTGGAAATTCTGTGATCAATGGATAAGCATCTATTAGAGGTGCATCAGCTAGGTGATCTGCTATAGCTTGCCCTTTGATTGCCTTTCTATCCACATACTGGATGTCAAATTCACTAAGGAGCATAACCCATTTGGCCAAACGGCCTGTAAGTGTTGTTCTAGAGAGCATATACTTGAGAGGGTCAATCTTGGAGACTAGTTGGATGGTATGACTTAGCATGTAATGGCGAAGCTTTTGAGTTGAGAAAACAACTGCCAAAAAAACTTTTTCCATAGGAGTGTAATTGAGTTCATAACCAACTAGGGTTCTACTAATGTAGTAGATGGCTCTTTCTCTATTGTAGTCATCAAGCTGTGCTAGAAGTGCCCCTAGAGCAGTAGGTGTTGCTGATATGTACAAAATCAGGGGACGACCAGGAACTGGTGGAACCAAGATAGGGGGATTGATGAGATACTGCTTGAGATGGTCGAAGTTGCGCTGACATAAAGGATCCCACTTGAAGTTCTCATCCTTCTTCAGTAAATGTGAAAATGGTGTACACTTATCTGCAAGCTGGGAGATGAAGCGCCGAACAGATTGGAGCTTTCCTTAAAGAGAGAAAAGTTGTCGCAGTGTCTGGGGAGGAGGCATGTCTAAGATAGCCTTGACCTTCTTGGGGTTGATCTCTATACCTCGTTTAGAAACTATGAAGCCTAGAAGCTTGCCAGATGTGACCCCAAAGACATTTTTTGGGATTCAACATGAGATGATATTTGGCTAACCTATCAAATACTTTCTCCAGGTCAGCAAGATGATCCATGAAGATATGAGACTTGACCAAGATATCATCCACATAATCCTCCAAAATGCTATGGATGAGATCATGAAAAATGGCTGTCATAGCTCTTTGATAGGTAGCCCCAGCATTCTTTAGGCCAAAAGGCATCATGTTGTAGCAAAAGGTTCCCCAAGGGGTAGTGAATGTTGTCTTATGTTGATCCTCTTCTGCAATCTTGATTTGATTATACCCAAAATATCCATCCATGAGGGACAAAATTTCATGTCCAGCTGTAAGATCTACAATCATATCTATGTTGGGCAAGGGAAAATCATCTTTTGGACAAGCTTTGTTAAGATCTCTGAAATCAATGTAGATTCTGATGTCACCAGAAGGCTTAGTGATGGGGACCATGTTGGAAATCCACTCTGAATAGTCGATAGGTCGGATAACCTTAGTAGCTAACATTCTTTCTAATTCAGCTTTGACCAATAATGCCACCTTGAGGTGCATTTTTCTAAGCTTTTGTCTGACGGACTTGATCTTTGGATCAATTGCAAGATGATGAACTACAAGCTTTGGATCAAGCCCTGGCATGTCCTGATATGACCATGCAAATCAACCAATGTTTTCTCTTAAGACTTCAAAGAGGAGATCAGCTTGGTCTTGTGATAGGGATGCAGCAATGTGAACAAGTCTGGGGATCTCTGAAGAACCAATGTTGACTTCTCGAATATCCTCAATTAGAATAGAAGACACCTCTGGTCGATTATCTTGAGGAGGCAATGCTAAATCCTCATGTTCTTCTTGTGGCTCTAGATTTTCTTGCTGAGGGGTTCTCTTTGTTTATTTAGCTAGTCTCATATTAACCTTAGTTCCAGTTTTGGGTGTATCGGAACTAGGTTGGGGATTTTCTCCAAAATACCCCTTGGGATCTAGCTTGTAGATATAGGCAGAATTTGGCTTTGTTTTCTTTTGAGGAGTTTCAGCTCCCATGAATCTTAGAAGTGCCTCCTTTGATGTGGACTCATCGATGTGTATGACACTTGGTTGGTCCCAATCTATGAGTTGTGGATGGGCGAGTGGTAGGTCAATGAGGTGGATGGATAGTTCTTGGAGAATAGAGTCTCCGAGGGAGATTTGGTCTAGGATATCGTCATAGGCTCTCTTTTCAACTTTCTCAGGAATGTCTTCAATTTCGACAAGGTTGCGGTGAATGTTCGAAAAAGTATGACCGTTCTCATTGGTGCCCCCAAGTTGTGGATATGCCAAAGCAAAGACCTGACTTTGATTCCCACTTGTATGCATCAATGGGGCACGGCATGCCTCTTTCTTCTGGTCCTAGACCACCACCTTGATAGTTCCATTTTTCAGTGATGAGCTTATGTTCTTGGGGATACTTTTGGCTAAAGTGATCAAGGCGTGCTTGATTTCTTTGAGGTGCATCCTTATGTAACCATTTGTTGATATCTGGAGTGAGCTCCTCATGAAGAGGGATTTTCAAGGATACAAAGGTTGTTGGGCCAAACTGTTTGTATTGAGGAGGTGGAATCTCCTTAGCTTTGTGATATGTCGGTCGTCCATGGGCATGTGGATCAAGTGGGAGTGCCCCGATAGCAAATGCATCCGACAAGCTATACTCTCCACAACCTTTGTTATTGATCTTCACGGTAGACAGGGTAGAGGCGAGGATGGTTTCTAGGTCATTATAAGTGTGGGATGAGTTGGCGATGGATGTGCCGATATCAATTCCAGGGAAATGGTTTGTATATGAAGCTTCAACCGCATTGTAGTAAGCAAAGGGTTCTGGATCGGCATGGATGGTTACCTCAGTGCCTTGATGCGAAAATTTGATGCACTGATGGTAAGTGGATGGAATGGCTTTCATGGCATGAATCCATGGGCGATCGAGGAGGATGTTAAATGGTAGGTTTAGATCAATAACATGGCAGAGTGTCTCTTGGATGACTGGCCCAACCTTGATTGGCAGCAAAATAGTTCCTTCTGTGGTTCTTTCCAAGTTGTCATAAGCTTTGATGGTGATAACCTCACTGATGATATCTGCCTCAGTATACCCAGCTTGTTTTATGAATTTTAGGGTGCAAATATTCAAGTCTGATCCATTATCTATCATTACTCTTTTCACAGCAAAGTTGGATACCATGATGGCTATGCGAAGCGGAAGGGTGTGATTTGGCTTGACCACGAGTATGTCGGTGGGCTTGAAAGATAGGGCACATGAGGAGGATAGGTGTCCAACAAGATTACAAAAATTAGTAGCATTGATATCTGAAGGGACATGAGATTCTATGAGAGCACTGTCAAGGATGTTCTTGTACACAAGACTAGTGCGAAGAAGGTCTAAAATTGAGATTTGGGCTAGCATGTTACCAAGGTGTTCCAAGATATTGTACTGGCTTTTTGATGGAGCTGATGGTGCTGGTGGAATGGGTGGGCCTGCGATGTTAAATTGCGCTCTTCGAGTGGTGACTGCACACTCATTGTTTGGTCCTTGGATATTGATAACATTGACAGAAGGCTCTTTCTCGGATATACAACCTATAAGGCTACCATAGTCTATATAGGATGAAGTGTGGTCATTGTTCTTCCCATGATGTTGGTTTGGCTGATGGTTGTTGGTGTTGTTGTTGTTGGTTTGGATAGGTGCTTTTCCAGGATTTTGGTTGTGGTGTGGAGGAAAAGCATTTTGATAGATCTGTAAGCCTGCATTGGGAGAGGTTTGGGCACCAACAGTGATTTCCTTCTGATCAATGAGGTCCTGCACATAGTCTTTCAGTTTCATGCATCTGAGGGTAGTGTGACCTTTTACCCTATGAAATTTGCAGTACTCATTATCTTTGTACCATGTAGCTTTGGATTGGCTTGGGTCAATTTGCTAGGTAGGAGGAAATTTGATGAGGTTTTCCTTGACTAATTTCTCAAAAATGACATCCAATGGCTCACCAAGGGGTGTATAGTTTCTAGGTGTAGGTTGGAATCTAGGCTTTTGTCCTGCAGCTACATTGATGGCATTAGCTTGATTGCTAGACCCTTGAAAGTTGGGTCTTGGATTGTGGTTTTGATAGCTTTGGTGATTACGCTGTTGGTAATTGATAGCTTGTTGATTGTTTGGTTGATATGGTGGGTTGGACAGGTTTTGAGAAGGACCAACAATATTCACATGTCTGGTGTCAGTGATGCCATCTGTTGCAACGTGCTTGTTTTTGTTCCAATACCTAGACTTGTCATTGGAATGTGATTGATTTTAGTTGGCTTCCTTGTAAATCTTGACCACACCATCTTTAATGAGTCCTTGCTCAAGGATCATTCCTTTCTCTTTGATATCTTTGTAGGTCTGCAAATAGTTCATGGTCATGTGGTGAGCCAAGCTAGGATGGGCATTATCAATAAACATTTTCACCACATGGCGCTCTGGCAAGGTGCAGGATATGCGGGTGGTAAGGGTTTGCCATCTTTGCAGGTATTCAGCAAGGCTTTCTCCACCTTTTTGCTTAGTGTGGACAAGGTCAACTATTGATAGCTCTGTTTCAACAAGATGGGCATATTGGGCTATGAATGCCTCAGATAATTCAGCAAAGTTTTTAATTGTGCCATAGGGGATTCTATAAAACCATTCAAGAGCTGGTCCAACAAAGCTTTTGGGAAAAAGGCGCAAGAGGAAGACATCATTGTATGCTACATCTTGGCAGTGCATGTAAAATTCTTTGATATGTGTGACAGGGTCTCCTTTTCCTCTGAATTTGTCAAATTTGGGTACCTCAAAGTGTTCAGGAAATGGTTTCATGGTAATGGCTCTATCAAATGGGTAAGGACACACATTCTCAAACTTGAATGTCTTCGGATCATTCCCTTCTTGGATGGCTTTCAGAGCTATCTTCATTTGCTCCCATTCTAAATTGATAGGTGATGGCTGGGGTGCCCCCAATGTAGGAGTGCCTTGAGGTAGGTATGTGCTGGATGGGGCCACTGAATATGGATGGTTGTGAGGGATTTGCTAATAGGGATTGTACATTGTTTGGGCAGTTGCATGGTGGATGACAGGTTGCTGAGGGGGAGGTGGCGCATATTGTTGCATGTGCTGCGAGGCTTGTTGTTGATATGGGATTTGAGGTTGGGATTGAGGAACATAAGCTGGCTGTGGGATAAATGGATTTCTTTGTGGAGGTAAGGTATAAGATGGTTGTGAGGCTTGGGGAAAGGATTGGGGGGCTTGTGGGGTTTGACCAATATATGTGGGTTGTGCCCCCATTTGGTATGGTATCTGCAAATAATTGGTGGTTGGCTGGGGTGGTGGATTACCTCCTAGAAGTGGCATTGAAAAGTAGTTGGTAATTGGAGGTAATGGATTATTTGGTGGTGGAGGTGGTGGGAATTGAAAGCTTGGGAATGGAACTAATGGGGTTTGATAGCTTTGTGGTTGGATTTGGAAGCTTGGTAGAGTGGTGGCAGGGGCTGGGGTCACTTGGGAGCTTGGTAGAAAATTGGTAGTAGCTTGTGGGATTTGATAGCTTTGTGGAGTGAGGGTAGTAACTTGTAGATTTGTGGCTAATGGTATTGAGCTCCCAAGACCTAATGGAAATGATGGGATTGTGCTTTGGGCTGTGGTGAACAAGCTGGGGGTAATGAAAGGTTGATTACTTGGCCCCATGGGTGGCATCCCTGTTGTATATTGCTGAGGTTGGCCAAAGATGCTAGCACTGATTTGGGAGATGGGTGGATTTGGAAGGTTGGGTTGGGGAGTAGTAGCAGCAATAGTGAAGGGGGTGAATGGTGAGGTGTTTTGGGTAAAGGGGGTTTGGAGTGGAGAGGTATGAACCAAGGATGGAGTGGTGGTGACTGGGTTGGCTTGTGGCATGGAGATTTCAACTTGGGTGGATGATGGTATGTTTGGGTCTGTCGGATCATATGGATTGGCTGGAGGCTCTTCTTTTGGCATATATTGAGGATAATTTGGATCATAAGAGCCTATGGGTGGTGGTAGCTGCCCAAACAATGGGTGAGATGGATCTAATAATGGAGGGGGTCTTCCAAAGTCAAAGGTTCCTACATTGTCCCTTCAAAAATTAGCCATGATTGTCTCTTTGTTCTTGTCTATAATGGCATTTACCAATACTGCATTTCCTGGTTGGTTCATGAAAGCTTCAATGTTAGTAGATGATGGCATAGCTTTCTCTGGGCTGAAGGATGGCTGAGTGCTCAAGGGGGGTGAGGTTGTTCAATCCAAATGATAGGGCTCCATTGTTTATTTCTTCTTGGCTAAGCGAGTGACGGGTGGCATGAAAAATGCTCCTAGGGATGAGATGCAATAATGCTAATGGATGCAAAAGTCGGAAGGCTTCTCTATGCAAATGATTTCCTAGGTTAAGGCAAAGCTATATGAAAAAACCTAAGGAGGATTGGGTTGGAGATTCTAACTTTAAAGATATTCTGCCAAAGCACGAAAGGTCTACTTTCCTATGTGCAAGCTTGGTGGTGATTGTGTCAACTTAAGGATAGACTGATGATCCTTTAGGAAGAACACGAGATTGACCACTTGTGGATCCCAACCTTTAGCTCAAGGTGATGAGGGATAACAAGTGACAAAGCTGGATTACCCTAGACAAAGCTCTGTCAAAGGGATAACCTTGGTGAGATTGATGGATTTGGAAGATTTAAGGAGTGGCAAACTTTTGGCAAAAGTGACAACAATTTTGAAGGCTTGGATGTGAGATTTTGATTGCTGGCTAGATGGTTTGATTCTAAATGAGATGGATGAGCTAATAATTCTTAAGGGGATAACCTAAGATGGCTGGCTTTTCTACAAAGATGACTCTAAAGTGAAGCTTATCCAAGAAGATGTGGAGAAACAAGGGTGTCTAATCATAGAAATCATGCCTAGTTGGTAAGGCATAAGCAGGATTAACTCCTGGATGTTGGCTAAATTTGATGTTGCGCTCTAACTAGGCCTCTTGAAGTGCTTCGTCGATAGCTTTTTCCTCTACTTTGTGGAGTTTGGCAATTCGTGGGCTTGGTGTTATTTCTTTTCTCTTGGCTGAAAGTTCTTGGTATGCTAGAGATGGTTTGAGTTTAACTTTGTGGAACTTCTGTTTGGGTTTGGGTTGCTCTGACATCAATTCCTGAATCTGCTTGGCTTTAAGAGATCTTGGTTGTTTTGCTTCAACTCGTTCAACTTCTGGAATAGGCAGTGACTATGCTAAGTATGCCCTAAGCTAGGATTGACCAAGTTTGGCAAACATTCATTCAACAAATAAAAGATCAAGCAATAGATAGAAACAACCAGATAGAAGTTTTTGACTCTCAGAAAGTGATACTTGCGCCAAGGAGTGTGTATGTTCTACAAATGTTTCGATCAGTCACCTCAAACACATTAACATCCTAGATGGTTGTCTACAAGGCTGACAGTTGGTTTAGCTAAGGAGTCCTCGATATACCCAAGGTACGTGAGGCCCAAATCCGTAGATGAGACCAAAAAGATGTCACACAGCTGAGAGGAGCGGTAACCCACTTCTCCTCTTTCACTTCTCAAGGGTATAAAGTTCCTTGAGGCTTAGCTTGAGTGACAAAATCTTGATCCCAAGAGAGGTGTCTTTCGATTCACCTCCCGATTCTTATACTCTGCCAGAACGCTGGAGTTGAGGTCGTCCAAGGGGTGATGAAATCCCCAAGCAGGCCTCCTAAAAAGAAACAAGGTTTTGGATCCTAATCTTATGCACCCAAGATGGCCTCGAAAGACGACAAGGGGAGAGAAGACTTGGATGACCTTGGGCTAAAAAACACGCTTGTTCTTTTACCAACTGACTCTTATGTGTGCTAATCTAGACTTTGCAAGCACTCATGTTTAAGAGACAATGTTCAATTCCAACTTGAAGCACCAACAAAAGTAAATCGATCGAAGAATGCAAACAATAAGAAGAGTTAGGGTCAACAAAAGCAAACTCGCGCGCCCAGAGGCCCTCCACGTCAAGTATCGATTAATTTTCTTTAAGGCATTCAAGATTGAGTGTGAGTTTGTTTTAAGCCCAAAACAAAAGTGTGTGAGATTCAATTTCAAGCGCGCGCCCGGAGGCTCTCCACATTAGTTGTTGTTCAATTTTAGTGCCCAAACTTGAAGTGTGATCGATTTAATCTAGAGTTTTGATCATTTAAGAATTTTGATAAAGTTAAAGAAAACATTCAAAGACCAAGTGAGTGAGTTAGATTGTGGAACATTTAACAACTTTTTCAAGTAGACCCATCCCCATAAATGGCGCTGAGATTGCAACCAATGGTTAATATTTGATGGGTGATTAAAAAAGAGTTGAGTCCAAGGAACTACTCAAATTGATTTTTGAAAATTTGTATTTTAACTTAACAAAGTTTCTTAAATGTCCAAAAATCAAACTTTACCTAGATTGCATGTGGAAAAGAGATTTGTTTTGTTCAATTTTTAGAAGCTCCAAATGAAGTGTTTCATATTGCAATGGTTAATTGATCCTTGGCATTCAAGATTGGATTTGTTGTTTTAATCATGCATTCAAGGAAATTTTGATTTTAATCCATGGCATTCAAGAGTGATTTTAGCAACATGCATTCAAAGACAAGTGGTTAAACATTCAAGTTTTTTCCTTTGAGCATTCAAGATTGAGATTTTGTGTGTTGTTTTAAGAACTTTGAAGTGCTTTGTTTTAACCTTAGATCATTCAAGATTGTTTTGGACTCAAAAGTGAAAATGACTCTTTGGACTTTGGTTTTCATTCAAGATTTTGTGTTATAGTTTGCATATTTTAAGCCCCAAAAATGATATTCCTAGATTGTTTTGATGCATGAAAAACCTAAGAAACATTCAAGATTTTGCAACAAGACATTTTTTTGGAACAAATAACAAAGCTTTTTAGGACAATTTTGGCAACCATTTAGGACTCTTAGTTTTCATGAGATTTTTAAAAGAACTTTAAAATATTTGCAAATGAGGTTCATTTTATCCTTGATTGATGCTTTGAGTTTGATTTAGATTTTAGTGTGCACTTAGTGTTGATTTTGAACCTTTCGAAATCGAAACTTGAAGTTCTTTTTAAATTCCCAAAAATGAAGTGTTCCTAACTTTGCATGAATGCATCTAAAACCCTGATGTTGCAAGGATGCAAATGATTGGATTGGTTTAGTTTATCTTGTTAAAAGATTTTTTTTTTGGGAAATTTTTAGTTTTTAATGGATTTAAGTATGATTTGGGGGTTCATTTTAAGCACTAAAAAGAAGTGTGTATGATTTTGCTTCCTTAAAAAAAATGGCCAAGATCTCCCACAAGAAGAAGAAGAAGAAGTAGATGGAATAAGAAGAATATAGACAAGAAGAGGAATAAGAATTTCAAGTTCTTTGTCCACCTATAAGCTTCAAAAATCTGCAAACACTATGAGATATACTATGAGTTTCTTTGTCTTCTTCATGCTCATGTGGACCTACAAAACCAATTTATACAATCCTACCAATCACAAAAACAAGAAAAATTAGCCAAAATCAGAAAATGACATACAAAACTTGACTAAAAAAGCTAATGAAGATGACCCATGCAGGGTCCCACCGGGCGTGCCAAAATGTATATGAGCAATGTTAGTATGCTAATAGAAACCAATTTAAATAAAGCTTCTACAAACTAAACAAAATTCATAAACTTCAAGATAGACTAAGATGAACTCTCAATTGAGAATATGAGCCATTAATGGGCTCTCTCAATGAGAAGCTCTCTTGTTGAGTAGCTTTGTCTAAATAGATAGGATGTATGCTCAAGCTTTATGCTTCAAAAAGGGCTTCAAATGGAGTTGGAATTTGGGTGTGAGTGTATGGTTTTGATGTAAAATGGCTTCTTAAAATGGCATTATGACTTTACTTCATGGATTGTGTTATTTTGCAAAGGGGAAGGATCCAATTTATAGGCAAGAGGCTTGAGGGATTGAGAGCTAAGATGCAAGGATGGGAAAAAGCTCATGGAGGGCTCAGATTGCATGAGAGGAGAGCACATGGATTGTGCTTCCTTACAGCCAATCAAGGAGTGACACATGTCACATGGTGAGAGGATGGAGGAAAGGGGAAGGATGAGTCAAAAAAGGAGGCTCAAGAGATAAAATCTTCATAAAGACCCTCATAATGACTTGTAAGAGCAATAAAAGGGCTTGGAAGAGTCATTTATGGCCTAGTGGGCTTCATAAAGTTTTATGGTTGAGATATTTTGAAGGTGATGAGAGCAATTTTGACTTGGACTTGATTAGGAGGGTTTTAAGCTTTCTTAAGCTTGTGCAAATGATTAGAGGATGGATTAGGATGGTTTAGGATTAGCTTAGGGATAGGCAAGTGGATGGCATTTAATGAGGGTGGGTGAAGGAGGAGATATTTGTTAACTTTGGCTTGGGTTAGTAATTTTTAACCCATGTTTAGAGAATGTGACAAGGTTAGGGGGGGATTAGGATTAGGTTTAAAGACATCTTCTAGAAGAGTCTAGACTTTGGATGAGGATAAAGACTTTCTAGAATAGTCTAGAATTTCCTAGGATGAGGATGAAGACTTTCTAGAAGAGTCTAGAACTTCTTAGGATGAGGATAAATTAGATTTTTAGGAAATAAATAAAGTTTTATTTATTTCAAGGGTTTGGGTTGAGGAGATATTTATTAAAACTTTTTTAATAAACATGAGGATTAATATTTAATCTTAATTAAATATTTTGAGTTGGGATTAGGGGTAGGAAATGATGGGATTAGCCTTTAATTAAAATTAAAGAAGGATTAGAAGATTTTGGAAGAGGTTAGTGGTCTTAAGAAAATTGGCCAAGTTTTGGGCAAAAAATAAATTTTTTATTTATTTTGGGTTTTTTGGTCAATTTATTAATTAAATAATTAATAAATAAGGAAATAATGTTTAAATAAGATTTAAACATTTTTGGGAGGAATTCCTTAATTAAATATTTTTAATTAAGATAAAGGGATTTAATGGCATAAAAATTAATTAATTAATTAATTAAATAATTAATTAATAAATGATGATGTCATCAGGACTTTTTCAGAAAATAAAAATACTTTATTTTCTAAAGGTTTTTAGGTGTCTACAGTGAACAGAAGCTTGGATAATTTATTAAGATGTATAATTGGAGATAAACTAAGTAACTAAGATTTAGTATTGGCATAAGCTAAGTTTGCATATAATAATTACATTGTGAATAGGAGTACAACAAAGACACCTTTTGAGATTGTTACTAGAATTAGCCTAAAGGTATATCAAATTTGAAGGATGTTGTTGGTGAAGAGAAGAGAAGTGTTGAAGGTTATTAATTTGGTGAATTTATAAAGTCTTTACATAAGGAATTGAAGCATAAGTTGGAACAGAGTAATAAAATATACAAGAAGAATGTTGCTTAACCAAGGAGACATATGATTTTTGATGTTGGTGATAAAGTGATGGTTTATTTGAAGAGAGAAAAATTTCTTGTTGGCACATATAATAAGATGAATATGAATAAATTTGGTCCTTGCAGAATCCTAAAGAAGTTTGACAATTCTAATGCTTACAAAGTTGAATTATCTAAGGACATGGATATATCTCCTATATTCAATGTTTCTAATTTTTAAAAGTATCATGAATCTAATGATGAATTGATAGTATCGAGTGATTATCTTAGGAAGAAAATTGATGAAATAGAGCAAATTTTGGATCAAAGAATTGGTAAGAGTACAAGAGGACGATATTACTTTGAGTATTTGGTAAAGTGGAAGGACAAACTAGTTGAAGATGTTGCATGGATTTCTCAATATGAGTTGGATTTAGTTTGGATTGTGACACACTCATGATTCAGGAAAATCATTTCTTTTCAACCCCAATTGTCTAATGTAGGAGCTCTTGGGTTTCTTTTTTATCTTGTTTGGTTAAGGTGTGCTTGATTATGCTTATGAACCTGCTCAGTGACTTTGTCATTGATTTCCCATTGAGTTTTCTCTTGTCTTCATTTACCAATTGGTTAAGGTTCTTCTTTCTTTGATTTTCCATTCCTCATGTTCACCGAGTGATTCGATGACAAATGTTGTTTTTATTTGGTGTCAATCTTTTGCCGAGTTGTCTATTTGTTTCTTATTTGAGATCTGACGCTTGTATTTAATTTTAGGTTGTCATTTAATGTATTGAATCAATCATTACAGTGCATGTATACCATTACCTAGTTGACCTTTTTATGATGATCTAGAGTCTTCTGTAAGTCATTTTGGTGAGTATAAATAGAGAATCTTAGTTTAGATCTAGGTACAAAAGAAATAGTAGTAAGCTTGGAATTAGAATTGGAAGGAAGATCAAATATCTCACATGTTGGATGCATCTTGATGTATATTTGAATCTTTGTATTTAGCCATAACTTGAAAAGCCTCACATCCGAGCATGTAGAATGAAAATTGTATAAATCAATGAAAGATTTTGTTTCCTCTCTTTTCTAGCACTATCTCTTTGTGTGTTCCTTCTATTGTGTGATTTGTACAAGGTTGGTTAATTTTTAGGTGTCTCTTTGGCCCTACTATTCATCCTTTCCCTTGCACCACAAAAATACAAGGAGAAGACAATCTCTCTAGGGGTTGTCATTTTTGCCATAGGAAAGGGGTCAAATAATATCTCACTCCTTGGAGAGGACAATGCTTTGACCTTATCTATGGGAAATAAACCATCTAAGGTGTTTAAAGATATTTTTTTGAAGGATAGATAAATCCCAAAACCTCCTAAGGTTATTTCTACAAAAGAATTAATGGTTACTTCAGTTAAAAACAAAAAGAGGAGTGAAACCCACCAACTCCCTATTATGGTTGGTGTGGTGGGAAGCCCAAGAAATATGAAAAATAATATGGTGGATGAGGCTTGCATAGAGGATTTCATAGGTTTAACTACAATCAACCCTTAGGGTGAGGGGTTACCCTAGGATGAGATTGTCTCATAGTAAATTGATGGCACTATTGTGAGACCTATGGCTAAGAAACAAGCCTAGGGGGGATGGAAAACTTGAGAGAAAATAAAAAAACAAAGTTCAACCTAAAAAAGTTGATGTGGGACTCAATTCAATAAAAGGTAGACTAATAGAGAGAGTAAGAAGGAAAAAAATCATTACAAGGGAGATTGTTGCAGCTAGACAACTCACCTTGGATATTAACCAAAAAGGTAAGAAATTATTTTTCTTCCATGGAACATTAGGGAGCTCAATAGATTAAGGAAACCATATTCTATTAGACAGTA
Source organism: Cupressus sempervirens (assembly GCA_028749045.1). Taxonomy (NCBI): domain Eukaryota; kingdom Viridiplantae; phylum Streptophyta; class Pinopsida; order Cupressales; family Cupressaceae; genus Cupressus; species Cupressus sempervirens. Next base: position 113,857,640 of record CM053790.1, read on the forward strand.
TATTTTTTAATATAAAGTGGATATCCTATTGCTTCAAGAAGATAAAATTTCTTACACTAACTTTGCTATATTACCGAACACCCTTTGGTTAGGGCCTCAATTCACCTACTCTAAATCTATTGAGGCTTATAGAGGTATTGTCACCATCTAAAACCTTGGTCATGTGAAGGGTACTCCTTTGTCCTTCTCTTAGGACTACCTTGCAGTTTCTTTCATCAAGGACCAAAATTTTTAGAATCATTTTAATGTTGATACTCGTAACACAAGGGTAGGCAAAAAGATACTTTGGGAGGAAATCAAGAACTACATGTTGGTAAAACCTTTTGACAACTTCCTTTTGAGTGGTGATTTTAACTCCCTCCTTTACTCTTAAAGAATTATGTTGCTTATCTAATTACAATGATAGTACGGGTGACTTGGTCAACTTCATAAAAGATTCTAACCTTGTGGATATTAATATTTCTTGAAACCCTTATACCTAGTCTAATTATAGAAAAGGTATTCATTTGATCCAAGTCATGTTGTATAGGTTCCTTGCTTCTTAATCTTAGGAAGTGGCTAATAACACACACCTCAAGTCCCTGCTTATAACAACCTCAAACCATAAGCCTCCCATATTTAGATGGTTGGACTCACCAAGGCATGTCCTCCTGTACCACCCTTTCATAGATGAAATAATATGGACACCTCAACCTACCTTTAGGAATATGGTAAAAAATGGTGGGCTACCCTAATCTTGGGTTCTCTATATACAGGGTTGTTGCCAAACTAGAGATTATTAAGACTAAAGTTAAGGGTTGGAGTAAAACTAATTTTGAGGACATCTTTTTTGAGAAAAAAATAACTCTCTAGCACTTTGGAACACGTACAAACCTCATTTGGGTAAGGGGAACACACCTCTAGATGTCCAAAACAAGGAAGAAAATGTCGACATAAATGGAAGCAACTCCTAGCTAAGGAGAAAACTTACTAGAAGCAAATATCTTGGGTGCAATGGCTAAGGGAGGGGGGTCATAACATGTCCTTCTTCAATTGATCTACATCCAATCATAGAAGAATGAATACTATTGACTCTCTTCAAAATAAAATGGGGAAAACCATTAATGACAATATGTTGCTTCATCCTCTTGTTACTAACTGCTTTAAGAACTTCTACTCTTCCTTGAGAAGGAATAACAACCTACATGACCCCCTAGTATGCCACCTCCCCAACATGGTCACAATAGGAGATAATGATATTCTAATTCGTTGTGTTTCTAATGAAGAGGTAAAAAGAGGAGTATTTCTATGAATGCCTACAAAACTCTAAGTCTAGATGGCTTCCCTCCATCTTTCTTTCAGGAAATATGGGATATTATTGGACTGTATGTCTTTGGGGCTATAAGAGACTTCTTCAAAATGAGTAAAATTATTTGAAAACACAAAAAACATTTATTCTAGTGGTCCCCAAACACAACAACCCCAAAACTATATGTGACTTTAGACCTATCATTCTATGCTCGACCTTCTACAAAATAATCTCTGAAATTATGGTGAACAAGATTAAGCCATTATTGGATAAAATCATTAGCCAAAATCTAAAAAGTTTTGTTATGGGCTGACATATTTTGTATTTTGTCATCTCCACACATAAAATTGTCCACTTTATGGATAGAAGTAAAAAATTTAGTATGGATCTCAAACTTGATATTCCCAAAGTGTATGATAATGTTAGTTGGTCCTTTCTTTACAAACTTCTTGCTCATTTGGGATTCAATGATTAATTCATCACTATAATCAAAGAGTGTGTGGAAACTTTTAGTTGCTTTATTTTAATCAATGACACCTTGAGTGAATTATTCTCCCTGAACAAAGGTCTCTGACAAGGTGACCCCTTCTCCTCCTACCTATTCATCCTAATTGTGGAGGTCCTAGGTAGGATTATAAAAATTCCAATGGATCAAAGAAGTACCAAAGGTATCAAATTGACTTTGACCCTCCCTCCTCCATTATCCAATAGTTCATGGATGATACTTTCTTCATCAGTAAATCCTCTATGGTGGAGGATAGGGAATGGAAGATCCTATTGGAAAGATATGGTTTTTCTTCTGGAAAAATTATAAACTTTCAAAAGAGAAGAATATTTTTCTTCTATACTGATATTGATATACAAACTAAGGTCATTAGAATCTTGAGTTTTTAATCAATTAACCTCCCCTCCACATACTTGGGGCTCCTCCTTACTATCAAAGAGGTTAAAGTTGATTTCTATTCTACTATTCTAGAACATGCTCAAAAGAAGCTCACATGGAGGAAATGTAAACTTCTAAGCCATGAACAAAAAATTCAATTGCTAAAATCCTCACTTCAGGGTATACTAGTTTACTTTATGTCACTCTTCAAAATTTTGGAAGTTTTGGTCAACACAATTGAAAATATTCAATGCAAATCCTCTGGAAGGGGATGGAAAAAAAAAAAGATGTCCTTAGTCAACTAGGATATTGTTTGATCTCTTAAAAAAAATGGTGGTCTCAAACTAAGGAAAGGCAATAATCTCAACAAGGCTCTAAACTACAAAGTGGCCTTGAAGCTAATCATGGGGAAGGAGGATTTGTGTAAAATAATGCATGCCAAGTATCTGAACTAGGGCTCATTTTGTGAATAGTTCATGAAAGGGAATCTACCCCAAGGGTCCAAAATTTGGAATACTCTCAACAAGTGCAAAGCCCTACTACATAAAGGGATAAAATGGTAGCTTGGTAACATAGAAAATATCAGGTTTTTGTAGGACAATTACTCTAATGACCTCCCCATGAAATATATCACATTTATAAACTTACATAACCTACTTGATCCTATGTTGGGTGATAAAGTGGCATAGTACCTTAGCCAGGGGAGGTGGACTAACTAGTATATATATTCACTCCTGAATCCTAAAAGAATGAATGAATGAATGAGAAAACTAGTTGCTTCTATTTATGGAAATAGGAATGTCACTCATCAAACCCTTCAGCTTTATAATTACAAACCCCACAAACTTTGTGTTGCTATTTGTAGCAATAGGAATGGATGAGGCATGGTAACTATTTGATAAAATGTGGTAGCATAGACAAGGCTTGGTAACTATGGGATTCTGCATCTCTCTCATTTATGGGTGCTTTGTGATGCATTCTATGCTTGATTTTCTTGAAATAATTAATCAACTTCTTATTATTTTTGTTCAAAAGAAAAAATAAAATGTTTATGTTATGCATGTCACTATTATAATTCATCAAAGCTCTTCAAACTGGTAGCTAGAATTGCACTATTAAAGTGATTTTCATATAGAAATTGTCTTTCTATTGTTTGGAGCATGTTGGAGTAGATCCTTGATATGACCACACTTATCCTCTTTTCATATGGATATAAATGACCATACTACTATACATATCTAATAAATCATTCCATAACTTATTTCTTTATCACTCAAATGCCTCATACAAACTCTCTATTTGATTTTTGTTGATATGTTTGACAAGAAAAATGGCCTTTGATAGTCATCTCCATCCTCCTGATGTTATAATGACACCCATTTTCATTGATATGGGATATAACTTTTGTTACCAATATGTTGATGCCATGATTTATTACTGTATTGATATTTCTCTTTGAGGATATAGTGAGGGCTCTTCCATAAAGTTTCCAAACTTAATTGGAATCGATGTATCTCCATTTGCATTTTCTGAATGATCCTCATCTTTAAAACTTGCAAGTATTGAATTTTTTTTTTAACTTCAACATACTCATCAGAATGAACTAATGTATTTTCATATAAACTATTATTTCCTATAATAAGCTTCTGAACATGGTAATTTTTTAATCATACGATTTGTTGGTATATAATGGACAACATTATATGTGTTAATCATTTAGCAATTATAAAATCATTAAGCCATGTAAGATTCCATTACATTTCATAATGAAAATTATGTATTATTGTCCTTTTTTTATTGGCTTGATTCATACTTGTTGCTTTGTTGTTATGTAAGAATCTTTACATTTGAACTATAATCCTCAAACATTCATCCTTCATTATAAATTTGCACCTTTTCCTAATTGATTATACTCTTTTGATCATCCTTACATCACACCTTATTAAATACTCTTGGTCATCCTTACATCAACTATTCATTCTATTTTGATCATATCTTGATCTAGTCATCATTTACACATTACCCATAACCAAAAACTTTGAACTTGACAACTTTGCACTTTCCTATCAACATTTACGATAACCCAAATACCTATCAACCTTACCATATAGTATCTTCCTTACCCCTACCATGAAAGATATATTTAGACATATCCAAGGCTTTTTCCATAACCATACCCAACTTTGATTCACTATGCATCAAGATTCAAATGAAACAAAATCAGTTTTATACCTTACTATCATGTCATGACAATCTACTTCAAATATGAAACTTTCTTTGAGCCAAGATAAAAATATTGTCTTAAGAATTCATAAAGGCCTTCCACACATAAAATTACTCTCAATATACTCCTCTCATAACGTTCAAACCAACTTTTAATCACCAACTTCAAAAGACAAAGCCTGTTGCAATTTCTTTCTTTGTCAGACCCTCTTAGTAACATATCATAGTCATATTTTAATGACCAAATGCATATTCCATTTTCTGCAATAGGAACTAATTTTTTTTGGAAAAATAATATAATTATTAGGTCTCATCCCTTTCCAAAATTAGTGGCTCATTCAACATGAACCTTGAAGAAATTACATTTTGAAGTTTACAGGTTAATCTTAAAATGAGGATTTACTAGTCAAACTTTAAAATGTGAATCTTCCAAAGTAAAAAATCTAATTTTGGTGATTCAAAGGATGAGTTGAAAAGAATTTAAAATGATAAAATTATTTTACAATGGAATCTCATAAAAAAATTATTCACTAATGGAATTCAATCTACAAGTTACTACAGATTTTCGGAATATGAAAATGTCAAAAATTAATATTTTATTAACTTCAAAACTCCTTTACATTGTCTTCCCCTAATGACTTGGATTTTTCACCTTTAAATAATATTATTTTAGACCTTAAAAGTATGAGAAACTTCCAAAAATAATCCTTAATTCCTATCCAAAATTGATCGTTATGTTTATGTGTACATAGGTTATTAAACATACTATGTTTAGTAAGCTTGATTACATGTTGATTATAAAGTGTATAAGGATATTTCCAATTATTCTTTATTATATTATTTTATATTTCATCACTCCTTAAACACTTATGATTTCCCTCTTAGACCTATCAATTCACCTTTTATCCCTTAAGGCCTTATGAGCAACTTAGACATCTTTAATATTCTAATGACTCTATTACATTTGATGACCAAGAATGGTCATGTTACACACTTTTAATCCCATTAAACCTACCAAATTATGTAAACTCTCTTCCCAATACATCATAACCCTTATATTTCTATTTTCCTCAACATGTCATTCATTGTATTACATTGACCCTTCATGACTTCAATATATTTGATAGGCACTAATGATCCCAATTACATATATTTGAGACCTTTGGAAAAAGCTTTGGTTTCATCATGAAATTGTATGAACCATGGGAAGAAACTCTCTTCCTACCATTTTACAAAGTGCTTTAGTAATTTTTGTACCTTTATCCATTCAAAAAATATATAATGATCCAATTCTACCAAATTTATGCCTCATTCTGCCATAAAACTGTGGGTTATGCTCTTCATATTGAGACATTTGAGATAGCTAGAATGCAATAATCATGATTGGTCCATTTTATATATCATAGATATCAATGTATCAAATAAATGATATAAAAACTCAATTCTTTATATGTTGGAAGCTTACACTTTTTCTATATAATAGATGTAGTTGCGCATTTAAAAGATTTTCATACTTATGAAATGGTACATTACCTCTATTATGGGTCTTATGACGACTAAGATAAATAAGCTATGACCCTCTAATACATGTACCCCATGACTTACTATTAATTCTAAGGATTTCTCTTTTAATACATGAACTCTATAGATCAATGTTTACTATTTCTAGGTGCAATGTGGTTTTAATAGTCTTTTCATGAGTGACAGTAATATTTGAACACAAAATGATGATACCATCCATTATCATTTAACATAAAATATTTTTATGTTAATGTTTTAGAAATAAACATCTTTGGACACCTGTGTTTTATATTTTAATTGTGGAAATGCTCTTTCTACTTTTCTATTCAATATGCTACACCTTTAACATACTTAACATTGTTTCTAGTTTATTTAATACAACTTACAATGATATAATTGTCCTTAAAAATAAACATCTCTTACGCTTGATCCCTTTTAAATCCTATTATATTATTTCCCAAAATCTTCTATAATTGTCTCTTATACACATTGTCTTCCCTTGGATGATCATTTATCCTTACTCGAGAAGATTAGTGGCAGGAAGAAGTGATCTTTCCATAACTGTGCAACTTTCTTTTTTTTAAAAGTTGATTGATTCAATTTTAATTTAGAATTTTTATTAAGTCTAAAATCTCACTAACATGTATGAAAATCTGAAATATGTAAAGACTCCCTAAATAATTCATTCAATTATGTTTATTTTAAGAAGGAATAATAACTTGTGTACAAACATAATGTGTTTGGGGAACATTTATTATCAGTTAAGATTTCTTCCCTCATGATTGCAAGGGGGGAGTCTGGCGTAGATTCTAATTTGTGAATGCTTCTTCTCATGGTTTTGATTATGGTGATAGAAATGGTTGATGTTACCAAATTTTATTTTATTTTTAAAAAGTATTGTTGTCAAAATTTTGATGCCAACTACTCATTGCTGTTGAAATTTTGATGCCCACAACTTATCTTTGATGAGGATGGCTTCGATACTATATCATCCTCATCAAACCTAGATGCTTTCCAGCATTGAAATTCAAAGATTTTGGCGTTGCCTTCTGTCATCAAAATTTTGATGAAAAATTAGCAACGATGGAGTTTGTCAAAAAATCAACCAATGCATGTCAAAAAATGTGTAGAATTTTACTAGTGCACATATGTTAGTGCATTTGGAAGGAAACAAATAATAGGGGTTTTAGAAATGAAGAAAGCACACCCCAAACCACTCTCCACTTGAGGTTGTGCATGCTCTCAAAGAAAATTTTGAGTTGTAATTGGAAATTAATCACTCACTCCCATGGCTTCTAGATCAAGGAATATCTAAGGGCTGGAACTTCCTATAGGGGTTTGACAATTTAGACAACTCCAAAAGTGTAGAAAGAGCCAATGTCAAATGCTCTCCACCCCCAGGGTGGTGCAAACTCAATTTTGACGGGGTTTCCAAAAGTCATATGTAGGTAGGTGGTCGAATTTTACAAGACTATTGTGGCCAACTCTTGGCATCTTATGACGAACTAGTAAGGATCACACAATCAACCAAGTTTAAGGAATGGCCTTGTTGTGGGGATTGAATTTTTTTTAACTCTATACAAATCACTAGGAATGTCATTGAAGGAGACTCTAAAATTAATGTTTAGGCTATTAAAAGAGGGTGTAGTGTGGGTTAGAAAGCTAACTCAATCCTTAATGACTTTTTTACCCTTCTACACTACTTCCAAAGCTACATGATCAACCATAAGTACTGGGAGGATAATGTTGTTGCTAAGTCAATAGTTGTGGTTGGGCTACAATGGAAGGATTAAGATGTTGGAGGGTAGACAATCAGATATTGGAGGATACCTAGAACCTTTTAAGGAAGGAAGAACACAATGTCAATAATGTTAACCATGCAAGACACCAATAATATTGTTAAAGAGAGCTTGGGTAATGGTACTAATAACTATGGTGATAATTTCTCCATCATTATAATGATGACTACCCTTTATGGTGGCACCTGGTCTGATTTGATGATGACTTGGAGAGTTCATTGCAAAAATCTTCCATCAATTTTATATGAGCATATTTGAATTATAACAAGGCATGAGCACTACTGGAATTATGAAAGTAATAATTATGTCATCATTCCCAAGGTAAAAATTAATTTAAAAAAGTTTGGGGCTCATACCAAAAAGGATCTAATTATTGAAATTTCACATGGGTACAGTCGGTTGGGACACATTACAAGGTGGTACTTTCCCAATGGTCATTATTACAAGCAAAATGGAGATTATGACAACCATCAAAATGCTTTTTTTGACTTTAGTAATTTTCAACTTGTCATTTTCATCTACAACATCATTCAATTATTTCTACATTTCACTACCATGGTTGGGGCCTATAATGCAATAAAACCTAGCATGGTATGAACATTAAGAGTTATTTTAACATCCACAAACTAAATTAAAGAAACACTTATGATAAGACAAAAGGTAGACACCATGAAGGAAGGAAAACCAAAAATGGTAAGCTCCTCGAGTATGACCTATGATGATGTAGATATGTCCAAAAAACATTGATGTGTGGTTGGTTGTGTTCAATATTCAAGTAGTGGTTTGGTTACCAAGCATGGAGATGAGTGGAGAATTCAATAATGGATGTGTAGGTGGATTTTAACATGGGAATGGTGTAAAATGGCTATTTCATAGTGCTTAGTGGGGCATTATAAGTTTGCATTGGTAGATGATGGATTGTGATAGGGGAAGGGCTCAATTTATAGGCTAAGGGGTAGTGAGATGGAGGGTCAGGATGTGAGGATAGAGAAAAGGTGAGGAAGGGCTAGGATGCAATGAGAGAAGAGCACATGGATTGTGCTTCTTCAAATCTCTAGCCTTGTGACAAGTGTTACAAGGGGGTTGGGTGGTCAAAATGGAGGGTCAAGGAGAGTAATGAGAGAGGAAGAGTGTGTAAGAGGGATGTAAGAGGCATTAATGACATGTAAGAGCCATAAATGCTCTTGGATAGGGATGGAAGAGGAAAAGAGAGACCATTGACTTTGGTTTGGGTTAGAAAGTCTTAACCCTTGCTTAAAGTTGTGCATATCATTAGGAGAG